>JBBDGP010000803.1:0-602500 GCA_037952835.1 Lithobates septentrionalis
CAGTGGGGGAGATGACGTGGATATTACAGTGGGGGAGATGACGTGGATATTACAGTGGGGGAGATGACGTGGATATTACAGTGGGGGAGATGACGTGGATAATATATTACAGCAGTGGGGGAGATTGTGGATACTACAGTGGGGACTATATGGTGGTGGAATTTTCACAGGTTTTTGTAAATTCAATTAATTTTTTTTTTGAAGTTGATCCAAAAATGATCCGATCCGTGACTCCTGATCCGAGGAACGATCCGAACCGTGAGTTTTTTGATCCGTTGCACCCCTACTGAGCAGGAAGTTTCTCAACTACACTGAGTGGACTTTGAATAAGAAAAATACTGCTAAACCCAATGGAATAGGGGTTGAAAAAAAAGGAGGTTAAAATAACTAAATATTCTGAATTTGTTGCAGAGAGGTTTGGATAAGGATCTTGCCTATAACTATTTAAGTTTTTGCCTTCTATGCCTTGATGAGTTGTAAATGGGCATCCAACCTCTTAGCTATTCTCTTTCTGAAGGCAGAAATCAAGTTAAGTTCTTTTCAGGTTCCCAATAATTTTCCTCTGGTCCATATTCTTCCCATTGAACTCAATATTGTAATTTATTCCTGGAGATCCTGGAATCAAGAATTCTTTCAACCACAAATTCTTCTTCTCTCTACACTTCAACAGGTGGAGGAGGTGGAAAATTTTCCAGAAAAAGGATTTTTATGAAACAGTTGGAGTGGGGATATGTAAAAAACTGGGTGAATCTTCATACTGTCAGGAAGTTATAAGTTAAAGGTGACCGGGTTGATTTGAGCAGAGACCTGGAAAGGTCCCACAAACATTCGACCCAACTTAGCAGATGGAATATGAACCTTCAAATTTCTGGTAGATAACCAAACTTTGTCAAACACATGAAAAATAAGAAATGATCTGCAATGTTTTGTCAGCGGCCTTCTTGTCATTTTCCTGAGCCTCTTTCAAAGTATCAATCAATATCTCCTGAATTTCCTGTAATGTAGTTAATCTGTTGGTTACAGCAGGAGTTGGAGATCAGGAGTAAAAACTGGATGATACATGGTATTTTAGAAAAATGGACTTTGAGAAGTGGAGCTATGTTTAGAATTGCTATTGACAAACGTTGCTGTTTTTCAAAGATGAACAGGGCTGTCCCTGCAGGAGAAATTGAGTGTCTAATGAATCCCTTCTCTAAATTCTCACCAAGCCACTCCCTGAGCATCACTAATTCAGGTTCTAAAAGATAGAATAGGTGGCTAAAGGGTATTTCTGACCCTGTAAGCAGTTTAATGGGACAATCATATAGGTGATGAGGAGGTAATTGATCGGTATTTTTTTTATCACAGACATCCTGATATTGTGGAGGCAGGTTGTCATATGACTGGATAATTACCACATCAACCTGTAATTTCTTGATCGGTGGAGAACTTGTTCAAAAAGGTTCTTTACAATGTTCCTTCCAGTAGGGGGAGGTAAAATTTATAGTTCATGTTTCTCAGTTGATAGAAGGATTATGGGTAGAAAACCAAGGAATGCCCAGGATGACAGGACATTTTGGTGAGGTAATCAGCTGAAATCAGATAGTCTCACGATGGTCAACCTAACACTGGATTACCAGAAGAACCATTTCATGGGTAACAGCTCCTGGTGATATAGGTGAACCTTATATACAATCAGTGCAGCGCTCATACACATAATAGTGCTAAATACACCATCATATCGGTTTAAGTAACCATAATAGTGAGAGAGAAAGTGAGAGAGACGGGGGGCAAGAGACGGGGGGGGGGGACGAGGGGGTGTTCAACATGCTCTGCTACCCACAACCATGGCCCCAGCTGATGTGTACTGTATATTTAAATCTGCAACCTTCATTACAAGCCCTTTCACAGCAGCGTGTGCAAGTCAGGGGTTGGAGTATGGGGTATGGCAAACTTAGCAGGGATAGGATGCAAGGCGGAGCAGATTGAGCCTTCTCCGCTTTGTTTGTACACACTGCACTTGGCACTGCCGTTTGGATCGGCACTGCACACTGCACCCGCCCCTGACTCACAGGCAGCCTCCCTTCCTGGTTGGCAACGGGGATGCTGCAGCGGATCCAGTGCTCCAGACAAAATACAATGGATTACTCAGGGTATGTAGTGCATGACAAGGCACAGTGGGTCCCCCTTCCCTCGGGGCTCGTGTGCCCCCCCCCACACTTATGTACACTGAATGGCACTGGCACGATGAGGATGAAATAACTCAGAGTGCAGGAGTCAGCAGTAAGTAACACACAGAGATCAAGGTTCAGGATTAGGCAGCACACAAATTTTCAGGATTAAATAATACCAGAATTCAGAGTTTTAATACCAGAATACCTCATTAAACAGGCGAACACACTGTGGTCAGTTCTCTAGCTATGCTGGGAACTCAGTGTGCTCGCCTCCAATGAGGAGTCTTTTACTGGGAAGATCAGTTTACTGTTGCTTCTCCCTCCCCCAGCTCTTATGCAGCTGAGAACAGAGGAGAAGGGGAAAAAATCACATTTACCATGTTTTTTAACCGCTTCCCGACCGGCGCACGCCGATGTACGTCGGCAGAGCGGCACGGCTGGGCAAATGGGCGTACCTGTACGTCCATTTGAATTTCCCGCCGTGCCATTGCGTGCGCGCTGGCCGGAGAGCTCCGTGAGTCGGGTCGCGGGTCCCGCGGACTCGATCGCCGCGGGTATACCCGCGATCGCCTCACGGAGCGGATGAACGGGGAGATGCCGTTGTAAACAGCATCTCCCCGTTCTGCCTAATGACAAGTGTCACTCGATCTCTGCTCCCTGTCATCGGAGCAGAGATCAGTGACGTCACCCACACAGCCCATCCCCCCTACAGTTAGTAGTCACTCCCTAGGACACACTTAACCCCTCCCCGCCCCCTAGTGGTTAACCCCTTCACTGCCAGTGTCATTTACACAGTAATCCGTGCATTTTTAATCGCACTGATCGCTGTATAAATGACAATGGTCCCAAAAATGTGTCAAAAATGTCCGACATGTCCGCCATAACATCGCAGTCACAATAAAAATCGCTGATCGCTGCCATTACTAGTAAAAAAAAATTATTAATAAAAATGCCATAAAACTATCCCCTATTTAGTAAACACTATAACGTTTGCGCAAACCAATTAATAAACGCGTATTTCGATTTTTTTTACCAAAAATATGTAGAAGAATACGATCGGCCTAAACTGAAGAAAAAAAATGTTTTTTTATATATTTTTGGGGGATATTTATTATAGCAAAATGTAAAAAATAATGCGTTTTTTTCAAAATTGTCGCTCTTATTTTGTTTATAGCGCAAAAAATAAAAATCGCAGGGGCGATCAAATACCACCAAAAGAAAGCTCTATTTGTGGGAAAAAAAGGACGTCAATTTTGTTTGGGAACCACGTCGCACGACCGCGCAATTGTCAGTTAAAGCGACGCAGTGCCGAATCGCAAAAACCGCTCTGGTCAGGAAGGGGGTAAATCCTTCCGGGGCTGAAGTGGTTACATTTATATCTATACACAAATGTTTTGCTTTTCATTTCTATTTTAAATGAAATAGGTTTTTTTACATGGTGATTATTAACAATCACTTTGAGTAGTGCACAGAGTTCATGATTAAGTAAAATAGGAGTTCAGGGGTCTGGATTAGGTAGCAAACAGAGTTCAGGGGTCAGGATTAATTAGCTTGTGGAGTTCAGGGGTCAGGATTAGGTAATGCCAGAGTTTAAGGGGTCAGGATTAAGTAACATACAGTGTTAAGGGGTAAAGATTAAATAATGTCAGAGTTCAGGGGTCAAGAATAAGTAACACAGAGTTCAGGGGTCAGGATTAACCACTTATGGACTGCCGCACACCGATATACATCCTAAGTTTGAAGAGGAATATCGTTGTTATGGCAGCAGCTAGCTGCCATAACCCCAGTATCCTCTTTTTCGTCCGGCGGTCCGCTTTCCGATAAGAGTGGTCTCTACGGCGGTTTCACCGCTACTTACCGGAGACGAGTGAGTGGAAGATGGCCCCCATCCATCTCCATGACATTGCAGGGCCCCCATAGCTCTTAAAGGGCCATTTTTTATATTTATTTTTTAAATGACAAAAAAATTTTTTATTGCATTTTAGTGTAATTATGAGATCTGAGGTCCTTTTGACCCAAGATCTCATATTTAAGAGGTCCTGTCATGCTTTTTTCTATTACAAGGAATGTTTACATTCCTTGTAATACGAATAAAAGTGACACAATTTTTATTTATTTTTTAAAACAGTGTAAAAAATAAAAGGTAAAATAAATAAGAAAAAAAAATTTTTTAAACGCGCTCCATCCCGCCGAGCTTGCGCGCAGAAGGGAACGCATACATGAGTAGCACCCCATATATGAAAATGGTGTTCAAACCACACATGTGAGGTATCGCCGCGATCGGTAGAGCGAGAACTCAAAACATGCAAATATAGTTACCACCGCTCAAGGCTGTTCGGGTTCAAATATTCCATCCTCCACTGTGTAGGAAAGTGAGAGCTCCAGGTGCTGGCAATTGCTGTTCCAATTGTATGCGTGCAGGAGAAAAATCTGGACAGCCACACTCCGGAATAGGCAAATAAATAAAATCTTCTTTATTCAATAACGTAGCATAAAATCAGTACATGACACTGTTGGAGCAATACAGCTTGACCGCTAATGCGTTTCACGCTCTTACGGAGCGCTTACTCATAGCTATGAGTAAACGCTCCGTAAGAGCGTGAAACGCGTTAGCAGTCAAGCTGTATTGCTCCAACAGTGTCATGTACTGATTTTATGCTACGTTATTGAATAAAGAAGATTTTATTTATTTGCCTATTCCGGAGTGCGGCTTTCCAGATTTTTCTGCTGCACGCAACTCAAAACATGCAACCTGTAGAATTTTTTAAACGTCGTCTATGGAGATTTTTAAGGATAAAAGTTTGTCGCCATTCCACGAGCGAGCGCAATTTTGCAGCTTGACATGTTGGGTATCATTTTACTCGGCGTAGCATTATCTTTCACAATATAAAAAAAAATTGGGCTAACTTTACTGTTGCCTTATTTTTTAATTCAAAAAAGTGTATTTTTTCCAAAAAAAGTGCGCTTGTAAGACCGCTGCGCAAATACGGTGTGACAGAAAGTATTGCAACGACCCCCATTTTATTCTCTAAAAATGTATAATGTATATATTTTCTAGCAAAAAAAACAGTTTTTAACTTGTAAACAACACATCTCACAAAGAGGCTTGGTCCTTAAAGCAGAGTGTGTATGCTCTTTATAGTGGGACTTACCTCTGAATAGAAACCCACTCGTGAGCGTCCGAGAGCAGAGGATACAGCTAACAATAGCCAGAGATTATTGGTTATTTTTAGAGGTGTGCAAAGCGCCTGTGCAATTCGCCAAAGGCCATCGATTCTGCAGAACGAGAGGCGCGCTCTCACGTCTTTGGACGCACATTTTCCGGATTATTTCTGGGGGGCATTTAAAAATATTACCATGGGCTGAAATAGCTTCAGTGTTTTTAGTTTGCTAAAAAAAAATGCAATTGTGCAAATAAATCCCATTGTGAGCTGATAAATAAAATAAGTGAATGGGGCTGATGACTAATTTCCAACTTAGGAACAATAAAACATTTCAATTAAAAATTGCAGTTTTGTTTTTTTTAAGCAACATTTTAAATGTTTTTATTTTAGCATTTTTTCTTTAGATGAAAATGTTTCTTTCAAGCTGAATGCCAGGCACACAGCTAAATACAAAGATATAATGTATATATGATGGCTGTCAAAAGATTTGTATAGCTGTCCATCCAGTCCTGAGATTTACACAGCTCTGCCACGCAGTGCATCCATGTCTGGCAGGGGAGGAGACCCAGCCCTTCTGTGCTGCGGCGTTATCAGTATGCTCTCCAACCCACCCTGTGACTGGGCATTGAAAGGAGAAGCAGCAGACTGATGAGCTCATCTCTGTCATTCTGCTCTCTCCTCCTATCAGCCTGCCATTTGCACTGCAGCACACCTCTCTGAGTTTTACTGTACAGGCAGCACAGTAGACAACAAGAGGGTTGATTCAGTTATGTACATTACTTGCATTACCAAAAATACATTAGGCAACCCTGGAGAATTAGAGAGCTACCTGATAACATGGAAGGGGTCAAAGATCTCCGGGGTGCAGCAAGCAAGGCCTCATTAAAAAGGAAGGAAGGCTGCAAGGTGTTCAGGGGTCAGTAGTAAGTAATGTAGATATCAGAAGCAAATAGTATGTAATGCAGAGTTTAGAGATCAGTAGTTTTTGACACAGAGTGCAGAAGTCAGTAGTATGTACCACACTGTGCAGGGGTTAGAAGTAAGTCATCCGGAGTGCAGGGGTCAAGAGTAAGTAATGCAGACATCAGAAGTCAGTAGTATGTAATGCAGAGTGCAGGGGTCAGGGGTAAGTACTGTAGCGGTCAAGGCAGTGGCGGCTGATGCTCAAAATTTTGGGGGGGGGGGGGGCGCAAACAAACTGAAAAATTCTGAAAAAAAAACCATCAATTGCAGCCTCACTGTACCATCAATCCCAGCCACTGTGCCCTCAATTGCCGCCAATGTGCCATCAAACACAGCCAATGTGCCCCATAAAATGCTGCCACTGTGCCCATCGATTGCCGCCACTGTGCCCATTGATTGCTCCCACTGTGCCCATCAAACGCAGCCACTGTGCCATATCAAATGCTGCCAGTGTGCCCCCCGCCGGCCTGTCGCCTGCACTTACCTATCTCGGTGGGACAGCTCCTCGATGTCTTCTCCTGTCCTCTCTTCCCATCCTCTGCTATGATTGGACGCCTGGCGTCCAATCACAGCGCCTGTCGTTTCAGCCAATCAGGTGACGGGTAACAGATTCGAGCACCTGATTGGCGGAGAGGCAGTTTAGTGTTAGGAACGTGAATATTCATTCGCTTTTCTAACACAGCTGAGTGACCTGTGAGCGCCCAGCATGGCGCTCGCAGGTCACCTTCTTTGACGCCTATTAGAGCCTATGGCTCTAATCAGGTGCTTCAAGAACACCCCCCCGCCACTGTGATTCAGGCGAAAAGGGGCCGGGCGCCTGAATAGGGGGTGGCAGTGGCGGCCATAGATAGTTTCATGCAATGCAGAGATCAGTAGTATGTACTGTACATTGCAGGGTTCAGGAGTAAGTAAGGTAGAGTGCAGGGATCAGTAGTATGTAACCTAAAGTGCAGGGGTCCGGAGTAAAGGGTAAGTAACGCTGTGTGCGGGGTCAGTATTATGTAATGCAGAGTTTAGAGGTCAGTAGTATGTAATGCAGAGTGCAGGGGTCAGTATTATGTAATGCAGAGTGCAGGGGTCAGTATTATGTAATGCAGAGTTTAGAGGTCAGTAGTATGTAATGCAGAGTGCAGGGGTCAGTATTATGTAATGCAGAGTGCAGGGGTCAGTATTATGTAATGCAGAGTGCAGGGGTCAGTATTATGTAATGCAGAGTTTAGAGGTCAGTAGTATGTAATGCAGAGTGCAGGGGTCAGTAGTATGTAATGCAGAGTACAGGGGTCAGTATTATGTAATGCAGAGTTTAGAGGTCAGTAGTATGTAATGCAGAGTGCAGGGGTCAGTATTATGTAATGCAGAGTGCAGGGGTCAGTAGTATGTAATGCAGAGTGCAGGGGTCAGTAGTATGTAATGCAGAGTGCAGGGGTCAGTAGTATGTAATGCAGAGTGCAGGGGTCAGTAGTATGTAATGCAGAGTTTAGAGGTCAGTAGTATGTAATGCAGAGTGCAGGGGTCAGTATTATGTAATGCAGAGTGCAGGGGTCAGTAGTATGTAATGCAGAGTGCAGGGGTCAGTAGTATGTAATGCAGAGTGCAGGGGTCAGTAGTATGTAATGCAGAGTGCAGGGGTCAGTATTATGTAATGCAGAGTGCAGGGGTCAGTATTATGTAATGCAGAGTGCAGGGGTCAGTAGTATGTAATGCAGAGTGCAGGGGTCAGTAGTATGTAATGCAGAGTGCAGTGGTCAGTAGTATGTAATGCAGAGTGCAGGGGTCAGTAGTATGTAATGCAGAGTGCAGGGGTCAGTAGTATGTAATGCAGAGTGCAGGGGTCAGTAGTATGTAATGCAGAGTGCAGGGGTCAGTAGTATGTAATGCAGAGTGCAGGGGTCAGTAGTATGTAATGCAGAGTGCAGGGGTCAGTAGTATGTAATGCAGAGTGCAGGGGTCAGTAGTATGTAATGCAGAGTGCAGGGGTCAGTATTATGTAATGCAGAGTGCAGTGGTCAGTAGTATGTAATGCAGAGTGCAGGGGTCAGTATTATGTAATGCAGAGTGCAGTGGTCAGTAGTATGTAATGCAGAGTGCAGGGGTCAGTAGTATGTAATGCAGAGTGCAGTGGTCAGTAGTATGTAATGCAGAGTGCAGGGGTCAGTATTATGTAATGCAGAGTGCAGTGGTCAGTAGTATGTAATGCAGAGTGCAGGGGTCAGTAGTATGTAATGCAGAGTGCAGGGGTCAGTAGTATGTAATGCAGAGTGCAGGGGTCAGTAGTATGTAATGCAGAGTGCAGGGGTGAGTAGTATGTAATGCAGAGTGCAGGGGTCAGTAGTATGTAATGCAGAGTGCAGGGGTCAGTAGTATGTAATGCAGAGTGCAGGGGTCAGTAGTATGTAATGCAGAGTGCAGGGGTCAGTATTATGTAATGCAGAGTGCAGTGGTCAGTAGTATGTAATGCAGAGTGCAGTGGTCAGTAGTATGTAATGCAGAGTGCAGGGGTCAGTATTATGTAATGCAGAGTGCAGTGGTCAGTAGTATGTAATGCAGAGTGCAGGGGTCAGTAGTATGTAATGCAGAGTGCAGGGGTCAGTAGTATGTAAAGCTGGCCATACATGGATTGAAATTCGGCTAGTTCAGCAGGGATTAGCAGAGGCTGGCAGAATTTCAATCCATGTATGGGCTAGGTGGTTGTACACAAGTCGATCTATTAATCCCGAACGATCAGTGCTGCCATTGGATTCTGACAGCAGGAGTTAATTCTCCATCCATATTGAATATTTCATTTTTTTTCCGCCTTATTATAGGTTTGCCTCTAGGTACAACTTGAAGATGGAGGTTTACAACCAATTTATTATTGTTCGGTTGTATTCTGGCATCTTGTGGAGGTTTTGGGCTACTGCAACTTGTTTACTATGCTAGGCTGCTTTCACACTAAAAGCGCCGGTCGTTTTAGCGGCACTTTACCGCTTTTGCGCTGCTTTTCGGTCGCTAGCGTGGTGCTTTTAACCCCAAAGAAGAGGTTAAAAACTCCCGTGTTGTGGCACTTCCGAATCGCTTTTCAGGCGCTTCGGAAGCAGTGCCCATTTATTGCAATAGGTAGGGGCATTTTGGGAGCGCTAAATACAGCGCTCCCAACCCCCCCCCCCCCCCCCCCCCCCAAGATGCTTTTTCTAACGTTCCGCAAGCGCACCTTCCCAGTGTGAAAGCACCCATTGTAATGAATGGGGGGAAGTTTTCAGGTGCTTTACAGGCTCTAGTTCTAGCACTGAAATGCCTGAAACCTGCCTCAGTGTGAAAGGGGTCTTATATGGATTCTCCCTCTGCTGTTTAGTGCTAGTTGGTTTAGTCCTAGCTAGACCCTCCCTGCTTTTCAGGTGGGTTTTTTTCGCCTCCCTAAGGTGCTTTTCAGGCCTTTTAGTGCTAAAAACAGCGCCTGTAAAGCGCCTCTCAAGCCACCCCAGTGCTTTCACAGGATGGGAAAAAAAAGTCCTGCAAGCAGCGTCTTTGGGGCGGTGCCGGAGCGGTGTATACAGCGCTCCCAAAACAGCTGCCTATTGAAATGAATGCAAAGCACTTCGGCAGTGTCGCGACACTGGCACTTTTAACCCTTTCTTCGGCTGCTAGCGGGGTTAAAAGCGTCCCACTAGCGGCCAAAAAGCGCTGCCAAAACGACGGTAAAGTGCTGCTAAAACTCACGGCGCTTTACCGCTAACGCACCCCCGCCCCAGTGCGAAAAAAGCCTCAGTGTTAGTACAGGGCTTAGAATAGTCATGGTATTCCTGTGCTTTAAAAGTCTAGAAAATGATCCTCCGTACCGCAATTAGCTAAAGTCAAATTGCATTGGATTCAGCTAATGTGTGTTGAAGAGTTAAGCTGCTTGTGGATTATGGCAAGTCAGCAGGTGAGTGTACTGTCTGGACAGACTGGGTCTAAGAAGGTATGTCAATGCATAAAGCCGCGTGTTAACCAGAACACGCTGAGCTGTTGTTCCTACACAAGACGGATTTGTTTTCTGCCCTCTGCCATGCAAATAGAATATCATAATGAAGGAGAATGCTCTCTATGGAGCACCAATAGAAATTCATGAACAGCATTGAGGGCAGTCTGGTCTGTTTAAATCTGGCTGCACACTAATGGGTTAATGAACGTTCCTACAGATGCCGGGATTTGTACAAAAATGTGAAATCAGTACAATTGATGACACGACGAATGTTGTTTGTAAGGACTTCGAAAAAGTTTACTTTTTACATTTGACTTTGGAATTTTGTCACCGCAAATAAGCAGGAGCTTCTTTTAGGCGACAAGCTTGACGCGGTGTGTGAGAATCGCAGGAAGACCGCACTGCGTTCAGGTGCCATTAAAGATGAACGGCACCCAAATATGCGTGGTGCGTTTTACCGTCATATTAAATTATGTCATGTTATATAATGTCATGTTTTGCTATGTGATGTAATGGTATGTCATAATATATGATGTCATGTTATGTTATATTTTTGCGATGCATGGTTTGTCATGTCATGGTATGTGATGTCATGCTATGTGATGTCATAGTTTGTCATGTCATGGTATGTGATGTCATGGTATGTGATGTCATGGTATGTCATGTCATGGTATGTCATGGTATGTCATGGTATGTGATGTCATGGTATGTGATGTCATGGTATGTGATGTCATGGTATGTCATGTCATGTCATGGTATGTGATGTCATGGTATGTCATGTCATGGTATGTGATGTCATGGTATGTGATGTCATGGTATGTGATGTCATGGTATGTGATGTCATGGTATGTCATGTCATGGTATGTCATGTCATGTCATGGTATGTCATGTCATGGTTTGTCATGTCATGGTATGTGATGTCATGGTATGTCATGTCATGGTATGTCATGTCATGGTATGTCATGTCATGGTATGTGATGTCATGGTATGTCATGTGATGTCATGGTATGTCATGTCATGGTATGTCATGTGATGTCATGGTTTGTCATGTCATGGTATGTCATGTCATGGTATGTCATGTCATGGTATGTCATGTCATGGTATGTGATGTCATGGTTTGTCATGTCATGGTATGTGATGTCATGCTATGTGATGTCATGCTATGTGATGTCATGGTTTGTCATGTCATGGTATGTGATGTCATGGTATGTGATGTCATGGTATGTCATGTCATGGTATGTGATGTCATGGTATGTGATGTCATGGTATGTGATGTCATGGTATGTGATGTCATGGTATGTCATGTCATGTCATGGTATGTGATGTCATGGTATGTCATGTCATGGTATGTGATGTCATGGTATGTGATGTCATGGTATGTGATGTCATGGTATGTGATGTCATGGTATGTCATGTCATGTCATGGTATGTCATGTCATGGTATGTCATGTGATGTCATGGTTTGTCATGTCATGGTATGTGATGTCATGGTATGTCATGTCATGGTATGTCATGTCATGGTATGTGATGTCATGGTATGTCATGTCATGGTATGTCATGTCATGGTATGTGATGTCATGGTATGTGATGTTATGGTATGTGATGTCATGGTATGTCATGTCATGTCATGTCATGGTATGTCATGTCATGGTATGTCATGTGATGTCATGGTTTGTCATGTCATGGTATGTCATGTCATGGTATGTCATGTCATGGTATGTGATGTCATGGTTTGTCATGTCATGGTATGTGATGTCATGCTATGTGATGTCATGCTATGTGATGTCATGGTTTGTCATGTCATGGTATGTGATGTCATGGTATGTGATGTCATGGTATGTGATGTCATGGTATGTGATGTCATTGTATGTGATGTCATGGTATGTCATGTCATGTCATGGTATGTCATGTCATGGTATGTCATGTGATGTCATGGTTTGTCATGTCATGGTATGTCATGTCATGGTATGTCATGTCATGGTATGTGATGTCATGGTTTGTCATGTCATGGTATGTGATGTCATGCTATGTGATGTCATGCTATGTGATGTCATGGTTTGTCATGTCATGGTATGTGATGTCATGGTATGTCATGTCATGGTATGTGATGTCATGGTATGTGATGTCATGCTATGTGATGTCATGCTATGTGATGTCATGGTTTGTCATGTCATGGTATGTGATGTCATGGTATGTCATGTCATGGTATGTGATGTCATGGTATGTGATGTCATGGTATGCGATGTCATGGTATGTCATGTCATGGTATGTGATGTCATGGTATGTGATGTCATGGTATGTGATGTCATGGTTTGTCATGTCATGGTATGTGATGTCATGGTTTGTCATGTCATGATATGTAATGTCATGCTATGTCATGTTATATGACATGACATTTTATGCTATATACTGTACAGTGGATATAAAAAGTCTACACATCCCTGTTAAAATGTCAGGGTTCTGTGATGTAAAAAAATGAGACAAAGGTAAATCATTTCAGAACTTTTTCCACCTTTTAATGTGACCAATAAACTGTACAACAAACTGAAATCTTTTAGGTATTGGGGAGTAAAAATAAAAGACTGAAATAATATGGTTGCATAAGTGTGCACACCCCTAAACTAATACTTTGTTGAAGCACTTTTTGATTTTATCACAGCACTCAGTCTTTCTGGGTCTGAGTCTATCAGCATGGCACATCTTGACTTGGTAATATTTGCCCGCTCTTCTGTGCAAAAACACTCCAAATCTCTCAGATTTATGGCAAACTCAGCCATACAGTTTGTGAGCCAAACACTCAATGCCATCCGATTCCTGTCCGATTGTACAGTTTGCACTGCGATCTGTGAACTGATCTGGGGGTGTCATTAACTTCACATTCACTCCCACAGCGGTTCCCAGATGTCAGTGTGGACCGCCTGCGATTCAGGTGTGATGGGAGAACCGGCACAGGAATTGCAAGGCTTCCCGAATCGCACCGCTGTGAACCGAGCCTTACTTTTCTGGGGAGAACCCAAAATTTGGGATTTCCTTTTACTTTCACTTGCAATGAGAATGGAAAACAGAACACATTGGGGGCAATTTACTAAAACTAAAAAGTGTCAAAATCTGGTGCAGCTGTGCATGGCAGCCAATCCGCTTCTAGCTTCAGTTTGTTCACTTAGACCTCTTTCACACCGGGGCCGCTCGTGCATTGGCGGGAAAGAGCCACTCGTTTTAGCAGCACTTTACCGCTGTTTAAGCGGCGCTTTTTGGCCACTAGCGCGATGCGTTTAACCCCAAAGAAGGGGTTAAAAATGCCCGTGCTGCGCGCTTCCAAAGCGCTGCCAATTAATTTCAATGGGCAGGGGCATTTTGGGAGCGCTAAATACAGCAACAAACTGCTCCAAAGATGCGGCTTGCAGGACTGTTTCTAATGTTCCGCAAGCGCACCGCCCCAGTGTGATCGCACTCGGGCTTTCACACTCCGGGGACATGGGAGGAGCTTTACAGGCGCTATATCTAACGCACAGCCCTGGTTCACACTGATGCAACTTGGCATGCGATTTGACAAAGTGGCGGCTATTTCCCGCAATGGAACCGTCCGAATCGGTGCGACACCGACTTTGCAGCGCCGCACCAATTCTCAAAAGCAGTTTCTGTGCTACTTTTACTGATTTCGGGGTGCGATTTCCATTGACATCTGTGCAACAACCCGCACAGATGTCTCTAAAATCACCCCCCTCTGAAGTCTGAACTGAAATGCGGAAATGAAATCATGCGAGTTCAGTTGAACTCAGACAATTTCATTCCCGCAGTCAGTGTGAACTACAGTTTGGGCTAAAAGGGCTCTTAAGCTTTGACAATAAGCCCGGTGCGACTTCATCATGCGATTTGACATTTCCAAACGGCATGACAAGTCGCACCCCATTGATGGCAATGGAACCGTTGCCGCACCAATTTGAAGAAAAGGTTCCTGCTAGGGTTGCACGGATACTAGTACTGGTATCAGCGCCGATACCGAGTATTTGTACAAGTATCGGTAAATCATGCAAATGCACCAATACCTGAAACTGATACTTTCAGGCTCGGCTCTCTGTGGGTCTCTCCAGTGTTAAAGAAGTCCGGTATTTGGAGCTGTCAAAAAAAAAAAAAAGCAGCTGGCAATGTTTATTAGCAACATTGCTCAGCCCTGAAACACTAGAATAAAAAAAAACATTGTATCTTTTTGTATCTTTCTGTTTCTTCACCTGCAGATCAAAGGGATGAACAAATGTTCCTCTGTTTAACCCCTTATTAACCCTTAATTTACTCTAATCAGCCTTAATTAAATCCCTATTCTCCTCCACTTAATTATTATTTTCCTGCTTTTTTTCTTTTGTTTACATCTATTTTATAAACGATAATTAAAACTTTTTTTTTTTTTTGTTTGCTTTGTTCGTGAATATTTTTACACATATCTATTAACCGATTCAGCCCCAGAAGAATTTACCTCCTTCCTGACCAGAGCACTTTTTGTGATTTGGCACTGCGTCGCTATAACTGACAATTGCGCGGTCGTGCGACGTTGTACCTAAACAAAATTGACGTCCTTTTTTCCCCACAAATAGAGCTTTCTTTTGGTGGTATTTGATCACCTCTGCGGTTTTTATTTTTTGCGCTATAAACAAAAAAAAGAGCGACAATTTTGAAAAAACGCATTTTTTACTTTTTGCTATAATAAATATCCCCCAAAAATATATTAAAAAAAAAAATGTTTTCCTCAGTTTAGGCCGATATGTACTCTTCTACATATTTTTGGTAAAAAAAAAAAAAAAATCGCAATAAACATATATTGATTGGTTTGCGCAAAAGTTATAGCGTCTACAAAATAGGGGATAATTTTATGGCATTTTTATTATTATTATTATTATTTTTTGTACTAGTAACGGCGGCGATCTGCGATTTTTATCGTGACTGCGATATTATGGCGGACACATCGGACAATTTTGATACTATTTTGGAACCATTGGCATTAATACAGCGATCAGTGCAATTAAAAATGCACTGATTGCTATAAAAAAGTCACTGGCAGTGAAGGGGTTAACACTAGAGGGCGATCAAGGGGTTAACTGTGTTCCCTGGGAGGTGATTCTAACTGAAGGGGGAGGGACTAACTAGAGGAAGTGACGGAACGTGGTTCCTAGCCAATAGGAACACACGATCTGTCACTCCTGTCAGAACAGAACAGGGATTTGTGTGTTTACACACTCGTCCCTGTTCTGTGTCTCCTGCTCGCGATCGCTTGCGGCCGTCGGCCATCGCGACCGGCGGCCACGAGCATCGGCACCCCCGCCTGCTATCCGAACCCTGCGAGATCACGTACAGTAACGTGGTTGCGCGCAGGGGAGCCAAAAAAAAAACAGCGGCGGCCGGTCCGGAATCCGTTAACGTATATTTACACATTTCACGATGAAAAAGCGCTAAATTAAAAAAAATATATATTTCAATTGTAAATAACTTTTCAATGCTTTGTACCATTGCTGACAGCTGAAGTGAAAACAAAACAGTTGCGGTAGGTTATCGATAATCGCTATCGGCGAGTACTAAAAAAAAAAAAAAAAAAAAAAGGATCGGTACTTGTACATATTGTAAAAAAAAATGGTAACCCTGGTTCCTGCGCTATTTTTTTTTTTTTTTTGCGATTTCAGGTGCGACTTGCATAGACATCCATGAAGTGGCACAGCCAAGTAGCACCTGAAATCGCACCGACTTGCTACTTTGAAATCGCGCTGATTCAAGAGAAGTAGCATTCAATGTGAAGCCGGGCTAAAACCTGGAAGCTGATTGGCTACCATGCAGAGCTGCACCAGATTTTGCACTCTCCAGTGTTAGTAAATCCCCCCCGTAATGTACGGTCGATAAGTAGATTGTAGGGTGGGTGGGAGGAGCGGGGATGAGGAGTACAGCGGAGGGATGTGATGAGCGAGTCTCCTGTGTAGGTGATTTCTGGCACCCCTCCTCCTCCTCCTCCTCGCTCAGCTTTCCCTTTTGCTCTCCTTCCTCCAGCTGCTGACAGATGATTTGGGTCGGGATCTCCGGCAGCTGCTGCCCTTGGCCCTGCCGGGGCCCCCCCAAGGTTGTCCTGTGCCCCAGGTAGGTGCTGGATTGAACAGGTCTGTCGCAGCAGCAGACGGGGGCACCTCGCTCAGCTCTCTCCTGATTGGAGTTGCTAGGGTGGAAGGAGGACCCTCCCCCCGGTGACACAGGCAGGCACAGCTCAGTGTGACATTCACTGGTCTCCAAGGGCTCACACATCACCTCTAAGGGGGACACAGGAATCCAATCAGGGCAATGGAGACGCTGGGGGTGCAGATGTACCGCCCTCCTCTCTACCGGTAAGTCCCGGCGCTGACTGCACTACCTGCAATTATCTATCAATTATCCATTTCTTTTTTTTTTTTTTTTTTTTGCAAAGTTGTCTTTGTAACATATCAAAGTAATTCGAAACTCTCAACGAAATGTTTTATTCAAAGTTTCTTTTGCCGTCTAAAGATAATCAGACGAACGCACGCTGCCCGGGGGGGTGTATTTCTGCAGGCACAATCCGTCTTGGGCTGGCCATACACTATACAATCTGATTGTACAATCTCCTTCACATCTATCACCAATTATATAGTACAAGAGCCTACCGGACTTGGATACTTATTGAATGGATTGTTTATATTTGTCCTCCTATTACAGAGTTGTGGGAAGTCTAAAGGAGACAATCAGATTGAATGGTGTATGGTCAGCCTTATGGCCCCCCCCCCCCCCCCCCGTACACACCGTCTGAAAATCGGACGAAAAATAAGCGATTGTACGATAATCGGATCCTTAGTACAGAGCTTTTCGAGAAGCCGATCGCGACAGTTCATCCGATATTATCCGATCGGAACAAACGCGAAAATGTTTCGATATTCGAATGTTATGATACCAGATCGTGCGATTTTCGTGTAATCAGTACAGTTGTCGTCCGAAAATAAAACACCTGACATCACTTCCAATTTTTTATTCTGTCGTACGAGAATTTTCATAACTTTAGTAACCTCTTCATTTTCGATATGCGACTAGCATGCAAAAAAAATAAAAAATAATCGTGTGTACGGGGCTTTGGACTGGTCATACACTATACAATCTGATTGTGCAATCTTGTTCACATACAATCAACAACGTAGTGCAAGAGCTTGTCAGATCTGATGCATAAGGCTGGCCATACACTATACAATCTGATTGTACAATCTCTGTTAGATCCACCGTCAACTAAGTAATACAAGGGCCTGTCTGATTGGATACATATTGAGTGGATTGTTTAGGTTTGTCCTCATATTACAGAGTTCTGGTAAAGCTAATAGAGATTGTGTAGAGAGATTGTACAACCAGATTGTATGGTAAAGCTTTAGACTGGTCATGCACCATACAATCTGATTGTACAATCTACAGTCATCTATGTAATACAAGGGCCTGCCTGATCTGACACCATAGGAATGGAAGGTGTAGGTTTGTCCTCTTATTGCAGAGTTTTGGTCAATTTGAAGGAGGTTGTACAATCAGATTGTATAGATCAGTGATGGTGAACCTTGGCACCCCAGATGTTTTGGAACTACATTTCCCATGATGCTCAGTCACTCTGCAGTGTAGTGGAGCATCATGGGAAATGTAGTTCCAAAACATCTGGGGTGCCAAGGTTCGCCATCACTGGTATAGTGTATGGCTAGTCTAAGGCTGACCATACACAATACAATCTGATTGTACAATCTCCTTTAAATATACCATCAACAACATAGTGCAAGAGCCTACCTGATCTGATGCATAAGGCTGGCCATACACAATACAATCGTCGATTGTACAATCGTCTTTAGATTTACCGTCAACTATGTAGTACAAGGACCTGTCTGATTGGATACTTATTGAATGGATTGTTTAGGTTTGTCCTCCTATTACAGAGTTTTAGTAAAGCGAAAGGAGATTGTACAATCAGATTGTTTGCTGTATGGCCAGCCTAAAGCTTTACCATACAATCTGATTGTACAATCTCCTTTCGCTTTACCAAAACTCTGTAATATGAGGACAAACCTAAACCAGCCTCCAATCAGGCACCTTCTTACATAGAAGACGATTGTACAATCAGATTGTATAGTGTATGGCCAGCTTTCGAGTTACTAAAACGTTGTACTATGAGGACAAACCTAAAAAATGCATTCAAATAGTATCAGATCATGCAGGTCCTTGTACTGCATAGTTGACCGTAGATCTAAAGGAGATTGTACAATCAGATTGTATAGTGTATGGTCTGCATTAAGCTTACAGTACACATTGCAATCTGATTGTACAATCTGCTTTATCTCATCTCAGCTTGATTGGATAGAGATTGGTTGGAGAGTTCCATGTTACATAGTGTTGGTAGATCTAACGTTGATTGTACAGAGATTGTACGGTCAGATTGTAACGTGTATGGTGATCCCGATAGACTGGCACATGATATGATCTGATTGTACAATCTGCTAAATGTAGGCTGAAGGGTCCAAAAGTGAAAATCGTCTTCTAAATAAAATGTCACAGACGGTGACTGTAAGAAGAGATTGGAAAGAAAGCCACACATGTTGCAACCTGATTGTACAATCTACTCTAGATTTACTGACAACCAATGTAGCCTGCAGTTGTACGTGACTGAGTAGAAATTGAATGGTGCGCCCTTCTACAAAACATCGATATCGGGAAAATCGAATCCAATCTCCTGTAAGCTGACCATACACTGTACAATATCCTATCGATCTTCCATCAGCTCTGTGATGCAAAGGTCTGTCTGATTCCATACAAATCAAATGGATTGTTTATATACAAAAGTAAGTACACCCCTCACATTTCTGTAAATATTTTATTATATCTTTTCATGTGACAACACTGAAGAAATGACACTTTGCTACAATGTAAAGTAGTGAGTGTACAGCTTGTATAACAGTGTAAATTTGTTGTCCCCTCAAAATAACTCAACACACAGCCATTAATGTCTAGACTGCTGACAACAAAAGTGAGTAACCCCTAAGTGAAAATGTCCAAATTGGGCCCATTTAGCCATTTTCCCTCCCCGGTGTCATGTGACTCATTAGTGTTACAAGGTCTCAGGTGTGAATGGGGAGCAGGTGTGCTAAATTTGCTGTTATCGCTCTCACTCTCTCATACTGGTCACTGGAAGTTCAACATGGCACCTCATGGCAAAGAACCCTCTGAGGATCTGAAAAAAATAATAGTTGCTCTACATAAAGATGGCCGAGGCTATAAGAAGATTGCCAAGACCCTGAAACTGAGCTGCAGCACGGTGGCCAAGACCATACAGCGGTTTAACAGGACAGGTTCCACTCAGAACAGGCCTCGCCATGGTCGACCAAAGAAGTTGAGGTCACGTGCTCAACGTCATATCCAGAGGTTGTCTTTGGGAAATAGACATATGAGTGCTGCCAGCATTAATGCGGAGGTTGAAGGGGTGGGGGGTCAGCCTGTCAGTGCTCAGACCATACGCCGCACACTGCATCAAATTGTTCTGCATGGCTGTCATCCCAGAAGGAAGCCTCTTCTAAAGATGATGCACAAGAAAGCCTGCAAACAGTTTGCTGAAGACAAGCAGACTAAGGACATGGATTACTGGAACCATGTCCTGTGGTCTGATGAGACCAAGATAAACATATTTGGTTCAGATGGTGTCAAGCGTGTGTGGCGGCAACCAGGTGAGGAGTACAAAGACAAGTGTTGCCTACAGTGAAGCATGGTGGTGGGAGTGTCATGGTCTGGGGCTGCATGAGTGCTGCCGGCACTGGGGAGCTACAGTTCATTGAGGGAACCATGAATGCCAACATGTACTGTGACATACTGAAGCAGAGCATGATCCCCTCCCTTCAGAGACTGGGCCGCAGGGCAGTATTCCAACATGATAACGACCCCAAACACACCTCCAAGATGACCACTGCCTTGTTAAAGAAGCTGAGAGTAAAGGTGATGGACTGGCCAAGCATGTTTCCAGACCTAAACCCTATTGAGCATCTGTGGGGCATCCTCAAATGGACGGTTGAGGAGCGCAAGGTCTCTAACATCCACCAACTCTGTGATGTCATCATGGAGGAGGGGAAGAGGACTCCTGTGGCAACCTGTGAAGCTCTGGTGAACTCCATGCCCAAGAGGGTTAAGGCAGTGCTGGAAAAAAATGGTGATCACACAAAATATTGACACTTTAGACCCAATTTGGACATTTTCACTTAGGGGTGTACTCATTTTTGTGGCCAGCGGTTTAGACATTAATGGCTGTGTGTTGAGTTATTTTGAGGGGGCAGCAAATTTACACTGTTATACAAGCTGTACACTCACTACTTTACATTGTAGCAAAGTGTCATTTCTTCAGTGTTGTCACATGAAAAGATAGAATAAAATATATACAAAAATGTGAGGGGTGTACTCACTTTTGTGAGATACTGTGTATATTTATATATATATACAGTGGCTTGCGAAAGTATTCGGCCCCCTTGAACTTTTCAACCTTTTTGCCACATTTCAGGCTTCAAACCTAAAGATATAAAATTTTTATTTTTTGTGAAGAATCACCAACAAGTGGGACACAATTGTGAAGTGGAACGAAATCTTTTGGATTTTTGAAACTTTTTTAACTAATAAAAAAATGAAAAGTGGGGCGTGCAAAATTATTCGGCCCCCTTGCGTTAATACTTTGTAGAGCCACCTTTTGCTGTGATTACAGCTGCAAGTCGCTTGGGGTATGTCTCTATCAGTTTTGCACATCGAGAGACTGAAATTCTTGCCCATTCTTCCTTGCAAAACAGCTCGAGCTCAGTGAGGTTGGATGGAGAGCGTTTGTGAACAGCAGTTTTCAGCTCTTTCCACAGATTCTCGATCGGATTCAGGTCTGGACTTTGACTTGGCCATTCTAACACCTGGATACGTTTATTTGTGAACCATTCCTTTGTAGATTTTGCTGTATGTTTGGGATCATTGTCTTGTTGGAAGATAAATCTCCGTCCCAGTTTCAGGTCTTTTGCAGACTCCAACATTCATCCAGAATGGTCCTGTATTTCGCTGCATCCACCTTCCCCTCAATTTTAACCATCTTCCCTGTCCCTGCTGAAGAAAAGCAGGCCCAAACCATGATGCTGCCACCACCATGTTTCACGGTGGGGATGGTGTGTTGAGTGTGATGAGCTGTGTTGCTTTTACGCCAAACATATCGTTTTGCATTGTGGCCAAAAAGTTCGATTTTGGTTTCATCGGACCAGAGCACCTTCTTCCACATGTTTGGTGTGTCTCCCAGGTGGCTTGTGGCAAACTTTAGACAATACTTTTTATGGATATCTTTGAGAAATGGCTTTCTTCTTGCCACTCTTCCATAAAGGCCAGATTTGTGCAGTGTACGACTGATTGTTGTCCTATGGACAGACTCTCCCACCTCAGCTGTAGTTCTCTGCAGTTCATCCAGAGTGATCATGGGCCTCTTGGCTGCATCTCTGATCAGTCTTCTCCTTGTCTGAGCTGAAAGTTTAGAGGGACAGCCAGGTCTTGGTAGATTTGCAGTGGTCTGATACTCCTTCCATTTCAAAATGATCGCTTGCACAGTGCTCCTTGGGATGTTTAAAGCTTGGGAAATCTTTTTGTATCCAAATCCGGCTTTAAACTTCTCCACAACAGTATTACGGACCTGCCTGGTGTGTTCCTTGGTCTTCATGATGCTCTCTGCGCTTTCAACAGAACCCTGAGACTATCACAGAGCAGGTGCATTTATACAGAGACTTGATTACACACAGGTGGATTCTATTTATCACCATCAGTCATTTAGGACAACATTGGATCATTCAGAGATCCTCTCTGAACTTCTGGAGTGAGTTTTCTGCACTGAAAGTAAAGGGGCCGAATAATTTTGCACGCACCACTTTTCAGTTTTTTAATTGCTAAAAAAGTTTAAAATATCCAATAGATTTCGTTCCACTTCACAATTGTGTCCCACTTGTTGGTGATTCTTCACAAAAAAATAAAATTTTATATCTTTATGTTTGAAGCCTGAAATGTGGCAAAAGGTTGAAAAGTTCAAGGGGGCCGAATACTTTCGCAAGCCACTGTATATACAATCCTATACTCACAGTTGATCCAGAGGAATAAAAATATAATAACCGCAATAATATTAAAGTGGTTGTAAACCCATTACAACCACTTTATCCTCTAGGTAAGCCTAGATTAAGGTTTACCTGTAGGTGCAATAAATATCTCCCGAACCTAAAAGGTTCAAGAGATATTTGCAGGAATAGCGGCACCGATGTCTACGGCTCATGTGCCGTAGACATCGGGCGCAGGCGAACTGAGCGTGCCGTTTCTAACGGCGATCATGCTGTTAGTGGCAGCACCAGCGTGCATGCGCGGGAGTGACGTCATCACGGCACCGACCAGTCACAGCGCCGGAGCCGCGATACCCGTAAATCACTCGGGATAGATGACGGCGTCGGAGAAGGCGAACGAGGGCCGATGCCGGGACTTCTCAGATCTCAGGTAAGTAATTTATAATGAGCTAGTATGCTATGCATACTAGCTCATTATGCCTTTGCCTTGCAGGGTGTATTTTTTTTTTTTAAGAGGCTTTACCTCCTCTTTAATAATAACAATTGATTGTTATTATTATTAGATACACATAATATAACTGGGTACTGACATTTATAGGTAAAGTTGATCCAGGAAAAATCCAATTGCCTCTCAGGGGATCAGGAAGGAATTTTTTCCCCTGCTGGAGCAAATTGGATTCTGCTTTATGCAGGTTTTTTTTGCCTAAAAAAATAAAAAATAATAATATTATAATAATAAATATAAAAGCAATAAAGAATGATCCTATTTGCTACAACAGGGGAAAAAAATCCTTCCTGATCCCCCGAGAGGCAATTGGATTTTCTCTGGATAAACTTTACCTATAAATGTCAGTACCCAGTTATATTATGTGTATCTAATAATAATCTAATAATAACAATAATAATAACAATCAATTATTATTAAAGTGATTGTAAAGGTTCGTTTTTAATTTTTTTTAAATAACAAACATATTATACTTACCTCCACTGTGAAGATGGTTTTGCACAAAGTGGCCCCGATCGTCCATTTCTGGGGTCCCCCGGGGCTCCTCCCAGCATCAGATAACCCCCTAGGAGAAGCGCTCTCCTGGGGGGGTTACCTTGCGGGCGCGCTCCAGAGTCCAGCATTTGCATCCATAGACACAAATGCCAGACTGGGCCCCGCCCCCGGCACCCACGTCATTGGATTTGATTGACAGCAGCAGGAACCAATGGCTGCGCTGCTATCAATCTATCCAATCAAGAGCCGCGAACCCCGGGCAGAGAGATAGCGCGTCCCCGCCGAGGAAATTATGGGGGCTCAGGTAAGTAAAACGGGGGGACTGAGGGGCTGGTCACTGACAGGTGTTTTTTCACCTTAATGCATTGGATACACGAGGGTTTACAACCCCTTTAATATTATTGCTGCTATTATATTTCTAGTTTGTAAAAATATGTTTTTTTAGCATAATAATAACATCAATTACTGTATAATAATAATAATGATAATAATAATACTATATTGTGATTATTATTATTCTTCTTACTGAAGACAGAGTGGTGATAAAGTGATGAGCTCACACCATTGGACACAATACTCATGGCACTTGCTCAGGATATGGAGTTACACCGGGTTTTGACGTGCTACAAAGTTACAATGTACAGTCTCATCACTAGGAGAGAGGGGACTGTGGCAATGCTTTGTTCTGCGTGCAGCAGACTGATGACATCATCTGAGCCTAGACAAAGTCAGTGAGTTGAGCTGCAGGACGGCTTTGTAATAATACGAGGTGGATCGTACTGAAGAATGATGCTGTAGATTGTGAGATGTCGGGAACGGTCCATGTAAAGTTGGCGGAGGATGCGGAGTGACGGTGTCCATAGAAGGAGGACTTCTCCGTCTCTCGGAGGATATTCGTGTGGTCGGTGTGTTTATTTCTCCTATTAATTGTGACGGAGGTCAATCTCTTGTCGTGTTTTGAATTCTTCCACGGTCTTGTCTCTATTTACTAATCGTTCTCTGTCTCGGGTGATGTAATGGTGAGAGCTTGTAACACTGGTTTGTCTTTGGAATTTCCGAAGTCCCCTGCTTCCAGAAATAGCAATCGGAGGGCAAGGCTGGCTGAGTCTCATCTGTCAAAGTGCCTGAAAGATGAACTGTCTCTATTGCCCATAATAAACAGGCACTGTAGATTCTCTCTGTCATTTTCAGACTCTCAGCTGCCAGTTTTCCAATGATCTGATATTTGTGTTTTGGGTGGAATTATCCTCTAAATTTCTCATTATGGGAGGCAGTGTAGTTTAAGTAATGAAAACATTTTGTCCTTTGGAAGGTGTCTCACTCTCTATGTATTCATGCATTGCAAAAAATACAGCAAGAGTAGTGAGACACCCTTACCTGGCTTTGTGATAACTGTGGCAAGGGCTTTTGCACTGCTAAGGTTCCTTAGATATTTAAAGCCGGTGGATGATCCGACTTCGCTCAAAAGTTAAATTCAGTGTTCAGTTTTACTGTAATACCAATTAACACGTTAAAGTGGTTGTAACCCTCAGACATGAAATATGAACAAAGCATATCCCTCTATAGTGTGTACTTGTCTTAATCCAGAGCACTTAGGGGTTATTTACGAAAGATCTTCCCCTCAGATTTACTTTGCAGTTTGCACTTGTAGTGCAAAGTGGATTTGCCTTTCGTAAATAACCCCCTTAGTGTCATTTCTGTCTGCTGCTTCGTTCATATGTTATTGGCATTAGTCACTTTTGACAAGTTTTCCCGACACCAAGAGATAAAAAGGTGATGGGGGAGAAAGCTCCAACACACAGCCTGTGATTGTTAGCCTCAGCTCTGTTCCTGTGTGAAGGGGGGTGTGTCTCTTCCCTCCAATCAGCTCTCAAAGCTCTCCTCACTGAGATCTGCAGTGTAACTTTAGCTCTCCGCCCCCTGCTTTCTGACAGCTCAGACAAGCTTTATAAGTTCTGCACCTTGAATGGCTGTTGAGAAGAGAAGACTGCAGATAAACAGGCACAACTTATATAGGACAATTTGTATCATCCCTGTGTATCACCTGAGGCCAGTCACTTCACTGGGTAACTATAAGGGTATCACAACCACTTTAAATCAATCTCCAGCTAAAGTAGAAAGTCCACAGAGTTTACTGGTATGTTACGCTACATTCAGCAGGGTGAAAAAAAAAAAGGATGCTAGGACGCAGATGCCTCCTGCCGCCTAGCCTCCTTGGTTGCTAAAATGCAGACAGCTCCTGCTGCCCAGTATCATTGGTTGCTAGTATGCAGGCAGCCCTTGCCATCTAGCATTCTTTTTTGCTAGGCCACAGATGTCCCCTGCTGCCAAGTACCCTTGGTTGCTAGAATGCAGGTGACCCCTAACATCTAATATACTTGGTTGCAAGGACACAAACGGCCCCCACCCCCTAGTGTCCTCGGTTGTTAGGAGACAGGCAGCTCCTGCTGTCTAGTATCCTTGGTTGCTAGGATGCAGTCACTCCTTGGCGTCTAGCATCCTTTGGTTGCTAGGATGCAGTCACTCCTTGGCGTCTAGCATCCTTTGGTTGGTAGGATGCAGATGCCCCCTGCTACCTAGTCTCCCTGTTGTTAAAACGCAGGTGACCTCTGATGCCCAACATCCTTGGTTGGTAGGATGGAGACAGTCCCTGCTGTCTAACGTCCTTGGTTGCAGGGATGCAGGCTGCCCTTTCTACCTAGCATCTTTGGTGGCTAGAACACAGATGGCCTCTGCCTCTTTGCGCCCTTGATAGCCAGGACACAGACAGCTCCTGTTGCCTAGTATCCTTGGAAATTAGGATGCAGGCGGCCCCTGCCATCTTGCATTCTTTTTGCTAGGCTGCAGGTGTCCCCTGCCACCTAGTCTCCTTGGTGGCTTGAACAGAGGTGAACCCCAACATCTAGCATACTTGGTTGCTAGGACAAAGATCTCCCCTGCCTCCTAGTGTCCTCGGTTGCTAGAATGCAGTATGAATGCAGAATGAGGAATTTATCTAAGAGGTTTGATACTATTTGGAAGCCGTGGCTTGACCATATGGATACAGGACTGAGTTAGGAGTTACCTTTGCCAGAATATAGATGTATGGAAAAAGAAAAACAGTTTTTATAGGCTAAAAGGATTGTGTATTGACTTGACAGTGGAAGGAGTGGGAAAAGGGGTAGGTTAAAATTGCCCCCGTCCTTTTTTTTTTTTTTTTAGCTTTGTGTATGTTTTTTGTGTTTTGATTTCAATGTTATGTTTGTGTATATGTTGTTGTGGTATAAAAAAAAATAAAGAAAAAATCATGCAGCTCCTTTTGTCTAGTATCTTTGGTTTGATAGGTAGCAGGCAGCCCCTGCCCCCTAACCTTTCTGGTTGTTAGGATACAGATGTATGATATTCGTTCTGTGGCAACGTCTGTTCCCACTTGAAAAATCGAACTTGTTCTTTTTTCTGCATTTTATTACATTGGGGGCCCATCAAAGTCAATGGCAGCACATCAAAACGCATATAACAGGTTGATGGTATTAACCAGTTCCTGCCCACGCTATAGCCGAAAGAGGGCTACAGCGCGAGCTTACAATCCCGGGAGGGCGTCCACGGATGTCCTCCAATGCTCGTGCTGCCCGCGGGCCACCTGTGATCACAGATTGGGGTAAAGAGCCAATCACAGCAGCCCTTTACCATGTGATCAGCTGTCAACCAATGACAGCTGATCACACGATGTAAACAGAAGCCGGTTATCAGCTTTTTTCCCCCTCACAGAGTAAGAAGAAAAGAAGAAAGCCGATAACCAGCTTCTGGTAAAGGGACATCGGTCCCAACATTGCCCACCAGTGCTGCTAATCAGTGTCCACCAGTGCCACCTATCAATGGGCATCAGTGCGGCCAATCAGTGCCCATCAGTGCCGCCTACCAGTGCTCATCAGTACCGCTTATCAGTGCCCATCAGTGCCGCCTATCAGTGGTGCCCATCATTGCCACCTCTCAGTGCCCTGCAGTGCCGCCTATCAGTGCCCATCAGTGCCGCCTATCAGTGCCATCTGTCAATGCAGCCTCAACAGTGCCTCCTGATCAGTGCGCACCAGTGCCGCCTCATCAGTGCCACTTATCAGTGCCCACCAGTCCTGCCTCATCAGTGCCCATCAGTGCAGCCTCATCAGTGAAGGAGAAAAATTACCTGTTTGCAAAATTTTATAACAAACTATGACATTTTTTTTCCAAAATATTCAGTCTTTTTTTGTTTGTTTAGCAAAAAATAAAAAACCCCAGTGGTGATTAAATACCACCAAAAGAAAGCTCTATTTGAGTGAAAAAAATGATAAAAATTTCATATGGGTACAGTGTTGAATGACCGCGCAACTGTCATTCAAAGTGCGACAGCGCTGAAAGCTGCCTGGGCAGGAAGGGGGTGAAAGTGCCCAGTAGGCAGAGTGGTTAACAAGCGTTGGTCAATGGCCGCTAGCCTTCTCCACTCCAAATTCTAAATTCAGAGGTGCATTGAAAAGCTGCGTCTAAATTTATATCAACGCACAAAGATAGCGCACGTTGATGCATGACAAAGCACCTATCTAATGCTACAAAAAAAAGTACCTCTACGCACACACATAGTGCCCTAAATATTTGTCTTGTCTTAAACCGTAAGCACCGTATGGAGAAATGAGTCCAGGAATTGATGTATATCATGCAGATGTGAGGACCAGCCTTGCCCACCTGGCACTCCTACATCTGATATTCTTCATGCGTCAGCAGATTTGCCTGGCAGAGGAAGGCGGAGGGGTGCGGACACCTGCGGGCACGCTGGCTTTTGTCACAGTTACACACAATGAGACCTGCAGGACCCGGTTTGTCCTAGTTAATATCTAGCTGTGCTCTGATGTCTTGCACAATCGGCTCACACACCCCTCACACGCCTCCACTACACCTTCATCATGTGACACGTGCCTACCGCTTACATGTGACCTGCCTAGCTCTGCTTGTATCCATCACATCCCCCTCCTCATTCTCCGTGTCCCTTCTCTTCCAAATATGGCCGCTGACCCTTCCGGATTGCCAGGCACTGTCTCCCATTTCATTGTTCACTCATCTCCGTTTATTGCTAGCCTTGCCAAATACTAGAACACCGATATCAAGAATTTTCAGGCCCCGGTCACACTTCAGCGGAATTGCAGGAAGAATCGCAAATTTTTGCCTTGTTTCCAAAACGCACTAAAACTCACAATATGTTTATATTTAATGGCACCCGAAATGCGCTAAGAAAGCAGCCTTTTGTCATGCGATAAAGCGATTGAAAAGCGTCCAAAATTGCAATGTTCAAAAATGCACCAAAGCCAAAAAAAAAGGTACAGGGGCTACTTTGACGCGTTTTGGAGTGGAGGGCGGCCTATTCAAATAAATGGTGTCATTCCAATGAAAATGTGCAAAATGCAACACGGCAGGGTCGCTAGATGAGAACGGGGCCTCAATGTCATATAGAGGTTGATTTACTAAAGGCAAATAGACTGTGCACTTTGCAAAGTGCAGTTGCACTCTACAAGTGCAGTTGCTCCAGAGCTTCGTAAATGAGGTAAAGCTTCACTTTGTAAAGAATACCCAATCACATGCAAGGAAAATTTTAAAAAAAGTATTTTTGCTTGCACATGATTGGATGATAGAAGTCAGCAAAGCTTCTGCTCATTTACTAAGCTCTGGAGCAACTGCTGTTGCAGAGTGCAACTCTAGGGGTTGATTTACTAAAGGTAAATAGACTATGCACTTTGCAGTTGCTCCAGAGCTTAAAGTGGTTGTAAACCCTCTTACACCACTTGTACCTATAGGTAAGCCTATAATAAGGCTTACCTGTAGGTACTGTATATATCTCCTAAACCTGTACGGTTTAGGAGATATTTACCATATATGCTTGTGCCGATGTCATCGGCGCATGCGCACTGAAGAAACGGTGCGGTCGTGCCATTTCTAAAGGGCCTGTGCCGTGACCAGCGGCTCCCACACGCATGCGCGTGAGTGACATCACCGCAGCTCCGGGCCAATCACAGCCAGAACCCTCGAACCCAGGAAGAACTCCGGGGAGACATGTCGTCGGTCACAGCGGTGTACGGGGACCGCTGCTACAGCTTCGATCTAAGGTAAGTATTTCATAATGAGCTAGTATGCAATGCATACTAGCTCATTATGCCTTTGTCTTGCAGGTTTTTTTTTTTTATATTGTTTTACCACCACTTTAATGAGGTAAAGATTCGCTTTGCAAAGAATATCCAATCACGTGCAAGGAACAAAAAAATAAAAATTGCATTTTTGGTTGCACATGATTGGATGATGGAAATCAGCAGAGCTTCTGCTCGTTTACTAAGCTCTGGAGCAGCTGCACTTGCAGAGTGCACAGTCTATTTGCCTTTAGTAAATCAACCCCTTTATATCCTTCTTTTGCAGTCTTTTTTTTGTAGCATTGCCATGGGGTTGATTTACTAAAACTGGAGTGTGACGGGAGTCACTTTGAGCGGGGGATGTGGAACCCAGCTTACCTTGGAAAGCTCTGGAAGCTCCTTGTCCAGCTTCCCGGGCCCCTCATATGTGTAAGTTACCCTGTGTCTATTAGGGGCACATGGTGACCGAGAACCCCAGTCAGATCTGCACCAACCAGACTCACCATACAACCACACCAGACTCAGCATTTCCCTTTTACCTCTGTTATCCGGGGTCCTATATGTGTTTGTGTTGGAAGTTGGGACAGTAATATTTCTAAACAATATTACTCAAGAAATATATGAAGATAAATTCCACCTTTCGTCTCAGACCATTGCTAGATAATTTGAGGTGGGGTGGGGGCTGTTATATGTTTGTTAAGTGCCTGTGTGCCTTGGGAGCAACCTATTATGGGATGTATATGTGTATGTGGATTAGATGCTAGAGGGGAGGGGGGGTTCTCCAGCAGCCCTATCCCAAATTCGGTCTACTGCTGGAAAGTTGAATATACCTGTGTGTCATATTACTGGAGGAGGTAACATTTATCCCGCCCTGTGTCATTATGCAAAGAAGGGGGGATTGTCCCCTGAATGTATATCTCTTTGTGCCTGTGTTTGAATAAACAGTCTTATGTTTGCTACCACCCTACACTGATGTTTCGACAAGTGACTGGGTGGACTAAGGGACCTTGTAGCATGAAGCTCGAAGCTGCAAAATGCTCAACATTAAAAATACCTTTTGTTTTAAAAGGTGTGTCTGTTCATACCTAAACGCTGCCTATCCCTTGAAAAAGGACAGGAGCTCCTTTTCAGGCAGGGTTGGGTGTTTTTGACCCCATTGACTTCAATGGGAGCGCCTAAAAAGATGCATGAAAATGTGCGTTACGTGCGTTTATTAGGTACTCCCACATGGGACCAAAAATGTGTGACCATGACCCACAGACGCTCTTGTATAAACATTGCTCCTAAAACAGGTGAAAAAAACATGCAAAAATTCAACATAAAAAAGGTAAAATTGCCTGAATACACTATACTCAAGTGTGAATGGAGCCTTATTGCTATCTTGGGCTTCTTTAACTACTTGGGTACCAACCTGTATACAACCCGTTAAGCAACACTGTAGCCACATTGATTTTTTTTATCATTTTTGTTGGGACAGGTAGAGCTTTTTTTTATGGTATTCTTTTTCAGATGCTGCTTTATGCATTGACATACCTCCTTACACCCAATCTGTCTGGACACTGTGGTCACCTGCTGACATGACATCATCTACAGGCAGCCTAATGCCCCGTACACACGGTCGGATTTTCCGATGGAAAATGTCCGATCGGAGCGTGTTATCGGAAATTCCGACCGTGTGTAGGCTCCATCAGACATTTTCCATCGGATTTTCCGACACACAAAGTTTGAGAGCAGGATATAAAATTTTCCAACAACAAAATCCGTTGTCGGAAATTCCGATCGTGTGTACACAAATCCGACGGACAAAGTGCCACGCATGCTCAGAATAAATAAAGAGATTTAAGCTATTGGCCACTGCCCCGTTTATAGTCCCGACGTACGTGTTTTACGTCACCGCGTTCAGAACGGTCGGATTTTCCGACAACTTTGTGTGATCGTGTGTATGCAAGACAAGTTTGAGCCAACATCCGTCGGAAAAAATCCTAGGATTTTGTTGTCGGAATGTCCGAACAAAGTCCGACCGTGTGTACGGGGCATAACACTTCAATAAGACAAGTTGAATCCAACACAATTGTACTTCAGCTAATTGCAGTACAGATTAGGTTTTTTTCCAGTATTTTAAGTCAAATTTAGGTAGGCAATGACTTTCCAAATCTTGCCTTAAAGTACTAATACTGACCACGGTAACATGAAAGAAAAAGGGAGGGTCTAGCCAGAACTAAACTAACTAGCACCCAACAGAAGGGGAGAACATGCCAAATCACAGAATTAAACAAGTAGTGGTGGCTGGAAACCACCACTAAATGTCAACACACTACACAAGACAGAAAAAATAAATTTAAAGCGGAGTTCCACCCAAAACTGGATCTTGCGCTTTTTTGCCCCCCCCCTCCAGTGCCACATTTGGCACCCTTCAGGGGGGAGTGGGGAACGGGTATCTGTTTTTGACAGGTCTCTGTCCCTACTTCTGGGAGACAGCGCCGCGTTGCTGTCCCTCAGAAGTTCGGCCCCCTTCCTCCGCCGCCGGTCCAATTAGAAAGAGCAGCGTGCTTCACGCATGCGCAGTAGGGAACAGTCTGTGAAGCCAAAAGGCTTCACTGCCGGTTTCCCTTAGTGGAGATGGCGGCAGCAGCACCCGACAGCCGTTCCGAGGATCGGCTGGGGTGCCGACATCGCGGGCTCCCTGGACAGGTACGTGTCCATATAGTAAAAGTCAGCAGCTACAGTATTTGTATAGGATTTAAATATAACATAATATAAGTTCATAATGGATGGCTTGTCCTTGGACCTAAAAAAAAAAACCCAAAAAACTATTACCTAATGTAAGTCCACAATGGATGACTTGTCTTTGGACCTAAAAAAAAAAAATCCTTTATTCCAATGTAAGTCCATAATGGATGGTTTGTCCTTGGACCTTAAAAAAACAGAGAGAGAGAGAGAGAGAGAGAGAGAACATGCAAAACACATATATTCAAGTCCAGAAACATCAGGATGATCTTGGTCTTAGTGTCTTGATGCCTGAAATAGTTCTTGAAGGCATCAATTCACTTCTCCATGGGTGGCTCCATGAATAGCCACTTTGAGGTTAAAGTGCAAAGCGGATTCTGTTCTCAGGAGGCTCTGATTTGTTGTGAAGTGGAGATTGTTCTTGTTGGGGTAGAAGACTGGGATACATTTCTTGGGCCGCTAACTTCTAAGAAGATTCCTGGTGTGTTGTTCGAGCTGTTAGCCATGTCATCTATGACCCGGTGTGGGGTGAGGAGCATTTGCGCCACACCAAAAGATGCAGCGTACATGCGCAGGTTGACATGGCTGGGCTTGACGTACAAGTTTCATTTTCGGGGTAAGTTCATCAGCGGGGATCTCAACAATGCAGCTGATGCTTTATCTCCTCTCAATATGCCTCAATTCTTCTTACAGCATCCAGTAGCATAACAGACGGGCAAGCCAGTTCCCCCTTACTCGCTCTTAGTCGTGGATTAAACACATTCTGGACTCAGGCGATCGATCTGGCTAATAGGTCTTTATCTAGAAATACTCTGAAAGCGTACACTATGGGTTGGAAGACTTTCCTCAGGTTTATGTTTTTATACCCTTGCAGTTGCCCTGAGGATATCAAGTTAAGACTTTCATTGCGTATTGCCACAGTGAGTTGGCATAGTCTGCTAATACCATCATTTGTCGGGTATTCAGCACTTCAGGTCCCAGCATATGCCTGACAGTCCATCCATTTTTGCGGCTCACCCTCTCAAAGCTATGCTAAGGGGTATACAGAGAACCCAGGGGAGATGCCAGTTGTCTCGTCAACCAATCACCGGCCAGATTTTTTGTGATATGTCAGACGTACTGTCTCCTTTCCCTTTTGGCGCAAGTCCCAGTCTAGTGCTCAAGGCAGATATTTATCTGAGTTTCTTTGGATTCCTCATCCATGGAAGTGTCCCAACCTAGCTGCCATGCACCTGTTCTGCTAAGAGGTATAGGGCGTACACACGGTCGGACTTTGTTCGGACATTCCGACAACAAAATCCTAGGATTTTTTCCGACGGATGTTGGCTCAAACTTGTTTTGTCTACACACGGTCGCACAAAGTCGTCGGAAAATCCGATCGTTCTAAACGCGGTGACGTAAAACACGTACGTCGGGACTATAAACGGGGCAGAGGCCAATAGCTTTCATCTCTTTATTTATTCTGAGAATGCGTGGCACTTTGTCCGTCGGATTTGTGTACACACGATCAGAATTTCCGACAACGGATTTTGTTGTCGGAAAATTTTATCTCCTGCTCTCCAACTTTGTGTGTCGGAAAATCCGATGGAAAATGTCCGATGGAGCCCACACACGGTCGGAATTTCCGACAACACGCTCCGATCGGACATTTTCCATCGGAAAATCCGACCGTGTGTACGGGGCATAAGTCTCACCAGATTCCTTGAGCATTACGAATTACAGCTTCCCAATAACAAGAATAGACAGACAGATCAGGGGCTTGTGGTAAAATACTATAGCATACAACAGCAATTGATGCCCGGTTGAAGTCCTTGACTCTCTCTGCAATCTTTTCGTAGAAACTCCTCTGGATAGCCCTCTGCTCCCTTTTCCCATCCTATCACTTCAAAACAATATATTTCTTATGTTAGGATCTTACTTGCCAAATTAGGTTTAAATCCAAAGCAATTTTCTGGACATTCGTTCCGGATAGGGGCAGCATCCACAGCTTCTAAGCAGGGGGCCCTTACATTATTAAGTACATGGGGTGCTGGAGGTCCCCCTGTTACAGCAGGTACATACCCGAACCCCATACGGAAGTTAGCAGAGCGTTGGCTACTTTATTGGATTAATTGTTGTTACCTGTATTCATTAAAGGTTTTCATACTTTACCTACCTTTGTGTCTTTTGATCTCTTTTAGGCGTACCGACCAGCTAGACCAGGGCACATCTCAGGTCTTGGTAGTTAGGGTTACCGCGTCTTACAAGTGAAGACCCTGACTACAAAGTAGAAGGCGGAGGCCAGCCTGGATTTGTAGGAAGAGCCTGGGGGGGTATATATCCCTCCTCCTCTGGCAAGTTCCACGTCGACTTGTCTTCCTGGTTCCCACCCTCCCCTTCCCCAATTTTCATTTAATATACATCATACATTTCTCATACTCTTATTCAGGGTATGCCCTCTTTTAGGCGTACCGACCAGCTAGACCAGGGCACATCTCAGGTCTTGGTAGTTAGGGTTACCGCGTTCTCCATGTGAAGACTCTGACTACAAGTATGACTTGGAATAATGAATAATGCCGATATCATGCTTCTACTGGGAAGAAACATCCCAAGAAGGGATAACGACCCATCCTAGTTTGGTCCATTGAAGAATAAGGATTGTTGCAAAGACCACCTGTGCACTGTTTTTTTACCTTGTGGATTCTTGGGACGTCCCCTACCAGTAGAAGCATGATATCGGCATTATCTTCCAAAGGTGGTAAGTCATACATGTAAGATGCATCTTTCCGTGTGGGGTGAGGAGCATTGATAACGACCCATCCTAGTTTGGTCTATTGGGACTAAGGATTGTGAAGACCATCTGTGCGGTGTTCTTTTACCTTGTGGAATCTTGGGATGTCTCTTCCCAGTAGAAGCATGATATTGGCGTTATCTACCAATGGTAGTATATAAAGTCATACATTTTATCTGCGTCTATCAGTGTGGGGGCTTTCTCTCTGTCATTGAATATTTGCTTGCACTTGATAAGTGTAGGAAGAGGAATACCTTTAGTCCTTTTTATGTCTTCAATAATGAATACCTTAGCAGGGGCAATTCTTCCTGTGGTTTTTACTGTGCCAGCACTGGTGCAGGGTGTAGGACAGCCCTTCTGCCCTTGAACTTGTCAAAAGATCTGAAGTGGCTAACAAATGATCAGGGCCGCTGATAAGGGGGTAGCACCTGCCGTCTTGTACAGTGCCCAGGCCCCATAAGTTCAACATGGGGGCCCAGAGCAGCAAGAGTGGCAGCAATTACTTGAAACCCCCCCCCCCCCCCCCCGGCCCACCCTGTGTTTAGAATCCTTCAGTTTGTCGATGAACAGGGAGCCTCTGTACAGAGTGCTTCCTTTTCATTCACTCTGCATCTGAGGCTGCACAGAAGGGATTGAGGAATCTGTGTCCTCAATCTTTTTTTACTGAGACCTTGGGTGTCTGTTTAGACCCTTGATACTTCACTAACCCCCATAGGGATGTTCAAAAAATTAAAAAAAAATCAAACACTAAAATTTAAAAAAATAATTAAAAAAGCACAATTAATTGCTCATTCTCACAGGTGTTTTGGTTGCATGAATAAGTGGTTTGGAGCCGCCTGTTAGGTTTGGTTCACTGTTCCTGTCAGCTAGGTTTATGGGGCCTCATGATTTCTAACAGCAGCCCTGCTAATGATTGCTAGGTTGTCTAAAACACCATACATCTGGACAGATTTCTCTAGATGTCCCGGAGGACAACCTTCTGTGTCACAGAATCCCCCCTTCAATCCCCTTATACTTACCTAAGTCTGATCTCGATCCAGCGCTGTGCATGAGAGCAGTGGCTGTCTTGGCTCTCTCCCTCCTCATAGGGCAGGTTGATAACAGTGGGAGCCATTGGCTGCTGCTGCTCTCAATCAAATTCTGTGACATTGTTGCGGCGGGGGGGGGGGGGGGGTCAGGCCATCTTGTGTGTGTCTATAGATGCAGACAGGATGGCTCGGGTACGCGCTCACATGAGTGCCCGCATAGGAAGTCGCTTTCTATGGGGGCACCCTTGCTTTGTGCACTGGTGCGCAGACATGTTGGAACAGGTAGGGGCCATCCCCAAACTGTTCCCACAAAGTTGGGAGCATGAAATTGTCCAAAATGTCTTGGTATGCTGACACCTTAAGCGTTCCCTTCACTGGAACTAAGGAGCCAAACCCAACCCCTGAAAAACAACCCCACACCATAATCCCCCCTCCACCAAATGATTTAAAGGGGTGGCCCAATACTTTTGGCAATTTAGTGTGGATTTGGGGTGGAGGAACTTGACTGACCTGCACAGAGTCCTGAACTCAACCCCATAGAACACCTTTGGGATGAATTAGAGTGGAGACTGTGAGCCAGGCCTTCTCGTCCAACATGAGTGCCTGACCTCACAAATGTATTTCTGGAAGAATGGTGAAACATTCCCATAGACACACTCCTAAACCTTGTGGACAGTCTTCCCAGAAGAGTTGAAGCTGTTATAGCTGCAAAGGGTGGGCCAACTCAATATTGAACCCTACGGACTAATGCCCCGTACACACGGTCGGATTTTCCGATGGAAAATGTCCGATCGGAGCGTGTTGTCGGAAATTCCGACCGTGTGTGGGCTCCATCGGACATTTTCCATCGGATTTTCCGACACACAAAGTTTGAGAGCAGGAGATAAAATTTTCCGACAACAAAATCCGTTGTCGGAAATTTCCGATCGTGTGTACACAAATCCGACGGACAAAGTGCCACGCATGCTCAGAATAAATAAAGAGATGAAAGCTATTGGCTACTGCCCCGTTTATAGACCTGACGTACATGTTTTATGTCACCCCGTTCAGAGCGATCGGATTTTCCGACAACTTTGTGTGACCGTGTGTATGCAAGACAAGTTTGAGCCAACATTCGTCGGAAAAAATCCTAGGAGTTTGTTGTCGGAATGTCCGAACAAAGTCCGACCGTGTGTACGGGGCATAAGACTGGGATGCCATGAGAGTTCATGTGTGTGTAAAGGCAGGTGTCCCAATACTTTTGGTAATATAGTGTATATCGGTGTGGCACTCTTATACTTCATGGTTGTCTCTGAAGCGCCCCCTAAAGGTGCTTTCATGTATGTGAACTACCTACTTATACAATCTATATACACAACTGAACTCCATAATCTCCATACTACGTTGCAAAATTAGACTTGCACTTGATTTCATTGCCCCCCCCCTCTCTAAAAAATGACAGACTATAATGACTATGTTTAAGGCTGTGCCCTTGGCAGGGAAATATTTAACATGGTGCCAAGTACATTTTTTTTTCCATTTCAAGTTGAGCCATCCCATCGCACAATCAATTATTAAGTTCAGGAATGTAGTACAGAGGACGCTGCAAACCCCGCTTCAGCTTCCAGGCGAAATGTAAAGCTGTTTGTTCTGTATGTTGCTCCCCGTATCATATCTCCTTGCTGTGATTAGTAGTTTATTACACATGTACTGGTGCAGTAGGATAAGGATTTAACTTTTCATATAGAAGTAATTTACTCCCTACATGTTAAATAGCTTTCAATAATAATATCAATAGTATTTGTAATTGTTATATGTCCATCAGGTGAACATCCGTTCATTTGAAAAGCATGCTGTGCGATTTATCCAGAAAGTACAGCCTAAACCCTCTTCTTGTTACGATAGTCAGTAGGGATGCACTAATGCCAGTATTGGTGCCGATACAAGGTATTTGCACGAGTATCGGTAACCTCACAAATACTCCCAATACTGAAAAACGATACTTTACATTGCAATTTGCGATTTCCGTTGATACAAAATTAATGGGCACTGAAAAGAATCAAATGCGATTTTAATAGGAATGCAGTGCGATTCCTTTCTGAATTTCATGCACTTTCCCCCCCACTGCTCCTGTGTGTGTATAGAAAGGGAGAAGCGCCATCTAGTGGGCAGTGGGCCAAATGCAAAATCTGCACAGGTGATGATAGCAAATCCCGGCTGCTGGAGGTGCTCACAGGGCTGGAGGAGAAGTAGAGGCGGTCCACCCCCAAGATGACATCACTTCCATCCTATTCCCACAGGGGTCCCGGAACTTCTCCTCCAGCCCTGTGAGCACCTCCAGCGGCCGTGATTTGCTATCATCGGCGGGGCCGGGACACCTCGTCAAATTTAGCATTTGGCCAGATATGTACTGTGAGTTCTAACATTTTTAGTAAGCTGCCCACTACTTTTCCCTTTCTATACACACACACAGGAGTGGTGGGGGAAATCGCATGTGATTCGGACAGGAATTGAACCGCATTCCTGTTCAAATCACATGTGATTCTTTGCAGTGTGATTTGCAACAATCGTTTTTTTTTGGGTTTTTTTAGACACAAATCACACCACAAAATAACTGTTCTCGGTACCGGCGAGTACTTGACCAAATGTATCGGTACACATACTCGCCGATAAAAAAACAGTACCCTAATGCCCGGTACACACGATAAGATTATCGGTCGAATGATCGTCCGTTTCTTCTTTTTTTTTTGCTTGATAATCGCAGATCGAATCTGATGAGTTTATAATGTCACGGAAATTCTCGTACGACAGAATAAAAATTCGGAAGTGATGTCATGTGTTGTAATGCATTTGTATTGCATTTTTGAACGACAACTGTACTGATTACACGAAAATCGTGCAAACTGGCATCGTATGGAAATTTTTTTCGTTCATGTCCGAATAATATCGGATGAACTGCCATGATCGGCTCTCGAAAGCTCTGTACTAACGATCAGATTATCGTACGATCGCTTCGAAAGCGGTATTTTTCGTACGATTTTCTGATCGTGTGTATGGGGCTTAATAGTTAGGAATACCTGGGAACTTTTTGAAATTGTAATTCTTGAGATTTGGAGCAGAATAGGGGATACTTCAAATTTTGGTGTAGACCAGTGATGGCACACCTTGGCACCCCAGATGTTTTGGAACTACATTTCCCATGATGCTCAACTACACTGCAGAGTGCATGATCATCATGGGAAATGTAGTTCCAAAACATCTGGGGTGCCAAGGTTCCCCATCACCGGTGTGGACTAATTGCACTAAAAGTGGGAGTGGCTTAAAGGACGGGTCTACAGAGTCTTCACACCATTCCAGTGACACTGGCAGTGCACCCGTCTCCCAGCTTTTCATCATTCCAGTGATATTTTGGGTTCTATATATAAAGGATCCACCACATAGATGTCTTAAAGTAGAACTTTACTTTTTTTGTTTCCCCAAACCCACTATTTCAGAAATGTAAAAAAAAGAAAATAAAAACTGTACTGAAGTAGCATTTCCAGGTTGTACATAAGGCGCACGTGCGCAGCAAGATGCAGGGCACGTGCAGAACAGAAGCGCGGTTATGACACATCTGCGTGAGCGGGATAATTTCTGCATGTGTGCACAAGCTCCGTGGACAGCTACAGTGCCCATCTGCCGGAAATGGAGCGCTTGTGCCACCGGTCTCTGCCAGGTCCCAAATAGATGGCAGGGACAGCGGCGTATCTGCGCAGGGGCCGGGTTTTCAAAGGATCGCAGAGGCGGGTTGAAGGGAGGAGATTTGTTCAGCGGTTTAATTCTGCTTTAAGCATGCAAAGATGTGACATTTTTCTAAAATACCTCATTAAATAAATACTGTATAATGGCCACTAGATGGGGCAGGCGATCATAGGAGCTAACCATATTACAAAAAATATGGTGATCATTCGTTCTGCCAGTGCAAATGCTTAAGACATCTGCATGGCTAATCTTTTTATACATAGGTGTCCTAACAGTGTTACCTGTAGGTGTCAGCCAGGAGCACTGTCATTGTCACTGGAATGTGGATAGATAGGAGCAATGTGTTTTGTGTGTACAACATTCCAGTACACCTGGCTGACACTTACCTAACCCCCTCCATTTTGGTGAAACTTCGAGTGTATTTAGCTGTCAACAGCAAAGTGACCCATTTTCTCAGGTCCCCTGCTGGCCAGACGAGACTACTACCTGCCCACTACAACCATCACCCTGGGCTTCCTACAGATAAACAGGTACAACTTATGTTGGAGGATTTGTGTCATCTCTGTGTATCACCTGAGGCTGGTCACTTCCCTGGGTATATGTGAGGGTTTACATCCACTTTAACCACTTTCTATCCGCTCCATAGCAGTTTTACTGCTACAGGGCGGCAGCTGTGTCCCGCATCACATATATATACATGGCAGAAAGGTGGTGTCCTTGTCACTTTCCTAGAAAAATAATGTTATCCTGAAAAAGTATTCATACCCCTTGACATTTTCCACATTTTGTCATGTTACAACCACAAACATAAATGTATTTTATTGGGATTTGATTTGATAGATTCCAGTGTTTTTCAACTCCAGTCCTCAAAGCGCCCCAACAGGTCATGTTTTCAGGCTTGCCATTATTTTGCACAGGTGATTCGATCAGTTTCACTGCCTTAGTAATTACCACAGCCGTTTCAGGGAAATCCTGAAAACATGACCTGTTGGGGCGCCTTGAGGACTGGAGTTGAGAAACACTGGGATAGATCAACACAAAGTGGCACATAATTGTGAAGTAGAAGGGAAATTATTTTCCAGTTTTTTTCCAAATATGTGAAAAGTGTGGGGTACATTTGTATTCAGCCCCCTGAGTCAATACTTTGTAGAACCGCCTTTCACTGCAATTACAGCTGCAAGTCTTTTTGGGGATGTCTCTACCAGCTTTGCACATCTAGAGCGGGACATTTTTACCCATTCTTCTTTGCTCAAACTCTGTCCGATTTGATGGAGAACATTTGTGAACAGCAATTTTCAAGTCTTGCCACAGATTATCAATTTGATTGAGGTCTGGACTTTGACTGGGCCATTCTAACACATAAATATGCTTTGATCTAAACCATTCCATTGTAGCTCTGGCTGTATGTTTAGGGTCGTTGTCCTGCTGGAAGGTGAACCTCTCCCCCCAGTCTCAAGTCTTTTGCAGACTCTAACAGGTTTTCTTCTAAGATTGCCCTGTATTTGGATCCATCCATCTTCCCATCAACTCTGAGCAGCTTCCCTGTCCCTGCTGAAGAAAAGCATCCAAACAACATGATGCTGCCACCACCATGTTTCACGGTGGGAATGGTGTGTTCAGGGTGATGTGCAGTGTTAGTTTTCCGCCACACATAGCGTTTTGGTTTTAGGCCAAAAAGTTTCATTTTGATCTCATCTGACCAGAGCACTTTCTTCCCCATGTTTGCTGTGTTCCCTACAGGGCTTCTCGCAAACTGCAAATGGAACTTCTAATGGTTTTCTTTCAACAATGGCTTTCTTCTTGTCACTCTTCCATAAAGGCCAGATTTGTGGAGTGCACGACTAATAGTTGTCCTGTGGACAGATTCTCCCACCTGAGCTGTGGATTTCTGCAGCTCCTCCAGACTTACCATGGCTCTCTTGGCTGCTTCTCTGATTTAATGCTCTCCTTGCCCGGCCTGTCAGTTTAGGTGGACGGCCATGTCTTGGTAGGTTTGCAGTTGTGCCGTACTCTTTCCATTTTCTGATGATGGATTGAACAGAGCTCCGTGAGAAGTTCAAAGCTTGGGGTATTTTTTTATAACCTAACCCTGCTTTAAACTTCTCCACAACTTTATCCCTGACCTGTCTGGCGTGTTCCTTGGCCTTTATGATGTCGTTTGTTCACTAAGGTTCTCTAACAAACCTCCTGAGGGCTTCTAGGAGCAGCTGTATTTATACTGAGATTAAATTACACACAGGTGGACTCTATTTACTAATTAGGTGACTTCTGAAGGCAGTTGGTTCCACTAGATTTTAGTTATGGGTATCAGAGTAAAAAGGGGCTGAATACAAATGCACGTCACACTTTTCACATATTTATTTGTAAAACATTTTGAAAATCATTTTCCTTCCACTTCACAATTATGTGCCATTTTGTGTTGGTCTATCACAGGGGTCTTCAAACTGCGGCCCTCCAGGTGTTCAGGAACTACAATTCCCATCATGCCTAGTCATGTCTGTGAATGTCAGAGTTTTACAATGCCTCATGGGATGTGTAGTTCTGCAACAGCTGGAGGGCCGTAGTTTGAGGATCCCTGGTCTATCACATAAAATCCCAATAAAATACATTTACGTCTTTGGTTGTAACATGACAAAATGTGGAAAATTTCAAGGGGTATGAATACTTTTTCAAGGTACTGTATGTAAACTATTAATCTTCTCTGTAATGGAGAATAATAAAGCATGTTTGAAGTCCAGTCTGGGTAACAACTATTGCTCCCATTAAATAGATGGTAGAAATAGGGTTGGGTGGAGTGGGGGGGGGGGGGGGGGGACAGGTTCTGTTGTGAAATTTAATAAACAATTACTGTGGCCGTCCCCAAGAAGCAAACCCGTACTAGAGGTCTACTTGAAGTATTGCTGGGTAATAAACAGCCGAGTCTCATATATGGTCTCTGGGACACAACTGCCACAATTGGCTTTTTATAGAGGCAATAAATTATAAAGAAGGGCGAGGACGGCATGTTCTACAACCAGCGGGCCCATGACACCAGCCCAGGTTGGACAGCAATTGCTAATTTCCAAGAATCATAAAAATGATCCATGACAGACAGGCCAGGACCTACAGCCAGAGTTCATCGGAGCAATCAGAGCAAAGAGTGCAGGCATGTCTTGTCCCATTGTTCTGTAGACATGCAAAGACTCTATGTGACCAGCAGGTGGCAGGATAGTCACACATTCCCTAATACAAGACGTAGCGTTTAAAAGATCCTCCTGACAATAAATAAAACAAAAACTTTTGTTTTTCATTACAGCTGGTATTTGTTTAGGTTTGTTTAATTTATTATTATTTATTATTGCTTTTTGTTTCTTATGTAGCTGATTTAGTCAGAGACTTCCATTTTTATGATCCTCCAATTGTTTCCCGTTTACATTTATACCACGCATTAGTGCACATGTGTTAATGTGAGTAATGTCATGCGTTAACGTGCGTTGCATTAGTGCAACCCATTGAAATGAATGACCTTCTGACCAACCAACGCGTCCTTAGAGAATGGACTTTTTTAGCTTTTTTGCCGTTTTTACCCACTCGCTTTATCCAGCAACAAAAATGCGTCTATTTTTGCCGCGTTTGGGGTGCCATTGACAGTGAATAAAAACACAAGGCATGTTTTGCACGTTTCGTAACACGTGAAAAATCGCACACTTTTATGCACGTTCATGAAACGCTAAAGTGTGAATACTGCCTTAGGGAAGTTTTGTTGTATTTGAATAGGCTCAGTCTGATGGATGTGGAACCAATTATATGCTCAGGAGTCAGAGAAGGGCAGCTTCAACCCGAGACTTCTCACCTGATTGTAGTTAAAGCAGTATTAACCCCAAAACCAAACATTGTTTACTAATTATTAGATATGGTGGCTGCTTTCGTTTTCTTTCTTAAGCCGCGTACACACAATCAGACTTTCCGACGCGAAATGTGTGATGACAGGCTGTTGTCGGCAAATCCGACCGTTTGTACGCTCCATTGGACAATTGTCAGATTTTCCGTGGACAAATGTTGGATATCAGGTTTTCAAACTTTCCGCGGACAAATGTGTGTTGTCGGATTTTCCGAGCGTGTGTACACAAGTCCGTCGGGCAAAAGTCCAAAGTACAAACACGCATGCTCGGAAGCAAGGACGAGCTGGAAGCGGTCGGTCTTGTACACTAGCGTTCGTAATGCAGAATTAACATTCGTGACGTGGAAAATTAGAAAATCGCCAAATGCAGCACACAATTCTCTTCTTTAATGGGATAATAATGAAGCTGCTTTGCTGGTGATACTGATGGAGTTATTGCAAACAAATTTTCAAAGGCTTTTTTTTTTTTAGTGATATCAAGAATAATATTATTATGTTTTTGTTTTTTGTTTTTTGTACAAGTTACCACAACACCATTATCCCGTAGTTTTTAAGATCAAAGATTTAACTATGTTGGTGTCCCTTGTTTTACATTGTATTTTTTTAAATGTAACTGCCTACTCCCAAACTGTCATTTGAAGTAAAACACATAGCCAAGTATTATTCTACACCATTTTTTTTATTGTGCATTAAAAAAGAAAACAAATAAAATTAGACATGCTATCTGCCAATAGAACTTAACCAAAAAGTGCATTCTTAGCATCCAAAAATATAGAAAATATACCAAATCAAATCATTAATCAACCAAACAAAATAACGTTAAAGCAATAACTCTAAGGCCAATAATAAATAACACGTTATCTCCTCCGATTCCGCAACATGTCTGGTTGACAAACGGCCGTTCAGAAATGAAATGAAAATCTCCCTCCACTGAGTCTGGCTGCAGCTATTTTAACTATATATATATATATATAAAAAACATAATAATATATAAATTATAATGATAATAATAAGCATACTAATAAACTGTATATTAATATGTAATATATAAACTAATAATAATAATCATACTAATTTATGTATATTATGTATGTAATATATAATAATAATAATAATAATAATATTAATAACATATATATGTAACAAATAATAATAATATTAATAATAATACATATTCTATATGTAATAATAATAGAGTAAACACCAGCTTACTGTAATATTCTTTTGTATTTTGATTATTTTTTAGATCAGCCTGGAGGTAATACTTGTTCTATATAGTTTAGATCCTGTAAGCTGTTTCAAACTGCAATCTTGATATATTAACAGACAGGATGAGATCCTCTTCAGATCAGATAATTGTAAAAGTCACAATAAAAATAAAACATCCCTACCTGATAAAAAAAAAAAAAATCTATCTATCTATCTATCTATCTATCTATCTATCTATCTATCTGTCTATCTGTCTATCTGTCTGTCTGTCTGTCTGTCTGTCTGTCTGTCTGTCTGTCTGTCTGTCTGTCTGTCTGTCTGTCTATCTATCTATCTAGGGATTTTGGACTGCCCCCTTCATCAGCGGCAGCTGCTATTGAGAAATTTGTAGTACCTGAATTTCCAAGTGTATGTAAAATTTTTAATATTTTTATATCTGTAGCTTTTATTAAAATACTACTTGTTACTGCCAGGGCGCGGCACTCCTGTTATAGGGTGACAACACTCGGCTCCTATCTCCCAAATGTGCTTATGCGTTGTCACACTGTCACACATTACCGCACACATTACACAGGCATAGTCCACTGTGATCACCTTTCATAAACTCGCCCTGAGAAATGTCATGCGGACAAGGTTGGAGTGCATGTAGACAGAAAATGGCTGCAAAGAGGCTGCAGAAGATCAAAAGCACTGAGATACAACAAAGGATGACAAAAAGTGAAAACAAGTATTCTATTTAAAAAAAAAATGACATCAGTATATAAAACTGTCTTCTGTGTTTACCTGCCTGCTAAGCATTAAAGGGGAAAGGGGGGCAGCCAATTGTCGTAGAAACTCCCTGGTGAGTATAATCCACAAATAATAATAATAATAATCATCACATAGGAAATTCAATGCTGCATTTTCTGTTTTAACCGGAGTTCTCCTTTAAATATTTACTACTGCAGAGAAAAACCTTCTTGCAATGTACCATAGAATCCACCAACAGACGCTATTTATAAATTGTTCAGGTGGTCAGCGTCTTATTTATGAAGCCTAAATTTTAACTTATTTATAAAATGTGTGAAAATGTTTCCCTTCCATCCATTTCCTTTCCTTTTCTTTGTCATTTTTTTGTTGTCACCGTTTTCTTTGTTGTTTTAATGAAATGTGTCACAGTATAAAGCTGTGAAATTAGTTTTGGAGCCAATAAATTTGCAGGATTAGTTCAGCACTATGACGGCGACAGACGGGGTTACTTGTGACAGAAGTGGCCACACCGCAACCATGTCCAATGCACGCGATTTCAGCGTGGCAGGACGGCATTATAGGGTTAAATCAGGCAGCGAGGAGGCACTATAACGCCTCCTTCACCACCTGTCAATTGCCCTTTAAAAAGTGATCCGAGCACAGATCGCTCTTTAGCGGGCAACACAAGTCTGAAAGAGCCCCAAATTTTCAGAAAAGCTTCAACATGTTAAAGTATGTGAACCCTCGACTTGTGAAACAACCCATTAAGTTTAAAATAAAAATGAAATGCAAATATCTGTGCATAGATTTAAAAAAACTTTATAAATATCTCTTTGATTTGAGAACAGCAGCACACTGGTCTTCCCAGTGAAATTATTTTCAGTAATAAAATTATGAATGACATTTAATATTGATCAATGGAGAAGGGCCCCTTTACATTAGTGGTCATTAGGAGAAGGGCCCTTTACGTTGGTGGTCATTGGAAGAAGGGCCCCTTTACATTGATGGTCATTAGCAGAAGGTCCCTTTTATTTTGGTGGTCATTAGGAGAAGGGCCCTTTACGTTGGTGGTCATTGGAAGAAGGGCCCCTTTACATTGATGGTCATTGGCAGAAGGTCCCTTTTATTTTGGTGGTCATTAGGAGAAGGGCCCTTTACGTTGGTGGTTATTGGGAGAAGGACTCTCTTTACACTGGTGGTCACTGCGGAAAAGTCCTCTTTTATTGGTGGTCTTAAGGAGAAGGGCCCTCTTATATTGGTGGTTAGTGGCAGAAGGGTCATTTTATATTGGTGGTCATTAGTAGAAGGGTCCTTTACATTGGTGGTCATTGGGAGAAAAGCCCTTTACATTGGTGGCCATTGGGAGAAGGGTCTTCTATTATTGGTGGTCAATAGGAGATGGGCCCTTTATCTTGGTGGTCACTGGGAAGAGGGCACTTTACATTGGTGGCCTTTGGCAGAAGGGCATTTTATATTGGTGGTCATTAGGAGAAGGGCCTTTACATTGGTGGTCATTGGGAGAAGGGAAATCCACATTGGTGGTCATTGGGAGAAGAGCCCTTTACATTGGTGGTCATTTGGAGAAGAGCCTTTTACATTGGTGGTCATTGGGAGAAGGGCCCTATTTTATTGGTGGTCAATAAGAGATGGGCCCTTTAACTTGGTGGTCATTGGCAGAAGGGCATTTTTTATTGTTGATCATTAGGAGAAGGGCCATTTTTTATTGGGTGTCATTAGGGGAAGGGCCTTTTACATTGGTGATCATTGGAAAAAGAGCCCTTTACTTTGGTGGTCATTGGGGAAATGCCCTCTTATACTGGTGGTCTTTAGGAGAAGGGCCCTTTACCTTGGTGGTCATTGGGAGAAGGGCCCTCTTATATTGGTGGTCAGTGGCAGAATGGCCCATTTACATTAATAGAAGGGCCCATTACATTGGTGCTCATTGGCACAAGGGCCCTTTTATATTGCTGCTCATTAGGAGAGGGGTCCTTTACATTGGTGGTCATTGAGGGAAGGGCCCTTTACATTGGTGGTCATTGGGAGAAGAGCCCTTTACATTGGTGGTCATTGGGAGAAGGGTCCTCTTTTATTGGTGGTCAATAGGAGATGGGCCCTTTATCTTGGTCATCACTGGGAGAAGAGCCCTTTGCATTGGTGGTCATTGGCAGAAGGGAATTTTATATTGGTGGTCATTATAATAAGGGCCCTTTACATTGGTGCTCATTAGGGGAAGGCCCCTTTACATTGGTGGTCATTGGGGAAAAGCCCTTTTACACTTGTGGCCATTAGGAAAAGGGCTCTTTACATCGGTGGTCAGTGGGAGGTGGGCCCCTTATATTGGTGGTCATTGAAAGAATTCCCCTTACAGATACCTGAGAAGATCAGGGTGTCATTGGTTACTTATTTGAAAGGCAGAGATTGCTAAGTTTTCAAGGAACCCCTACTAATCTTTGGTGGAATCCTAGATTTCCTTGAAACCCTGGTTGAGAAAGACTCAAAGGAATAGATAATAGAATATCTTGCACGTGATGAATTTCATCGAATGCGTTTCTTGGAACATAATCCACTTTTTCAAGGATACATATGTGTAGATAATCTCATGGAAAACAGATATATCAAATAAGTATCAAATATATATATATACAGTATATACAGATATCATTTTTAAAAACATTTTTTCGATTATTTAATTTTTAAATCCAGGCCTTATATAATGGCACAGGAATGTAATGATACATCGGAAAACAGCGACCTCCATGAGTCTCAGGCCCGTCTCACGCTATGTGAAGGACAGACCAGGAGAGGGTTTGTATAAGCTGCTTTATTCTTCCACCAGTTTGTGCCCTGAAGGATACCGGAAGCGGTCCTGTGAACAGACGCTAGTCGGAGATGCTGATCGTAAAATGACGTCTTTCACAGCAAACCGCTTCCATGCAGAGGAAGAAACTTTCTTTCACACAATATTTAGAATTACGCGTTGTGGAGCTCCTGGTTGAATTATGATGGCAGATCTGTCCATCTGCCGTTTAGGAATTGAGGTGGTTGATTTGGGGAACTGCCAGATTGCACTCCCGAATAACCCAATCTAAAGACGAAAACCAGAATTGTATTCAAAATGCCCATTTTGTGCTCAAATCCTGCATGGATTCAATGACAGTAATGGCACTTGTATGCCAATGCTTTGGGTAGCAGGGTTGGAGAAGGCGGCACCAAGCCCCAATTACAAATTCAAGTCCCTCCTCTATTCATCTCAAGATAAAAGGGGTAAAATTCAGTATGAGAACCAGTGGCGTCGCTAGAGGGTGGCTTTTGGGGCTATAGCCCTGAATCTGGGGCCCATAGCCCCGAGTCTCTGCAGGGGTCCCCAAGGAGAGGGGGGGTCTCTGTGGACTGTAGTGTAAGGGGGGCTCTCTGGGGACCCTGATGTAAGTGGGGATATATATAGATATATACACACACACGTACGTATGTATTTTATGCACATATGTATGCCCGCCCAAGCGTATGACTTTCTTTACTACGCTGCTATGGGCTCTAGCCCCAGATCTTTTGTAGACCTAGCAACACCCCTGATGAGAACTGTAGAGGAGAAAGGGGGTGAAGAGAATGTTGAGAGGAGTCACAAGGCTCTTTATAGTTCAGAAAACCTGAAACCATCTCTACTTTCTCCTGTTTGGTGGTCTGTAGATTTGAAAAGTTGCATATAAAGCAGACCACATGTTGCCTCCAATAGTGCATTGTATCGTTAGTTTTTGTTAATAAGCTTTGTCACTGTGCTGGGTGCATGCTTTCAGCATAGAAACCTTGGCCACCCATGGACGCATATGTGTACCATGTGATCATTAAAGCCCACCCCCCTTTTACGCTGCACATATGCATTACGCAGGCGGCAAGCGGTTATAATGATAACAAGTTTGGTTAACTGTACTTAGTCTACAGTGCCTCCTCTTTGAATTAGCTTCTCTTTTAATCACTTGCCCTCTGGAAGATTTACCCCCCCTTCACGATCAGGACATTGATTGCGATATGGCACAGCATTACTTTAACAGTTGCGTGGTCGTGCAACGCTGTTTCCACATAAAATGTATACATTTTTTTCCCACAAATAGAGCTTTCTTTTGGTGGTATTTGATCACCTCTGCTGTTTTTTATTTTTTCACTATAAACAAAAAAAGCGACAATTCTGAAAAAAACAAAACAATATTTTTTACTTTCTGCTATAAAACATATATAAAAAAAATGTAAAAAATCAAATTTCTTCATCAATTTAGGCTAATATGTATTCTATATTAAAAAAAAAAAAAATTCCTATAAGCGGATATTAATTCGTTTGCGCAAAAGTTATAGCGTCTACAAACTATGGGATATTTTTATTTATTTTATTTTTCATTTTTTTACTAGTAATGGCGGTGATCAGCGTCTTATAGCGGGACTGTGATATTGTGGTGGACAGTCGGGATACTGATACTTTTGACACTTTTTGGGGACCAGCAACACTAATACAGTGATCAGTGCTGAAAAATATGCACTGTCACTGTACCAATGACACTGGCTGGGACGGGGGTTAACATCAGGGGCGATCAAAGGGTTAACTGTGTGCCTAGCCAGTGTTTTCTGACTGGAGGTGCTTTTACTAGGAGAAGACATTGTTCCATGCCCGCGCTTTGCAGGAACACAGAATCAATGCCTTCTCTGCTGACAGAATGGCGATCTGCCTTGTTTACATAGACAGACTGCCGTTCTGTCTGTGTAATTAACAATAGGCGGGTGCCGGCAGATATTGAGTACCCGGTGGTCGGCTCCCTCTGTGAATGATCACAGCGGGAGCGGGCCGTCGTTGGTGCGCCTGAGCGCCCCCAACCCAGAAGTGCTGGATTATGTGCTAGGTACCCTGTTTCCCCCGAAAATAAGACCTAGCGTGATTATCGGTGATGGCTGCAATATAAGCCCTACCCCCCAAATAAGCCCTAGCTAAAGTCCTTGTAGGTCTTATTTTCAGGGTAGGGCTTATTTTGGGGGAAACAGGGTAGGGCTTATTTGGGGGGTAGGGCTTATATTTCAGCCATCACCGACATTCACGCTAGGTCTTATTTTCGGGGAAACCGGGTACGTGATCCAGTGCAGTAGAGCTGCTTTGCTGCTGTATATCTAAGTGATACGGTTCGCTAACGGTTAAAGGGTAATTCCACTTGCTTATGCACGTTATAATAACAATATATAATATATAATAATATAATATATTATATATATATTATAATATAATATAATAATTCCAGTATAGCGTATACAATTGCTATACAAGTCATATTGTAATCGAATGTTATTAAAAATTGCCTTTCCTTTTCAATCTGCAGCTCTGTAATTTTCTGTAAAATACAATGCAATATGGCCACCTGGAGGTGTTCTGTACACAGAAGACGTACAGAACGTCCCCTGAAAATGTAATTTCCTGCTTGAGTAATTGGCTTGCTGATTTTCCCAGAAGTCTGTACCAAGGTACAAGTCAGATTTCAGGCATCCCCTGCAACAAAAATTTCATTTTTGGTGAGATACTCCCAAAGGGAAATCACGTCTAAAAGCATGCAAACCCTGCCACTTTCTTTATTAGAGCCCTGTAGGTGCAGCAGCGGATTGATAATTATAAAACCACTCCCATACAGATTCACTGAGCACATGGACACAGACAAACAAACAGCTATTCCTTCAGAATAACAAAAGGTAGGAATCTGCAACAAAATGTGTTAAAAAGCCTGCAATGTACATAGATCACCCAGAGGGGAATGTTGTTTTTCTCAACAAAAGTGGAGTTTCTATTTAAAGTTGCAGCACTTGCTCCTCTCTTCTCTTCTCTCTCATTTTGATATCATGGGCGATAATTTGCTTGGATGATGCAATTTGCTCCTAGGAACTTCTAGCAATTGATTTGACACATCCTCAGGGTAACACTAAAGGGGAAGCAAATCAAAGGGCTTCTGACATTTCACTTTAGTGGTTGAATTAAGCTGTAACGGATCCATGGAGGACGAGACGCAGCCACATTAAAGGCGGTATTACATACATGGTGTGCTTCCAGCCTTACTCCGATGCTGCACTAATCTCAGATGTTCTGGAGACATTTATGTCATATTCACAGGTCCCCATTGATGTTATCTGCGGTTTCATGCTCCCGGACTTATTACCATGGTGGCTTAAAGTGGAACTATGGGCCAGATAAAAAATAAGATATATGATGTAATCTATCAATAGCATTAAAGTGATACCAAACTGGTTTTTTAAAAAAAAAAGGAAATTGTATTGTATGTTTGCATTCTTAAAATGGTTGTAAAGGCTCAAGGTGTTATACCTTCATGCATGAAGTTCAAAAACCTCCTCTGTGCAGCAGCCCCCCCCCCTTAATACTTACCTGAGCCCATCGCGATCCAGAGATCCCTCATTGGTTGAGACAGAAATGGGAGCCAATGGCTCCCGCTGCTGTCAATCACAGCCAGTGAGCCAATGAGGAGAGAGAGGGGGCGGGGCCGAGCATGTGAATGGACACGCAGAGCCGCGGCCCAGATAAGAGCCCGAAGATCGCGCTAAACAGGCATTTACAAGCCTCGTTTTTATAAAAGAATAATACAGTGTGCTAAATCAGGCTATAATAGAGGGGCTGGCAGTAAGAATTGTAACTTTTTTATTTTACTAATAGCGGCGGGAGGGGGGCGGAGTCAAGGACACAACTGACAGGCAGGGAGGAGGTGATGAGGGGGAGAGAGGAGAGCTGAGAGCAGGGCTGCGGGTGACGCAGGGATGTACACTGACCACGGTGGTCAGGGCTCAGCAGCCCTGATTATTGTGGTCAGAGCAGAGAGGGGGATACAGGAAGTGGCAGGTTCAGGGAGGATTTTTTTTACAGTTTAGAGGGGGGCAGATTACATAGGACAAGCACTGTGCTGTTTAATCTACTTTAAGGGACCAACATCTGTATTTTTTATTTTTTTGGGGTTAATAAACACTTTAGGGGTAAAAAAGTCCTGACTTTAGAACCACCTTACAGCGAAACTATACTCACCTGGAGCCAGCCTGCCAGACGCTGACTTCTTCAAGTGACCAGCTTCTGGGTCTTGATCGCTGGCCGCTTTCATTGGCTGGGTATGGGTAGTGTAGTCGGCTTCTGCATTACCACATTTCGACAGTGACCTGGTAAGTAATTTTAATGCAAAAGAGGTAAAGCATGTCTTTTCTGCATTAAGAATCCTGCCTGTTTTTGTTTTTTTTAATAACATTTTTAGCAAAAGTTCCACTTTAACATAAGAGCCAAAACCTTTTATTTTTGCTTTTGAAAACCTGTAGAAGGGTTAGAACCTTTCTCTGTTTTTTTACCCTCTTTGTGCTCTAGATATGTGCAGGAAGTGAGTGGAAATCTTTCCAAACTGAGGTCTGTGAGACGTTATCTGGTGTCTGATGTTATCAACACCTGCTGGCTACAGCTGGTAAAGTGGTTGTAAACCCCCCCCAAAAAAAACTGCAAGAAAAAGGCATAATGAGCTAGTATGCATAGCATACTAGCTCATTATGAATTACTTACCTTAGATCGAAGTCCCCGCAGCGGTCCTCGTTCACTGCTCCGGCCGGCGACATCGTTCCTGGAGTTACCTCCGGGTATCGCGGGCTCCGGCGCTGTGATTGGCTGGAGCCACGATGACGTCACCCCCGCGCATGCACATGGGAGCCTCCGGTAACGGCACAGTCTAACTGAAGCAACAGCACGGACGTGCCTTTGCTTCAGTGTGCATGAGCCGATGACATGGGCACATGCAAATACATAAACGGTTTAGGAGATATCCGGGGTAGCTACAGATAAGCCTTATTATGGGCTTACCTGTAGCTAAAAGTGTGTTCTAAGGGTTTAAAACCACTTTAAATATGAAGTATAGAGTATTTGATATTTACGTAGCTGAAAAAATAGTGCTTGTAGGATTTCTTTACTTTTTATAGTACCAAACAATACAATAAGTATATAAAATAAATAAATGTGTAAAAAAATAAATTATATATATATATATATACACACACACTATATTATCAAAAGTATTGCCTTTACACACACATGAACTTTAATGGCATCCCAGTCTTAGTCTGTAGGGTTCAATATTGAGTTGGCCCACCCTTTGCAGCTATAACAGCTTCAACTCTTCTGGGAAGGCTGTCCACAAGGTTTAGGAGTGTGTCTATGGGAATGTGTGACCATTCTTCCAGAAGCGCATTTGTGAGGTTAGGCACTGATGTTGGATGAGAAGGCCTGGCTCGCAGTCTCCACTCTAATTCATCCCAAAGGTGTTCTGTCGGGTTGAGGTCAGGACTCTGTGCAGGCCAGTCAAGTTCTTCCACCCCAAACTCACTCATCCATGTCTTTATGGACCTTGCTTTGTGCACTGGTCCAAATCATTTGGCGGAGGAGCGACTATGGTGTGGGGTTGTTTTTCAGGGGTTGGGCTTGGCCCCTTAGTTCCAGTAAAGGGAACTCTTAAGGCGTCAGCATACCAAGACATTTTGGACAATTTCATGCTCCCAACTTTGTGGGAACAGAAAAAGTGAATGGGACCTGTCTAGGACTGCAACTAATGATTATTTTCATAATCCTTTAGTTGGCCGATTATTGTTTTGAATAATCGATTAATCGCTTAATAACCTTAAAAAAACAGTGTGGTGTATAATTTAGTTAATATGTAAAGTTTAAAAAAAGCAATTTATTCTTAAATATTTCTTTGCAATGGTAAATATAAATAACCAACTATATGGTTAGGGAGCAAAATATCTAATCCACTCTGAGAATAATAGACAGAAGAGATATACTATTAGAGGAGATATATACTATCACCTGCCACAACATTCGATTTAACAACAGCATGCCTCCATCCCTGAATATTGGTAAAAGATGAAGAAGGAGAAGTGGGACTTTAAATGAGGCATGCCGTTGTAGATAATATTGAATAAAGAACATATAACCATGATTGAACTGTCATTTTGACATGTAATAATTCATAACATAATAAAGCATAATGTACTATATCAACAATTAGCAATATATAGTATGGTTATAAAAAATCTATGTTAAAAACATAATAATAATAAAATATTTAATAAATGTTTAACAGACGTGATTGGTACAATAATACAGCATAAATAATGCCAGACATAATGTAGACATGATTAGCAAAGTATACCCACATAGACTTATACATCAATAATAAAAACATATACAAGTTAAAAATTCATAGTTAAGGCAAGCTTGTCTTGGCACCCTATGTTGGAAACTTGACGTGTTTCATGGCATACAGCCACTCATCAGAAGTTAGATGCATAGTTATACTGGAAGGATAAATGGATAATAAATCTATTAATATATGGTACCCTCTAAGGGGGAGAGAAACATCACGTAACCCAGCCAGTTCTCAATTACTCACACAGCAGCCCTTGGACTGAGACCAGCTCCTATGGGGGAGTGAGCGGTGGTCCTGGATAAGGTGTCTCGTCCAGGGTTGAGACGGGAGACCCACCCCAAACAAGTAGGGGACCGAAGGAAGCAACCAAGGGGCATAACCGACCATTGGGGGAATATTCCCTAGGTGCAGTGTATGTGCACTTATCATGCACCTGATTCTGTGAAAAGAAGGGGGGGCATAAGTGAAAAAATACCCCTGTAAAATGGTAAAAATACAACAAATAAATGCTGTATAGAAATGGTAATACGTATATGGGTTCCCAGAGAGGGGGTGATGTGGATGTTAAATGTGATATGTGAATGTGAGAGGGTCTCACCATGAAGGTCAACATGTATGTGCACAAACAGGATATGTGACAAAGAAAAATTATTATGGCTAGCGCTCTTCAATATGAGTGCTTATGTAAGCAATGAAGGTAATAACCTAGTGTGCATAAGTGCAGAGTCAAAAATGACCCAATGTTTCCTGAATAATTTGAAAAAATAGAGACGTGAGTGGAGACCCTTCCTCATGGTGGATCAGGTGGAGTGATCAGTCAGTTAGCCATGGCCGAAATACCATTAGTCCAAGGCGTGTCCTCTCCAACGTCATGCCTGGACTTCATACAGCAAGAGAAAGGCGGGGAGGGGGGACGACCAGCCCACTTACGGTATGTGCGACCGCAGCGGATACCCTCCCGCCTTAGCTGTGGCGTTAGGTGGAAAGTGACCACCCTCGTATCGCGGCGTCGCGTGCGAGGCGTGTCTGCGTGACGCAGATGCGCCGCCATCAAGCCCCACCCCCATCGCTGGGACAACCTTCCCAGAAGAGTTGAAGCTGTTATAGCTGCAAAGGGTGGGCCAACTCAATATTGAACCCTACGGACTAAGACTGGGATGCCATTGAAGCTCATGTGCGTGTATAAAGGCGGGTGTCCCAATACTTTTGACAATAAAGTGTGTGTGTATATATATATATATATATATATATATATATATATATATATATAGCAATGCTGATGCTTTGGCTTCAATGCTTTCTGAGTGCCTGTCCTGGAATCATAGAGAAGAGGATTTCTGATACTTTTCTGACAATCATGAATAATACTTGTAAAAATACAAATACTGAACATAATAAACACCTACATTAGAAAACATAAAAAAGTCATCCAGTAAACTTTTCAGAAGAAGGATAGCAATAGGAGCCCCATTCTTTTCTCATCACAGATTTACTTTCAGCCCTGGTTCACAGTGATGCGATTTGACATGTCAAACCACATACCAAATTGCCGGCAATTGCACCGTCCGAATCGGGGCGACTCCACATTGCCGCACCGGTGCCGCACCGATTCCCAAAAGTAGTTTCTGTACTATTTTTGCCGATTTTGGGGTGCAATTTCCATTGATATCCCTACAGAAACCCTCACAGATGTCTCTGAAATCACCACCCAAAATGGGACTGACATTCGGGAATGAAATGGTGCAAGCTCAGCTGGACTCGCACCATTTCATTCCCGCAGTCAGTGTGAACCTGGGCTAAATCACATTTATGGCACCACACTATGTTATATTTTAAAATTGTGAAATATATAACTAAGGAGCTGATATGAGTATCAAACAAGCTAAAACTAAAATAATGTGACTAATTATATTAATGAAAAACAGCTGCAACCATTTAAATTTGTTCTGGCACCACATATAAAATAAAAAAGCAAAAATTGCTGAAGAAACGTGAATAAGCTCAATCCATGCTCTGTGTTAGTCTCTGCAAAGAATTCGTGCTGACAAGTAATCACCACCACCTCCGTGTGCAATGCCTGCTCACCTCAATTAAAGACCCCCTTGGGTCTATTGGCTCTTTTAATAATCCACAAACGGGTCCGATCGATCGTACACTGGTTTTCAGCTAATGGCTCCAGGAATACCAGGACTTTTCCATAGAGAATTTCTTTCTCCAGATTACAATTTCTCAGAGCAAATAAAACATAATCATCACACACAATTACTTAAAAAGTACGTGCTTTTAATAAATAACATCGTCTACACTCACATTTAGGCTGAAATAAAACCACATTGATTGATCAGCTAGTATTGGGACAGCTCTCCTCCTCACTACACATCCAGGGTAACGAGACACCTGAAGTGGCATCACTGGCTCCTCCCGACCTGTTGCGTCACAGGTCACGTCACTGTCTCAAGGGAAACTTCCCTTGAGACAGTGACGTGACCTGTGACGCAACGTGTCGGGAGGAGCCAGTGACGACACTTCGGGTGTAGGTACAGAAGGTGGCAGCGGTAATCACAGATACACAGGAGCGCTGCGCTGGCAGGAGGGAGGAGGGGGAGAGCACAGCCGAGCACAGAAGTGTCCAGGAGAGAGCCAGGAGTAGAGAAGAGATTCGGGAGGAGGCGGGGCTGTGCTTTCTCTTTCCCTCCAGCTCCTCCCTCCTGTCAGTGCAGTGTCCCTGTAGCTTGTAAACACAGCTGCTAGCTTCTGCATACAGATGCATTGACAGCTGGGCACTGTAGTTCCGCGGTTTGACATCTTTGCCCTGGGAGCTGGATGACCTTTTCCCGCCATGGTGCATGCTTATGCATGAAGTTACCAGAAAAAAGATTTTATGTCACTGATTGGATTAAGCTTGCCTAACCTGTTCCCACTGGCGTAACGGCGTATATGAAGCAGTATGGCATGTGGACCTTAATGCCCGGGTGCCACATTTATGCATACATGGGGCTCCACTGTTGTGTGCTGAATGAGTGGTCACTGACAGCTCCCGGGCACCATTTACAAGCCGGTGGTTCCAAATATTGGCGTCACTGTGATAGCCAATCATAGCAGGCACATAAGAACTTTGCCTCCTAGTATTTAGATTCCCACGAAGGGCTTCCAGGAGCCGTAGGCAAGGGGTCAGTCAACTATCTTCTGAGGTCCAAGAGCATGCTCAAAGTCCAACAATGTATGACACCAACAAAAATTCCTTTTTCACTTATCTGAGAGCGGAAAAGTTGATGGCTTTTGATTACAATACTTTCTGTTTTAAATTAGTACTGAATAGTCCTGATCAAATAAAAAACAGGGACACGCCCATGCTATGACCCAGTTACATGGACCTTACACAACAAATGATCTGTCAAACCCATAAGGGCTCCTTGTGTAGCCATGGTGACGAGCACTCCTGACAAACAATCCGCCAAATCACCCTGCTGCCAGACCCCCATATATCATTTGAGACAATGAGCAGTCATTTGCGTAGTTTTGTTGCGTTTATTGCGGGAATCAACTTGGGTGGAGTAAAGGAAGATATGGGATGCCCATAGCACTTAATGTATTGATAAGACATTGATTAATGGCCTTGGCCTTGAAATTATGCAACTCTAACATTCACAGTCTATTTCTTCTGCATATCTCCTCTGCAGACTATTGCTCCTCCTCTTCCTCTGCACTGACTCCTGCAGAATTCCTCTCTCCTTGTACAAATCTTCCACTGCAAAACTGTTAGCTTACTGTTGCTTCACTTCCATTGAAACAAGAAGGGATCAGTCTGCATAACCCCAGCTTGCAGACCATAAAGGTGTTGCTTTAGCAACTCAATAAGCCATAGGCATGCAAAGCCTCTCCCCGACGGCTCAGTGAATTGGTAGCTACACAGTCTTTTGGAAGCTATTACCAATATGCTTTACCAGGCCAGAGATACTCGGTACCTCCCCCTGACGGCCTGACACATGGTAATGGGCGGGCTACTGTTCCCAGCCAGTCCATAACTGCAAACGCTGTGTTCCCCGGCCACAGCATTCTGCACTACTCTCAACAATTCTCCTTTTTCTTCTCTCACACTGACCTTCTCCAAAGGGCAAGTTCTGTGTTCCCCGGTCACAGAACGTTGATCTACTCTCCTCCGCTTTACTGGTACTTCTCCTTCACCGATCTTCTCCTGTGTACAAGTCCTGTGTTCCGCGGTCACAGCAGCTTGGCACCAACTCCATGATGAAGATCTTTATCCAGGATTACTTCCTAGCAGCTCCTCCATCCCTCCTCCGCTCTCTGCGCGGCCTCCACGTGGGGCCGCCCTGCGGTAGACTCCTAAAACGCCATTCTTTCTTCCTGCACCTCAGAACTCCTCCTTGGCAGCATGTGACCTCAGCTTATATGGGAGGCCTGCCCCCTGCCAATACCAAAGGGTAATTGGTCAGAGCTCCTCACTTGAGCTGCCTGCCACTCAAACCTCAGGTCCAACCTCTCTTCCAGAACAATCTGCCTGAAAGCAGGGGAGGCGCCTCTGAGTCAGAACACAGGTGGTCACACCCACCACTACACTAAACACTCCCATTCTCAAATCAAAACACACAGGCCTAACTTACAGCACAGACCTGTCTAAATTTGCCTACACTGATCTCTTACCCCAGAAAAATCCTATTCTAGCACCTACCTTCTAGTAGAGGGTGCTACACTTGTAACCACAACATTTCCTTTAGACTTTTTTTTATCTTCCAAATAACAAATTAATATATAAGTTGGATAAAAGGTTTAGAGTAGTAGTACAATGCTACTAGCACACGAGTTCCTGGGGCCATATGATGTAATATTTGGCATATTTCCCCCCCCCCCCCCCCCGGGGAGCCACAGATTCTATGTACAACTGCCCATAGAAGTCAATGGCTGAATGTGGGTATTTGGAGGTACTAACTTGCGTATAGACCTATGAACCTAGATGCGGGCGTACTGTATGTCCATATGCATACAACCATTGATTGTTATGGGCAGCTGTGCACAACACTTGGGGTAGGGAAATACATCGGAATTGTACGTCATATGACCCCAGGCATCAGTATGCATGAGACTTTATACAACATATAACATTTTTACACTCATGGCATGGGTGTGTTCCTGTTTTATTCTGTATTTTATTCAATAAGGACTATTAATGTAGAATAGAAAGTATCAAAACCAAAAGCCATGAAACAAGTTTCCTAATTTCAGATAAGTGAAACAGGAATTTTTCTTGGTATCCTATCATGTTGGACTTTGAGCATGTTCTTGGATCTCGTAGGATAACTGACGAACCCTTGGGTTGAGGTCAGGACTCTGTGGAGGCCAGTCAAGTTCCTCCACCACAAACTCGCTCATCCATGTTTGTATGGACCTTGTTTTGTGCACTGGTGCACAGTCATGTTGGAACAGGAAGGGGCCATCCCCAAACCGTTCCCACAAAGTTGGGAGTATGAAATTATCCAAAATGCCTTGGTATGCTGACACCATAAGTTCCCTTCACTGGAACTAAGGGGCCAAGTCCAAGCCCTGAAAAAAAACCCCACACCATAACCCCCCCTCCACTAAATGATTTGGACCAGTGCACAAAGCAAGGTCCATAAAGGCATGGGTGAGCGAGTTTGGGATGGAGGAACTTGACTGGCCTGCACAGAACCCTGACCTCAACCCGATAGAACACCTTTGAGATGAATTAGAGCGGAGACTGCGAGCCAGGCTTTCTTGTCCACATCAGTGCCTGACCTCACAAATGTGCTTCTGGAAGAATGGTCAAACATTCCCATAGACACACTCCTAAACCTTGTGGACAGTCTTCCCAGAAGAGTTGAAGCTGTTATAGCTGCAAAGGGTGGGCCAACTCAATATTGAACCCTACGGGCTAAAGCCTCATACACACGATCGGATTTTCAGCAGGGAATTGTGTGATGACAGACTGTTGGCCTAAAATCCGACCGTTAGTACGCTCCATCAGACAATTGTCCAACTTTCGGCCAACAAATGTTGGATGGCAGGCTAGTAAACTTTCGGCAGACAACGGTCTGTTGTCAGATTTTCGTATCGTGTGTACACAAGTCCGTCACACAAAAGTCCAAAGTACAAACACGTATGCTCGGAATCAATGCTCACCAAACACGACATTGGCAGAAGGTGCCCAAAGGGTGGCGCTCAAGAGCTGAAATCCCCAGTAGTACGTCACTACGTTCGTGTTTTTTCCGGCCGAAAAAACACGAACGTAGTGGCACAAAGACAATTGTGCCGAAAAAACACAAACGTAGTGACACAAACACAATTGTGTACCGTTTGTATGCAAGTTCCCGGCACACGCCCTTTGGACAAAAGTCTGACGCTCTGTTGGCCAACAATCGGATCGTGTGTATGAGGCTTGAGACTGGGATACCATTAAAGTTCATGTGTGTTTAGAGGCAGGCGTCCCAATACTTCTGGTAATCTAGTGTACATATATATATATATATATATATATATATATATATATATATATATATATATATATAGTACATTGTAAGACAAAGCGGTACCCAAATACCTGTGTTATATCTCCATCCCACTTTCTCTCCATTGTTAATTGCACTTTTTTTTTTTCTTCAAGTATCACAGTCAGTGACTTGAGCAGCTAATTAGTGCGATTACTCCACAGCTGCATTAGTCTCTGAACAAAGGTTTTTCTCCCGTTTTATCAAAAGGATCAGACACTTTGGGAATGTTGTGACCTGACAGGCCTTGAATAACAAGACAATCTCACTCGGAAAATCGGCTTGGGCTCCCTACAAACTCATTGTTTGATCTTCCCTTCAAGCCTTTCCTTCTGCCTGTTGCCTTCTGTAAAAACAGAACAACAAACCGTTAGACGTTACCGTGCGTTGCGCCATTGTGAGGATAACGAATGGTGAAGTGTGCATGGCTGGGAACAGGAGGCTGTCACCGTCAGCTCTGTTACTGGCGGGCTTGGTAGAGGCGTTCTCGGCTCCTAATTAGCAGCAAAACGTGACGATTGACAAGGAATTGTTTGAAAGATCGGGATTATGAGTCGGGGCTGTGAGAAGTCTGACGCAGTGTCATTAGCGAAACTGCTAAGGAGCTTTGAGGTTTTCTAAATATACTGGGGCGAGAATTTCAGCAGGAAATTATAAAGATAAAAAAGAAACTTGCTTTCATAACCATCTGTGTAAGGTAGGTATATTTGGTGCTTGATGCAGATGTAGAACCATCTGTAGTGTTGAGTTTGCTGTTGCTCCAACGCCCTTCACAGTTGGGGTGAGAAGTATAAGTTAATGGGAACGGCAGAATCCATGCCCACAGAGGCTTTGTTCTGCGTTTATTTTCAGGCTAACACAGGGAAAGATGAAGCAAACACTTTAGAGCCAACTATCTTCTAATCCAAGGGCATCACTATAGCCAAAGCAGACCATGTGACTGATATAAGGCCCAGAAGCTGGTCTGGCTATGTATGAAGTGTTCAAGTGAGCTTAGTATTTGACAGATACACTATATTATCAAAAGTATTGGGACACCTGCCTTTACACGCGCATGAACTTTAATATCATCCCAGTCTTAGTAGGGTTCAATATTGCGTTGGCCCACCTGTTGCAGCTATAACAGCTTCAACTCTTCTGGGAAGGCTGTCCACAAGTTTTAGGAGTAAGTCTATGGGAATGCTTGACCATTCTTACAGAAGCACATTTGTGAGGTCAGGCACTGATGTTGGACAAGAAGGCCTGACTTGCAGTCTCCGCTCTAACTCATCCCAAAGGTGTTCTATCGGGTTGAGGTCAGTCAAGTTCCTCCACCCCAAACTCACTCACCCATGTCTTTATGGACCTTGCTTTGAATTGAACATGAATTCAATTGCTAATTGAATGTCTTAAACATTTGCACACGCACCACGAATGTTAACGGTATGATTTTGTAATATGATAATCTCCTATGACTGTCAGCACCATCTAGTGGCTGTAATGTGGTATTTTTTTTTTTGATCAGAAAAAATACTGCAGTATGTCCACTAGATGGAGCTGACAGTCATAGGAGACTATTATATTACAAACAATACGGCAAACATTTGTAGTGCACATGCCACTGTTTAAGACATCCGCAAAGCAAATGTTTCATACATAGACCCCCTAGTGTCGAGCATTGAAATGCTTCTGGTGTAACGTCAACTCACAATTCAAATTGCTCATTTGTAAACGGGCCTAAAGTGATTGAAGTGCAGTATCTGCTTTCACTTTTACCATCCAATCCTGCAGAGCTATCTAAATAATAAAAAAGAGTGAGTTCTGTAGTCCCTGAGGAAGTTGAGTGATGAAACATGTACATGTTGGTTGGGTTTTAGTAACATCACCACATTCGTGGACATTGAAGGAGCTATTCTGCTGGCATGCCGGTTGGTATTTCTTCCATTAGGACGTGTTTAAATAGTGCAAATACGCACTTGGAATATGTGAGTGCTTATGATTTTATTTATTTTTAGGTAAATTGTTTATGCTGTTTTAGGTTTGTCTTATTCCTATATATACTGTATATATATATTCCGATATATCATGGATTTTTTCCCCTGAGATGTGATATTATTCGGGGAACTTCAGGCGGAGCAACATTTGTAGAGCGAATCATTATAAGTGCTTCTTGACCTTCCTGAATTAGGAGTCAGATAAAATGGTGAGCTGCTTCCCAATAGGTCCCTTGTGCTCAACCTGTGGCCCTTTGGTACTTTTTGTGCAGTCCTTGAGGCCCTGCAGACACTAATCTGCTTTTCCCTGTTGCCCTTTTATAGCAGTAACCTCTGATAGTCTCATGTAATGTGTCTTCAGTCTTTGGCTCCTGAGGCATGTCTCCAGTGTCCAACAACTCCTGTATTATGTCTGCAGTCTCCGACCATCTCTTGTATCATGTCCATAGTCTCTGACCATCTCTTTTGTCATGTCTATCGTCTCTGACCATCTCTTTTGTCATGTCTATAGTCTCTGGCAATCTCTTGTGTCATGTCCATAGTCTCTGACCATCTCTTGTGCCATGACCATAGTCTCTGACCATCTCTTGTGCCATGTCCATAGTCTCTGACCATCTCTTGTGTCACGACCATAGTCTCTGACCATCCCTTTGCCATGTCCATAGTCTCTGACCATCTCTTGTGTCATGTCCATAGTCTCTGACCATCTCTTGTGTCATTACCATAGTCTCTGACCATCTCTTGTGTCATGTCCATAGTCTCTGACCATCCCTTGTGCCATGTCCATAGTCTCTGACCATCTCTTGTGTCATTACCATAGTCTCTGACCATCTCTTGTGTCATGTCCATAGTCTCTGACCATCCCTTGTGCCATGTCCATAGTCTCTGACCATCTCTTGTGCCATGTCCATAGTCTCTGACCATCTCTTGTGTCATGTCTATAGTCTCTGACCATCTCTTTTGTCATGTCTATAGTCTCTGACCATCTCTTGTGTCATTTCCATAGTCTCTGACCATCTCTTGTGTCATGTCTATAGTCTCTGACCATCCCTTGTGCCATGTCCATAGTCTCTGACCATCTCTTGTGCCATGTCCATAGTCTCTGACCATCTCTTGTGTCATGTCTATTGTCTCTGACCATCTCTTTTGTCATGTCTATAGTCTCTGACCATCTCTTGTGTCATTTCCATAGTCTCTGACCATCTCTTGTGTCATGTCCATAGTCTCTGACCGTCCCTTGTGCCATGTCCATAGTCTCTGACCATCTCTTGTGCCATGTCCATAGTCTCTGACCCTCTCTTGTGTCATGCCTATAGTCTCTGGCCATCTCTTTTGTCATGTCTGTAGTCTCTGACCATCTCTTGTGTCATTTCCATAGTCTCTGACCATCTCTTTTGTCATGTCCATAGTCTCTGACCATCTCTTATTCGTGTCCATAGTCTCTGACCATCTCTTGTATCAAGCCTGTAGTCTTTGACCCTATCCTGTTGTGTATCTGCCGTCTTTGTCACTGAATTTCATGCGCAGCTTATTGGTGATGTTGGGGGCTGTACTTGAGGTCCCTCGTATCAGGAAAGTTGACAACCACATAGGTGGTGGCACAAGTTTTGTGATATATTTTTTTTTCCGTACAAGCAGATGGTGAATGAAGGCAATCATATGTATATACATGGATTTAAGGACTTTATTATGTATTTTGAACCACTTTTGCTTTAATTTTTTGTGGGTATATATTGCAATGGATTTGTTTATTATGATTGATATGCTTTATTTTGGTATACAAGTTTCACCAAAATAAGGTTTACAGGTGAACTGATATTATTTTTATATATTTATAGTACATGAAATGCTTCCCTAACCCCTTTACGTCTGCCCAACACTTATCTGTGGTTGGCAAAAGGGTGGGTTTTAACACCCACACACCGCACATATGTGTCTCTGGGTGGCTGATGTTTATGTGCTGAGAGCATGCTCACTGTGCACTCTTGACACAAAGACCCGAGCTCAAAGATCGCTCTCAGTCCGGGCTAAAGATTGGTAGCCAACAGGACCTGCTTTTGGTCATGTGACCACTGTTAAGCCAGCCATAGATGGATAGAATTTTGAATGAAAATTCTAAAGAAAAGTCTTACGAAAATTCTCAGAACATTCGGATGTTTTTCAAAAGATTTTGTTTGCTTTTTTTTTTTTTTTTAGATCTTGTTCTTTTTTTTTTTTTTATCAAATTTTTAAATTAATTTTCAAGTTATACAAAATATAAATACTTTATTCAAATTCTCTTTCACAAAAAAATGTTGTTTGCTTTTAACATTTTATTTTGGAATGACTGGACTTTACTGAACGAAAACCCTACTAAAAACACTACTAGAAATGTGTTCGTTCTGCAATCAAAAACCAACATCGATTTGACACCTTTTTAGAATATTCTTTTCCTAAACATTTTTATGCGGAATTCTACCTATCTATGGCCAGCTTACAGTGATCACATGATTGCTGATCCTCCCCACCCCCAAGGTGTTCCAGACTGTTTAAAAGGATGCCGTGGTCAGCGGGAAGGGGTTAATATTCAGTTTTCTTTGTTCTTTAGTCCTAACACACTTCCTGGCCTAGGGTGACAACACTACTTCTCAATAGAGTCATTACAGTGAGTGTGGCCACCCTAGGACAGGAAGTATGTTAATGGCAGGATCACCATGTGAAAATAAGGGGAAAAAATGAAAAAAGAAAACAAATTTAGCCACCGCATCTAAAATTTGTGAGCTACAATCTATATTATCACCTTCCCGCCCTGCCTATAGCAGTATGACGCCCAGGCAGTGGCTTTACCATCCTGACCAGATGTCCTATGACATCCTTTGCATCGCGACTCAGCGCGGTTATCGGTGGCGAGCTGTGTCCCTTGGACATAGCGCATCACCGATCAGGGTAAAGAGCCAATGATGTAGGCTCTTTACCATGTGATTAGCTGTGTCCAATCACAGCAGATCACATGTAATCAAATGGAAAGGAAAGCCGATAACGGGCTTTTCAGTTACAGGGGACATTTACACTGATCATCACTGCAGCAGATTAGTGTCCATCATTGCAGCATATCAGTGCCGCCTATCAGTGCCCATCAGTGCCGCCTTATTAGTGTAGCCTCATCAGTGCAGCTTATCAGTACCCATCAGTGCAGCCTCATAAGTGCCCATCAATGCAGCTTATCAGTGCCTTTCAGTGCAACCTCATAAGTGTCCATCAATGCAGCCTCATCAGTGCCTATCAATGCAGCCTATCAGTGCCAATCAGTGCAGCCTCACAAGTGCCCATCAATGCAGCCTATCAGTGGCCATCAGTGCAGCCTCATAAGTGCCCATCAAATCAGCCTAACAATGCCCATCAATGCAGCCTATCAGTGCCCATTAGTGCAGCCTCATCAGTGCTCATCAATGCAGCCTTATCAGCGCTCATCAATGCACCCTCATCAGTGCAGCCTCATCAACGCACATCAGTGAAGAAGAAAAATTACTTATTTACAAAACTGTAAAACAGAAACCAAGAAAAAGTTTTTTTTCAAACTTTTTGGTCTTTTTTCGTTTGTTTAGCAAAAAAGAAAAAGCCCAGGAGTGATTGAATACCATCAAAAGTAAGCTCTATTTGTATGAAAAAAAAAATATGTAAAAATTTCATATGGGTTGTTGCATAACCACACAATTGTCATTTAAAATGTGACAGCGCTGAAAGCTGAAAAGTGGTCTGGGCAGGAAGAGGGTGAAAGTGCTTAAAGTGGTTAAACTTTTGTTACTGGGTTTACATGCAATATAAGTAATAAAACAAACATACAATGGAACTAAAGTCTGAAATACTTACCTTAGCTCCAACAGTTTGATCCCGTGAGGTCCCTCGCGGGCATTAGCATTTCTCTAGGTGCCGGTCTTCATTATAAATTGCATAACTTCCGCACATGTGCAGGAGTTCTTTCATCCCAGCACACAGGCACAGTGCCGGAATATACTGTATGCCAAGCTGCGCATGCACAGCTCAACATACATTTTAAGAAACATTGCGAACGGGCAGGTAGGTTTATTTTATTCTACAATAATTAGCCTGTCTGCTCACAATTTTTTTTAAAAAAGAAGTCTTTAATTACGCTTTAAATCGGTCATTCCGGCTCTGCAGTTGTGCTTGAAGCTGAAAATGTCTTTGCAAGTCCGTTGATTCCCAACAGCTTTTAAAAGCAGAGCCCTTTAAACATGCTGGGTGAGCAGCAATGAGAATCCCCACTAATTAGGAGCCTATCTTTTGCCTTTTCACAGCAGTTCAGCCGAGCATCACGGAGCATCGAAGCCTCCACTAAGCTCCTCCAGCATGACATCACGGATTCTGCTACGGCAGCAGCTGATGCGTGAGCAGATGCAAGAGCAAGAGCGCCGTGAGCAGCAACAGCAGAAGCAGCAGGCAGCTCATTTCATGCAACAGAGAGTGCCAGGCAGCCACACACCAGCCATCAACGTCAGCGTGTCCACCAGCCTGCCCGCTCCTGCCCAGGTACCAATGGAAGTTCTCAAGGTACGTGACATTTTTCTTTTCCCTCAATTTCAGCTGCTCTGGTGCTGATTCTCTAGAGGAGGAAAACTAACTCACCTTCCATACAGAACCGTCTGGCTTACTTAGTAAGCATCGTTCACGCTTATTCTACAATAGAGCTAAGGTTCAATCATAGGAAAGAGAAATACTGTGCCATAACCTGGAGCAACCAATCAGGTATCACTGTTTTAATTATTGCTAATTATTATTAACACTTTTATGTCTCCAGGGCCTGTTAAAAATAGATCAAAGCTGATATTTTGACTTCTTTTTTTTTTTCGTGGCAAATAACGGATTCAGAATTTGCCTATTGATGAAACGGCTCGAAACAATTTGCACGTCTTTTTTTTCCCCCTTACTTAATAATGAATTAAGATTTTACAAAAGAATTAAAACAAAAAATGCTGAGAATCTACACAACCCTGCCCCTGCTCGCCTTATAAATGGGCCTCTAAATATTCTTTTTTTTATTGGAAAAATGCGCATGGCGTTCTTTTTACTTGGATATAGCGACAGATCGGATATAAAGGTGCATTTGAGACGCTTATGAACTGTTTACGTGCTATTTTAATAGGTATAGCACTGTATGTACTTTGGGTTTTTAAACTTGTCCTGTTTTTCTTTTTGCCGACTGATATATTATTTGTACGAGGATTTGTCATTTGTTACCTTTATATTAGTGAATCCCGGTGACAGAACGATAAGGTTGTACAAATCAATGAGAAGTAGTCTGTGTGGTGTAGCTGGACAGCAGGTTAGAAATTAGCAAGGTTTCCCCTACAGTTAGGCATCCTTCAACACCTAACCCTCACCTACCTGAACACCCAACCCTCACCTACCTGAAAACTCAACCCTCACCTACCTGAACACCCAACCCTCACCTACCTGAACACCCAACCCTCACCTACCTGAACACTCAACCCTCACCTACCCGAACACCCAACCCTTACCTACCTGAACACCTGACCCTCACCTACCTGAACACCCAACCCTCACCTACCTGAACACCCAACCCTCACCTACCTGAACACTCAACCCCTCACCTACCCGAACACCCAACCCTTACCTACCTGAACACCTGACCCTCACCTACCTGAACACCCAACCCTCACCTACCTGAACACCCAACCCTCACCTACCTGAACACTCAACCCCTCACCTACCCGAACACCCAACCCTTACCTACCTGAACACCTGACCCTCACCTACCTGAACACCCAACCCTCACCTACCTGAACAACCAACCCTCACCTACCTGAACACTCAACCCTCACCTACCTGAACACCTAACCCTCACCTACCTGAACACCCAACCCTCACCTACCTGAACACTCAACCCTCACCTACCTGAACACTCAACCCTCACCTACCGGAACACCCAACCCTCACCTACCTGAACACCTAACCCTCACCTACCTGAACACCCAACCCTCACCTACCTGAACACTTAACCCTCACCTACCCGAACACCCAACCCTCACCTACCTGAACACCCAACCCTCACCTACCTGAACACTCAACCCTCACCTACCCGAACACCCAACCCTTACCTACCTGAACACCTGACCCTCACCTACCTGAACACCCAACCCTCACCTACCTGAACACCCAACCATCACCTACCTGAACAAATAACCCTCACCTACCTGAACACCCAGCCCTTACCTACCTGAACACCCAACCCTCACCTACCTGAACACGCAAACCTCACCTACCTGAACACCTAACTCTCACCTACCTGAACACCCAACCCTCACCTACCTGAACAAATAACCCTCACCTACCTGAACACCCAACCCTCACCTACCTGAACACCTAATCCTCCCCTACCTGAACACCCAGCGCTTACCTACCTGAACACTCAACCCTCACCTACCTGAACACCCAACCCTCACTTACCTGAACACCTAACCCTCATCTACCTGAACACCCAACCCTCACCTACCTGAACACCCAACCCTCACCTACCTGAACACCTAACCCTCACCTACCTGAACACCCAACCCTCACCTAACTGAACACCTAACCCTCATCTACCTGAACACCCAACCCTCACCTAAATGGACAACCAAGCCTCACCTACCTGAACACCTAACCCTCACCTACCTGAACACCTAACCCTCACCTACCTGAACACCCAACCCTCACCTACCTGAACACCCAACCCTCACCTACCTGAACACCTAACCCTCACCTACCTGAACACCTAACCCTCATCTACCTGAACACCCAACCCACACCTACCTGAACACCCAACCCTCACCTACTTGAACACTCAACCCTCACCTACCTGAACACCCAAACCCTCACCTACCTGAAGAACCAACCCTCACCTACCTGAACACCCAACCCTCACCTACTCAAACGCTTACCCCTTCCTTACCCAAACACTTATCTCTCTCCTACCTGAAAATGTAACCCTTACTTATCTAAACTCTTAACCTTCACCTACTTAAACACTTAATACCTAACCCTTGACTACGAAACACTTAACCTTAACCCTTACTTACCTAAACACTTGACCCTCACCTACCTAAGCACTTACCCGTAACAATCACCTACTTAAACACTTAACACCTAACCCTCGACTACTAAACACTTAACCTTAACCCTCACCTACCAATACACATAACATTAACCCTCACTTAAATAAACACTTGACCTTTACCTACCTAAACACTTAACCCTTACCTACCTAAACACTTTATCCTCACCCACCTAAATCTTAACCTTTACCTACCTAAACACTTAATCCTTACCTACTTAAATACTTAACCCTCACCTACCTAAACACTTAACCCTTACCTACCTAAACACTTAGCCCTAACCTTCACCTACCTAAGCACTTCTCCACCCCCTCCTGTAGTTTCCTACAGGCAGCCTGTATTGGGTAGGGGCCTGCTATGTTCCTCCTACAGCTTTGCTCTCTGCACAGGCTATGTACAGCCCATTGATGAGGCCACTGCTTATTTTATATGTTAATATCTGGATTTCCATGTAGTCCAGGGACCGGCCCAACTGCATACATTGGACCGTCCACCGGGCTAATGGCCCGTACACACGATCTGAAAATCAGACGAAAAATACCACTTCCAACGCGATCGTTCGATAATCGGATCATTAGTACAGAGCTTTCGAGAGCTGATCACAACAGTTCATCTGATTGTATTAGATCGGACAAGCATGAAAATGTTCCTTGTACGATACCAGATCATACGATTTTTGTTTAGTCAGTACAGTTGTCGTCCGAAAATACAATACAAATATACTACAACACATCTATGTGCGTGTCACCGGCGCAAAACCAAACTTTAATTTCTTTTACTAAGTACCAAGTATTAGGTATGCTGCACTCAAAAACGACCCTTCATTTAGATGGGTAAAAATATTAGTAGATGTGTGTGAGTGCGCTGCCCCCTTTTTATATATCACCACCTGTGTCTCTTATCAACAACCAATGATCAATATTACATGTGCATATATTTAAACTTTAGATCAATAAATCATATATATAACAAAAAAAGTCCTTCAAACATGTTGCAAAATCTTGTATCCTTTAAAGTGACTGGCGTGCTCCTATGTTACTTCAATATGTGACTGAGTGGGACCCTCCACCATTCAGATTGGCCACTCACCAGATGTTTCACTAGGGGTACGCCTTTGGTTCATTCAGGGATAACCATTCCACACAGGTACCACTTCTCACCAGTATACAACTTGTGTTCTAATACTCCTCATAGGAAAGCATAGGAACAGAAGGCGATCATAGCGCAATATGTTTAAACCATTTATTTTAAAAGATATCAAAGGTTAAAATCACTCACATTTGAAAGTGCCCTTTTGCCGGCACGAAGCTTTCTGATGACGCATTTGATGATGCGAAACGCGTAGAGGCTGCTGGGAGATTTTCACGCATCACGTGACCGGACGAAAACGGAAACGAGGCTTGGAGTGCAAGCCAAGCGTGGAGACCGCTTACTATACCAGGCGAACCATGCTATTAGACACTCGTCCGTAACTGCTGGAAAAGCTTCGTGCCGGCAAAAGGGCACTTTCAAATGTGAGTGATTTTAACCTTTGATATCTTTTAAAATAAATGGTTTAAACATATTGCGCTATGATCGCCTTCTGTTCCTATGCTTTCCTATGAGGAGTATTAGAACACAAGTTGTATACTGGTGAGAAGTGGTACCTGTGTGGAATGGTTATCCCTGAATGAACCAAAGGCGTACCCCTAGTGAAACATCTGGTGAGTGGCCAATCTGAATGGTGGAGGGTCCCACTCAGTCACATATTGAAGTAACATAGGAGCACGCCAGTCACTTTAAAGGATACAAGATTTTGCAACATGTTTGAAGGACTTTTTTTGTTATATATATGATTTATTGATCTAAAGTTTAAATATATGCACATGTAATATTGATCATTGGTTGTTGATAAGAGACACAGGTGGTGATATATAAAAAGGGGGCAGCGCACTCACACACATCTACTAATACTACAACACATGACATCATTTCTGATTTTTTTTTCTGTCGTGACTTTAGTAACCTATTCAATTCCTACTTGCAACTAGTAAGTGACAAAAAGTTGGACGATCTGTTGTCCGATTTTCAGATCGTGTGTACGGGGCATTAACCCTTGTATGGGCTTGTTGCATGCTGCATTCTTTTTTTTTTTCATGTCTGCATACAATAGATAATTGCACTGACTGATATTGAATTATTATTGTATGATTGTATGCATTTTAAAAACATACACAAGTGAACTAAAAGAATGTTTGGTAAATTTACTGTTAAAAAAAAAAAAGAATGTTTGGTAAATGCAGTAAAATTATTTGAGTTACAGTATATAGATTTTACAAGCAAAAATCTAGTGTAAGACCCATAAAAAGATGTTTGGTATTACTATTGTTAGCCAGGAAAGCCTCTTCTGTGTGCCCCTCTAGTGCTAGTCTGACTTTGATACTGATCTCTCAATTTTGTAGCTAAACTTTGCTGATGTATTAAAGTTGCATTTCCCTTAAAGTATAACTAAAGTTACATTTTTGGACAGAGTGGAGAGGGATCAGTTTTTTTTTGCTGTCTGTGCCCCCGTTAGGGAGATTCACCCTCTCTATTTGTCCCATTTACCATTGAAAGTGAAAGTAAAAGAAAATCCCAAATTTCGGGTTGTCCTCAGAAAAGTAATAGAGGGGATATCTCCCAATGGCGGCACTAGTTCTGGTGATCCGGGGGTCCCCAAGAAATTCCCTTAATTTGCAGGGATTTCCTCTCACTTTCTGTTTGACTATGGGACAGGAAGTGAAGAGAAATACCTCAAATGGGACACAGATGGCGAAAAAAATCTGAAGTTTTGCAGTCAAATTTGAGAAACCCCCCTACAAGTATACCCTTTGGAGCACATTTATACAAAGGACACCATAGGCAAGCTTCTATTGCAGGGATATGCAATTAGCGGACCTCCAGCTGTTGCAAAACTACAAGTCCCATCATGCCTCTGCCTCTGGGTGCCATGCTTGTGGCTGTCAGAGTCTTGCTATGCCTCATGGGACTTGTAGTTCTGCAACAGCTGGAGGTCCGCTAATTGCATATCCCTGTTCTATTGCCTTTTATAGATGGCAATGTACAGTTAAGGGACAGTTTTAAAGTACATTGCCGTACCATGTGGAACCAAAGCTTTCAGGTCTTGAACCCATTGAACCCAACCGGCCATACATGGATCAAAATTTGGCAGGTTCAGCAGGGACCAGCCAAGATTCAATCCATCTATGGGCAGGCTGGTTGTGCCCAAGTCGATCATCAATCATGTGATTACTATCGGCAGCTATAGCTGCTAGCAGTAATCATTGTTTCTGCCTTCCTGGAGGGCTCCCTGCACCCCCTGCTGGCAGAACACAATAGTGCTATGGGAGGTATTCCAGGATCAATACTTACTGTGTTGGTGGGGGGAATTAAGTGATTTTCTTTCCTTCCACTGTGAAAGATAGTGTTCCGATCTATTTTACAATTGATAAAGAAATCTGCCAGCACAATACAGGTAGAGTTAATTATGGTAAACTCCCTAGCCCCTCCTTACAGCTAAAATTTAGGTATAGCAATTTGTATAGATTGGACCAATGTAATTATGTGCCTTACCTGTGGGATCCCTGTGAAAGCGGTTCAGTACGGGACCTGGAGATCACTGTGGTAGCTGTGCCTACTACAGGGATTTCCAGCTTCCACGGGTATGGCATATACATAGTTATGTTGGTCCAAGCTAGGACAGTGTAAAAATATGCCTAAACTTCAGCTTTAACATTATAAAGAAGGGAAAGCTAACTAAGATTTTTAAGCAAGAAAAAGGTAACTAAAAAAGGTAACCATCATTGTTGATTTTTTTTTATTTGAATATGTGAAGGGAAACATGTAAAAAATAAAAAAAAGGTCTTATCCAAATATATCTAAAAAAGTGTAAATACACTTTAAAGTGTTACTAAACCCAGGACCCTGCATTCAGTATATCTGGTGTCCCACAGTACACAGAACATGGAAATGCAATTATTTTAGTAAATATAAACTGCTAAATACCTTTTCTCATCAGCAGTATATAGCAGTCTTGTGACTTCTATGAGTTCCTAGGACGTCTCATTCACCCCGTGGCAGGGGTGACCCTGGTAATGAGGACCAGCACCCGCTGGATGCATAGGCTCCATCAGAGAGGGCAGCGCCTTTGACGATTTCCATTAAGGAATACTCAAACAGGTTTTATCACACCATATACCCTGTCTGGCCCAAGGGAACAAAAGGGTTTTTTAACCCATCATCCAATCCATCACTTACTACCCATCCCAGAGTATCATTCAAAAGCTGCCACATATGAATAAGTCTCTTCATAAGGCTGTTTGATACCCTCTTCTATTCCCATTGGAGCCGGTCTGGTGAGCTTTCCTGCATTCCCTTCCCCTCCTTTCCTTCCTTTCCCCTCCTCCTCTTCAGGGTGATTTGATGGCTTACACCTCTCATGTGTTTGATCACGTACCAATAGGATCTCCTGAGGAAGCTATGGGTGAAACGCTTAGTGATCCATTGGTACTGGCATTCTGATCCCATCGGCTGGCCTTCAGATAGAAGACTACTGTTATGACAGCATATTTAATATTCCAAAGGCCACCCGTATATCGGCCCATGTATACACATATAAAGCTCTACATCCAGCCAACCCAGTATACATATCTTTGCATCCATCAAAATATTAATACTAAGAACCTTTTTTATAGTGTCCAAAACAAGGGTCCAATACCTAACCAACTTGGGGCATCTCCACATCGTATGTATTAATGCAGCCTTTTTCAACCAGGGTGCCCAGGCACTGTGGTGTGCCTTATGATTCCTCCAGGGGTGCCTTTCCAAAATGTCTAAAAATTTCCCTAAAATTCTATACAAACTAGCTGGTGGATCAAGTCTGCCTTTTAGTTGTACAAAGTTGCAGGTTTTCATTGTACACCATTATAACCTTCCAGCTGCTGGCGTCCTAACAACCAATGATGCCATTGGTTAATAGGAAGGACATTGGGTGCCATCTTGGTTACACCCTCCCCTGCCCCCTCTCCATCATTACTGGGGTACATACTATGGCACACCCATGCATTTATCTTTGTGACATGTTTTTATGATGATTTTTAATACATTTTGATATTTTATCTTTACCTTTGAGTACCTCTTTTTCCCCAGTCAGTTTTTCAATTGCTTCCTTATTTTTGTTCATATATTTGGATGTGGTGCCACGCATTGCGGATTCTGTCTCTACTTCTTCTTTTCTAATGCCCCGCACACACGGTCGGATTTTCAGACGGAAAATGTGTGATAGGACCTTGTTGTCGGAAATTCCGACCGTGTGTAGGCTCCATCACACATTTTCCATAGGAATTTCCGACACACAAAGTTTGAGAGCAGGATATAAAATTTTCGGACAACAAAATCCGTTGTCGGAAATTCCGATCGTGTGTACACAAATCCGACGGACAAAGTGCCACGCATGCTCAGAATAAATAAAGAGATGAAAGCTATTGGCCACTGCCCCGTTTATAGTCCCGACGTACGTGTTTTACGTCACCGCGTTCAGAATGATCGGATTTTCCGACAACTTTGTGTGACCGTGTGTATGCAAGACAAGTTTGAGCCAACATTCATCGGAAAAAATCCTAGGATTTTGTTGTCAGAATGTCTGAACAAAGTCCGACCGTGTGTACGGGGCATATCAGTTCCTGGTTAAAGCTAGTAGGAGGAGTTTTCATCCTGTCCTATTTGGATGCCGGACTCCTGACCCTCTGTCTGGACAGTGCTGATTTTCCCTGTGCTGATCACATGCCCTCTCCTAAGAAAAAAAACAAAAACTCTCTAGCAATACACACCAAACTGAGCATGTGCTCCAAAAGCTCTGTCTTATCCAGACATGTTTTGGAGTCAGTGGAATAATGGGAGGACCAGAGAAGACAGGATTAAACAGCCTTTTTACACACTACAGAGGGTTAACCCCTTAGGTTCCACAGTAAGTATAACAAGCACGCTTTATTACATTTACACACTTATTTTACTGTTGTGGGTTTAGTAACACTTTAAGACCCACAGCCCTGCCTTCCCCAGCCTAATAGGAGTGTATAATTGGCCAATAAAGTGGAACTAAACCCTCCTATTCTTTTCAGCCAAGGAAGCTGCCATCTTGGCCTGTATTTGATCTGTAACTGCCATGGTGCTGCACATGTGATCAGTTATGACTCTGGCCATTTGACAGTTTGGTTGAGAGCAGAAGATAATGTGACAGTTAGGCCCCTTTCACACATGTTGTCCATTTGTCTGTTTTTCATCTATCCGTTAATGGATGAAAATCGGACATCAATTCACCTATATGGAAAAACTGACGTAAACTGATGATCATCCATTTACATCAGTTTACATTCGCATCCATCATCAGCTGTTTTTTGAAACTGATCAAAGCTCTATTTTTCTTCCGTTAAAAAAAACGGATCGGACGGTAAAAGGAAGTAAACTAACAAATGGTCAGTTTTTCTTCCATTTTTGCATTGGTAGTGGATGTAAAAAAAAACTGATGACCACTAATGAAAAAACTGATGAATACTTTGTCCATTTTGACGAGGCTGAACATAATGAAATGAACGGTCCGCATGTGTGAACGGGGCCTTAGCAATCCCGGCATGCTGGTAGCTGTTTTTTAAACAGTTTTTTTAAACTGGAATCTATAAGTCTAGCTCAGCTTTAAAGCGGAAGTAAACCCATCAATTTTACCAGTTTCAAAAAACAGTTGTAACTGTCACATTTGCTTGTACTCTCAGCCAAACTGTCAAACCATCCAATGGCTGGTGTCATAACTAATCACATGTGCAGCATCATGGCACTTGAAGATTAAACAGAGGCCAAGATGGCAGCTCCCTTGGATGAAAATGATAGGAAAGTTTACTTCCACTTTAAGGCTCCATTCACACGTGTGCGACTTGGCTTGTAACTTTGGACCTTCCCATGCTTTCAAACAATAACCATTCATATATGTGCGACTTAAAGTTGCAGCAACTTCAAAGCAGTTCATGCACTACTTTGGGCCGACTTGCATGCAACTTGAGGGCCATAGACTTCTGTTATATAACAATGTTATTCCTCAAAATGAAAGTCGTACCTAAATGTTATACAATGCAACAGTTGAACATTATCACTGGTCAAAGCCAAAGGCGTATCTAAGTTGCACCCAACCAAAGTTGCACTCCAAAGTCGGAGCAACTTTGGAGTTGTAAAGTGTGAATGAAGCCTAAGGCACTCCTAGTGGACAGGAAAACAATAGGTGAGCAGAGTTCCACACTTCTCTAGCTACATACTTGTTGCAGATTATTGACTCATTAAAACATAACTGCACCCAAAAGGGGAAGTTCTGCTTTTCCTCCTCCTCCTCTACCCTCCTCTATCACTTTTAGATACAGTTTCTTTTTTTAGGGGGAAGCGGCAGAGCCGGCCCTACCATGGGTCCCAGTGGGTCCATTGGACCCAGGCAGCACTTTGAGAGGGGCAGCAAATTGAACCACAGCTGCCTCTCCATCTCTTCTATTTACTAAGCAAATTGACGACCAAGATTTTTTTTCCAGCAGTTTTGTGTGTCATGATGACAACTGCCCCTGTGCTGCTCCGCCTGCCCCTATACTACCCTAGCCCGCCCCTATACTGCCCTAGCCTGTCTATATACTACCCTAGCCTATCTATATACTACTCTAGCCTCTTTTTGGGGGGGGGCAGCATTTCATTCTTGGACCCGGGCAGCACAATGTCTTGGGCGAGCCCTGGGGAGCGGGTATCTGGTTTTGGCAGGTACCTTCTCCCACTTCTGCCTGGATTGCTGAGGCGATCCAAACTCAAATTCTGCACCTGTCCCCCCCACCATCCCCTCCATTGCCTGCAGCCTTCTAGGAGACATCACAGATCCCAGGAGGCTGCGGGTTTTTTTCACAAAGCACGGTGCAGCCCACGCATCCACAATGGGAAGCCGGCTGTGAAGCTGCAAGGAAGGAAGAACCGGCCCAGGCGAGGAGGGCGCTGGATCCCAGGACAGGTAAGTGTCCTTTTATTAAAAGTCAGAAGCTACTGTATTTGTAGCAGCTGACTTTTCATTCGTTATTTATACAGCCTAAAGATCCTTTTGAAACAGAAAAGTCATAAAGCGAGTGCAACAATCAGGAAACGAGGAACTCCAGGAACAGAAGATCTGCAATTACCATTATGACGGGTTTGCGTTTAAATCCTGTACATTGTGAGACATTAGCTGTGTGGGTGCTCCATCCTTTGCAGTCTCTACGGGTGATTTTGTTATACAGTATGATTGATGTGTCCTCACTTCAGAAACCATAAGAAGAAGATAAAGCTGCTCCAGACTAAATCTAACTGTAGAATATGGATAACTCTTACTATAGGCTGCTTTCACACTACTCCGCAGTAAAAATGCATATGCGTTATTGCCACGTTTCCAGTGCATTTTGTGGTTGCCTGACATCAACCTTCACCTGTGCAAAAAGGGACATGTGACTCAAAAAACATGCCAATTTTTGATGCGTTTTTGCCTCTTTCGTATGCATTCTCCATTCATTTCAATGGAGAGGTGTGCTTTTGGTGTGTTTTTTTTTCACCACACCAAAATGCAGCATGCAGGACTTTTAAAAATGCAATCTACCCAAAACTGACTGGTGTGAAGAGCTCCATAGGAGCCCCTTTCACGTGAGCAAACCGACGTTTATACTCGCCGACATCCAATTCGATCCGCTAAAAACATCTGTTTCCCTTCCCATGTAGCGGATCGGATGGCAGTCAAGTGTAAAACAGGCAAGTGGTCTGTTTACAATCCGACCGCCCATAGAGTAGAGCGGGCTGTCATCTGCTCAGTGAGGATCAGCAGGCAGATCCCCCACTGAGCAAACGGTTCACAGACGGAGCCCACCCAATCCCAAATGGGCCTTAATGGTCATGCATTTTTCTTCTGCTTTTTGCAAGGCAAAAACGGAAGAAAAACTGATCAGTTTGAAAGGGTCCTTAGTATAAAACAAAATAGACACTATATTACCAAGAGTATTGGGACACCTGCCTTTACACACGCATGAATATTAATGGAATCCCAGTCTTAGTCCGTACAGTTTAAGATTGAGTTGGCCCACCCTTTGCAGCTATAACAGCTTCAACTCTTCTGGGAAGGTTGTCCACAAGGTTTAGGAGTGTGTTTATGGGAATGTTTGACCATTCTTCCAGAAGTGAATTTGTGAGGTCAGGCGCTGATGTGGACAAGAAGGCCTGGCTCGCAGTCTCCACTCTAATTCATCCCAAAGGTGTTCTATGGGGTTGTGCAGGCCAGTCAAGTTCCTCCTCCCCAAACTCGCTCATCCATGTCTTTATGGACCTTGCTTTGTGCACTGGTCCAAATCATTTGGTGGAGGGGGGATTATGGTGTGGGGCTGTTTTTCAGGGGTTGGACTTAGTCTCTTAGTTTCAGTGAAGGGAACTCTTAAGGTGTCAGCATACCAAGACATTTTGGACAATTTCATTTGTAGGAACAGTTTGGGGATGGTCCCTTCCTGTTCTAACATGACTGCGCATCAGTGCACAAAGCAAGGTCCATAAAGACATGGATGAGCGAGTTTGGGGTGGAAGAACTTGACTGGCCAGCACAGAGTCCTGACCTCAACCCTATAGAACACCTTTGGGGTGAATTAGAGAGAAGACTGCGAGCCAGGCCTTCTCGTCCGATATCAGTGCCTAATCTCACAAATGTGCTTTTGGAAAAATGGTCAAACATTCCCATAGACACACTCCTAAACCTTGTGGACAGCCTTCCCAGAAGAGTTGAAGTTGTTATAGTTGCAAAGGGTGGGCCAACTCAATATTGAACCCTACGCACCAAGACTAGGATGCCATTAAAGTTTATGTGCATGTAAAGGCAGGTGTCACAATACTTTTGACAATATAGTGTATACAATATATGGGACCTACTAAATAAAACTGCTTAAACTGTTACCAAATCAGATTTGATCTTTTATTTTTGCAGAGAATAGAGGAAGGAACCTAATTGATCACTAAGAGCACCAACTCAAGTCATAGTTTCTCCAGCTTTTAATAGCCCCCTACAGTCATCATAGTGATAGGCTATCAGTAGATATTTAGCGCTTATGAAAGTACAAGCCCAATCATACTTTATCAGCTCCCTGGCTGACCTTACATACTCGTTGATGGAATGATTGAACTTGTAGCTTCAATGGGCAGTTGCCCTTTACCTACCCAAATCTGTAGTCTAAAATATGTCCATGAACTATGGCAGAGCATGCCAATGAAAAAGAAAAGAAGGAAAATTACAGTATATACTCAAATATAAGCCGACCCAAATATAAGCCGAGGCACCTAATTTTACCACAAAAAACTGGGAAAACTTATTGACTTGAATATAAGCCTAGGGTGGGAAATGCAGCAGCTACTGGGTAAACAATGCCCATCTGCAACCTCACTGTGCCCATCTGCAGCCTCACTGTGCCCATCTGCAGCCTCACTGTGCCCATCTGCAGCCTCACTGTGCCCATTTGCAGCCTCACTGTGCCCACCTGTATCATCAGTGCCCATCTGCAGCCTCATTGTGCCCATTTGCAGCCTCACTGTGCCCATCTGCAGCCTCACTGTGCCCATCTGCAGAAACACTGTGCCCATTTGCAGCCTCACTGTGCCCATCTGCAGAATCACTGTGCCCATTTGCAGCCTCACTGTGCCCATTTTTAGCCTCACTGTGCCTATTTGCATCCTCACTGTGCCCATTTCCAGCCTCACTGTGCCCACCTGTACCTTTGATAACCAAAACAGTGAGTGTCTCCCGCTGTGTCATGCGTTCTTAACTGTTCGGCAGCCTTCCACTGTAACAAAGCCCCGCCTCCTCCTCGTCCGTGATAGACGGAACACTGATCCAGTTCCCAGCATTGTATCAGTGTTCAGTGTTCCGTCTATCATGGACGAGGAGGAGGCGGGGCTTTGTTACAGTGAACGGCCGCCAAACAGTTAAGGCTGCATGACACAGCGGGAGACCCTCACTCGAATATAAGCCGAGGGGGGCTTTCTCAGCATAAAAAATGTGCTGAAAAAGTCGGCTTATACTCGAGTATATACGGTAAGTGAAAAGTTAGAATTATGTAACCATGGCAAGAAGATCCCAGTTAAATATCAATAAAAAATATACATTTCCAAAAAAAAAATGTACCGAAAATTATTCTTTTCCCTAAAAATCCGTGCTGCAATTGTGCTGTGCTGTCTGTGGCTCAGAGGAGTTGCTGGGTACACAATCGTTCATTCCTTGTTAGATGGGGGATCGGCAGGGGCTTGTTAGGCTCTGGGCACCACAGGGACATGCAGCTTCCTAATTACTGGAAAATTCGCCTTGCTTAAGAATAGATTTAATTTCACACATTGAGAATTAGACCAGACAAAGTAAAACAACACAATGCATCTTTATCAGACAGCCGGGCTCCACTGCTCCGAGATGAGGAGTATTATTTGTGGATGAGATGTAGAACTGCTTGAACGGGGTTCATTTTTACATTTTCTTTTTTTGCACGCTTGTATGAAAATGTACAAAATTTAAAAGCGGGATTTAAAATCTAATTTGGGGTTATATTGCTATCTGTGCATTCACCCTTTCTAATTGTCCTTTTGACCATTGTCATTGGCACTGAAAATATTGGGAAAGTAAACATTTTTTCAGCTGTTAATGGAGCAGCGGGGGGGGGTCCCTTTTACAGGACAGTTGTCTAAGATAGAGCTCTCCAAACTAGGGCCGCATTTAGCCTGCTAGGAGATTCTACCTGAACCCCAGCTGGGGTCAGTGTCAGTGGCGTATCCTAATGCCTTGTATACACGATTGGACTTTCCGCCAACAAAACCGTGGAATTTTGTCCGAAGGGTGTTGGCTTAAACTTGTCCTGCATACACAGTCACACAAATGTTGGCCAACAATTACGAGCGTAGCGATGTACTAGACGTACTACGTGGTTTTTCAGCTCTTTAGCGCCACCCTTTGGGCTCTTTCTGCTAATTTCGTGTTAGTAGAAGTTTGGTGAGTGTTGATTCACGCTTTTCTTTTCGCGTTTTTCATTTCGGCGCTTTGCCAAAGGGGTTTGCAGCGGTGCTTTGCCGGTGGGTTTGCAGCGCTGCCCCATTGTTTTCAATGGGAAGAGGCGCTTTAGGAGCGGGGAATATGTGGCGAAGGTGCGGCTTGCAAAACTTTTTTGACTGTCCTGCAAGTGCACCACTCCAGTGTGAGAGCCCTCGGGGCTTTCATATTGGAGTGAATTGAGCGGCTCTTTCAGGGCGCTTTGCAGGCGCTATTTTTAGCACTTTAGCGCCTGCAAAGCGCCTCAGTGTGAAAGTAGCCTAATAGGGCGTACACACAGTCGGATTTTCCGATGGACAATGTCCGATCGGAGCGTGTTGTCGGAAATTCCTACCGTGTGTGGGCTCCATCGGACATTTTCCATCGGATTTTCCGACACACAAAGTTGGAGAGCAGGAGATAAAATTTTCTGACAACAAAATCCGTTGTCGGAAATTCCGATAGTGTGTACACAAATCCGACGGACAAAGTGCCACGCATGCTCAGAATAAATAAAGAGATCAAAGCTATTGGCCACTGCCCCGTTTATAGTCCCGACGTACGTGTTTTACGTCACCGCGTTCAGAACGATCGGATTTTCCGACAACTTTGTGTGACCGTGTGTATGCAAGACAAGTTTGAGCCAACATCCGTCGGAAAAAATCCTAGGATTTTGTTGTCGGAATGTCTGAACAAAGTCCGACCGTGTGTACGGGGCATAAGACTGCAATGCCATAAAAGTTCATGTGGGCGTTAAGGCAGGCATCCCAATACTTTTGGTAATATAGTGTATATGATGTGGCCCTCGTGTTAATAAGTTTGGAGACCCCTGGTCTAAGAGAAGATCTCCCATAGTTTGAACTCTGATGTGAAGGGGGAAATTTCTTGGAGTTTATTCATTCATTTATAAAACAGATTCATTTTTTGGCCAGCAAATATTTGTGAAATATACAATGTGGACCTCATACTGGAACGTTTGGAGACCCCCGGTCCAAAAGAAGGTTTCCCTTAGTTTGGAAAGTTTTCCTTTTGTGTCCTTTTGTGTCCTCAGGACAGTAAGTGAAGAAAAATCTCCCTATTGGGACACAGTAATAAAAAAAGAAAAGATACCTGGGATTGAACCCATCCCTACTCTATCCAAAACGAAACTTTTTGACTCAAAATATACTGTACGTTAACACTGATGCACTACTTTAAAAAAAAACATATGCATGCAGTGTGGTTGATTTATTAAAGAAATTGAGAATTTTTACTTTGCCAAAAGAACATTCTTGACTCCTCCAGTAAATAAACCCTATTGTATTCTTTCTCTGCTTTTTACTACCCAACGAGCAGGCACACTTCTGCTAATATAACTCGAAAGCCTATAGATGCCTTTAAATTCTTTATGCTGCTCCACTTTGACTGTTTTCTGACTTTAAGTCTGCAAGTTCCGTCCTTAACTTTGCATTTTTTTTTGGTTTCTTTTGTTCTTTGATTTATTACAGTCGTGTGGCGCACACCTCTAGATTCTGCTCTCTCATAAATCAGCTCCGGCTTTGTTAAGGATTCTCTCCAGGTTGGTGTCTTTAGAGTTGGAATACAAAGTGTTCCATAAACAGGTGCATAAAACGCTGCTCGGCAAAACAGCCAAGAGTCCCAGCTATTCATTTTTTGGGGGCTGGCAGGACACAGAAGGAGAGCAGAGAGCTGTAGAGGTTATTGTGTCAAAGGACACAATCTTAAATTGGCCCTGTGTTCAAAAGTTAAAGCCCAACTCCAGAATAAGACCAACTCTACCCATGCAGTTATCCCCACCCCACGCACTGCAAGAGTTAAATGCTTGTTACGTCTGTAGGAGATGAAATAGCTATAAGGCTGTAACACTTACCTTACCCTTGCTCCAGCCGCTTCTCGCCTTCTACCTCCGGCTTTCCAGGCTGTGGGGGGTCCCTCAGTGTCATCAGCATCACATATGCATTAATGTGTTGTACATGGAGGAGGCAGGAGGGCAACCACAGCCGGGAGCACCTTAGAGACAAGGCTTCATGGGACTAGTGATGGAGGGTCTTGGCTGGAGTGAATGATAAGCTAACAATTACTCCTGAACCCCTAGGCTGAACAAACAGTTAGCCCTTGCAGTGCAGGAGGACCCCACTGCAAGGGTTGTCTAATTTTTGGACTTGGGCTTTACTTTGAAGGCCTATACCAGCTTGATATTTATTTTTTTAACTATTGCCCACATTTACAAAGTGATAAAGCAGCAGTTTTGTACCCCCGAAACTCATTGGCTAATCTTTGTATTGTCCCCCCTGACTTTTATTGGAATTAAGTCATAACTGGAACTTTTAGTGATGGTGTGGTGCTTCAATTTAGATTTACATTTACATTACACTACAAGCCAAGGAGATCATAAAGATCCTCTGTGGTCTGAAAGCCAGCTGCCCAGGAACCAAATTATTTATATCAACATCAGTACTTTTTAATAGCAATACCAATAAGATAGGCTTTTGGGTCCAGTGCTGTTATTTCACTTTCCTCAATGGTAATGCTAATGACAGACTTAGGCATATACTGTACAGTATGTTTTTTCTTTGCCCATAGTTCCACTTTAATGGTTATTGAACATATCCGTCAGACATTTTCAACTAGGATTCCTCCAGAGGTTGCCAGGGGTACCTTGAGCTGTGGATGATCGACCTCCCATTCAATGGTACCTGAATAGTTTTGGGTCCAAAGCCACTTGACAAAGTCAGTGGCATTCTCAACCATGGTAGCTCCAGAGGTTGCTAGGGGTACCTTGATCTGTGGCTGATTGACATCCCATTTGATGGTGCCTGCCTAGTTCTGGGTCCAAAGCCATTTGGAAAAGTCAGTGACCTTCTCAACTAGGGTCCCTCCAGAGGTTGCTAGGAGGTGTGGATGATTCATCTCCTATTTGATGGCCTGCATAGTTCTGGGTTAAATGCCACTTGGAAAAGTCTTTGCCATTCTCTAGGTTTCCTTCATAGGTTGCTAGGGGTACCTTGATTTGTGGCTAACTGACATCCCATTTGATGGTCCCTGCCTAATCCTGGGTCCAAAGCCATTTGGAAGAGTCAGTGGCCTTCTCAACTAGGGTTCAGAGGTTGCTAGATGTGAATGATTCGCCTCCCATTTGATGGTGCCTGCATAGTTCTGGGTTTAGTGCCACTTGGAAAAGTCAGTGGCATTCTCAATCAGGGTTCCTCTAGAGGTTGCTAGGGGTTCCTTGAGCTCTAGCTGATTAACCTCCTATTTGATGGTGCCTGTGTAGTTCTCGGTTGAGTGCCACCTGGAAAAGTCAGTGGGATTTTCAAATAGGGTTCCTCCAGATGTTGCTAGAGGTGCCTTGACACGTGACTGATTGACCACTCATTTGATGGTGCCTGTGTGGTTCTGGGTTCAGTGCCACTTGGAAAAGTCAGTGGAATTTTCAACTAGGGTTCAGATAGCTAAAAAGATACAAATGATCTTTTTAGCTATCTGTAAGGGTGGCTTTCTAACCACCACTGTAAGTGGGGCATTCTTCCCACTGACCATCAATGTAAGGGGCATTTTTCCCACTAACTCCCAATGAATTGGCTTTAGCAGGGGTTCCCCAAGGCTTGAGAATAATTTCCAGGGTCCCTCCGTGGTACAAAGGTTGAGAAAGGCTGGTCTACATTATCCAGTGTGTTTTAAATATTTGTCTGGACTTCTGCTTTAACGTTATACAACAATATCCAATGAGCAGTGTCGTAACTCCCCCACAGTGTTGCGGTTGTGTAAGTCTTTCTTTTTTAATTTCTTAACAAGTAAAATGCCCAAAGCGCTGAGTGAATACAAAGTGACAAGCCAGAGGCATTCCTGCTTTTCAAAAGAGGCTTAAGGAATTTCTCTTTGGCCAGTCTACAAATATGCAGCCCTCTACCCAGCACTGCATGGTAAATTTAACCTGTCCGGCCGGGCGACAAGATTACGTTTTTTTTTTTTTTCTTTCTATTCTTTCTTTCTTCCTCCCCGTCACTACTACAAACAGGACAAAATTAGATTAAAAGTACCAGGCTGAACTCCAGATCTTGGAGGCGGTTCTTTTTTTTTTTTTAACCTTGAACGATCACGTCTGGTGCCTGAACGCAGCGCTAATCGCACATGGGAACTTTGACCTTTTAAGAAATAAGTCTAGGATGAATTTGGGGGATCAGAACCAGAAAAACGCGCAGAGATTTGCCACACACTGTTTAGTAATTCATCAAGGAATGCCGGTAATTAGCCCGGCTCCTTGGCTTATTCCTAGATCATCTACAGTAATGCCTTATGCTTCATTATCAACAAGTTTGTAGTCTGCGGCCCGGCTCCAGAACAAAACCTATATTGTGAGGCTGAGCTGCCGTTTGACGTCTTGTACCTGAGAAAAAAAAAAAAAAAGGAATTAAAAGAAAATCAAAAACTAACACACATTTCACGTCTTAAAAGGGAAATATGCCCAAGTAAACATGGCTTAAAATAGATGTAAACCCCAAATAGCATATACTTTGCTTTGCAAAAAAAAAAATTGTCTTTAAAAAAACAAAACAAAACAATAATAATATTTTTCTGTTTTTTTTTTTTATCCTTTGTTGCATCCCAGTGCTGCTATCCCCTAAAGTTACTTTGCAACCACTTCCTGTTCCCTTAAAGTGACACTGAACCATATTCTCATTCTGCAATAGGAATACTTAATGGCCCTGTCATCTATTTTTCATGAAATCATTTCTTAAGGCTGGGTTCACACCTAAACCGGGCGCGGATCGCACAAGAACGCGTCCCTGTTCTCTGTTTTAGGGCTGAATCTTTGCCTGAATTCAGCCATGAAACGGAGCCGAAGACGCACAATGTTTCTGTGCAGTGCGCTCGGCAGCCGCCCCGGAGATATGTGAACCCACTTCTGCAGGGGCCCCCCCTGCGGCGCCCCCTTCCCCAAAGCACCCACCTCCCATGTTGAGGGCATGCGGCCTGGTACGGTTCAGGAGGGGGGGGCACTCGCTCGTCCCCACCCCCTTTCCTGACTGGCCGGGCTGCGTGCTCAGATAAGGGTCTGGTATGGATTTTGGGGGGACCCCCATGCCGTTTTTTCGGCGTAGAGGGTTCCCCTTAAAATCCATACCAGATTTAAGGGACATTGTCGCCTCTTTCTTGCGCTCGCTGCAATGGGAAAATGTATTTTTCCTATTGCAGCGAGCGCGAGATGTACAGTACCCTGTCGCCGAAAACCAGCGTGATAGGATCGCGCTGGAAACGTTCTCGCGGGCATGTGCTGTAGCTGCCCTTGCGTCGTATTTGGTCCGTTGGACCAGCATACAGACGAACGGTTTTCCCGATAGACACACGGTCGGATTGTCCGACAGATTCTTTCCGGCCGACAAGTTCGGTCGAAAAGTCCGCCCCTGTGTACAGGGCATTAGAATGTGGCTGGCCTGAGAGTAGGTTTAGAGTAAGTTAGGAAGGTTCTGCTGACCTCTCCTGAAAATGTTAATTGATTGATGGTCATGCTAACCCATCTGGCTTCAAAGTTAGGATTTATCACTTTTTTTTACTTTCCTGCTTACTCGTGGCCAGTTAGTGACTTCAATGGTATTGAAGCAAGTGCTTCAACATAACAGGCAGGCGACTAGTATTTTCAGAAAGTGGGCATCAGTGGCAGACTGAACATAAGAAATACAGCCGGCAGTTCCAGAGCATAACCAGTAAATATAATCATTAATGTAAAGCACACAAGTAAATTAATTAATGCAATATATTATCCTCACTGAGCCATATACCCTGTTTCCCCGAAAATAAGACCTAGCGTGATTGTTGGTGATGGCTGCAATATAAGCCCTACCCCCCAAATAAGCCCTAGTTAAAGTCCTTGTAGGTCTTATTTTCAGGGTAGGGCTTATTTTCGGGGAAACAGGGTAGGGCTTATTTGGGGGGTAGGGCTTATATTGCAGCCATCACCGACGATCACGCTAGGTCTTATTTTTGGGGAAACAGGGTATATCACATCCTACTTTTTCATTACCAGCAAATATAACCTTCAGGTTCCCTAGGTAAAGCTATATAAACACGAAAAATCAAACACCTAAACATCTAGATCCGAAAGATTCCCTCTATCATGAGAACAATCGATCATACACCTAATCCACCGGGGCCAGACCAGGGACATCCAGCCAGGAGGCCCACAGCGACAGGTTTATATTAAGGGTACAGTCAGATTGTGGTGACTGTATGTGGCCTCCAGGCACATAAAAAAACACAAATGAATGCAACTCTGATATGCGTAGATACATCTCTAAATGTATTTTATTTTAAATGCAAGCCACTGGGATTCCTTTTACCAAAGTGCTGATTGCTCTCTGTAAAATACTAAGCTCATGATTGCAACTGGAAATGACTTTTAATGAAAGGAAACTTACCTGTCCAAGGATCCAGCCAGGGTTGCCACCTGTCTGGGATTCACCCGGACAGTTCGAGTTTGGAATCATGCATCTGAGTTTTAGAGTGCCTGCAATGACACATTATTCAGATCGGACTATGGCTTCCAAGCAGGGTTGCTGGCTGCAGTTGTCTAAGCTGAGAGTGTCTGTTACACTCTTTCACACTGTCCAAAGCCAACACTAACTAACCCCCCCCCCAAACACACACACAGACGGGAGAGGAGAGAGGGCTCGATCTGCACCTCTTCCCCCCACCCCTACCCCTCTGTGTCTGCCCACACTCCAATCCCCGGCGCTGTGCCTCAGAAAAGGAAAGTGGGGGCTGGAAATTTGAAGTCCAGCAGCCTCAGATACATCTGAATGAGAGGTGCTAACTGCAAAGGGGGGAGTGAGCTCACCATCCATCCCTGTCTGTGACTGAAGTCTCTCCCCTCCCCCCTTCTCTCTCTTGCCTCTGAGTAAGTACACTAAAGTAAATCAGGGTTCTCAGAGCACCCCTTACATCAGAGTTCCCCTTTAGACCAGAGGCCGCAGTGTTCCCCTTTACATCAGAGCCCTCTCTGTACATCAGAGTTCTCAGTGTTCCCCCTTAAATCAGGGTTCCCAGAGCATCCCTTATGTTAGAGTCCCCAGAGTTCTCCCTTACATCAGAGTCTCCCCCTTACAGTGAAAGGGAACTCTGCGAGTTCAGATGTAAAAGAGGAACTCTGTGGATTCAGATGTAAAAGGGGAACTCTTTTTATTAACTTCATATGATTAGAAATGTTATTTAATAGAAAACTATATATATAGTTTATACTATTAAACAAAAAAAATTGCTGTGCGCCGCCTAAGTGTGCGGGCTTGACTTGAAGAAAAGCTGGCAACCCTAGATCCAGCGCCAACCTAACACAGGCCGGTTCTTTGCCAGTCTTCGGGTCTAGCATGCTGGCATGTTTAGTGTAGGAAGCTGGCAGTGAGTCTTTGTGGCTTCCCACTGTACATGTGCAAGCCATTCTGCACCCTGTGAAAGGTCTTGCAGCATGCTGAGACTTGTGATGTGTCCAAGAAGGCTGGGGGAGGGCAGAACTTCCGGTGGAACCAACTTCCAACCAGAAGTGGAAGCAGGCACCTACCAAAACTAAGCACCCACACCCATGAAAAAAAAAAAACGTCCAAAAGCATTAGAGGGGAGTGGGAGGAGGACATATAGCAGAACTTCCTTTTAGGGTGAAGTTCTGCTTTAAAAAATAAGAGTTTAATATCACTCTAATAAAAAGAGTTTAAAGGGGTTGTAAAGGTAAAAATTTTTTCACCTTAATGCATTCTATGCATTAAGGTGAAAAAACTTCTGACAATACCGCCGCCCCCAGCCCCCCCCGTTTTACTTACCTGATGCCTCGAAAGTCAGCTTCTCGTTCCCGACATCTATTCCTCCGCTCACCCTGGCCGCTGATTGGCTACAATGGATGGATTGGAAGCAGCGCAGCCATTGGCTCGCGCTGCTGTCAATCACATCCAATAACGCGGCGCGCTGGGGGGCGGGGCCGAGTGATACAGTGAGCGGCTATAGCCGCCGGCTGTATCACGGGAGCGTGCCCGCAAGCACTGACCACCATGCGAGGGAGCTCGCATTAAGGTGGTTAATGCTTGCGGGGAGGAGCTGAAACAGCCGCCGAGGGACCCCAGAAGACCAGGTTCGGGGCCACTCTGTGCAGAACGAGCTGCACAGTGAAGGTAAGTATAACATGTTTGTTATTTAAAAAAAAAAAAATAATTTTACCTTTACAACTCCTTTAATATCACTTGGAAATTGATGCAATAACTACATGTCCCAGAAGTCTGTGCGATTTACGCTGCTTTTGGCATGGTTGCTTTGCTGTTAAGGCCAATAGTAAAGACCACTGGCTGCAGCAGCTGGATTATCACATCATCCCCAAAGTACTGAGAACGAAAGGAGGGAATTAGAACAAGGCTGGCTGTGAGGTTTTTTTGCAGTCAGAAGTTTTTACAAATCTACTGTCGGGAGTGTCCTGCATGCAGAACGGGGAGCTGTAATTTGCCAGAAAAGAGAAGTTGAGTCAGGTCACCCCCTGCAGGAAAAATACCGTAGGTAAAAAAAAAAAATCCAAACTAGAATTCTGATATCAATGAGCTTGAAAGAGGACAGGAAGGAGGAGAAGTCCAGACTGGTGTCTTCTTTGCTTGTCTGGAGCCTCCTTCAGTGGTCACATAACAATGGACCTCTTATGTGCTTCATTTCTTTCAAAAGGCACCAGATAAATAAACAAACAGAATTAAAGAGCCTACAGACATCAGAAGAGCTCACCCCATGTGGTCGTAAATTGCTGGATCAGGGATCATAGCTTGGAGGACCTTCCATGGCTCTGGCTGATGCTCCCAGACTGAGCCTGCTTCCCAGGAAGCCCCTTCTCTGTTGGAACTTACTCCATGTGAAATGACATGTTTATAGAAAGTCATTTTGTTAGATTGTTTGGTACTTGGCTTACTAACATCTACTGTTTGTATGCAGTTTTACCATCCTATGAGGGCCATTAGACTACCTGTCTGGAGTTTGCATGTTCTCCCTGTGCCTGTGTGGGTTTCCTCCCACACTCCAAAGCCATGCTGGTAGCTTTATTGGCTCCTGTCTGTGTATGTATGAATGTGACCTTAGATTGTAAGCTCCTCGAGGGCAGGGACTAATGTGATTGTAATATATAAATGTAAAGCTCTGTGTAAATTGACAGCACTATAAAAGTACATGTAATAAATAAATAAATAAAATAATGGAAGAAATGCAATTTTGGATAGAGTTGGGGAGTGTTATGCCGCGTACACACGACCGGACTTTCCTTCAGAATAGACTCCGACGGTCTTTCCAAAGAAGTTCCCGACAGAGTTCCGTTGAAACGGACTTGCCTACACACGATCACACCAAAGTCTGTTAGTTTAGAACGCGATGATGTACGACGGGACTAGAAATGGGAAGTTTAATAGCCAGTAGCCAATAGCTGCCCTTGCGTCGTTTTTGGCCCATCGGACTAGCATACAGACGAACGGTTTTCCCAATGGGCATGGAGTCCGTCGCAAAGATTTGAAACATGTTCTTTTTCTAGGTCCGTCAGAATTTTAGAAAAAAAAAAGTCACATCAAGCCCACACACGATCGGAATGTCCTTTTCTGCCGGAAAGTCCGGTCGTGTGTACACAGCATTAGAACCTCAGGTTGTTGATTACCCCACACCCGCACACTTTTTGTCCTGATGACCACAGAGAGAAAATATTCCCAACAGAGCTTCTAACTTGACCCCACTTTAGTTAAAGCAGTAGTTAACAAAGAAAAAAAAAAGTGGAAACACCAGTGTAGCCTGTACTGAAGAAACTTCTACTGTATATGGAAAATGTATACTTTTTGCATGATTTTAATGTATGTAAGATAAAATTATATTTTTTTAAGAAAAAACTGTCTTTTGGCACCATAAAAATCCCAATATGCTGTGGGTAGAATGAAAAAAAAATAAAAAAACAAAATAAAACTTAATGTGCATTGGATGCTAGCACATTATGAAATGCCTATCTTAGAATGAAGACTGTCACCACTCAGAGGGCTTCTATCTTCACCCGGCCTTCCTTCCAGGTTTGCGAACCCTGGCTGTGTGACTAGCCGGAGCCACGATGACATAGCTACATACATATGCATACATAGCTTCCTGAAAACATCCCAGCACCCTACCTCAGTACTCCTCTAAAGAGTGCTCAGTTCTGATGCAAGCAGTGGACAGGCTCTTGGGTACATATCAGTCTGGAGGAGTGGGTATTCTTAGCAGGATGCATTTGCAGGTAGACCACCCTAGGAAACACCCACATGTGTGCATGATTGAAATCCTTTCGAATCCCAACCATGACACTACCTGCATGGCGTTTGCATGTTCTCCCTGTGCCTGTGTAGGTTTCCTCCCACACTCCAAAGCCATAGTGGTTGGTTATTGGCTCCTGTCTAAATTGTTTTGTGTATGTAGGAATGTGAGGGACCTTGGATTGTAGGCTCTTTAGGGCAGGGACTGATGTCAATGTACAATAGGCATATGGGATTTAGAAGCGAATGAACGTAAACACATTCTGTTGGCTAGAACAGCCATTCTCAGCCAGGATTCAGTGGAATCCTAGAGTTCCTCAAGAGGTGGCTAGGGGTTCCTTGAACTGTGACTTGCTTACCTCCCATCTAATGGTGCCTGCATAATTTCAGGACCAATGCCACTTGACAAGACCAGAAGCATGACTGCAAGGATGGCATTCTGGCCACCACTGCTAGGGGGAATTCTTCCTATTGACCACCCCCAATGTAAGGGGTATCGGCTCAATGACCTCCAATTGACTAATCAGAAATGGGGTTCCGTGAGACCTGAACATTTTTTCAAGGGTTCCTTAAAGGGTAAAAAGGTTGGGAAAGGCTCGGCTAGAATATTTGTTTTCACACGTAAAAAGTGCAAAAAGTTCTCCGGGAACATGAGGTTGGGGATTTTTTTTTATGTATCTAAACGCAGTGCCCAAATATATGTTTAAATGCCGGCATGTGCAGGGACACATTAGGTAACGACAGCTACATTTAGAGGCATAAAAAAAAAAACACCAGACACCTCTGAAAGTGGCATTTTTACACCCGTATGCATAAGGTGATAAAAGCCTTCAAAGATAGGATGGTAGAGCTCTGGACTCCAAGTTTGGTCAAAGATATAAATGAATCAGATGATTGCTAACACATGTCAGCTCTCTGATGTCTGATGGAACTCCAGCAGCGCCAAGCCGTAGGTATTGGTCCAGCTGTAATTTTGGCACATAAAAAGTTATCAAAAGTTGACATCCAGTACATCCGAGTCCCTCTTCCGGGAATAGTCCTGGGGAATGCAGAGCAGGCAAATTCTGGAGGGAAAACACTCCGGTCCACTGCAAGAGCTGCTCTTTACTCCCCAGGATCTGGCTGGAAGGAATATGACATCATCCTCGCAATGTGACATCATCCTCACAGTGTGACATCATCCTAGCACCATGCCCAGAAGACAGCGATAACTTTTTTCTTTAAAGGTACATTCCTACAGGAAGGAGAGCCCTGACAGAATGGGTGGACCTCGAATTTCCTGCAAGCTCCACTTTAAGAGAAATGGCAGGATTCCAGTTTTAAATCTCAGAACTGTATTAAGTTGCAGTTGAACACAGTAGCAATTTAAAAGAAAACTGGCACAGGAAGCAAAATATTTAGCAGATGAGGTAGTGTAGAGAATGTCGGATCGTTTTTAGTTAATCAGATTTCATAGGTACAGTGTGTTGCATAAATGCCTGTGAAATGCTAATTTGTTAGTGCCTTATATAAAGCTTACGTGCAAATTTCTTCCCGCATCTGGACAGGAAGGTTAACATTGAATCTAATTGCAGCGGATGTGTTTGCTGTGACGTATTTGCTGATCCTTGATTTATCACAACTGGATTTGTAGTTGCAAAGTCAAATGTTTGCCCTTAGTGTAAATGTAGCTTGCTGGTTCAAAGCAGAGACAACCGGCGCACACAAAAGAACATTAAAGCCCTACTCTGGGCAACTAAAAAACATTATCCCTTGCAGTGCTGTGCCTATACTGCAAAGGGGAATACTTGTTTTTTGCTAGAGCAGTCGTCTCCAAACTGTGGCCCCTTGCTTGCCGTTATCCAGCCCTTGGGGCACTTTTCCTTCCCCTGATACAAGACACTATTCCTCCCAATGACACCAACAATGGGGCATAATTCCTGCTAGTGACCTCAATAACGGGTACTATTCCTCCCACTGACACCAACCATGAGGCAATATTCATCCCACTGACATCAACAATGGGACACTATTCCCCTACTGACACCAACAACAGGGCAGTATTTCTCCTATTGATACCAACAACCAGACACTATTCCTCCCACTGAAACCAACAATGGGGCACTTATCCTCCTACTGACACCATCAATGGGGCACTATTCCTCCCACTGACACCAACAATGGGGCACTATTTTTTCCACTGACACTAACAACAGGGCTATTCCTCCCACTGACACCAACAAACGGGCACTATTCCTCCTACTGACACCAATGACCTCCCACTGACACCAACCATGGGGCACTATTCCTCCCACTGACACCAATGATGGGGCACTATTCCTCCCACTGACACCAATGATGAGGCACTATTCCTTCCACTGACACCAATGATGGGGCATTATTCATCCTACTGACACCAATGATGGGGCATTATTCATCCTACTGACACCAACAACAGGGCGATTCCTCCCACTGACACCAAGGAACGGGCACTATTCCTCCCACTGACACAATGCTAAAGGCACTATTTATCCCACTGACCCCAACAATGGGACACTATTCCTCCCTCTAATACCAAAGATGCATTGTTTACTTCCACTAACGCCAGGACAATTTCATCTACCAATGACCACAGTCCGCCACACCTAAAGTCTGAGTGACAGTAAACTGGCACTTTGTTCAGAAAATTTGGAGACCCCTGGTCTAGAGGAACTAAAGAAATGTAAATAGAAAGACGTGTATAAAAAAAACAGTTGTAGATCCGATCAGCAGAGTCACACATCTTCTTGTGTTTAAGATGAAGAGCCCCTCTGCCGATCAGATCTCTGACTGGCTTTTTTTATATACGTCTTTCTATTTACCTGATTCAGCATCTGCCTGAGAGCCCACTTAGGATCCAGGATTGGGATTCCAGTGACTTTGGGAGCAACCTTTGGCATCCTGTGTTGAGACCGGTTATTCTGCACCTGCATTTACAGAAAGTTGCATGTATCTACCCTTTAGGGGCCACCGCAACTTCAGTAGATGTAATTAATTCTACTTTTCTATCCATAAAAAAAAAAAATATTTGTTTTGAGGAAACAATCTAATTTTAAGTCATTCACTACACTCTTTTCTTTTCTAGTAGACACTCCAAGTTGCCCTATGAGTCTAAAACCAGCCTTTTGTCACTGAACCCCGTGGACCACCTTGGACCCTCACAACCCAAAATCCCCCCCAAAAAGTACTTACCCAATCCTTTGCTACTCCCTGCAGTTAGACTGGTCCTCACAGCTTCTTCTCCCCACGCTCCATTAGTTTACGATCCAGACATCATCATGACCAGAGCAGGGACCAGAGCAGGGACCATACAGCGCTGGAGAAGGCCATCTGCAGGTGAAGCAAAGGATCAGGTAAGTAAAATACTTTCTCCTCTCCCTGAGACAAAATGAGCTATCAACCCTTGCAGTGTGGACAAAGTCCCACTGCAAAGGATCATTTTTTAGTTGTCCGGAGATGGGCTTTAAAGGATTAGTCAACCTAAAACTTATACTTTAGTTATAAGTAGAGCCAGCTGGGATGAGTAAGCCCCAGGCTTCTTGTAGGTCATAGATTTTTCAACAGTTAGATCTCTCTGACATAATCTCCTACTTGGTTGATGTCCACCTGGGAGTTTTGGGGCGTTTTGACCAACCATTGTGCATTCTGGCATCTCCTGTTCTGTTCCCATTATATAAATTAAATAAAAATCCTAGCTTTGGGGATTGGGAACCCCTTATAAAAGCCAAATTACATATGCAGACAAGGAACACAAGGACAGAGCTGTCCCCAAAAGAGTTCTAGTAAACTGTTAAGTGATTCTAGGAGAATCTGTAACTTTGACCATTCGGAGCAAAGAGATGATATCTGTTTAGTGCTAATATTATTGAGCATTAGCAGCCCATCACAAGACCCCATTACCATCATGTGATGAGGGGGAGAAGGTCATTCATCCTGTGTAAGATCTGACATTGACCAACACAAAGCTTACACAGGGTTTAGACCTACAACTCAAACAGATGAACAGAGTGGCTGGGAATTGCAGGAAAATTGAGTATCAGAGATGAGCTTTGTTTAAGCAAAGTGACAGATCCTCTCTAATGCCCCGTACACACGGTCGGACTTTGTTCGGACATTCCGACAACAAAATCCTAGGATTTTTTCCGACGGATGTTGGCTCAAACTTGTCTTGCATACACACGGTCACACAAAGTTGTCGGAAAATCCGATCGTTCTGAACGCGGTGTACACACGATCGGAATTTCCGACAACGGATTTTGTTGTCGGAAAATTTTATATCCTGCTCTCAAACTCTGTGTGTCGGAAAATCCGATGGAAAATGTGTGATGGAGCCTACACACAGTCGGAATTTCCGACAACAAGGTTCTATCACACATTTTCCGTCGGAAAATCCGACCGTGTGTACGGGGCATAAGTGTCCAGCATCTAGGAAAAACTGAAATATTAGTGTTGGGCAAACTGACCCTATATATCCCAACTCAACTCACAACTGATATTTTTTAGATTTGCCGGTAGCAGGTTGAGTCATGTGTTGGTTCTTAAGATCTTGTATCACCACCAATGCCTGAGGATTTCAAGTAAAGTGTGATAAACCAATAATTGTGAAATCCAAAGGCAATAGCGTAACAATAGATTTTTTTTACCTATTTTGTTAAACTCGGTGTCTACAAACAGAATTGACCATGTCAGACAGTGAAAAAGTGAGTGGGACCTGTCACAACATTTGATTTAACACCGGCATGCCTCCATCCCTAAATTTTGGTAGAAAGAGAAGAAGAAGTGGGACTTTGCATGAGGCAAGCCGTTGTAGATAATAATGAATGAAGAACATTTAACCATAGTTACATTTTCATAATGTAATCATAACATAATAAGACACTCTGGGGTTTATTTACTAAAGCTGGAAGGTGCAAAAATCAGTTTCACTTCTGCATAAAAACCAATCAGCTTCCAGGTTTATTGCCAAAGCCTAATTTAACAAGCTGAGGATAGAAGCTGATTGGCTACTATGCAGAAGTGAGCCTGATTTTGAACTCTCCAGCTTTAGTAAATAAACCCCAATATACTATATTAACAATTAGCAATATATATGCTATAAAAAATCAATGTTTTTTTTACATAGTAGTGATGATAAAATATTTAATAAATGTTCAACAAACATGATTAGTACAATACATACAGCATAAATAATGGCAGACATAATGAAGACATGATTAGCAAAATATACCCACCGGTTTCGGTGGAACGCACGCTGTTTCCTATCTGTTTTTCACTGCAATAGCTCATGCAAGTTTATTTCTGCTAGTCTGTAAGTACCTATCCACTTTGCTCAATAAAGCGTTTTTTAACAGTACTTCACTATTAGCTTTTTCTTTACTTTTTGGTGCCATATTCACCTTATGATCATTATGAGTGGGGAAGATTTGTGGAGGATCCTTCAAAGATATGCCATTTATGGCCAAAGATCAAGCCTGATTGACTCCTGGTCTGAAAAGCCAGGGGTCCATTCATTTCGGTGAGTGGGGACATAGGAGGGGTGTGTGATGCACCTAGAAGTTCTGAGCACGATTGCACTTTATCATTTGGAGCACATGTGCACAATTCATATGGACGTTTAATCGTTCACTTCTAGCACAAGTTAATATATTTACACATATATACCTTTATCCAGGACCACCGCTCACTCCCCCATAGGAGCTGGTCTCAGTCCAAGGGCTGCTGTGTGAGTAATTGAGAACTGGCTGGGTTACGTGATGTTTTTCTCCCTCTTAGAGGGTACCATATAGATTATTATCCATTTATCCTTTTAGTATAAATATGCATCTAACTTCTGATGAGTGGCTGTATGCCATGAAACGCGTCAACTTTCCAACATAGGGTGCCAAGACAAGCTTGCCTTAATTATGAATTTTTAACCTGTATATGTATTGATGTATGAGTCCATGTGGGTGTATTTTGCTAATCATGTCTTAATTATGTCTGGCATTTATTATTAAATTATTATTATTATTAAATTATTAAATTTATTAAATATTTTATCATCACTACTAAAACATTGATTTTTTATAGCCATATATATTATATATTGCTAGTTGTTGATATAGTTTATTGTGTCTTCTTATGTTATGATTTATTACATGTCATTATGACAATTTAAATATGGTTATATGTTCTTCATTCATTATTATCTACAATGGCATGCCCCATGCAAAGTCCCACTTCTTCTTCTTCTCCTTCATGTCAGACAGTGATGATGGGAGAGGCACAACAGCAGTGTTGGGTACTTTTAGAGGGAAGCAGGCAGCCGACTGCCCCTACAATAATGACCCCCTTATTCCTGTTGCAACAGTTACTCAAGTACACAAGGCCAGGTCAGAAGTTGGGTGACTGGGTCAAGAGATTGTGGAGTCTGTTTCATTCATATGGGATCCCAGCCAGGCCATTACCGTCCTACAGGGGAGTCAAGAAGGTAATCCTGCACCTCCGTGCGGAAAACCAGGATTCCCTTGATGAAACATTTAATGCAACTACTTATGATTAATTGAAAATGACAACGCTATCACCTTAAATAACAAATTTATTACAAAAATTTTAAGTTTCACCAAAAAACTAAAACCATATTATGGCATATGTATCAAAAATATAAAACTTGAAGTGCACACAAATATCAAAGTGACCAGTGTGGCAAAATGTTATTAAATATTGTTAAATACATCCACTAATTTCTCCTTAAAATAAAGTGTCCAGTGCAATAAAATGCATTCAAAATAGTTAAAAAAGTGTCCCGTGCAGAAATAATTAATACAACTATAAAGTGGAAAAAAAAGAAGTCTCTTTTGTGTCCTCCACCTTTTGTGTCCTCCACCTTTGATAGTACCAAATCACTCACCAAAGTGAATGGCTGGTATACTGAAAAAAGCTGAAAACGCACAGACAACACCACAATTATACCAGCATGGATTCCTACAGAGCATCATACCCTGTTTCCCCGAAAATAAGACCTAGCGTGATGGTCGGTGATGGCTGCAATATAAGCCCTGCCCCCCAAATAAGCCCTAGTTAAAGTCCTTGTAGGTCTTATTTTCAGGGTAGGGCTTATTTTCAGTGAAACAGGGTAGGGCTTATTTGGGGGGTAGGGCTTATATTGCAGCCATCACTGACAATCACGCTAGGTCTTATTTTCGGGGAAACAGGGTAGTAGGTTTCTTGGAACATTCCCCCAATGGCCGTATTGAACAGTGGACCCTTACTTAGAAGTGCTGTATGGCCAAGCGGTAACATTAGGGGACCTTAGGGCCCAGTTCATCAGTAGAAAGCAGAGAGCAGGAAAATCCTGCACTATGCAGTAGAGCTGCAAGAAAAACTGTAGAAGCAGGACAGCCTGATTGGAATGATATGGATGGATAGCTGGAGGTACAGTTTGTAGATGGACTGCTGTTTGACAAGGTCAGAGAAACCTTGCAAGAGTAATGCCACGTACACACAATCGGATTTTCTGACGGAAAATGTTGGATGTGAGCTTGTTGGTGGTAAGTCCGACCATGTGTACGCTCCATCGAACATTTGTTGTCGGACTTTCCGCATTCCAATGTTGGCTAGCATGTTCTCAATTCTTCAGCCAACAAATGTTTGTTGTCGGACTTTCCGATCGTGTGTACACAAGTCCATCGGACAAAAGTCCAAAGTACAAACACGCATGCTCGGAAGCAGAAGCGGTCGGTCTTGTAAACTAGCGTTTGTAATGGAGAATTAATATTCGTGACGTAGCAAATTATGAAATCTCGAAATGCAGCGCACAATTCTCTTCTTCTTTAATGGGATAATAATGAAGCTGCTTTGCTGGTGATACTGATGGAGTTAGGGCAAACTAATTTTCAAAGGCTTTTTTTTTCTAGTGATATCAAGAATAATATTATTATGCTTTTTATTTTTTATTTGTGCAAGTTACCACAACACCATTATCCTGTAGTTTTTAACCACTGGCTGCCCACCCACTGTCATATGACGGTGGGACGAGGCAGCTCTCCTTCTGGGCAGATGTCATATGACGTGACCGCCTTCCCGAGCCAGTAGGGGGCACGCGGGCACACTCGCCGCGTCACTTGGGACCCGATGCACGTGCCCAGCGGCCACGATGTCCACCAGGGCACCCGCGATTGCTCAGCAACCGAACAGGACCGTGGATCTGTGTGTGTAAACACACAGATCCACGTCCTGTCAGAGAGGAGAGGAGACCGATGTGTGTCCCTTGTACATAGGGACACCGATCGGTCACCTCCCCCAGTCAGTCCCCCCCCCACAGTTAGAATCACCTCCCTAGGACACACATTAACCCCTCAATCAACCCCTTCCCTGACAGTCACATTTACACAATAAACAATGCATTTTTATAGCACGGATCGCTGTATAAATGTGAATGGTCCCAAAAATGTGTCAAAAGTGTCCGCCTCAATATCGCAGTCACAATAAAAATCGCAGATTGCCGCCATGACTAGTAAAAAAAATAATAAAAATGCTATAAATTTATCCCCTATTTTGTAGACGCTATAACTTTTGCGCAAACCAATCAATATACGCTTATTGCGGTTTTTTTTCTTTTACCAAAAATATGTAGAAGAATACGAATCGGCCTAAACTAAGGAAAAAATTTGTTTAAAAAAAAAAAAATATGGATATTCATTAGGGTGCGTGTAACATGACCGCGCAATTGTTATTCAAAGTGCGACAGCGCTGAAAGCTAAAAAATGGCCTGAGCAGGAAGGGGGTGAAAGTGCCCTGTATTGAGGTGGTTAAGATCAAAGATACAGCTATGTTGGTGTCAATTGTCAATTTTATATTGTATTTTTTAAAATGTAACTGCCTACTCCCAAACTGTCATTTGAAGTAAAACACATAGCCAAGTATTATTCTACACAATTGTTTTATTGTGCATTGAAAAAGGAAACAAATAAAGTTAGACATGCTATCTGCCAATAGAACTTAAAGCGGGGTTCCGGCCGGGAAAAAAAAATGTAAAAGTCAGCAGCTACAAACACTGTAGCTGCTGACTTTAAATAAGCACACTTACCTGTCCTGGGTGCCCACGATGTCGGCCGACCCATCCGTTGGCTCTTGGGTCCCGGCACCGCCATCCTAACTAAGGGAAACAGGCAGTGGAGCCTTACGGCTTCACTGCCCATTTCCTACTGTGCATGCGCGAGTTGCGCAGCGCTTTGTGATTGGGACACGATGTGTTGTTGGACACACACAGTTCCCAGAACACACCACGCCCCATTACCCAGAAGACAGCGCGGGGAGGAGAAGACTGAAGATCACCGCGCCGTAGGAAGAGGCAGATTAGGAAGACTGCCTAGCAACAGCCATTTCAGGTGAGTCAAAACATTTTTTTTTTTTTTTCCCCTCCATTTTTTTAGGAATTTTTTTATGCAATGTTTTTTTTTTAGGGTGGACCTCCACTTTAACCAAAAAGTGCATTCTATGCATCCAAAAATATAGAAAATATACCAAATCAAATCATTATTCAACCAAAAAAATAATGTCAAAGCAATAACCCCAAGGCCAATAATAAATAACACGTTATCTGCTCTGATTCCGCAACATGTCTGGTTGACGAACTGCTGTTCAGAAAGGAACTGAAAAGCACAAATCAACACTCACCAAACTTCTACTAACACGAAATCAGCAGAAGGAGCCCATAGGGTGGTGCCAAAGAGCGGAAAAACCACGTAGTACGTCTAGTACGTCACTACGTTCGTAATTGTTGGCCAACATTTGTGTGACCGTGTGTATGCAAGACAAGTTTGAGCCAACGCCCTTCAAACAAAATTCCAAGGTTTTGTTTTCAGAAAGTCCGATCGCGTGTACGAGGCATAAGATAGAAGTAATCCCAATTTGATGTTCCATGAACTATTAGAAGTGGCCATAGCATTGACAGGAGTGGAGACGTACAGACCTGGACTCACCCATGGTTGTTGTAGGCTGGAAACCGATAGATCACCTGTAACCAGACAACTCCAAGGATGGTGGCAATCCATAAAATGACAGACGAGATGGCTCAGCTCCAGACAGAGATTTCCATGTTGAACCAGAGACAGAAATAATGCTCCGAAGGACAAGGAGGGGATTCCCCCTTGTGGAGAATGCAAACACCTTCTCGGAGGTGGCCAAGCCAGGCAAGGTCACCATCCTTATGGTTGTTCGAGCTTTATTTGAGAGGACAAAAACCCATATTAGTATAGTGTAATATCAGAATTAATGTCTCTGAAAGAGAGACAGGTAGGTGGCAATTCGTTGTTAGGTGATGGTTATATCCAGCAGTATCCAACTGAAACACTCGTCATTAGGGGATGTAGCTTTCAAAAAGCAATTCCAAGCAACTTCTACTACCCTGTTTCCCCGAAAATAAGACCTAGCGTGATTGTCGGGGATGGCTGCAATATAAGCCCTACCCCCCATATAAGCCCTAGTTAAAGTCCTTGTAGGTCTTATTTTCAGGGTAGGACTTATTTTCAGGGAAACAGGGTAGGGCTTATTTGGGGGGTAGGGCTTATATTGCAGCCATCACCGACAATCACGCTAGGTCTTATTTTTGGCATTGCTTTCTGGATTATTGTTTGTTATTCTCCCCGGCAGATATCTGCTGTTTTTGAAGTTTCAGGTTTAATGAAATTTAGAAGAGGATTTTGGAAACTATAGGAATTCAACTAAAAAAACAACCAGATATAGAAGCTCAGAAAAAAATACAGCCATTTAGTATGTGTAAACTCAATCACTAAAATCTCATATAAGCTGTAACATGTTATTGTAATTAGTGGTGCACTGAACTGAAAATCTTGGTGCCGAATCCGAAAATTCAGGATGCACTTGGCCAAAACCGAAAATTGAGAGTTTGTAAAAAAAAAAAAAATTATATATTTTTATAAATAATTGTATTATATTCGACTTTTATATCATTAATGTAAATGAATATGAATTTATTTTCGCCCATTATCGGCACCTTTGGGGGCGGTGTTAAACATCCTGCTTGCTGCATTTTTTGTGCATATTTGGCAAACCACACCTCCGCACTGAAATGCATTGAAAACGCAGCAAGAACACATCAAAAATGCACCTGTGTTGCATTTTTTTGAGTGACATGGCCTATGAAAAACACACCATAAGCAAGGCAAAATAGCAGTAAAATCGCAGGCATTTCTGGCAGACATTATCGGCACTTTTTTTTCTTTCGGCACAATACTGAAAACCCTATTTTCGGTCGATAATTTTCAGCGGCTGAAATTTTGGTGCATCACTAATTGTAATTTCAAAAGGGATTTAATTTTTTTTAAGTCTGCACCTTTCATTAAATGAATATCCAGATTATACATTATTCTATTATTAGCCATTAAGGGGCCAGTGCCACCACTATAAAGAGTGACAACACTCTGTTACCATCTCCCAGTTGTGATCCTGCGTTGTCACTCTGTCATGTGGACTTCTAAGACAGGAAGTGATAGGAAATACGTTATTTAGCCCACAGAAAAAAATTGGAACAATACTAAAGAGTGCAGCAAAATGAGAGTCGAGCTCACTGGCAGGATCAACAGTGTTTGATTTGTTTTTGTTTTTTATATGGAAAAGACATACAACACTCTCAGTAGAATATTTAAAGCGGTATTAAACTCAAAATCAACCATTTATTATATTGCAGCTTACCAATTCTTAGATGTGGTGCCTGCATTAGTATTTTTTTTTCTATTTTCATCTGGTGATCCAGCCAGCAAAACTGTTGTTTTTCAAAAGAACAAGCTCTCTTGCAGATGTATCAGTTTACAGGGATGAGACAAACCATTTAACACTGGCAGGGGTGCTTACAATGAGCATCTTATATGTAAAATCTTTATCTCAAAAGGGAAATTGTTTGCTGTAACTGATTATAAAGTATTAGCTGGAGTTTGGCATCAATTTGTTAGTGTATTTATATCTGCTAGCACATCAAACACTCTCCACCAGCAAGGCTGACAGTGCTGCTGTCTAAATGTCTCCCCTGTGCTCACACTCTAATGTAGGTGTTACAGAGGGAAAAACACTAAGAAAAGAAAACGAATGCAGCCACCACATCTAATGATTAGTAAGCTGCAATTTATTACTTTTTTGGTTTTGGGTTTAATACTGCTTTAAAAAACCAAAAGGGAGCAAAGAGGAGAAGTTAATTGTAAGAGATTATATATCCTTAAATTAAGCAACTCCTGACTGCCCATCTGCAATGTACTTCCGATGGGCGGACAGTGTAGGCAAATCGACGTACCCTTGCGCCGCTGCCTATTTCCAGGCTTGGATCGCACGCATGCGCACCCTCATTCAGCACCCGCTGTGATTGTTTATAGTGGGAGCCTGTCAGCAAGTCCTAGCCAATGATTCACAGCCCGGATCTGCTGATTGGCTGCATACATTCACAGCCCAGAGCTCTGTGCTGCCAATCAACACAGAGCTCTGTACAGAGAGAACAATCTCTCTGTTTCTGATCCCTGCAAGGCAGAGATCAGTTAGTAAATGCAGCACACTGTACACACATTACATAGTTAGGCACACATTTAACCCTACTTAATCGCTCTAAATGTTAACCACTTCCCAGACAGTGTCATTAGTAAAGTGATAGTGTATAGCCGGGATATGCAATTAGCGGATCTCCGGCTGTTGCAGAACTACAAGTTCCATGAGGCAGAACAAGACTCTGACAGCCACAAGCATGACACCCAGAGGCAGAGGCATGATGGGACTTGTAGTTTTGCAACAGCTGGAGGTCCGCTAATTTCATATCCCTGGTGTATAGTATTATCACTGATCACTGTATTAGTGTCACTGGTAATGTCAGTGGCAGTTAGTCAGTTCCCCCCAGCATCAGTTAGTGTCAGATTGCTCGCTGCACTATTGCAGTCCCATTATAAGTCCCTGATCACCGCCATTATTAGTATAAAAAAATCCAGTATATATACCATAGATTGTAGACGCTCTAACTTTCATGCAAACCAATCAATATACACTTTTTTTTTTTTTTTTATCAAAGACAGGTAGCAGAATACATTTTGGGCACATTTTTTAACCAATTAGATTTTTAAAATTTTATTGGATATGTTTTATAGCAGAAAGTAAAAACTATTGTTTTTTTAACCTCCCTGGCGGTATGATTATTTCAGATTTTAGGTGCTGAAAGCGGTACAATTGTTTTGCATAGAAATTTGGCGTTTTATATTGTAGGCCTGTAATTCTTAGCAATAACACACTTAAATCTGTCCACCAAGAGTCTAGTAGACATCCCGGGTATGATGAAGTTTGAAACACTAAATTATAATATAATAGATAAATATAAATGATTATAAAAAGTAATAATATAATAATAATAAATTAAATTTCCCCACGATTCACTATCGCTCAATTCTGCAAGTGTTCTAATTTATTATCGCTGTTTTCTAGCTGGTCTAAAACCACTTTTGACGTAAAGGGACACTTTTTGGTTGCTATGGACAATTTCTCCAGTTTCCAGGCAGAAAGAACAATATATATAATATAAAACTGCATACAGGGCATTGGACAAACCACTAGGGACAAAAGGGATGTGAAATGATTTCATACAGTAATGTAATCTGTAAGATTACAGTGTACTGTATGTATTATGAATTTTCACTGTTTTGAATTTGCCGCCAGGCTCCGCCCCCGTGCGTCGCGACGCTCGCAGGTAACGCGGCACACAGGACATCGGGGCAGAGGACACAGCCCGCAGACACAGTGGGGGGACATCGTAGGATCCTGGGGACAAGGTAAGTAACACTGCACCAGGATCCTGAGATGTAATTCCGAGTGTGGCTCGGGGTTACCTCAAATGGTGCTGAAATTTAACCCCGAGCCACACTCGGGAAAACCGCCAGAGAAGCTAAAAAAAAAAATTGGGGTTTTTTTATTTTGTTTATATTGCAAAAAAAACAACCCAGTGGTGATCACATACCACCAAAAGAAAGCTCTATTTGTGTGAAATATATGATACAAGTTTGGTTTGGGCACAGCGTTGCATGACCGCGCAATTACCATTTAAGGCAGCACAAAAAATGGCAAAAAAAATATAGAAAATCAAAAAAATACCAAAAAATGGCCTGGTCATGGGGGGGGGGGGGGGATGTGGGTAAAATCTTCCGGAGGTCAAGTGGTTAATATGCCTGTATTTAGACTGGTAGGGTGCAGTTATGGATGACTGTGGTGAATTTAAATTTGTCCTTGTTATGAATACATTATTCAGAGGGAACCAATAAATAAATTACAAATTACACAAAGGTTAATATATTTAAATTGGAGTTTTTTTTTCCTCCAATGGTATTGTATACATTTTGGAAAGCAGTGCACTTCCCCAGGCAATCTAAAAATAAATGTGAACTCAGGACATAAAGTGGAGTCGTGTAGTACTCTCAGTGGGATTATTACGCCTTTCCAACAAAGTGAAAATTATCACAGGAGTTCTCCCAGCATATAAAGTGAGAAAGCGAACATTTATAACCACTCTGTATTAATAATACATACTAAAGTGGGGAGAAGAGGAAAAAATGGCTGAATGGTACCAGCTCACCCCAATGCTGAAGGCACCATTTTGTTTTATGACCATTATTCATGCAGCAGTTACTTCTGCTTTATTTATTCCCGAAGAGACATACAGAATATATTCTGCAAAAAATGCTTATTATCGGCACACTTGCAGGTCTTACACCCCTGGTGCCTAACCTGCGGCCCGAGGGCCACATGCGGCCCTTTGGTTTATGATGTGCAACCCTCAGACTTTAGTGGGAACATTAATTAGGGTAATAGAATTGATCTCTACTAGCCTCATGTCATATGTTCCCAGTTTCATATTGTCTTCTGCAGCATATCCCCAGCCAAAAATGTATCATGTCCACACTCTCTGACCCCTATTTTTCCTAGTACAGGGGTCCCCAACCGCCAGGCCACGGGCCATTAACGGTGAGTTGGCCTGCTAGGTGCCGGGCCACGATGCGGGACTTGGCAGCGGGCAGAGCAAGGCAGCACAACCTGCATTGCCAACCTGCACGCCCACTCCCCTTCCCCTAGCACCACTACTCCCTTCCCTCTCTGTGGTTACAAAAAGGAGAAGGGGAGGGAGTAGAGCCGGGCCGGGGACAGGATCCTATAGCACTGGTGATGAGACCCAGACTGCACTATCCCCATATTCCTGAGGTCACAGGCTGCAACCCCCCCCCCCCCCCCGAGGTGACAGGCTGCCACAACCCCCCTCCCCTGAGGTGACAGGCTGCCACACCCCCCCCCCCTCCCCAAGGTGACGGGCTGCAACCCACCCCCCCAGGTGACAGGCTGCAACCACCACACCCCCCCCTGGTGATAAGCTGCATCCCCCTGAGATGTCTGGCTGCAACCACCACACAGTTGACAAGCTGTAACCCCCCCCCCTCGAGGTTACAAGGTGCACCCCCCGGTCCGTGGAGGGGTGGACTTCCAAGTGGACAGTCCCTGGTGCCAGGGAGGTTGGGGACCGCTCTTTTGGTAGGTCTGCAGTTTCTGACAGTCTTCTCAAGCATTACATATATTAATGCTGACATTTGGTGACGTCAGGGGCCACATTTGAGGCCCGATTTAGCTCATAAGTTGACAACCATTACACCGTTACACCATCCCATGTTGGCCAATCAAGATAAAGTCAATGACCCTTCACAAATCACCTCTTTCCTCTTCTCCACCTAAAATGCTGATCATACCAGATGGGTAGATACAATCAACCACACTGATTTGTGAATGCTGCTTAGCAGGTCTTATCCTAAAGCAGAGCAACAGCTAAAAAATAACAACATAAGAATGAATAGCTTGTTACAAAATAAAGTAACAAAACCCACTTTTGACCTCCATGATTAAGCCATGTTTGGCAGGGCGAAACACGCCAGGGTCGGGCTGGGAGTGCGGCTCTCTTTTCACATTATAAAACCCGCTTTTGAGTTCACATTTGATTTAGAGATTTCCCCCACAGTACTTTTTTTTCCAGCTACTAGATGTTCTCAATTTGAAGACCAACATCAGTCAACCTGCTTCCTCTGAACCCTGGCTAACCTGTACCCGCTTTAGCTTGTGACTGGACAGTGAAAGAAAAAGCAGCACAGTGATCAGTTCATCTCTCGGGTTATGCTTCTTTTCAGCACATGAACTGATTAGCTGCTTGTGCTGCTTCTTCTTCTTATCCTCTAGCCCTGCTGTACAGAGACTGCAAAAGGCTGGTACCAGGTCAAATTCAGGTTTTTACACTGCTTGCATTTAAAAAAAATACATTTAATTATGTACTAAGGTATAACAGCTGCAATACTTTGTGCCGTTTATATCTGCCTAGAGTTCAACTGTAAATCCTCCTGATGTTCTTCTAATGAAGGAAAGGTTTTCTGTTTCCTATCTTGAATTCTGCTAGACAGCTGACGCTCTTGCAAAGGTTAATGACATTCATTAGCAGCTGGTTACTCCTTTTTTTAAACCTAGAGAAAAACACATGATGAAGGCCTTAGGCTTCTAATTCCGACTTCTGCAGAACACTCTGTTGGGTTGATGCTATATTTCTGAAAGGAAGCAACAATTTCTGGATGGAACGAGAGAATGTCATGTGAATCCGCTGCTAATACACTGATTGCTTTATGAAAATGGAGACCGTGAGGTGACAGCGGAAGTCTTATGATCTGTCAAGTGTGCACGTGTGGGGTTATTCCTTCAGGTGCTGCTCTGTATAGACTGAAGGGACTTTACTGTGACTATATATAGTTCTCCATGCTGAAGACAACTGAAGCAGTGCAGAATGCAGTGATGGGGAGCAAAATTAAATGATTCATAGCAACCAACCAGATCTCTCTTAGATCTGGCCAGACCAATGAAAGATGGATTCTGGATGGTTTATATGGCTAGTGTTCTTAGCAGTGGTGGCTGGTGCTCCACCGTCGCTCCAGCCCACCACAGCACACCATACACACCCCCCTCATTCCCTGGTTGCCAGCTCTCTTACCCTGTGCTGCTATCTCCGGATGAACCAGCAGGAGATAATAGGTGGCTCTGTGCAGGCTCAGGTTTTGCAGGGTGATCAAGGCAAACAGGAGATTGCCAAGCAGGCGATCATGCCCAGGGATGCCAGCTTAATGAGCTTGGCGGGGGAAAAGGAATGTGTTGTTTTTCTCCAGCTCCTGGCCAGCCATGGATATAACATCTGATTTCCCTCCGAGTCGTGGCTGGTGGGTTGGTCGGTCGGTCCCCGACATCACGGCGGCCGTGCGTCTCCCCCCTCTTCCTCCCTCCTCCTCCTAGGCCAATAGGATCGCTTCTCCTTTTGGCCAATCAAGAAATGCGTCTCAGGACGGGAGGAGGATCAGTGTGACAATAGCGAATATTCTTTCGCTATTGTCACACAACTATTGTCACACAACTGGGTGGGCTTTTTTGAAGCCTATTGGAGCCTCTGTCTCTAATCACGTGCTTCAAAAAAAAAAAAAAAAACCCTCATTGGAATCCATGCGTCCGGAGCACTGTATGTAGATTAGGGGGGGCGGACGCATTGATGTAGGGTGTCAGTTGGTGAAGTGAACCTGCAGTCATTTGGAGAATAGCCTACGTTCAGTAAACTTCTCCATCCACCCCCCCCCACCCCCATTTTTTGCAGGCTCTTCCAGAGTAGATGTTTTTGTTTCCTGTAATCCATGTCATGGCAGACTTCCTAAGCTGCAGAGTCATTAAAGGTGGGCTATTGGTCGGGGTGTAAATTGGGTTGCAACCCATCTCAGGTGTGGTGCCCCCTTTTCAGTTGGGTTGAGTTGCACTGACCTTGGATATTGGTGCCATAGGCCGTATTTGCAGATAATCCTTGAAAAATTGTTATTGAGGTGGGGTGGTGTGACTACGGGCCTATCATAGGATTTGTTCAGTTACCAAATGTGTTTCCTGTAATTGGCCTTTAAAGACGTTAGGCTCAGTTGGTTTTTGCTATATTGATGTATTGTATTGTATTTATGGTAAATTTAGACGTGATAATTAAAGGTTTCAATAGCTATTCAGTTCCAAATCCAACACATAGGGGTTAATTTACTAAAGAAAAATATCCTGTGCACTTGCGCCAGAGCTTAGTAAACGAGATAAAGCTTAAAGGGGTTGTAAAGGCAGAAGGTTTTTTCATTCTGTGCATTAAGATAAAAAGCCTTTTGCGTGCAGCAACTGCCCCAGCAGCCCCTAATACTTACCTGAGCCCCATCTCTGTCAAGCGATGTCCACGAATGTCTCGGCCGTCCAAGACTCTCCCTCCTGATTGGCTGAGACACAGCAGCAGCGCCATTGGCTCCCGCTGATGTCAGTCAAAGTCAGTCAGCCAATCAGGCGAGAGAGGGGGTGGGGCCGGGCCACAACTCCATGTTTGAATGGACACAAGGAGCTGTGACTTGCTGTGGGGGCACTCAACAGGAGGGAGGGGCCAGGAGCAGAAGAGAGGGACCCGACAAGAGGAGGATCTGGGCTGCGCTGTGCAAAACCAACTGCACAGAGGAGGTAAGTATAACATGTTTGTTATTTTTATTGAAAAAAAAATGAGACTTTACAATCACTTTAACTTTGCAAAGAATACTTAATTACATGCAAGAAAAATATAAAAAAGCATTTTTGCTTGTAGTTGATTTGATGATAGAAGTCAGAAGATAGAGCTTCCCCTCAATTCAGACCTTCCACTCAAATCTAGAGCAAATGCACTTGCAGTGCACAGTATATTTGCCTTTAGTAAATCAACCTCCCAGTCTGTTTTTGATAGGATTTTGGTTTGAATTGGTTGGGGTTGTAGATGTATGGCAGCTGGCTCCATCTGTAGTGCCCTAGTCATGTGTATTTGTAAAGTACAACAGCTAACAAGGGCCCTAACACTATGCCTATTTCCTCATTTGAAGGCCCTCTCTTCACGTTACATCCTTACCTGTCAGTTGGTAAAGGGTCTGTCAAGAACCTTCTGGCCACTGCCTTCCCCTAAAAATTCTGCCTGTTCAGTACAGCTGTGTGTAAGGCACAAGTACAGACTGGATAACAGTAGAAAGTGGGCTTACATAGGAGGTGCCAAAGAACGACAGTTTGATGGCACTTTTCTTCTATTCCCAGTAAGGTTTAGGGTTGAAAGGTCAAAAGCAAAGGCATATTGTTGCTCCCTTTTTACTTTTGAGTGAGAAAGGATTTTACACTTCTAGGTCTCAATATAGCCCCTTGCTGAGCCTTTTAACAACATACTGTAAGAATAAATCTCATTAGGAAGCTGCTGTTCCAAGCAATATGTTTGGAACCGTGAGACCTCCTTTCTTACCACCATATGGCTATCCCAATAATGTGACCAGGCCTAAGTTTTACTGGGCCTTGTACATAAAGAGTGGAGTAAAAGTTGTATCAGTGATGCACTAATAAACTCTGCTTTGACCTTCTGAGTGGAGGTATCTTCCAGGGGTCCTTCTTAAGGGGGTTAAGGAGGAACCCCAGCCCACAAGTGTTGACTTGAATGCTTCAAAGCCTAATCTGTAAACATCAAAGTTTAAAGCCCAATGCCAGGCTTTATTTTTAGTCCTCCACCTGGGGGGCTATAAAACAGCTCAAGCTGCAATAATCACCTTCTCTCTGGCACTATACCCTACACTGCTTAAATTTTGTCATTGAATATCCTCAGTGTTTCCGAGCTGATTGAGGCCCAGTGTCATTCAATCTGTAATGCCGCGTACACACGGTCGGACTTTTCAGCTACAAAAGTCAGACAGCCTGTCCGACAGACTTCCGGCAGACTTTCGGCGGACTTGCGGCGGACTTGCGGCATACTTTCTAACGAACGGACTTGCCTACACACGACCACACAAAAGTCCGACGGATTCGTACGTGATGACGTACACCGGACTAAAATAAGGAAGTTCATAGCCAGTAGCCAATAGGTGCCCTAGCGTGGCTTTTTGTCCGTCGGACTAGCACACAGACGAGCGGATTTCGGGGTCCGTCGTAGTTACGAAGTAAAGATTTGAAGCATGTTTCAAATCTAAAGTACGTCGGATTTGAGGCTAAAAAAGTACGTTGAAAGTCCGGAGAAGCCCACACACGATCGGATTACCAGCCAGCTTTAGTCCGTCAGCGTCCGTTGGACTTTTGTAGACGAAAAGTACGACCGTGTGTACGCGGCATAAGACTGAGGACATACTATAAGAGCTGCCCATCATAATTGAGGATTACTCACTGCCAGGAGAAGATCCAAAGAGGACATGACCAGTTTGAAGACATCTGGAGATGTTAAGTATAAAATAAAATAAAAACAAGAAAGATACAGAGCATTGGGTGGTCTACAAGAGTTGAGGAAGCAGCATTGGGAGGTGTGAAGAGTGAGCCCAAAGTTGGTCTTTTAAAGCAGACCCTTTCCCAGTGGACTTCAGGGTGTGCCAAAATTAGGGAAAGGATGAGGAATGTATGCAGACAACACTCTGTATGAGGCATAATTGACCCCTAAATTCCTAGAATCTTGACAGAAAATGATGAAACTTACAATTCATCGACTGCAAAAGACTGGCAAGTTCTTCAGTGTGGATCTTCAGGAAAACCCTTTTTTTTGTGAATATAGTAAGGAGGTGTTCAAACATTTGTCAGCTTTTTAATGTTGTTTTCTTCATTGTAATTAATTCCCTGACTCACAGCCAAAGACCAACTACCATGTGGACAGTGAGTAAATGAATGTCTCCTATTGGTAAACAAAAGCCTAGCAGTCTGCTACTAAAAAGTGATTTTATTGCTCTCCATAGCTCTCGTAGAAATGTCTTGTCTCCGAAAAATCTCCAAAATAGCAAGATATCTCCAGTGGAGACAAAGGAGCAATAAAAAACAACAGGGGTTGCAAACAGCAAGGGTGCAAAACAAACAAACAAAAATGACTTTTAGAAGCCACTATCTTGCCATTTTATTTGCTCAGTTGACATGTTTGTGCCTCCTGTACATTCTCTATGAATTTCAGGTCAAATGAAACTTTGCAGGCGCTACATTGAATATGAAATGTGTGTCAACTCCCATCTTCCGGTCTTGTAACAAGTACAAGATAATCATGAATCAAGTCTGGTCGGTAATGAGATTTATTTGTGATGTGCTGACTGCCATCCAGATTTTATACAACAGTGTTATACTATGATTCAGAGCCTTCTCACATGTAATGTAACACTTTATACTTCTCATTAATTTTAAATATAGCCGAGATCGCTCAAGAGCAAAAAGCGGTGTCAATGGCTACTGTTGGCTCTCACTAATAACATTTTAAAAAAAAATGCATACTGGAGGTCATAAATAAATTGTTGGAATTGGAAACAGAAATGAGAAGAGATGAGAACCCCAAGCTCTTGTGTTTGTCAATGTTCTCCCTTGTAAAGGACTGGTAGCACTGAAAGCTGTCCTTGCCCAATTACAAAAAAAAACCTCAGTTGCTAGATAGCTATAGATGCCTTTCATTGGACTATCATGGAAAAACAGGGTTGAAGGATTGTCCTTTTCATGATCACTCTCTACAGATTTCTGAATCACTAGTGTAATCAACCACAGCGACATGAAAATTCAATGGAGCAGGATGAAAATTTTTAAGGAACCAACAAATTTCTAACAGCAAATGTGGTTTTTTTTGTTTTTTTTTATGCAAAAGTCCATTCGTTTCAAAATCGAATGTTAAAAGCAAATTCATTTATTTCCCCTTTTGAACGTCATTTGTCAAGTCTTTCAATGTAATGAGAATTTTTATACACATTTTTGTACAAATGTTCATACAAACATTCATTTGAAAATCTACGCGGATAGTCCGTCGTAAGTCCGCCGAAAGTCCGTCGGATAGACCGTCGGACCAGTGCGGTCGAAAAGTCCGCTCGTGTGTACGCGGCATTAAATTTTAAACACTATAACTTTTGCGCAAACCATGAATGTACGCTTATTGGGATTTTTTTTAAACAAAAATATGTAGCAGAATACATTTAAATTTATTAAGAAATTAGATTTTTATACATTTTGTTATTGTATAGGTTTTATAGCAGAAAGTCAAAATATATATATATTTTTTTTTTTCTAAATTGTCAGATCTTTATGATTATAAAAAAAAACGTAGAGGTGATCAAATACCACTAAAAGAAAGCTCTATTTGTGGGAAAAAAAGGATGTCAATTTTATTTGGGTACAGCGTCACACGACAATACAATTGTCAGTTATAGTAAGGCAGTGCCATATCGCAGTGGTTAATGTATGACAGTATTTTGCTAGCTACATTCCAGTAGGGCAATCTACAGTAGCTACTTTTTTACAGTCTTCTCAATAACCATAGATTTTGCTGTAGTTCATGGGGTGATAAAAAAAATGGCATGTGCAAAGCATAAGGCATCCACTTGGAGGATTAAAGTCTACCTCCAGCCAAAATCTTTCTTTTTTAGTTTTCAATAGAGAGCGGAAAGGGTTAACGCTTTTATTGCTCACTGCTGTCCTATTGGGGAAATTTACACTCACTTCCTGCCCCAGGGTAATATCCTATTTTAAGCCTGTCAAAGGCATGCTTAACTTTTAAAATACCCCATAAATAAAGATGTCAGTAGAAAACCTGTAACAGGACTAAAGTTGTTCTGCACATGAATACCAAGGGCTCAGTGTACCCTGTGCCAACATTGAAAACTTTTTAGTTTCTCTGAGTGTTGCATCCATTCTCCTGCATTTCTAAAACTGTTCTTTGTTCCAGATTCCAGTGCTAGCTGCCTGCCTGTTTTAGAAGATGTTGTGTTAAGGTTGGAAATGTATTATGCCCCGTACACATGGAAAATGTGTGATAGGACCTTGTTGTCGGAAATTCCGACCGTGTGTAGGCTCCATCACACATTTTCCATCGGATTTTCCGACACACAAAGTTTGAGAGCAGACTATAAAATTTTCCGACAACAAAATCCGTTGTCGGAATTTCCGATCGTGTGTACACAAATCAGAAGCACAAAGTGCCACGCATGCTCAGAATAAATAAAGAGATGAAAGCTATTGGCCACTTCCCCGTTTATAGTCCCGACGTACGTGTTTTACGTCACCGCGTTCAGAATGATTGGATTTTCCGACAACTTTGTGTGACCGTGTGTATGCAAGACAAGTTTGAGCCAACATCCGTCGGAAAAAATCCTAGGATTTTGTTGTCGGAATGTCCGATCAATGTCCGACCATTTGTACGGGGCATTAGTGTTATATAAGTTTGGTATGAGGTCACTTACAATACCCTAGTCAAGAACTAAAGCACAGCGACAATTTCTAGGAACGTAGGAGATTGGATGCGGCACTCATCAAAACAAAAACTGAACTATTTAGATTAGCCCACATTTCAGCCCCAGTGTCAGGAAGGAAAAAGGGGGTCTCCAACAGGTACCACTTTATCTGAGTCCCCAACTATGAGGTATATATTGCAATGTACATACTAAGAGCAGGTTCGCTAACAGTATGAGAATATACACATAAATGTGAATGCATATGGGTGGTAGTGAAAACCACAATCTACTAAGAGCAAATAAATGACTCAATGGGTGGTGGAAAAATATACGTGCCAATCATAAAAACTCAAATAAAAAGAAAAAAAGAAAAAAGTGTACATGTGAAGTACAACAATAATAATAACAACGTGAAAACATGATAATCAAACAGACTCAGTCCATGAGTTCAAACATAAAACGTTCATCAGTGAAAAAATGCTTCCATCCACTATACAGCTTAGCAGCAACCAATCTCCCTATGAGTGGATCGACAAAGGAGAGGGATGTGCAGGATGGTACAATTCCACTGGCGGTGACTCCAATAAGTGAGAAAATTGGTAAAGGTGGACTCTTACCCTCCGTGTTGGACCCCCACCTTGGCAGGGTCTATCAGGCATGCAGATTTTGCCCTCTGCAGGGACCGTATGATGAGAGGAGGGGGTCCAACACGGAGGGTAAGAATCCACCTTTACCACTTTTCTCACGTGAACGTTTTATGTTTGAACTCATGGACTGAGTCTGTTTGATTATCATGTTTTCACGTTGTTATTATTATTGTTGTACTTCACATGTACACTTTTTTCTTTTTTTCTTTTTATTTGAGTTTTTATGATTGGCACGTATATTTTTCCACCACCCATTGAGTCATTTATTTGCTCTCAGTAGATTGTGGTTTTCACTACCACCCATATGCATTCACATTTATGTGTATATTCTCATACTGTTAGCGCACTTTATTTACTTTTATTTTCCATGGTATACACAGATATTGGTGTATTTTATGTGCAGCTTCTACCTTGACTTTTTGCTCTGTAGCGCAGTTTTTCTTTTTATTTTCGATAAGAGCAGGTTCAACTAGAGGTAGTCTTCTCCACCTTAAAAGGTACAAAAACACACCAGAAGCCCAGATATCACCTTGGCTGTTACTATTGTCTGATAAGAATCACTCCCGCTGAATGTCCATTGTCATTAGGAGAGAAAATTATGAAAAAAAAAAAAACACAACATTTTGTGGTCTTTGCTGAAACAGAAGGTTATGATAAATCTTCCAATAGGAATACCTGTTTCAGTGACAAGATCTTCCTTTGGTAAGATTTCCTCTTACCACTTGTGTCTCCAGGTCAGGAATTGAAAGGAAAGACAGCAAAAAACAAACAAAAGCAGAAAACTACAAAAGAACTCGAGAACTAATGCCCTGTACACACGATCGGACATTGATCGGACATTCCGACAACAAAATCCTTCAGATTTCCGACGGATTTTGGGCAAAACTTGTCTTGCATACACACGGTCGCACAAAGTTGTCCGATTGTTTTGAACGCGGTGACGTAAAACACGTACGTCGGGACTATAAACGGGGCAGTAGCCAATAGCTTTCGTCTCTTAATTTATTCTGAGCATGCGTGCCACTTTGTGCGTCGGATCTGTGTACACACGATCAGAATTTAAATGATCGGATTTTGTTGTCGGAAAATGTTATATCCTGCTCTCAAACTTTGTGTGACGGAAATTCCGACAGAAAGAGTCCGATGGAGCCCACACACGATCGGAATTTCCGACAACACAATCCGATCGCACTTTTTCCATCGGAAAATCCGACCGTGTGTACAGGGCATTAGAAAAGGTTTTTTGAATGTTTACTCCACCCAAATCCAGTATTTAATTTTTGAGTAGATGGGTGGAATCCCCTGGCTTCCTACATGTCTCCTGCATTTCCAGCTTCTCCCAACTTTCATGGCCATTATAAGGGCTCACAATTGCACTTTATCTGCATTATAAAGATTGCAGAATGGGCAGTTTATATTCCCGAAACCAAAGAACGAGAAGACTTTAAACTCTAGTGGGAAGATTTTGTCCATGCATAATTACTACAGTAAAACCTTGGATTGGGAGTATAATTCATTCCAGAAACATGCTTGTAATCCAAAGCACTTGTATATCAAAGCAAATTTCCCCATAAGAAATAATGGAAACTCAAATGATTAGTTCCACAACCATTTATCCATAGGTCCTTCAGTTTATAGTCCATATAAAAAGATTATAGCAATGTGACCGTGTTGTGTAACCATAAAATGTCCATCCACAAATGGAAGCCTCCACAAGGGAATTTAAAGCAAAATCCAGCAGGAGCTACAGAGTATAAAAGAGAAGAGAGGTGCCTCTAAGTGTAGCAATATGTTGCTAAATGTTGTACCTTCATTACATGTAACCATATTGCTACACTTAGAGCCGCCTCTCTTCTCTTTTATACTCAGTTGTGACATGAAGCTACTTGTATATCAAGACAAAATTTATTACAACATTTTGCTTGTCTTGCAAAACGCTCTCAAACCAAGTTACTCTCAATCCAAGATTTTACTGTATATGCATATTGGGCCAACTAATCTTTTAATATTCTTTCAGTAGGAAACGGTTAACCATGTTTAAATATAAAAACATAGTAGTTCTCTGATCAGTTTGAGGAACGAGTTTTATGGTCTTGTCCACATATCAATCCTAACGTTATTTAAACATGCCAAAGAGTCCGTAGGTTGAAAAAACTCTTTTCTTTTGAAAAGAAATCAATGCCCCTAGGACGCACAACTTCAGGAGCTTATTCAGCCTCTAAAATATTTAAGATTTTTTTTCTTGTTCCCCTCACAGCTAAAGGCGACTGTCTTAAAATTCCAGATTTGTTGTTTATTATCTGTGACGTCTAGAATCGGTGGCCAAGGGCTATTTTAACCACACAGGCCAATCCTGATTTAACAAAATCTTCATTCTTTATTTTTTTTTCATTCCTGTGGCACTTTACATTCTTTGCGTGGATCTTGCGTCCTTGAGGCAGCCGACATTTTGCACAATTGTTTCTTTGTGCCTTTTATGAATAGTGCAAAAGAAAATAATAACTTGAAACCAACTAAGTCATCAGCTATCTTTGCTCTTTGAACATTTTTATAGTGGGATGAAAAGAAAAACATTTGGGCATCTTCAACCACTGAAGAACCACTTGATGCTGGTGCGAAAATGGAGACATTATTTAGAAGACATTAATGTAAAATGTAATTAATAGGGGTTTTTTTTTAATACAAAGATTGTCTCTTGAGGTGGGGGAAATTTGGGGTAGTAGAGTGTTTGTGTTTTTTTGACTTTTACTGTCCTTTATTATTCTGGTGCCAAGACAGTGTGACCATAATCAACCCAAAGACTAAAAAAAAAAATAATTTAAGAATTGTCATACTGTACAAAGAACAACTAAAATGCAACTTACAGTGAACTTGTGCTTTGCCTATGAAAGACAAAGCAACAGGTTCAAATCATTTTTTGCTTTTTTAATTTTGAAAATAAGGTGGGAAAAGGTTGGATCTCCTGTCCAGGTTTCTTGTGCTGTCTGTGTCGCCCATTAGAAAGATTTACAAAATCAAATTTTCATTTTTGTCCGCTGACTAGACATGTGCATGACGAAAAAAAATTGTTTTGTTTCGTTTAGATTCTTTAATCTAGTTAATTTGTTTTGTTAAATTTGGTTGATTCCTTCAATCCATATTCAGGATTCGTATTCGGAATTAATTTTTTTTCCGAATTTTCTTCAAATTCACAGATTTTTGGTTTTGAAATGTTCGAAATGATAAATTTCGAATTGGTCGAATCTAATATGTTGTAATTTTTCTATTCGAATGCGGCAAAGTGTACAAACAAAAGAAAGATCTTCATCAAATGATTACAATGACTCTTTATCTAGTTGCAGCCCACCCACCGTCAAATGACGACGGCACGGTGCGGCTCTCGTTCTGGGATGAGGTCATATGACGGCGTCCGAGAACGGCAGCTCTCGCACGCCCTCGGGGGCACGCAGCGCGGCATTCACGTCTGCAGCTCTTTAACCATGCCATCGGCTGTGTCCAATCAAAGCCGGTCACATGTAAACACGGAGATGCCAGTAATCGGCACTCCTCGCCTCACTCTAACAGAGTGTGAGGGGAGGAGAGCCGATCAGCGGCATCTCCTCACAGGAGACATCTACACATGTAATCAGGGCACTGATCATCAGTGCCCTGATAACAATAGCGCCACCAGTGCCACAAATCAGTGCCAGCGATAAGTGCCCACCACTGCCCACAAGTGCCACCAATCAGTGCCCATTAGTGATGCCAGTCAGTGCTGGCTATCAGTCCCGCCTATCAGTGCTGCCCATCAATGCCCATCACTGCTGTCCATCAATGCCCATCAGTGTCGCCCATCAGTGCCCATCAGTACCACAAATCCATGCCACCTATCAGTGCCCACCAGTGCCGCCTATCAGTGCCACCTATTAGTGCCCATCAGTGTCACCTAACAGCGCCCATCAGTGCCACCTATCAGGGCCCATAAGTGCGGCATATTAGTGCCTCCTCATCAGTGCCACCTAATCAGTGCCCATAAGTGCCACTTCATCAATGCCCTGATTCAGGAGGGGGGGCGCTCTCGTCCCTCCTTTTCCTGCGGCCTGCCAGGTTGCGTGCTCGGATATTATTATTATTATACAGGATTTATATAGCGCCGACAGTTTACGCAGAGCTTTACAACATTAGGGCAGACAGTACAAGTACAATACAATTCAATTCAATACAGGAGGAATCAGAAGGCCCTGCTCGTTAGAGCTTACATTCTAGGAGAATAAGGGTCTGGTACGGATTTTGGGGGGACCCCTACGCCATTTTTATTTTATTTTGGCGCAGGGTTCCCCTTAAAATCCACACCAGACCTGAAGGCTCTGGTATGGATTTTGGGGGGCCCCTATGCCATTTTTTTTTTTACATTTTGCGCAGATTTCCCCTTAATTTCCATACCTGACCTGAAGGGCCTGGTATGGATTTTGGGGGGACCCCCACACAATTTTTGTTTTAAATGTTTGGTTTGGTAATGGACTGGGGGGGAACCCATGGCATTTTTTTCAATGAGTTTTATCTATATTGCCGAGACCTGACAATACATTACAGCCACGATCAGTTTTAAATTACTTTTTTCCTTTAGAAATGTCATTTTGCTGTGGTACTGTTCTAAACACGGGAAAACTGCATCACTTTACAGGCATACTAAGGACACCCCCATGCACGATATTTAAAGGAATATTTCATTTTTATTGTTTCACTTTAAACATTATTAAAATCGCTGCTCCCGAAAAAACAGACGTTTTTAAAACTTTTTTTTGCATTGATACATGTCCCCTGGGGCAGGACCCAGGTCCCCAAACACTTTTTATGACAATAACTTACATATACGCCTTTAAAATTAGCACTTTTGATTTTTCATGTTCATGTCCCATAAACTTTAACGGTGTTTGTGTGTTCGTCTGAATTTTTTGCATGTTCGGATGGTGCGAACCAAAACGGGGGGGTGTTCGGCTCATCCTTAGTTGAGAATCTTCAAAAAGAAAAAATAGCGAAGATTAATCTTAATTATCCAATCATGTGCATATGAAATATTTTTTTCTTTAAACCCGTTATTTCTTAATAAACAGGAAATTTTCATTTCGCATGGATGAATAATTTAATTAAGTTAGATAAGTTGATAATTTAAGTTAATTTTCATTTTTTTTGTTATGCACGATTCTCTACTGCCTTAGTAAATTAGCCTCCCATCTCTTATGAAAAGCAAACTGCTCCGAGGTTAGAAGAAAAAAGGAAGGCCCTATGAGCCGCATGTCACTGCAAGACCCTGTGTGTGTATGACAGCCTCAGTCCGCCTCCATCCATGCCATGTCTCCCCACGCGTTTCGCTCCACCCATCTTAGCTCCGGGGGTGGAACAAAACGTGTTGTGGGGCATGGCCTGGATGGAGCCTGGGCTGAGGCTGTCTCACACACACAGGGTCTTGCAGTGATGTGCGGCTCATAGGACCTTCCTTTTTCCAACTTGACTATTGGAGCTGGGGTGAGCTCCGTCCTTGCCTGAACTCCCAGCGGCTTGTTATAGGGGAGGACCCGGTGGAGTCCCGAGCCGCAACCATCATTTGGTTTTGCTCCCAGGTTAGAGCCTTAAATACTTAGCCACTTTAATGGTTCAAATACATTTGCAACTTGTGAAATATATATTTTGAATCAACATTTATTTAGATTTTTAAGGATTTGTATCATAATAATGAATATTCTTTTTTTCTTTGGATGTCAGTTTACACTTGCTTTTTCTTCAGCTGCAATGTTGTCTTCTAAACGAATTTATTATATACTGAATTCTGAGTTCTACTAACCCAGAAAAGGCTTATACATTACAGTGCACCCTTTGTTATAAGATGGAATTTACTGTACAATACATGGTTTATAGATGGTGTGCTCAATCTTCAATGGCTTATTTAGAAACTGCATTGAACTTGACCCTTTGCTGCTGATTCCACACAAGCATTTACCTAAAAGGCTAAGCTCGCAAAGTCACGTAGTCAGTGCTATCACTTAAAGCCCAATTGAACTCTTTTATAAGATCTCACCCACCATTTATGGTACATCAAAAGTTTTTAATGTCTTTCTTGTCACATCAGTGTTATGCTGGCGTTACACCTATAGAATTTCTTTCGAACATTCAAGAAAATATAAAAAACGATTATCTGACCATTCGATGGTGCTTTCATGGACTTGACTAATTTTGAATGCATTTCGTATCATGTCAATGTCTCAATCTTTGTCAAACAAACATTCCACTTTCAGATCAACTTTGGCAAGTTCATTCACATAAGACTAGTTAAAAAAAAATTCATCAAAAGCAAAATAAACTATTGGAATTTTGTTCATTTCCATTAGATTGAACAAAAATTTTCCATCCTGGTCCTTTGATATTTTTTTTGCTCGCTCTGGTCAAAACCAATTGTTGAATTGTTCCCTTTAACACTCGGGTAGTCAAAGATGTTCTAAAAATTACAATTTTCAAATGAAATTGTACATGTGTAAGGCCAGCTTTAGAATGCCCCACTGCCGCAAATACAATTTTCCCCCTGCCACCAACCTGCAGATAGTAGATAGGATAGATTCGTTATGGTACTAATTTCATTTTGTTGATTCATTTAGTTTAGTGTAGTTTATTAATTTTCTAACGAATTCCAAATTTTCTGAACGATTTGGATTGGTTCGAAAAATGAATAGCTGGTTGTTAAGAAACGGGGTGGGAAGCCGGCCGTCGTGTCTTTAACAACCAATGACTTATCAGCTGTAAGGGGGCTTCCTCGTTGAGAGCTGAAATGTAAACAAAATAATGCCGACAATGAAAAAAAACAGCGTGGGGTCCCCCAATCCCTTCAGGTGTGATATGTATTTTAAGGGGAACCTTAAGCCAAATTTAAACCCCCCTGTCCCAAAGCACCTTGTCCCCATGTTGAAGGGCCTCTTCCCCACAAACCTGGGTGCTGGTTGTAGGGGTCTGCTGGCGGGGGCTTTTTGGTGTCTAGAAACAAGGGGGCCCCCAGATCCCACCCCCCCCCCCCCCCCACGGGAATGAGTATGGGGTACATAGTACCCCTACCCATTCACCAACAAAGTGTAAAAAGTCAGTAAAGACACAACACAAATTTTTGACAATTCCTTTATTAAAAAATAAAAATGTCCCCTGGTGTAGATCCATTGTCAATCACGACGCCCCAACGCACCGCCAGACCTGAAAAAGAAAACAAAAAAGAACCTCTGGTCTCGTCTAAGGCTCCCGTCGTCTGCCTTCTTCTCCACCTGACATTTCTTAAAAAGCTAATGGGCGGAGTCACCCGATGACGTCAGCAGGTGACCCCGCCCTCTTGTAGCGTCATCGACCGGGAATGCTGAAAATTTGGAATTCCTTACAAATTGAATATACGATATGAAATGAAAAGAATTTGAACAAAACCAGTCACTATTTCATTCAGAGATTCGAATACATCTGAATCTACGAATAACCAAAAATTTGTCAGAATTCACATTCAGATGGAAAGGAATTGCACATTACTATCACTATCTTGGTGAGAGCAGAAATCTCACTGCAGTGGTCCAACATACCTCATACAATTCAGACCAATAGCACTAACTGCCATGTCATAGGACATATATCAGCAATGCTCACGCTCCTTGGTAATTGCAGAACTATTGGTCTGACTGAACAGGGGGATATCTTGGATCACTGTAGCAAGATCCCTGCTCTCATGGTGACAGCAGCAGACCTTAGCCGTAGGCTAGTTTTAGCCTCTTTAAAGGTCACATGATCTGTGCCATGTCATAGGTCATGTTTTGTCAGAAGATGAAGGCACCGGTATGTTCCTGTACTGGGGATTGGAACACCTATCTGCAGACCAGACCAAAAAGATTTATCTTGGAGTGCAGAACTACTGGTCTTGCACTGTATGTTTTAATGTCAGCAAGGGAGCGGCTGCACGACTGTAGAAGAGGATCTGTCTCATGCGACTGGTTCATCTCTGAACCAATGGGAAAGAAGCCTACTCAAGCAATGAATACATTAAGAATTCCTCTGCATTAGAAACAGGGGTGTAGAAACAGGGAGCCATGATTGTCATGATAAAGGGGGTCAGAAGAGGAGGCAGTTTTTTTTTATTCATACAAGTCTTGACATCTCTCAGGGTCTTATGGTAGGTCCACTTTAAATACAATTGATTTTCATGTTGTTCTGCCTGCAATTCAGATTAGTTTATAAGAAGATTTCCTTCTGTAATGGTCTGTTAATTTGCACAGGAAACATACCAATGAAAATGTGCTTTCCCAAAATCCAGAATTAGAATACAAAGAAATTAAGAAGTATTTATTGTGCTAATGTGGTTAATTATTTAACGTGTCCTTTCAATGGTCCTTGCCACTGGGATCCTGGAGCTGACTAAAGCCTGTATTACAAATATTATATAGGGAGTGGAAAGACATTTTAATTTGAAGGTGACCTGACATGCAGTATTGTAAAATTGACTGCTAAATCTGAACATAAAACTGAACAAAATTAACAAAAAGTTCTAAAAATAACTTTGGTCCCCCCCACCCCAAGTAAAGATCCCATGCTTGTTTAGTTACGGTGGATATAATAGAGAGTTTCCTTTTCCTTGCTCCCTTGACATCTGGTGCTCTTCTTCAGTTTTGCTTCAGTCCCTGAATGTAGGCAGGCCCTCAACATCCTCACATACAATGCAGAGCCACTGGTCTTGCATTGTACATCCTAACATCAGCAAGAGGATAGCACGACTGGAAAAGAGGATCATTTTCATCAGGCCGGTCATCCAACCCGGAACCAATGGAGAAGAAAGCTGCTTGAGCTACATTACACCCATTTGGACTCAACAAGCATTGGATACTTAATATGGTGTGGGGCACCCAAATATTATTTCTATAAGCTGACCAGAGCTCAGCTTTAAAGTGGCACTGCAGGTATTCGATACCCAGACATAGTCAGCAAAGTGGCAGAGTTTGAAGACATGGGCCACTGTAAAGATAAGAATAGGGCATTTGGGAGTAGTTTACTTTGGACACTGTAGTGACAGGGTCACTTTAAAAGTGAAATTTTGCATATGCTTGTGCACTGACAAAATACTTCTAATATTTTATTTTTATTATATTCCTTTAAAGAGCTAATACCCTAAACTACATGTTACCACACAGTATGCTTATTAGACAATGGTGCATGCTGGGAAACATTTGCTGTATCTAGGAAGTTCTCTGAAGAGCAGTTAGCATGTTTAATGATAGTAAATGGACTTCTCACATTTTCATGTACAGTATATGTATAATTGGTTTATAGTTATTTTATGCAACAGGCAGCTATGTGGTAATTGTAATGTTGTAATGGTCTATAGTAAGCTTTAGGCTACTTTCACATGGCTGTCAGAGAGGTGTCTGCAAAAAGGCAAAACTGACTGTGAAATTTCTCTCATGGTTTTCTCAAGTCTATTCATGTGGACAGGAGATAATTTATTGTACAAGGAACTTTGGGTCTCTATGTGGTCCCCTGAATTTGATTTGAAGGCAGTAGGTTTTTGTGGCTATGCAATGGTAATCTGGAAACTGCTTATAAAGGCATTGTGAAGATAGAAAAGTGCAAAGGTGCATGCAATTAATTTGTGTAATGAGTATGGGATGATGTTGCCACCCCCACCAAATCATTCTTTGCAGCTATTACCTTTTGTACCACCCCCCCCCCCCTTTAGAATGTAAGTTCTACGAGCAGGGCCCTCCTGTACCTTTTGTATTGAACTGTACTGTAATTGTGTTGTCCCCCTTATACATTGTAAAGCGCTGCGTAAACTGTTGGCGCTATATAAATCTCGTATAATAATATAATATAATAATGTGCCATAGTCTATTAACTAAACCTTTTCAGGATGGGGACCGCATTCTAGAAAGTAGAATTTTTTTTAACCTGGCCAGTATTGGGGATGAGGGAAACTGCCTGGGTTCAGTTTGCAAACAATTTCCAAATCTTGCTCAAAGTTTCAAGTTTGCAAACTTTGCAGGGAACACCACTGAGGTCTATTGGAGGCAAATCTAGTTATTTAATTCTGGACATTTGTAGGGCTAATAAACAAGCTTTTGTCAAACAACAAAAGGCATGGGAAGCCATATATAAATGTCAAAAAAAGAATCCCTATATAACTGATAAATAAAACATTATCTCACCTATATTGCCAAAGACGTTAATAATGTGGCTGCTGGGATCCCACACTCCCACAAATTTAATATTTTTAAATGATTGGCTCTTATGGATCATATGACCAGGGGCAAGGACCATACTACATTATTGCCTGTTTTGTATTTCTGGTGGCAAACCTGCAAAGATTTCTACCAATAGGATGTGTTTGGAAACTTCACAAATCCCATCCCTAATCAATACCGTTACCCCATTCTAGACCCCAATCCTCCTTGGTGGCAACAAGTGAGGCCAGAGCAACAGCTTTGGTACAGTACAGGCAGGAGGCAGAAGGTTCAGGCTGTGCTCTTAGTTGAAGTCACAAATAAATATGCAATTTCTGTTGGAACCATAACCAAAACTCCTACTGGATCCTAAGAACCACTAAAGACTGGTAGAACAATTAAGCCCTGAAATAGGATTATGGAAAATAATCAGGTCCTAAGTGATAAGGGACCATGGATCCTAGACATCTTCGGTCAGTTGTCATAGCTCTTTGAAAGTCTTGCATATTCTAATTCTGCGAACACACGGTCGGACTTTGGAAATGTTGGATGTGAGCTTGTTGTTGGAAAGACCGAGTGTATGCTCCATCGAACATTTGCTGTTGAACAGAAGCGCTAAAAGTTCAACATAACAACAATGTCCAACCAATGATGAAAGATATTGAAGAAAAACTTAGAAGAAAGTCCTCCATGTATATAAGACTCATAAAATGGTTGATGTAAATTCAGTGACTTCGTGTGAGGAACATATCAAATGTGTGACATCTGGAGTGAACACAGAAGAGACACACCACCACCAACAATAGGGAGGCTTACCAGATCACGTGGACCCAAGGGGGCATACGCCCTACTGGGTCGAATCAGGCTTGGGTGGTGGGTGATGGTAGATGTTCCGGAGAAGTGGTGAGGGTGGAAATCCAAGAGCAAACCGGATGCTAGTAGGTCCCTCGAGATGATGTTGGGAAGCGGATAGCAGTATTGTGTAGCAGGAAGGAAAAAGGCCACATAGTGTGATTCCGTAAAACAAGTACCAAATTTATTAAAAAAGAGATACACTCACATGAAATTCTTAAAATCAGCGCTGTAAAAGTATGGCGGCAGTGGGGTCCTATCCGACGCGTTTCGTCCACTTAGACATCGTCTGGGGGTCCCCCCACTGCAGCCAGCAAGATATATATAGGTAGAGTGATCCAAATGATGGGAGGCCACTCCACATTGTGTACAATTTCCACTTCCGGTTTTCGGGCAAGATGGCCGCTCGGCGTGCGTTCCACGCCTCTCTGTGAAGCCGGATGCCGGTACCGGAAGTGAAACCAATGAGGTTGATGGGATACCAAATAAAGCCAAATAAGACAACCCAAAAATGTCCCAATAAAACCTGAAACGGATTCCTATTGTGTATAAGAACCAGATGTTTGTGGCTATAAAGAATATATAATAGCCATAGAAGGAAGTGCGCGTTGAACCGACCATCTGTGGTGCGCACGCGCACTGTGATAAATGCTGGCTTGTATGCGGTATAGAACAAGCGGCGATGTGCGCGCGCACCATGCGCATGCGCGCCAGTTGAATAAACATGACTGGGATGGCGTATTATTCAGACACCGGTCCGCCCTCTATTTTGGGATGGCCCCGCCTTAGAGTACGCACGCCGTGAACGAAGAGTGATCTTTCACATATGCAAAGCAACATGGTCACATGTGTTTGTGCGGTGGCCCCAAGCAAACAAAAAAGGTGGGGTCAGCGTGGATATAATGTGATAAACAAAAAATAAAACAAAAAAGGAAACCATTTTTTTTGTGTGTATGCCTACATTTAATATGACAGAAAATGCATATGTAATGTGTGAGAGATTGTTAGTATTGACTCTACCAATAGGGGGACAACGTGAATATAGACAATAAATATATGTGAATGTAATAGTGTCCAAAAGACAATGTGTGTCCCTATATATAAGTATCTAGTGACCGTGCAAAACAAATATCAATAAAGGGACTGCCCATATGCAAAACAATTTAATGCAGTAATTGGTGCACACATGTGAAGTGGGCTCCCCTCACTATGTACAGGTAAATTTCATACATACAAACACAAGTGTAAAACTGAAAAGCAAATTATACACATGGGTGCATAGTGCTAAAATAGTGGAAATGATAAATATATGAAATAAGAAAATGTTATTAAAAAATTCCTATGAAAATACTTATTAAAAAGTACTGAAAAATAAAATAACTGAAAAATAAAAGAGAGAGTGTACTGAAAATGAAATAATGGTGGAGATGGGCATCAAGCCCTATCAATAAAGGCATTGACGTCCAGCTCAACGTTGATACCCAGGGGGAAGAACGTTCGGAGCTCATGGATCCAGAAGGTCTCCAAACGTGACACCCCTCTGGTCCTAGCACCACCAGGGGGGAATGTATTTGTCAATTACCACAAATTGCGTTCCCTCAATTACTCGATTGTGATTTAACTTATAGTGTCTAGGAACGGTATGTTTAGTATCACCGTTCCTAATGAGGGCAATATGCTCTGCTACTCTAACCGCAAAAGAGCGGATAGTGCGACCCACATACTGTTTACCACAATGGCATGTGATCAAGTATACAATATAGCTAGTGGTGCAGGTGCAAAACTGCTTGATGGGGTACCGTTTATGGGTGACCGAAGATGTAAAGGACACAGTTTTCCGTCCTATCCCAGAATTGTGCTGACACACTACGCACTTTCTACACGAGTAGAAACCTTCCATCTCGTGAAAGAAAGGCTGGCGTATAGGAGGATTAATAACGTTTGGGGCAATTTTGCTCTGTAGAGTAGGGGCACCTCTAAAGATGATTTTAGCTTGATCTGGCAAGACTGAATTTAAAACTCGATCATTTTTCAAAATACCCCAATGTTTGGACAGGATGGCTCTAATCTGTTTGTGTTGAACAGAAAAAGAGGTGAGCATGGACCATTTAAAGATGTCACCTTGTTCTTTCTTAGGTCTTTCCTCTAATAGTGACTCTCTGTTGATCGCAAGGGCATGCTGGAACTCACATTCGACAAGATCAGGATCGTAGTCCTTATTTATAAACTTGGTTCTTAGGTTTGGTTTCCGCCAACAAATGTTTTCTAGCAGGTTCTCAAATTTTCCGCCAACAAAACTTTGTCCATCACACAAAAGCTCACGCATGCTCGGAATCAAGCAGAAGGAGCCGCACTGGCTATTGAACTTCCTTTTTCTCGGTTCATCGTACGTCATCGCGTTCCCATGTTCGGAATTGTTGGCCAACATTTGTGTGACCGTGTGTATGCAAGACAAGTTTGAGCCTTCGAACAAAAATCCACGGTTTTGTTGGCGGAAAGTCTGATCATGTGTACGTGGCATAAAAACGCTGAAGCTGATTAGACTCTACTGCTTAATCACTTCCCGACCGGCGCATGCCGATGTATGTCGGCAGAATGGCACGGCTGGGCAAATGGGCGTACCTGTAATTTGAATTCCCCGCCGTGCCATTGCGTGCGCGCCGCCGGTGCACGCGCGCCAGCCGGGAGCTCCGGGAGTCGGGTCACGGGTCCCGCGATCGTCTCACGGAGAGGACGAACGGGGAGATGCTGATGTAAACAAGCATCTCCCCGTTCTGCCTAGTGACAGGCTCACTGATCTCTGCTGCCTGTCATCGGGAGCAGAGATCAGTGACGTGCCACAGCTAGCCCATCCCCCCTACAGTTAGAAATCACTCACTAGTACTGACTTAACCCCACCCCGCCCCCTAGTGGTTAACCCCTTCACTGCCAGTGTCATTTACACAGAAATCAGTGCATTTTTATAGCACTGATTGCTGTATAAATGACAATGGTACCAAAAATGTCCGATGTGTCTGCCATAATGTCGCAGTCACAATAAAATCGTCGCCATTACTAGTACAAAAAAATTATTCATAAAAATGCCATAAAACTATCCCCTATTTTGTAAACGCTATAACTTTTGCGCAAACCAATCAATAATCGCTTATTGCAAATTTTTTTTACTAAAAATATGTAGACGAATACGTATCGGCCTAAACTGAGGAAAAAAAATGTTTTTTTAATTATTTTTTGGGGATATTTATTATAGCAAAAAGTAAAAAATAATGCGTTTTTTTCAAAATTGTCGCTATTTTTTTGTTTATAGCGCAAAAAATAAAAACCGCAGAGGTGATAAAATACCACCAAAAGAAAGCTCAATTTGTGGAAAAAAAAGGACGTCAATTTTGTTTGGGAGCCAAGTCGCAAAACCTGCGCAATTGTCAGTTAAAGCGACGCAGTGCAGAATCACAAAAAGTGCCCTGGTCAGGAAGGGGGTAAATTCATCCGGGGCTGAAGCGGTTAAGGCAGCCCATAAACTATTTGATTTTCATTCCATTCACCATGGGTGGAAAGAAAGAAAATTGCTTAATTCCCCCATCAACACAGAATGCCTTCTGCAGTGCTATTGTGTTTTGCTGGGAGCATTCCTGGCTGGCAGAACATAATGATTTACTGCTAGCAGCTATACCTGCCGGCAGTAATTGCATGCCAAAAATCCGGCAGGCTGGTTGTACCCAAGTCAATTGATGGATTGTCAGCCTGCCCATACATGGATCGAAATTCGGCCAGTCCCTGCAGAACTGGATGAATTTCGATCCATGTATGGCCAGCTTAAGTACAAGTTGTTGTACTGCCAAAACACTCTGTTATTCCATCATTTTTAAAATTATTCTATCACAGTTATTTACTTAAAAAAAATGTATAATGATTTTGGATAAAAAAATCTTAAAGTAAAATGTTGTATCTTTCTTGCTATTTATATAAAAACATTGAATACAGGGCAAGCCTTTGACATAAGATTTGCAAATCATTAAAGAAGGTTCCAGGTTTGCAATTTTTTTATAGTTACACTGCTCCGGGTTGGACCAATTTACCTAAGCAAATACCATGCCTGTGGGATCCCTCTAGAAGCTGCAAGTCACTGTAGTAGGCACCGCCCAGTGATCTCAAATAGCTTCTGAGTTCTGTGCCAGCGACTGCCTTGCTGCATTGTTTACACAGCAAACCAGCCATTCAGCATGAGCGCCATTCAGAGAATACTTTGTATTACCTTGATGAATAATGCAAATCACTTTTGGATTGGATGAGGTGGAGGGGCAGGCCGGTGATGTCACACTCTCCACCTTGACCAATCAAAGAACACATTGCATTCATTGGAGCTGGACCAATGTAACTATGTAAAAATGCCATACCTGGAGTTCTTCTGTAATGTTGTTCTTTTCTCTCTTTCTCTCTCTTGTTTGTAAATTTCAGCTTGAGCTTTTGAGCACTGTAAACAAAATAATTTTTGTTTAGTTTAGGCAGTTTGGCCTGCTAAACATGTGGAAATATCTGGAGCACCACTAGCTGGCTAGAAAATTCTAAAAATACTAAATATTCATGTACAATATTTATTTGAAAAAAAATCTACTTTTATTCCTTATTATAATTAAAAATATACAAAACAACTTTGCATTCCCTTTAAATACTGTTGTACCATCGACTAATCAGCTCTACTTTGTTTAACACATCAATCTCACTGCAGATGATTTTATTTTCATCAATTCATAAAGACATCTATGGCATAATGGCTGTGGAGAAGGACATCAGACTGCATATCATTTTCTTTAACTACCACGATTCCATCCTGGCGACAATTTACTGTACTCTTAAATGCCATTATGCTGTTAATACACAAGGCACACAAAGAGTCTTAAGTATTTGTCTGTAACATTAATCTAGATGTTGATTCAGCAAGAATATATTGCTTAAAAAATCTATATATTTTTATATATAGATACATAGCTATATATAGATAGATACAGTATATATATAGAGATATAGATATATCTCTCTATATATAAGAAATACAGTGTGCACAATGCATTACATACAGGAAGATATGGTATCTTCATTTTAGTTATAGTTATCATATTTATCAGTCATGATTTTTTTGTTTAATAAATTTTTATCTAGATTGCAAGGTAATCTTTTTATTGATCTGGAATCCAACTTTACTCTTTGCTTTTGTGAAACCTTCAGAAAAAGAGTTTTCACCATCATAACTCAATTCCAGTGTTTCCTCTACCTTTAGCTAACTACAACCCATATCTCCCAGAGATCCTGATTATCTGTTATTGAAATGCTGCAAAAAGTCTTTGGCACTCTTCGCGAAAGTGTCAGAAATATAAATAAAAAGTGCCAAATTCACCAATTTACCGCTGCTGACTACTGTGCCATGACAGCTAACATTTAACTAGGAAAAGCAATTTAAGATATGCTGTAAGCTTAAAAGGGAAACTGCACAAAGTTTTTTTGGGGTAGATGTTAGGGAGGTAAGTGTAATGTGTAAACGACCCTTAAAGGGTAACTCCACTTTCCTGGGAAAAAATAGCAAAAAATAAATAAATAATAATATAGCGTATACAATTGCGACACAAGTCATATTGTAATTGAATGTTATTAAAAATGACTTTTCCTTTTCAATCTGCAGCGCTGTAATTTTCTGTAAAATTCAATGCCACCTGGAGGCCCCCAGAAACATAATTTCCTGCTTGTGTGATTGGCTCATTTTTTTCCCCAGGAGTCTGCACTAAGATACAGTCAGATTTCAGGCATCCCCTGCAACAAAAATGTCATTTTTGGTGAGATACTCCCAATAGGAAATCACGTCTAAAGGGACGTAGACCCTGCAATTTCCTGCCACGTGAAGGTGTGAATACGGTTTTATGGTTGAATGTTCTTAGGGCTACTTTCGCCTTAGGACTGAATGTTAAGAAATGTTATGTTTGCCCGGTGAAGGGCAATAAAGAAACAATTAAACACATATTACAAACTATATGGGTGCTATTCGTTACGTTCGGACACAAAGTGATTTTTTTTTATGGTGTTATGCACGTTTCCAATATGGGATCATTTTACATACCCTTGTTTTAGCATTCATTTTTTACAACGCCACAGATGGAAAATAAATCCTTATTATTAAAAACATACATAGATTAATAACATTTGTACTTTCCACGCCCTCTTCTCAGTTTTTTTATTGGGTGCGTTTAAAGCAGCTTTGTCTTACATTTGTCTCATTTATATACATCTGTTGACATGTTTTTATGAAGGAGATAAGGAAGACATTTGTGTTCTCTGTGCTAAGTAAAAGTTGGTAAAATCTGTGCCTGCTATCATTATTTCAGGATTTGCCTTATTTAAGCCAGAAAGTGTAGCAAATTCCCCTTCACTTTCATGTGCACATAGAGGCATCGGAGCACAGAGGGGTCTATTGCTTAAGACAAGCCAATCAGTACCAAAATCAAAATCAGTACTGCAAATCAGGGTCTAAATTGCAAAGAGCATGCATACACTGCAGAATAATACAAAATAGGTTATGAAAGCTACAGAAACATGGACCATTCATAGCATTGTCTCTGTGACCTATTCAGGGTAATGTGGCTGCATAGCATAGTCTCTATAAGACTCTATAATCTAAGAGAGTCAAGTCGAGAATGTTCAGTAAAACAATTCAGAGCACAAAGAGCTATTTGTGATTATTCTCATAGACATTATTCTTCATAGTCACATCTAGGTTAGTTCTGATAACTACTGGAGTGATCCAAGCCCAAGAATGAAGCACCACCCCACTGGAAGCAATTATGGAGGTGCTCCAAAAGTAGCTAGGTCTTACAGAAAAGCCTCTTGCTATTAAGATCTGGCCTGGCTGCCAGTACCACCGCACGCTGGTTTTGACAATGGAGGGCCTTTCACCTGGCTGTTTCCTGCCAGGCCACCTCTGCCTCATCAGGTGTATTTTTTTTTCTGGGTGTTTCCAAGAACCCAGGAAGTTGTGAGAAAAGGAGTTAAAAGCATGTTGAGTAAATGGGCACTGTGCTACACACCCAGATAATATACAGTGCCTTGCAAAAGTATTCGGCCCCCTTGAACTTTTCAACCTTTTGCCACATTTCAGGCTTCAAACATAAAGATATAAAATTTAATTTTTTTGTGAAGAATCACCAACAAGTGGGACACAATTATGAAGTGGAACGAAATCTATTGGATATTTTAAACTTTTTTAGCAAATAAAAAACTGAAAAGTGGTGCGTGCAAAATTATTCGGCCCCTTTACTTTCAGTGCAGAAAACTCACTCCAGAAGTTCAGCGAGGATCTCTGAATGATCCAATGTTGTCCTAAATGACTGATGGTGATAAATAGAATCCACCTGTGTGTAATCAAGTCTCTGTATAAATGCACCTGCTCTGTGATAGTCTCAGGGTTCTGTTGAAAGCGCAGAGAGCATCATAAAGACCAAGGAACACACCAGGCAGGTCCGTAATACTGTTGTGGAGAAGTTTAAAGCCGGATTTGGATACAAAAAGATTTCCCAAGCTTTAAACATCCCAAGGAGCACTGTGCAAGCGATCATTTTGAAATGGAAGGAGTATCAGACCACTGCAAATCTACCAAGACCTGGCTGTCCCTCTAAACTTTCAGCTCAGACAAGGAGAAGACTGATCAGAGATGCAGCCAAGAGGCCCATGATCACTCTGGATGAACTGCAGAGAACTACAGCTGAGGTGGGAGAGTCTGTCCATAGGACAACAATCAGTCGTACACTGCACAAATCTGGCCTTTATGGAAGAGTGGCAAGAAGAAAGCCATTTCTCAAAGATATCCATAAAAAGTCTCGTCTAAAGTTTGCCACAAGCCACCTGGGAGACACACCAAACATGTGGAAGAAGGTGCTCTATTCCGATGAAACCAAAATCAAACTTTTTGGCCACAATGCAAAACGATATGTTTGGCGTAAAAGCAACACAGCTCATCACACTCAACACACCATCCCCACTGTCAAACATGGTGGTGGCAGCATCATGGTTTGGGCCTGCTTTTCTTCAGCAGGGACAGGGAAGATGGTTAAAATTGAGGGGAAGATGGATGCAGCCAAACACAGGACCATTCTGGATGAAAACCTGTTGGAGTCTGCAAAAGACCTGAAACTGGGACGGAGATTTATCTTCCAACAAGACAATGATCCCAAACATACAGCAAAATCTACAAAGGAATGGTTCACAAATAAACGTATCCAGGTGTTAGAATGGCCAAGTCAAAGTCCAGACCTGAATCCAATCGAGAATCGGTGGAAAGAGCTGAAAACTGCTGTTCACAAACGCTCTCCATGCAACCTCACTGAGCTCGAGCTGTTTTGCAAGGAAGAATGGGCAAGAATTTCAGTCTCTCGATGTGCAAAACTGATAGAGACATACCCCAAGCGACTTGCAGCTGTAATCGCAGCAAAAGGTGGCTCTACAAAGTATTAACGCAAGGGGGCCGAATAATTTTACACGCCCCACTTTTCATTTTTTTATTAGTTAAAAAAGTTTCAAAAATCCAAAAGATTTCGTTCCACTTCACAATTGTGTCTCACTTGTTGGTGATTCTTCACAAAAAATAAAAATTTTATATCTTTATGTTTGAAGCCTGAAATGTGGCAAAAGGTTGAAAAGTTCAAGGGAGCCGAATACTTTCGCAAGGCACTGTATGCTTGACTGCCCACAATCCAAGTCAGCTCTGATACTGTGCAAACCAAAGAAACTAGACAGGTACGTAATCTTTCAGCAGTGGCTTTCTAGAAGCATCAGGTTTCTTATTCCATCTAAATAAGAAGCTTGGTGCTTCTATAAGGCCAACTGAAACAAATATTTCACCTTCCCTAGTGATAACAATAACCCTGACTGGAACTCATGGTGCCTTATGGATATCTCTTCATTTGCACGTCTGTTACTTAATCCACTTAGATTTTCAATAATTAGGTTTAAGGATTGGTTGACTTTTTATTAAGGAAAACTAAGCTAAAAACGAAGCCCTTGTAAGCTTCTTTGGAAGCCCTATGGATACCTCCTAATTTGCACGTCTGTTACTTAGTCCACTTAGACTTTCAATAACTGGTTTTAAGGGTTGGTTGACTTTTTTTTAAAGGAGAAGTCCAGCTTGAGCTTTTTAGGTGGGGAAATTTCCTATGGATCACAGGGGTGCAATTTGTTTTGCACTCCTGTGAACCGTTTTCAGCGGAGAGCGGCCTGCAGTCTGCTCTCCGTTGACATCACTGCCATCAGTCAAGGCAGCGTGTCACCCCGACTTCCAGGTCTGGATCCGCCAGCTGCCTGGCCTGATGGCAGTCTCAGCCTCTCAGTGAGCCTCTGACACAACCTCTCCCCGCCTCTCCACAGCTCAGCGCTCCAGTGAGTGTGGAGAAGCAGAGAGGAGAGACGCTGACTGACAGTCAGCAGCTTTCCTCTCGGGGATCTGTGAGAACCGAGCCATCGGCGATGTTCGGTGGCTCGGTTCTCAGTGCAGAGACGATGGGGGACAACTGCAGCATCGGTCTGATGCTCCATCCACTGAGGTAAGTATGGATAAAGAAAAACAAAAAACCCATACGTCTCTTTTGAGGAAAACTAAGCCAACAACAAAGCCCTTGGAAGCTTCTATGGAAGCCTCATGGATGTCTCCTAATTTGCATGTCTGTTACTCGGTCCACTTAGACATTCAATTACTGGTTTTAAGGATCGGCTGCCTTTTTCTTAAGGAAAACGAAGCCAACAACGAGGTCCATAAAAGCTCTATCTAGGCAGACATATGCAGTTAGGACTTCCATTATTTTCAGGATTGGTGGACTTTTCTATTAGGAAAAGTCATCAATTTTTAATAGCACCCATGGGGGAGGGGGGGGGCTTCTGGAGTTTACATTGTTTGCTTTTGCCATTTATACAATTGGTCTGATAAAACAGTTTAAACTTTTTTTCAAAATCCCATGATACTGGATTCTTTGAGAAAACAAACTGTTCTATTCAGCCGGGAGAAAAGACTTGAAAAATAACTTATTTTTAAATGACAAACTGAAAGACCTACGGCGATTCAGCAAGAACAAACGTCCATTCTGTTCCAAGGCCTCATGAATGTCTTCTATGAATCTCATCATCCCCCTCAGCTTTCTTTCCGTTATCCAATAGTATATATAAATATATATATATATATTTTTTTTTTTCGCATTTTTACATCAATTTGCCAAAAAGTCCAGTACGAATCAGATTGGCAATCTCATATATTGAATGGATAATATAATGCTGGTTATAAGTTTCCACCTTGACAATATGTTGTATTATGACTTAGGTTATCTAATATGTATTTTGCTTTTATTGGGGCAATCCAACCACTAAGTGTTGTATCCTTTGTAAAGATGTATACTGACCATGCTGCCATGGGGGGGGGGGGGGGGGGTTGTGTAAGTCAGAAGTTTCTTAATCACAGGGGCATTAGCTTAAAAAAGTATTGTGGAGTCATTGAACTCAGTAATCAACTAGTTAGTTTAGTGTATAGAACACCAACAAATTGCTCAGTCCTTTAGAGCAGTGGTCATCAACCCTGTCCTTAGGGCCCACTAACAGGCCAAGTTTTATGTATTACCTTGGGGAGATGCAGACTAGAATACTGCAATCACTGAGCAGCAGATGATATCACCTGTGATGTAGTTCAGTTATCTTGCAAACCTGGACTGTTAGTGGGCCCTGAGGACAGGGTTGATGACCACTGCTTTAGAGTATTGATTCTGGTCACTTGTCTGACAAAGGGGCCCTGCGTGGCTCCAAAAACGTTGCCATATGTGTACCGTGTGACCAAGTGAATAAAGCTTTGGACCCTTTCGCGGCTCCTCCTCACTTCAGATAACCCCCTAGGAGAAGCGTTCTCCCGGAGGGTTACCTTGCGGGCGTGCTCCCGAGTCCAGCATGTGCGTCCATAGACACGAAGGCCGGACTCGGCCCAACCCCCCCAGCGCCCGTGTCATTGGATTTGATTGACAGCAGCGGTAGCCAATGGCTGCGCTGCTATCAATCTATCCAATCAAGAGCCGGGACCACGTGCAGAGAGGAACAGTACATCTCCGGCGTGGGAATTACAGGGCTCAGGTAAGTAAAAGGAGGGGGGTGACTACCAGAAGTTTTTTCACCTTAATGCATAAGATGCATTAAAGTGAAAAAACTTGAGGGTTTACAACCCCTTTAAGGTCACTACTGTGTTTACCCTGCCATTGGCTGCTAATACATACTTATGGCCCGTACACATGATCTGAAAATCATATTTTAAGTACCGCTTTCAAAGCGATTGTACAATAATCGAATCGTTAGTATAGAGGTTTTCGAGACCCGATCACGACAGTTCATGCAATATTGTCCGATGTGACAAGCATGAAAATGTTTCTCGTACAATACTTTATCGTACGATTTTCGTTTAAAGTGGTTGTAAACTCTCCCCGACAACTTTGTCCCATGTAAATCAGCATAAAAAACCCTAATGAACACTACTTGTAGATGTCTCCTTACTTGCTTAGTATTGTTGTAATCCTTTTTGTTCTTTAGAATGACTTCACTGAGCATGCCCAGATCTCCCCTGATTTACGGCACACTCTGTGTACTTGTCTGTCTATTATCAGATCTTCCTACGGCACAACTCTGAAATCCCACGAGACTGCATAACCACTCAGAGCTTCATACTACACCCCATGTGACCATGTGCATCACATACAGTGTAAACTTGGGCATCGGACAGGATTACTGCAGCCTCATCAGCTGAAGCTGATAAGACTGACACAGGCAAACACTAGATAATCGGCACAAGTAAATACTATGAAATAAAACAAATCAGCTATGAGCAGTGAAACAGGGTTGCCATAAAAACGTTGGATTGAGAAGGAGGCTTGGTTAACAGTACAGGAAGTGCTCAATGTAAGGGCGGAAATACACTCTACTGTGGACTCAGAAAACAATACTTAAGATGGCGCTACCTAACCCCTGAAAACAAGTTTTTTAAAGTTTCTTTAAACAGTAAGTAATATGCGATTTGGGCTGGATTGCAGTGGCTGTAGTTTGATAATTACTTATTATAATGGACTAAATGAAAAGCAGCATCAGAGTGGGAGAGTTTTGCAAATACAGTTGCACTTATTTTCCCCAGAGCTTACTAAAGGTGGCAAAGCTCTGCTAATATCCATTAATGTGCTGGCAAAAATGCTTTCCTTTTTTATTTTCCTTGCACCTAATTGGGTATTCTTTACAAACTAAAGCTTTACTACATCACCTTTACTAAGGAAAATGACTGCAACTGCACTAGCAAAGTGCACAGTCTATTTGTTTTTAGTGAATTATCACAATGTTTATTTTCTTAATATGATGTACTGAAATATAAATGAGAAGATTTGTGTTTGGGGCAGGATTTGAGCACTTAGTTGCTCCAGGACTTAGTAAATGAAGAAAGCTTCACTTTGAAAAGAATACCCAATCACGTGCAAGGAAAAAAAAAGAAACAGCATTTTGCTTGCACATGATTGGATGATGGAAGTCAGCAGAGCTTCTGCTCATTTACTAAGCTCTGGAGCAAATGCACTTAGCAAAGTGCACAGTCTCAGTAATTGTAGCAACAAGCTGATCACGATTGCCGTGGCAGATTATATTCACGGGTACACTCCAGTGAAAAATGTACCTTGAAATGCATAATGGAGATAGAGAAGGAGGCAGCAGTTTAGGAAATAGACCTACCCCCTGCACATGTGAGGATCTCTGTGAAATCATGCTGCAATTAATTGCAGAGAACCTAAACCAAGGCAAACTGAGCAAAATTTCCGATTTCAGCACAGCTGCATTGTCTGCTGGATGGCAGCGGGTAACAGATTTGTTTCTTTTGGCACCTGGACATTCTCGCTAACAAGTTTTTCGTCTCGCTAGCTTTAGTGCAGAATTTCTGTGATTCCCCCTTTCCTTTTCCATGCATGTGGCCACGTTTATATACTGTCTGTACTTTCCAGAGACTTATACGATTCCATGCTTTTATGTGTATAACTAACTGTTAGGGTCACGGAGAGAATATATTATGTTGTAGATAATAACACGGCGGGCAGAGCGCTTCCTTCTTTCTTCTTGAGTCGCCTGTGATGGCACTTTTTGTGCATTGCACAGATAAGGATATTTGATATAGTTTTCAGCAGAGTGTGTAAAACAAATCTCATTTTACAGTCGCATTAGCAGGCTAATTGAGAGCATAAACCGGGACTTTGTTTACAGAAAGATGCTTCATTAACTGTAAATCCAATAATTCGTTTTGGCAGTGATTGTGAGCTTTACAAATAAGGTTTTCCAGTTTTTGGATGCTATGAATGATCACTTTATGAAATGTAACCCCTGTTATTGTATATGAATGAGTGACGCAAACGGTGCGCTTAAGGCTAAACTCCAGGCACAGGCTCAACTCCAGGCAGCTAAAAACGCCATTGAAAAACGTATGTTGGAGCTGTTTTGCCTGCTAAAAAATTTATGTTTGCATAGTAACATAGCTATATTTTTATAGTTAGTCTGGTTAACCACTTCAGCCCTGGAAGGATTTGCCCCCTTCCTGACCAGGCCATTTTTTGCGATACGGCACTGCATCGCTTTAACTGACTATTGCGCGGTCGCGCAATGTTCTACCCAAACAAAGTGTATGTCCTTTTTTCCCCACAAATAGAGCTTTCTTTTGGTGGTATTTGATCACCTCTGCGGTTTTTATTTTTTGCGCTATAAATAAAAAAGAGCGACAATTTTGAAAAAAACACAATATTTTGTACTTTTTGCTATAATAAATATCCCCCAAATTTTTTTGAAACAAATAATTTCTTCATCAGTTTAGGCCGATATGTATTCCTCTACATATTTTTTGGTAAAAAAAAAATCGCACTAAGCGTATATTGATTGGTTTGCGCAAAACGTTATAGAGTCTACAAAATAGGGGATAGATTTATGGCATTTTTATTATTATTATTTTTTTTACTAGTAATGGTGGTGATCTGTGATTTTCTTTGGGACTGCAACATTGCGACGGACAGATCAGACACTTTTGACACTTTTTTGGGACCAGTGACATTTATACAGCGATCAGAGCTAAAAATAGCCACTGATTACTGTATAAATATCAAGGGGTTAACTGTGTTCCCTCAGTGTGTTCTAACTGTGGGGTGAATGTGGCTGACTAGGGGAGGAGACCGAGCGGTGTTCCTACTTAGTAGGAACACTGCTCGGTCTCCTCTCCCGTGACAGAACCAGGATTTGTGTGTTTACACACACAGATCCCGGTTCTCGCTCTGTCACAAGCGATCGTGGGTGCCCAGCGGACATCCTGCCGGCTGGGCACGCAAATTGGCCCTGGGGACACGCATGCGCGCTTGCTACAGTGTCCTAAAGGCTCGATGTACAGCTACGATAGCTCGCCCCGGGGAGCCAACCTAGTATAACTGCGGCGACTGGTCGGGAAGGGGTTAAAAAAAGACACAAGTCCATCTGGTTTAACCAATAAAAGGGAAAAAAAAATGATGCAGTCCTATTTACACCATTCTATACTCACAGTTGATCCAGAGGAAGGCAAAAAACCCCTGAAAAGTATGATCTAATTTGCTACAGCGGGGGAAAAATTCCTTCCTGATCCACGAGAGGCAATCAGATATTTCCCGGATCAATTTTACCTATAAATGTTAGTATCCAGTTATATTATGTACATTTAGGAAAGAATCCAGGCCTTTTTTTATGTTTCCAATATTTTTATTGAAAATATTAAGTACAAAACTTACATGGAACATGTTGAATGAAAAAATAGTCAGTGTTTTACGAGATAAACAATCCGATTTTGACAAAATATGGTCCCATTGGCTTGCTTAGTTACAGGTTCCGAATGACTGAATCATATAGTACGACCCATCTCCCCCCCCCCCCCCTTTTCTTTTTTTTCTCTTTGCTTGTTCCCTCCACTTTGGCCAGCCTTGGCATCACGTCCTCTTTGCTTTTCCTTCTTGCTTCTTATTTAAGCTCTCGATGTTCATATTTGGGGGTCTGGAGCCTCTTTGTGGAACCATTACAATGCTTGGCAACGAGTAATACTATGCGAGCCGTGGTCGCTGGATGTAGGCTTTACTTAATGATGGGCTGGCTTCCAGGGATTACGATTCAAGATGACCTCGATATCTTGGATCTTGTTGTCCCACACTAAGATCCAGGGGGTGATCGTATGGAAGACCACTTCCTAGTAACCACGATTGTTTTGCGGTTTTATACCCATGTTACAACACAAAGTATGTTTTTGCGGTCCACTTCTAATGGCGGTCAAATGCTAAATTGTGAGCTTAGCGAATACTCACCTATTTGCCAAGATTTTCAGATGTTATGTTTCCTCCACTTATGTACCATTGTCTATACAGAGCTAGAGAGGTTTGCTTGCTGCTCTGCACAGTGCTTTTGTTATTTTTTACTCTTTTAAAACATTAATAAAAACAATTGAAACAGAAAATATTAAGTACAAAAAATACAAACGTTAACAACAGACTTTTGTTTACTCTTAAATTTATGACTCAATGGGATGCATTAGCTATTGCCCTTATTTAATATGCTCTTAAAGCGAACCCATCTCTCCTCCGTGTTCCTTGTTCCTAAGATTTTATCCCAATTTATATCTTCTAGCAAGGCTCGTAGTTTAGGGAAGTTGGCTCTTTTGAAATTCAGTGTCATTGTATTGCCCTTATGTTTCCTATTTGTATTGATTTATACTGAAGCCAATTGACCTGTGATTGTTGTCTCCTAAATTGCCCGTATTTCCACATTCGTGATCAGGTCTGTATTGTTGGTAATCAGTAGATCCAGTGACGCTTTATTTCTAGTTGGTGCATCTACTATCTGAACCATGAAATTGTCCTGCAAGACATTTAGGAACTGGCAAGCCTAATGCCGCGTACACATGAGCAGACTTTTCGACGGACTAGGTCCGGCAGACCGGACTCCATCGGACAATTCGACCATGTGTGGGCTCCAGCGGACTTTTTTTCCCAAAAGTCAGACGATCCTAGAAATAAAACATGTTTCAAATCTTTCCGACCGACTCGAATCTGGTCGAAAAGTCCGCTCGTGTGTATGCTAGTCCGACGGACAAAAACCGACGCTAGGGCAGCTATTGGCTACTGGCTATGAACTTCCTTATTTTAGTCTGGTCGTACGTCATCACGTACAAATCCGTCGGACTTTGGTTGATCGTGTGTAGGCAAGTCCGTTCATTCAAAAGTCCGTCGGAAAGTTCGTTGAAAAGTCCATCGAAAAGTCTGCCGGACCTAGTTCATCGAAAAGTCCGCCCGTGTGTACGTGGCATTAGACGAGTGCGCGGTTCCTTCCACCCAGTCTATGTCTGGATAATTAAAAAAAAATTGTGATAGGAGGTCCACCTCCCCCTCCTTCCTCAGGTTAGGGGGCCTATAGCATACTCCCAGTATTATTTTATCATTAGCTTCATCCCTCTGGAGTTCTACCCATAAGGATTCCACCTCCTCCCTAGCTCCCTCAGTGATGTCATCTCTCACATTCACTTGTACATTATTCTTGATATATAGGCATACCCCTCCCCCTTTTTTACCCTCTCTATCCCTGCTATAAAGGGAATACCCTTGAACGGTTGCCAGTCAATCATGAGAGCTGTTGAACCAGGTCTCTGAAATTCCCACAAAATCCAAATCCTCCTCATACAACAGTATCTCTAGTTCATTCATCTTGTACACCAGGCTCCTGGCATTGGTGAACATGCCACGTAGTTTAGACCGGTCGCATACTGTCCTCTTATTGGGTGTTCCTAGCAATGGCGACCCTAGGGGGGGCCAGAGGGGGCCCTGACCCCCCCCCCCCCCCCCAACATTATGCTGGGCCCCACCATGTGCCCCCCCAAAAAAAAATATATATATATTTTTTTTTTTTTTTTTTACAAAAAGGCAATTTCCTTTTGTTTGTATTCATATCAGATGTGCCGCATCTTACTCGGGCTACAGCTGGGGTAACACAGTCTCTATTGAGAGGGAGAATGTCCCCAGTCAGCTCCTGCGGGTGATTCCTCCCTCTGCTCGCTGACGCTGCATAATGCAAGCGCTCACACAACCACGGCCGCCCGATCTGCTCCTTCCCCTGCATCCTCATTGGCAGGGAGAAGAGCGAGTTGCAGGAAGGACTCCACCAGGACTCTCAGTTACTGAAAAAACAGACTGATTTCTCCCGTCCTTAGGACAGGAGAACCAGCCTGTAAATTCCAAGAAATGCCAGACCAGCGCTGTCAATAGCAGGGGCAGGACAGCAAGAGGAGGCTGGGGAACCCCACAGTGGCAGAACACCAGGGCCCGGTGGCAAGACAACCTTTGCAACCCTGATAGTTCTCCCACTGCTTTGGCCCATTATATTTTCTTGGTATGCTGGTGACATATATCTCTTGTTTTCTGCCACCCTGGGGGGCCCCAATACAGTAGGAAGGGAGCTCACTGCAGAACATGTGAAAGGGCCGTTGTGGGATCGTAGTAAAGGGGTAAAGGGCCCCAGGATAGATAAAATATATATATAGATAGATCTATCTATCTATCTATCTATCTATCTATCTATCTATCTATCTATCTATCTATCTATCTATCTATCTATCTATCTATCTATCTATCTATCTTTGCATTTTATATTGCCCCCCTATTTTTGTCCCTGTCCCCCCATGTGCCCCCCCTAAATATGAAAGCTGGAGACGCCACTGGTTCCGAGGTTCCTTTACCCACAGTTGATCCAGAGGAAGGCAAAAAAACCCCAGCAAAGCATGCTCCAATTTGCTACAGCAGGAAAAAAAATGATTTCCTGATCCCCGAGAGGCAATCAGATATTCCCTAGATCAACTTTACCTATAAATGTTGATACCGTTATTTTATGTACATTTAGGAAAGAATTCATTCCTTTTTTTAAAGCAATCTACTGAGCTTGCCAGAACCACCTCTGGAGGGGGTCTATTCGACACTTTCACAGCTCTTACTGTGAAGAAACCTTTCCGTATTTGGAGATTAAATCTCTTTTCCTCCAGGTGTAAACAGTGCCCCCTTGTCCTCTGTAATGACCTTAAAGTGAATAACTCAACACCAAGTTTCCTATATGGACCACCTATGTGTTGGCTTGATGTATATGTTGACACCTACAATAAGTCTTGTGTCTTGTGACCCATACACCTAATGTTGCGGTTTTTGGACACCGGGCACTCCTTCTTTCCTACCCAAGTCTTCTTGCTGAAACAACCACAAGGCCATATCAGAAAGGTAGCAGCCTAAGCCCCTAAGAGGGTCCACCACCACTGTCCACAATTGGGCATGACCCACTGGAAGGGATCGCTTCTCCTTTGAAAACACAGTCACCCACTTACGACCAGTGACTGACCCAGTCAGTCCAGCGCAGCCTCCAACTCAAACCAGATACTTAATGGCAGCAGAGAAATAGTAATCATTAACCTGGCTTTGCAATGTGACAGAGGTGTTTGGATAAAAAAAAACTTAAAATCTGAAGTTTCGAAGCACCACACTAAAGTATTGGAGTCCAAAATGTAGTTGTTATTCCAAACATACAGTGTAATGGGTGCAACAGCCAACACGTTTCGGGGGCCACACATTGCCCCTTTCATCAGGGCTTAAAAAGATATGGACACAGCAGGTATGGACTCAATTTGTAATTTATATTCTGTATTAGAAAAACTGAGTAATGTTCAGCGGGCTGGTTTAGGCTACAAATGATCTAAAGACTGGCTGGATAAAATTACAAATCCTTAAATCTTTGGTAAGTAACAATTCATATACATGAGGTATACACTATATTACCAAAAGTACTGGGACACCTACCTTTACACGCACATGAACTTTAATGACATCCCAGTCTTAGTCCATAGAGTTCAATATTGAGTTGGCCCACCCTTTGCAGCTATCAACTCTTCTGGGAAGGCTGTCCATAAGGTTCAGAAAAGTCAATGAGAATGTTTGACCAATCTTCCAGAAGCGCATTTGTGAAGTCAGGCACAGATGTTGGACGAAAAAGCCTGGCTCACAGTCTCCGCGCTAATTCATTCCAAAGGTGTTCTATCGGGTTGAGGTCAGGACTCTGTGCAGGCCAGTCAAGTTCCTCCACCCCACTCACTCATCCATGTCTTTATGGACCTTGCTTTGTGTACTGGTCCAAATCATTTGGTGGAGGGGGGATTATAGTGTGGGGTTGTTTTTTTCAGGGGTTGGGCTTGTCCCCTTAGTCTCAGTGAAGGGAACTCTTAAGGCGTCAGCATACCAAGACATTTTGGACAATTTAATGCTCCCAACTTTGTGGGAACAGTTTGGGGATGGCCCCTTCTTGTTCCAACGTGACTATGCACCAGTGCACAATGGAAGGTCCATAAAGACATGGATGAGCGAGTTTGGGGTGGAGGAACTTGACTGGCCTGCACAGAGTCCTGACCTTAACCCCATAGAACACCTTTGGCATGAATTAGAGTGGAGACTGTGAGCCAGGCCTTCTCATCCAACATCAATGTCTGACCTGACAAGTGAACTTCTGGAAGAATGGTTAAACATTCCCATAGACACACTCCTAAATCTTGTGGACAGTCTTCCCAGAAGAGTTGAAGCTGTTATAGCTGCAAAGGGTGGGCCAACTCAATATTGAACCCTACAGACTAAGACTGGGCTGCCTTTAAAGTTCATGTGCGTTTAAAGGCAGGCGTCCCAATACTTTGGGTACTATTGTGTATAAATATATATAATATCATTTTTTCAGCCACTACAACTACTGTAGTCAGAAGACTAAATATTTCTTTGCTGTCATGCAACATGCGTATATAGATGGGTGTGAGAATTCTAGCGGACTGTGACTCTTGCCCTGGACAGAAGGAGCCCATTATTCTCTGTTTGGTTGACCCTTTAGTCCTCACTAGTCAGCACTTTGTGGAATATCATTTTAAATGATTGTGAACTCACTCGTGTTTTCCATTAGAACCTTTCCAATTGTGAAAGAAAAAAACCCATTTATGATTTCTGAGTTACTGCTGTCAAAAATAGGTCCAGTCTGGGAGAGAACAGTTAAAAATAACTTAAAGGTCAAAAGCTTTGCCTATGGATTTTGCTTCAATAACAATCCCAACATTGTTAACGTATAATTATATGTTTTATCATATATTATTGGATTTCCAGACAGAGAAAGTATTGTCTTATAGGAAAGAGTTCAGTCAATGTCAGATAATTTAAAAGACTTGAGTCTGATTTTATTTTACATTATGTATTTAGTCCATATAATTAAAGTAAAAGTAAAATACAATAAAGTGTTGCAGCAAGTTCTTTCTTCATGCTGTCCCTATACACGATATTACCAAAAGTATTGGGACACCTGCCTTTAGACACACATGAACTTTAATGGCATCACAGTCTTAGTCTGTGGGGTTCAATATTGAGTTGGCCCAACCTTTGCAGCTAGAACAGCTAGAACTCTTCTGGGAAGGCTGTCCACAAGGTTTAGGAGTGTGTCTATGGGAATGTTTGACCATTTTTCCAGAAGAGCATTTGTGAGGTCAGGCGTTTATGTCGATGAAAAGGCCTGGCTAGCAGTCTCCGCTCTAATTCATCCCAAAGGTGTTCTATGGGGTTGAGGTCAGGACTCTGTGTAGGCCAGTCAAGTTCCTCCACCCCAAACTTGCTGTTTGGGTTTTTTAAAAAAAAAATTAACTTTCATACTCACCTCAATGCTGCAGGAACCGTATGATACTGCAGCTGTCCCACATTGACTCTAAGACTGAGAACTGAGTGATCACATGACCACTGACCGCTCAGTTCTTGGTCTGCTCAGAGCGGAGAGCAGTGACTATCAGCTACTGCTATCTGCTATCCCCTTCCAGTACTCACTGGAGTGCAGGGCAGGAAAAGTGGCGGAGGCAGCTGGTTGTGTTCTGAGAGGTGGATACAAAAAGAAGAATAGGCTATACACCACGATTGTAATCCAAAATCCATAACCCTTTTATTATGACATACGACAGTGACATCACAAGACCAGAGTGCCTGGTAAACATGTTTCAACCTGCTCCTTAATCATTACACAGGTAAGTAAAAGTGATGCACCTTAGGTGGGGCTATTTAAAGCGGATTTCCACACAAAAATGTAACTTCCGCTTTTCGGAATCCTCCCCCCCTCCGGTGTCACATTTGGCACCTTTCAGGGGGGAGGGGGGAGCAAATACCTGTCTAATACAGGTATTTTGCTCCCACTTTCGGGCATAGATACCCGTGCAACCTGCGGGTATCTACGCCACTTCCAGTCCCCCCCTGCTGTCTTCTGGGAGACACACCGGTCCCAGGAGACAGCAGGGACCAGTGGGAATGTGCAGCGTGAGTTGCACATGCGCAGTAGGGAACCAGGAAGTGAAGCCGCAAAGCTTCACTTCCTGATTCCCTTACCGAAGATGGCGGCGGTAGCACTTGAGAGCCAAGGGACAGATCGGCTTTGGGTGCCGACATCGCGGGCACCCTGGACAGGTAAGTGTCCATATTTTAAAAGTCAGCAGCTGCAGTATTTGTAGCTGCTGACTTTCAAAAAAAAAAAAAGCACCCACCAGTTCCATCAGGCTTCCTCATCTCACCTGGAGCAGTGAGCCTTTCTTGTCTTATCTGCTGAGAGGTGGAGCCAGCTGTCAATCAGGTTGCTGGGTGGATACTTCCCGAGCCTGGAGCGGCTTTGCTAAGTCAGTTGAAAGCTGACACTAGCCCATTTTCAGCTGACTCTGGGTCACAGGAAAGCAAAAGTAAGTGCACTCCTGTGATCCACAAGAGAAGTAAGCAAAAAGAGCTCCTTTAAAAGGAAAAGGAAGTAAGGGCTTTTTACTTAAAAAAAAAGTTGGCTTTGGTTTCAGGGGGTGTTTTGTTAGGCTGCATCTGTTGTTGAGGCTGCCTTTTTTTTCACAGTATGCCACTGCATTGTTCAAAAGAAACAAAAACTAAGTACAAGAATAATGTGCATCTAAAAATCCTCAAATAATATCAGTCACATTTACTGCACCATCCTATAATCATAGTAAAAATAAAAGTTAGGCATATGCCAGTTGGGACCTATTATCCTCAATGAAACCTGCCCTGCTGATAGCCAATTGTACTTCTGTATCATCTGGAGTATCTTAAAGAGGACCTTCACCCCTCCTCTCCAAAAAAAGAAGAAGAAAAGTTCAGCAGCTACAAATGTTGTAGCTGCTGACTTTTAATAAAAGGACACTTACCTGTCCAGGGATCTAGCGCTGTCCTCACCCAGGCCAGTTCTTTGCTGCACCTTGGGTCCCCAGCGTCACCATGTCTAGTGTGGAAATCCGGCTGTGACGCCGCAAGGCCCACTGCGCATGTGCAAGTCACTCAGCACCTTTAATGTGTCCCAGAGGGCTGCAGGCAAGGGGGGGAGGGGTGGGCCTTGGCAATCCGAGCAGAAGTGGGAGCGGGTACCTATCAAAACTAGGTACCCACTCCCACCAAAAAATTATAGAGGAAGGGGGGCAGGCAGAAAAGCAGAACTTCACCCAAAATATGAAGCCCGCTGTTGGCTGACATCACAGAGCCGGTCCAGGCTCGGGCAAGTTCGTGACAATGGAATTGGGATCCGCCCACATGCCTGGACCAGCAGCTGGCTCAGCATCTTAGCGAGCCGCTGAGAGCCTGAGCTGGCCACTCTGGTCCCCTCCACAGCCCAAGGCTCCTTTTTTTCTGCCAGTAAATACCTTATACAGCCCACTTTCTGTTTCTTGTCTGGTTATTAGCCTAGGCTTATTACATCATGCACAGCTCTCTCTCTCTCACTCTCGTGAGAGTTTGCCAGGAAGGGAGGGGGGATGAGTCATAAGAGGGCCAATGAGAGCTGCAGAGCTGGAGGTGTGTCTGTGTAAATCCAGGAAGTGAACAGGCAGCAGCTTCAGCTGCCCACAGTTAAAATGGATGCAGCCAAACTCAGTGGAGGGAGATTTCTGCAGCATATTTGGCAAGTGCAGAATTACAGTATATATAAAATAAAATACAAAGTGGTTGGAGGGAATGTTCAGAATGGCAAAGATGTTTTTATTACAAATTATGTGAGCAGACTGTAGCTCCTCTTTAAAACAAAACTCCAGGCAGATATACCTGTACGGTGAGGGAAAAAAGTATTTGATCCCCTGCTGATTTTGAACATTTGCCCACTGACAAAAAAATGATCAGTCTATAATTTTATTGGTAGGTTTATTTTAACAGTGGAATATTTGACTCCTTCACAAAACATGACTCAGTACTTGGTGGCAAAACCCTTGTTGGCAGTCAGAGGTCAGACGTTTCTTGTAGCTACCAGGTTTGCACACATCTCAGGAGGGATTTTGTCCCACTACTCCTTACAGATCCTCTCCATTAAGGTTTCGTTCGAGGCTGACATTTGGTAACTCGAATCCTCAGCTCCCTCCACATAGTTTCTATGGGATTAAGGTCTGGAGACTCAGGGACATAGCTAAGGGGGTGGGGTGGGATTGGGGGTTGAAACCCCCCCAGAGCATCAGTGCAGAAGTAGTAACATTATGTGCGCTTCAACTACATCGCCGAACTCGGCAGGCACTGACTCACACACGCTGTTTTTGTGTGCTGCCTGAGCCTGCTGTTACGCCGTCCGACCACCGGGGTGCGCCGGCCCGGGCCGTTGGGCTAAGGGAGGCTCTGTCAGCAGGGAAGCGCGGGGCCGGGATGCTCTGACCCTGCCCTGCCCCACCCATATAGCCTGTATGTGCTCAGATGCGCGGAGCAGAGGGGAGCTGAGAGTGCCTCCCCTGTACATCTGAAAGCCCCACCATGGACCACTTAGAGCCCCGCCCATGGACTGCTGAAAGCTCCGCCCCCTACAGCCGAAAGCCCTGTCCCCGGACCTTTGAGAGCTGGAGGTGAGCCCGCTGGCCAGGTAGGTCTTTCTGCTAATAGTTACACACTGCCTGTAGACAGTAGACTCACTGTTATGCTATGTCATTCCCCACAGTCTCTGGTCATTCCCTGTAGTCGCAGCCGCAGTCTCTGGTCATTCCCTGTAGTCACAGTCTCTGGTCATTCCCTGTAGTCAAAGTTTCTGGTCATTTCCTGTAGTCGCAGCCGCAGTCTCTGGTCATTCCCTGTAGTCGCAGCCGCAGTCTCTGGTCATTAGCCCGTAGTCACAGTCTTTGGTCATTTCCCGTAGTCGCAGTATCTGGTCATTCCCTGTACTCACAGCCGCAGTCTCTGGTCATTAGCCCATAGTCGCAGTCTCTGGTCATTCCTTGTAGTCGCAGCTGCAGTCTCTGGTCATTCCCTGTAGTCGCAGCCGCAGTCTCTGGTTATTCCCCGTAGTCACAGTCTCTGGTCATTCCCCGTAGTCACAGTCTCTGGTCATTCCCCGTAGTCACAGTCTCTGGTCATTCCCCGTAGTCGCAGTCTCTGGTCATTCCTTGTAGTCGCAGCCGCAGTCTCTGTTTATTCCCCGTAGTCACAGTCTCTGGTCATTCCCAGTAGTCGCAGTCTCTGGTCATTCCCTGTAGTCGCAGCCGCAGTCTCTGGTCATTAGCCCGTAGTCGCAGTCTCTGGTCATTCCCTATAGTCGCAGCTGCAGTCTCTGGTCATTCCTTGAAGTCGCAGTCTCTGATCATTCCCTGTAGTTGCAGTCTCTGGGCATTCCCTGTAGTCGCAGTCTCTGGTCATTTCCTGTAGTTGCAGTCTCTGGTCATTCCCTGTAGTAGCAGCCGCAGTCTCTGGTCATTCCCTGTAGTCGCAGCCGCAGTCTCTGGTCATTCCCTGTAGTCACAGCCGCAGTCTCTGGTCATTCTCTTTAGTCACAGCCGCAGTCATTCCTTGTAGTCGCAGTCTCTGGTCATTCTCTGTAGTCTCAGCCGCAGTCTCTGATCATTTCCTGTAGTCGAAGTCTCTGGTCATTTCCTGTAGTCGCAGTCTCTGATCATTCCCTGTAGTTGCAGTCTCTGATCATTCCCTGTAGTTGCAGTCTCTGATAATTTCCTGTAGTCGCAGTCTCTGGTCATTCCCTGTAGTCGCAGTCTCTGGTCATTCCCTGTAGTTGCAGTCTCTGATAATTTCCTGTAGTCGCAGTCTCTGGTCATTCCCTGTAGTCGCAGTCTCTGGTCATTCCCTGTAGTCGCAATCTCTGATCATTTCCTGTGGTCGCAGTCTCTGGTCATTCCCTGTACTCGCAGTCTCTGGTCATTCCCTGTAGTCGCAGTCTCTGCTCATTTCCTGTAGTTGCAGTCTCTGGTCATTCCCTGTAGTCGCAGCTGCAGTCTCTGAGCATTTCCTGTAGTCGCAGTCTCTGGTCATTCCCTGTAGTTGCAGTCTCTGAGCATTTCCTGTAGTCGCAGTCTCTGGTCATTTCCTGTAGTCGCAGTCTCTGGTCATTCCCTGTAGTCGCAGTCTCTGGTCATTCCCTGTAGTCGCAGTCTCTGGTCATTTCCTGTAGTTGCAGTCTCTGATCATTCCCTGTAGTCGCAGCTGCAGTCTCTGAGCATTTCCTGTAGTCACAGTCTCTGGTCATTTCCTGTAGTTGCAGTCTCTGGTCATTCCCTGTAGTCGCAGCCGCAGTCTCTGGTCATTTCCTGTAGTCATATCCGCAGTCTCTAGTTTTCTCCTGTAATCCATCTGCAGTCTCTGATTATCTTTGCATTTGGCTTGAGGCTGCTGTGACATCAATGGGCAAGTTTAATGGCGGCACCGTGAAGCTAAGCATTGATGTCACGGCAATGTGTAGTCAACGATGCAGTTGATATGTTCATTCAGAGACAGATGGTCAAGGGGTGGTTCTGTTTAATCATCCCCTTTGAGTGCTCGTTCGCATTTACTGCGGCTTTGAAATCATGCAACTGCATCTGAAATTGCATGATTTCAAAGCCGCATGTGAGCGCGACATCAGGTGTGACTTGGAAGACATCTGCGCGGCTTCATGTACAGATGTCTATGCAAGTCGCATAAGTAGTGCAGGAACTACTTTTTCAAATCAGTGCGGCATTTGAACATGGCCATTGCCAGAAATAGGGTGTGACTTATCATGCGATTTGACAGGTCAAATCGCACAAGTTGCTCCCATGTGAATGGGGTCTTAGGCCATGCTAATACCCAATCTGGTCATGCCCACTACTCTGCAGAATGCTCAACAGAATTTGTTTTTCAACTGTATCCCAGGAGGACTGGTATTTTGTCACACTGCTATAATCTCTAGCAACCAATCAGTGAGCGGTAATGATAAGCAATAATCTATCACTACCAATCAGTGAACAGTAATGTTCAGTAACCTCTAGCAACCAAAATCAGCAAGCAGAAATAATGTGCAGTAATTGGCTATTATAGTGCACCACCCTGGGATAGGCAGTCCAGTGGCAGAGAGCACTGATCCGCCAGGTTTCTTTTAGTTTTTCGTTCAGCCAGTACCAGGCCTTAGACTGGACAGTAACCAACCTCACTGGGCAATGTTCATAAAAACTGGAAGAAGGCATAACTGAAATCAGGTTAGATTTTCAAGAGGATCTGCGAATAATTAAATAGAGTTAAGGATGTGATTGCTTACTGTGAGCAACACATAGTTTATCCTTTTTCCAGTCTTTATGAATTTGGCGCAATTTGTTTTGTTTAAAAATACTTTTACTTAGTACCTGCTGCTGAACCCTCCCCCAGAACAAAAAAATTATCTACGGCCCTGTACTGGCTAGGCCACTCCAAGACCTTAAAGTGGGGTTCCACCCAAAAAACAAAACTACCTGTAAAAATTCTAAAAAAAAAAACAAAAAAACATTTGGATATTTTTTTTTTTTCACTTACCTCTAAATGCCTGTTGCTAGGTGGGCCCTCGTAGTCTGCCTGTCTACGAGGTCCCAGGTGATTGAGCGGCCAATCACGGCGCACGGCGCCGCTCGCGCATGCGCAGTGGGTGCCAGGCTGTGAAGCCACAGCCTGGCGCCCACAGTTGTAATGCCGGCGCCGACGAGCGGAGGGGGGAGACGAGCGGGGCTTCGATCCCCCGCATCGCTGGACCCAGGGACAGGTGAGTGTCCAATTAAAAGTCAGCAGCTGCAGTATTTGTAGCTGCTGACTTTTAATTTTTTTTTTTTTGGACGGCCCCCCTGGGTGGAACTCCTCTTTAATGTGCCTCTTCTTGAGCCACTCCTTTGTTGCCTTGGCCATGTGTTTTGGGTAATTGTCATGGTGGAATACCCATCCACGGGCCATTTTCAATGCCCTGGCTGAAAGAAGGAGGTTCTCACATAAGATTTGATGGTACATGGCCCCGTCCATCATCCCTTTAATGTGGTGAAGTTGTCCTGTCCCCACTAGCAGAAAAACACCCCCAAAGCATAATGTTTCCACCTCAATGTTTGATGGTGGGGATGGTGTTCTTGGGGTCATAGGCAGCATTCCTCCTCCTCCAAACACGGCGAGTTGAGTTGATGCCAAGGAGCTTGATTTTGGTCTCATCTAACCACAACACTTTCACCCAGTTCTCCTCTGAATCATTCAGATGTTTATTAGCAAACTTCAGACGGGCCTGTACATGTGCTTTCTTGAGCAGGGGGACCTTGCGGGAGCTGCAGGATTTCAGTCCTTCACTGTGTAGTGTGTCACCAATTGTTTTCTTGGTGACTATGGTCCCAGCTGCCTTGAGATCATTGACAAGATTCTCCTGTGTAGTTCTGGGCTGATTCCTCACCGTTCTCATGATCATTGAAACTCCACAAGGTGAGATCCTCCATGGAGCCCCAGACCAAGGGAGATTGACAGATATTGTGTGTCTTCCATTTGCTTATAATCGCACCAACTGTGGTCACCCTCTCACCAAGCTGCTTGGCGATGGTCTTGTAGCCCATTCCAGCCTTGTGTAGGTCTACAATCTTCTCCCTGACATCCTTGGACAGCTATTTGGTCTTGGTCATGGTGGAGAGATCGGAATCTGATTGATTGCTTCTGTGGCAGGGTGGATTTAATTTAAATCAAGACGATTTAATTTAAGATTTAAATCATGATTTAAATCACTAGTAAAAAGGCTTGATTTAAATCAACTCGATTTAAATACACATTTTTAAAGAGCCACTGTCATCTCTGTCCCGCAGCGGCTCCTCCTCTGACCTGCTGTTGACTCGACGACAGTCCCATTCACTTTAATGGGACGGCTGGTGATGCGGCAGGAGGTGAGTGGATGCCGGCTAACAGGCGTGATTGATCTGAAATGACAGGTGCTCTTTAAATGTAAAGCCTTATTCTTGCTGGGAGTTAGAATCTTTAATATGTGCAAACAAAATTAAAGTTTTGTATTTATAAGCTGTCAGGTTAGTAAAACAACGAGATCAGAACCGATTCAATCATGCAGTTTGTAGTGTACAGAGATTTGAAAAACAGTGGGATAAAGGAATATTCCTGAACCTTGTTTTATCTCATGGTTACTGTGAAATTGTATGAATGCATCAATGTAGTGCATGTTATCTCAGCTTGCAGAGCTTGGATTCATTGAGTAAGTTTACTAAAAATGAAAATTTTTAATATACAGCCTCATGCTACATAACTAAGCTCCATTTCATGCTGAATAAACTAAATGATTACTGTAACCTAAATAGAAAACCATCTTTAGACACATTTTTACTCCAAAAGCATTTTATTAAAATAAATTTGATAAAAATAAAAAAATCTGATTTAAATTAAAAAAAATCTGATTTTTTTTTTTTTTAAATCATTGATTTTTATCTACCCTGTTCTGTGGACAGGTGTCTTTTATACAGGTAACAAGCTGAGGTTCGGAGCACTCCCTTTAAGAGAGTGCTCCGAATCTCAGCTTGTTACCTGTATAGAAGACACCTGGGAGCCAGAAATCTTGCTGATTGATAGGGGGATCAAATACTTATTTCACTCATTAAAATGCAAATCAATTTTTAACGTTTTTCTGGATATTTTTGTTGTTATTCTGTCTCTCACTGTTAAAATAAACCTACTATTAAAATTATAGACTGATCATTTTTTTTGTCAGTGGGTAAACGTACAAAATCAGCAGGGGGTCAAATACTTTTTTCCCTCACTGTATAAAGTATAAAGTATATTTAATTGATTTTGTTCTAATGTGAGCAGTGCAGATATCTAAATTTGGCTTGGTATGAATCTACTACAAAGCAGATCTCGGAGAAGGTGAGGGAGAGGCAGCACAAGGAGCCAGTCAGGTGTGCTGCAGTGCAAGAAGCACCCTGATAGGAGAAGAAAATAGTGGTAAGCTTCCTAAGGTCTATAAATAGGGAACCCAAGCCACATCCCAAATTAGTAGAGAAAAAATGGAAGAGGGTGCCCCAAGGATTGTATGGGCAAGGGATAAGGCCAAGTAGAGAAGTAACTTATTATTATATTATTATTATACAGGATTTATATAGCGCCAACAGTTTACGCAGCACTTTACAATATAAAAAGGAGATAATACAGTTATAATACAATAAAATACAAGAGGATTAAGAGGGCCCTGCTCAGAAGAGCTTACAATCTAATAGGGTGGGGCAGGTGGTACAAAAGGTTGTAACTGTGGGGAATGAGCTGAGGGAAGTGGTAGAAGATTAGTTGGAGACGTGATAGGCTTTCCTGAAGAGATGAGTTTTTAGGGATCGCCTGAATGTAGCAAGAGTAGGGGATAGCCGGACTGGTGGAGGTAGTGAGTTCCAGAGGATGGGAGAGGCTCTGAAGAAATCCTGGAGACGAGCATGGGAGGAGATGAGAGAGCTTGACAGTAGGAGGTCTTAAGAAGAGCGGAGAGGACGGTTTGAGTGATATTTGGAGACAAGATTGGTGATGTAGCTCGGGGCAGAGTTGTGAATGGCTTTGTATGTTGTGGTTAGTATTTTGCAGTGATGGGAGTAAGTCACACATGTGCAAGTCCCAAGCAAGTCTCAAGTCTTAACCTTCAAGTCACAAGCAAGTCCCAAGTTACTGTGGCGAAAAGCAAGCCAGTCAAGTCGAGTCCCTGCTAGAGGTCAAGCAAGTCAAGTCAAGTGATTTATTTTGGTCAAGTCACAAATTAAGTCAAAATACTGATCTACCCCGAAGCCGGGACTTGGGGGGAGCTTTCTTTTGTGGGGGGGGGGGGGCGGTTTTTGCCTAGGCCAAGACACAGCACTGGTGGTGCCAAGTCATTGCAAGTCAAATAGCCCAAGTCAAAGTCAAGTCGCAAGTCATTAGTGACAAGTCAAAGTCAAGTCGAGTCATTTATTTAATTTTGTCAAGCAAGTCCTCAAACAGGTGACTCGAGTCTGACTCGAGTCAAGTCATGTGACTCGAGTCCCCCACCTCTGGTATTTTGAATTTCATTTCGCTGGGTGATTGGGTGCCAGTGTAGGGATTGGAGGAGAGGACTGACTTAGTTAGTTACTTCTCTACTTGGCCTTATCCCTTGCCCATACAATCCCTGGGGCACCCTATTCCATTTTTTTCTCTGATAGGAGAAGAGACAGCGAAATCACTGAGAGATGTGCTCATCAGTAAGCTGCTTCGTTTTTATTGGCCAGTCACAGGATGAAGGAGGTTGGCTGTAAGTGAAAGTGAAACGGCAGCAGGGAAATATCACGTTCCCTTCTCTGTTAGATGGGACTGTGCAGTGGGGCAGTGCCGTGTAAATCTCAGAATTGGATGGAGAGAAATACAACAGGTAAAACAGCCTTTTTTAGCAGTTTTTCCCGGAGTGCCGCTTTAATTTGAACAGCCTGTCAGCAACGGTGTCCGAAATGTGCGCTCACTTAAAATACGCAACAGCGGCTCTTTAACATTAATACAACGCCAACAGCGGTGCACGCTTAAATGAGATGAAAGCGTAGCTTTTGTTACAAATGTGTGCATCTCCTCGAAAAAAAAAAAAATCATAATCAAAAATGACCTTAAGTGGGGCGAATGAATAGTTAGAGTAGCCAGCGATAACATCTAACACAGTGACATACACAGGGCCATCGAGGAGCCATCTCCAATGTATGGAAGGCAGACACGTGTACGGGAGACTCATGCGTAGCCATCCCAATGCCATGTCTGCTTTCTTTAAGAAACGAACACAACAACTTTTAACCTTATGGGTTAGAAAGACAGACCATCGTCTATCGGCAGCACTGGAACAAAAGATGAATAGACGGAGCGCCCCGAGCGGTTTTGTCAATTTTGACTTTGATAGCATGCCCTCCTTAAAAGAGGTCCTTTTATGTTTATGAAAAAGAATGACGTCAAAGTCGTCAGAAAAAATAGTATCCAGATAAATGGCAACACTTTCCTGGCTCCCAAAAAGCCCCTTCTATGAGCTGTTTGTTCCTTTACACGCGTAACTAATTAGCTTAGCTTATTATAAGCCCTAGATAGCTGTAATGAAGGTTCTAGTGCGCACTTAGCAAAACTTGTTGGTGGAGGTTGAATAAAGCAGCTCGAGAGATAAAGATAACCAAATTTTGTGATTTTAAGCTACAACCGTTGGACTGTAGTATGCTGGAAATGCTTGACTATAACCATTACCAGGTGGGATTGAATTATTTACTTATTTTTTTTTTATATTCAGTAATGGGCGCTTATTCTTAAGTGCAAGTTCTGCAATGCAAAAGCTCATGGCAACCAATCAGAATTCATGATTCATCAAACCAGGGCGATATTATTCCTGATATATTGCTATAGATTGCTGCACTTTAAAAATAAGCAATTTTGAATAAGTGTGATCGTTTTTTAAATCTATTTTTACAAAATGAGTCTGTTTTTATTATTAGGCTTCATGTACGCGGGACGTTTTAAAACCTCTCCTGAACGACCTAACTTGACAGATAGTAACCGACGTTTAAAAACGTCCATTTTGCCGTGTTTACATGCCGCGTTTGGCCGCATTTGCGCTTAGAAGCGTACTTTTTTTTTTTTGCAAGTTTTTAAAAATTTTAAAAAAGGCCTGTAAATGATATGCGGCTAAAAGTGAGTTACCGCGGTTACAGGTGTTTGGCGTTTCAAATACGTCTGAACATCCGTACTGAATGCATTTTTTTTTGCTTTCCAAAAAATGCTTCTAAACTTAACTGCCTAGAAACTACTATAAATGATCCTGTGTACATGTACTGATAAGATAACATAGAGGAGAGATTGGGGATCCTGTGTACATGTACTGATAAGATAACATAGAGGAGAGATTGGGGATCCTGTGTACATGTACTGATGACATAGAGGAGAGATTGGGGATCCGGTGTACATGTACTGATAACATAGAGGAGAGATTGGGGATCCGGTGTACATGTACTGATAAGATAACATAGAGGAGAGATTGGGGATCCTGTGTACATGTACTGATAAGATAACATAGAGGAGAGATTGGGGATCCTGTGTACATGTACTGATAAGATAACATAGAGGAGAGATTGGGGATCCGGTGTACATGTACTGATAAGATAACATAGAGGAGAGATTAGGGATCCTGTGTACATGTACTGATAAGATAACATAGAGGAGAGATTGGGGATCCTGTGTACATGTACTGATAAGATAACATAGAGGAGAGATTGGGGATCCTATGTACATGTACTGATAAGATAACATAGAGGAGAGATTGGGGATCCTGTGTACATGTACTGATAAGATAACATAGAGGAGAGATTGGGGATCCTGTGTACATGTACTGATAAGATAACATAGAGGAGAGATTTGGGATCCTGTGTACATGTACTGATAAGATAACATAGAGGAGAGATTGGGGATCCTGTGTACATGTACTGATAAGATAACATAGAGGAGAGATTTGGGATCCTGTGTACATGTACTGATAAGATAACATAGAGGAGAGATTGGGGATCCGGTGTACATGTACTGATAAGATAACATGGAGGAGAGATTGGGGATCCGGTGTACATGTACTGATAAGATAACATAGAGGAGAGATTGGGGATCCGGTGTACATGTACTGATAAGATAACATGGAGGAGAGATTGGGGATCCGGTGTACATGTACTGATAAGATAACATAGAGGAGAGATTGGGGATCCTGTGTACATGTACTGATAGGATAACATAGAGGAGAGATTGGGGATCCTGTGTACATGTACTGATAGGATAACATAGAGGAGAGATTGGGGATCCTGTGTACATGTACTGATAGGATAACATAGAGGAGAGATTGGGGATCCAGTGTACATGTACTGATAAGATAACATAGAGGAGAGACTGGGGATCCTGTGTACATGTACTGATGAGATAACATAGAGGAGAGATTGGGGATCCTGTGTACATGTACTGATAAGATAACATAGAGGAGAGATTGGGGATCCTGTGTACATGTACTGATAAGATAACATGGAGGAGAGATTGGGGATCCGGTGTACATGTACTGATAAGATAACATAGAGGAGAGATTGGGGATCCGGTGTACATGTACTGATAAGATAACATGGAGGAGAGATTGGGGATCCGGTGTACATGTACTGATAAGATAACATAGAGGAGAGATTGGGGATCCTGTGTACATGTACTGATAGGATAACATAGAGGAGAGATTGGGGATCCTGTGTACATGTACTGATAGGATAACATAGAGGAGAGATTGGGGATCCTGTGTACATGTACTGATAGGATAACATAGAGGAGAGATTGGGGATCCAGTGTACATGTACTGATAAGATAACATAGAGGAGAGATTAGGGATCCTGTGTACATGTACTGATAAGATAACATAGAGGAGAGATTGGGGATCCGGTGTACATGTACTGATAAGATAACATAGAGGAGAGATTAGGGATCCTGTGTACATGTACTGATAAGATAACATAGAGGAGAGACTGGGGATCCTGTGTACATGTACTGATGAGATAACATAGAGGAGAGATTGGGGATCCTGTGTACATGTACTGATAGGATAACATAGAGGAGAGATTGGGGATCCTGTGTACATGTACTGATGAGATAACATAGAGGAGAGATTGGGGATCCTGTGTACATGTACTGATAGGATAACATAGAGGAGAGATTGGGGATCCTGTGTACATGTACTGATGAGATAACATAGAGGAGAGATTGGGGATCCTGTGTACATGTACTGATGAGATAACATAGAGGAGAGATTGGGGATCCGGTGTACATGTACTGATAGGATAACATAGAGGAGAGATTGGGGATCCTGTGTACATGTACTGATAGGATAACATAGAGGAGAGATTGGGGATCCTGTGTACATGTACTGATAAGATAACAGAGCAGAGTTCAGGGGCAGCTGAAACAAACGCCCAACTGATCCTAAACGTCCGTTTACCACCAGCAGTGTACATGAAGCCTAATGGCCCATACACACAATCCGAATATCGTACGACAGATCGTACAAACTTTTTCGCTTAATAGTCGCAAGTAGAAATATAGGTAAATTGTCATGAAAATTCTTGTACGACGGTAAAAAAAATAAAAAAATGGAAGTGATGTCATGTGTTGTAATGTATTTGTATTGTATTTTCGGACGACAACTATACTGACTAAACGAAAATTGTACAAACTGGTATGATACGAGGAAAATTTTCGTGCTTGTCCGGTCCAATAATATCGGATGAACTGTCGTGATCGGCTCTTGAAAGTAGTGTACACACGCTCCGAAAATCCTACGATTCTTCCTCGGACGAAAGTGTTTGTACGATATTTGGATTGTGTGTACGGGCCATAATTATTAGTTTTATTGTAGAAAAATTGTAGCAAAACTTTTTTTTTTTGTTTACAAACTTTTTTATTAGGTACAAAAGGTGGTACAGAGCAAAATTACAAATATCAAGAGAAATACATAGAAAAATAGATTGTCTTACAAAAAAAAATGATGTTTGTGTATACAGAAGTTGTACAATTTTGGTACATACATTTCAAGTTTTTTTATTTTTATTTTAATGAGTATTAGATACAGACAATTAATTATTCCGAGTTAATAAACTGATTTGCGTGAGTGAACCAAGGGTTCCATTTTTTATCAAATATATGTTTTGAATTATTTAGGGTGTGAAATATGTTTTCCATAAGAAGAATATTGTTGATTCTTGTTTTAAGTTGAGATAAGGGTAGTGTGGATGATTTCCAGTGGTATGCAATGAGACAATTTATGGCAACCAGTCTCATATGAAAAGAATTTAGACCTATGATAGGTGTGAATAAAAGACAGTTGGGAAGACTAACATTGTTTTTTAAATTGTAGCAAAACTTTTAAGTAGTGTAATGGAATATAAATTACATAAGTTACCATTTCCATTTATTAATCTTTTAAGGAGAATGTATCACCAAAAACAAAATAAATATATATAGCACTTCGTAATACAGTAGCTCACTAATTAGATAAATGACAAGTCGGTCAGTGCATGGATTAAGCTGTGTGACTTGTGATATCTGTTTCCGTATTTTTTTTTCCCTCTCTGTGCTTGTTCATGTGTCTATTAGTACATAGGTGTGCTATCGTTATTCCTTTGCAGGTAATAGCTTTTTAACAAAAATTTTGCACAATGCATGTTTTATATATCGTAAAAAAAAAAAATTTTTTTGCATTAAACATGCTTCTGTCTTCTAGATAACAAACCTTGAATTACTAATTTTTTTTACAAAAATAAGTATTTTATTTTAAGGAAAAAAAAAGGAATGCATGTCATGATTAGAACAGAAAATTAAATAATTTTACTGATTTATTATTATTATTATTTTAATACATTAAACTCATTTTTAATTATTATTATTCATATTATTACTAATACAATTTACTAATTTTCCCTGTTATTTTTTACTTATTTTTTAATGCTCGAACCTGTTGTGGGTGTAAGTTACATCCCTGGAATCATCTATGGGCTGAAATATACCTGGTCATTCCCTTATGCACAGTGCCGTGGCATATATACGAATGCCAGAACCTGATCTGGTAGGGGGGGGGGGGGGGATGAGAAACTCTGCTCACCCTCCTCACCTGTGTAAGTTTTTGTTTAAAGAACCAGGTCACCAGTATAAAGGGGACAAAAAACAAATTCAGTGCGAATCAGGTCACCAGTATAAAGGGGACAAAAAGTAAATTCAGTGCTTCACTTTTAGATATATTTTTTTGAGCCAGGTAATTTTTATTGAAGAAAATGTTTTTTTTTTTGTCATTTATACAATAAAATATGACATAGCAAACAGTAGCCCAAAACACGGACCACTGTGAATAGCAATAACAATAGTAAGGCAAGAATAACAGAGGCTCTTGTACCTTTAAACACAACTATCGTGATGTCATAACACCCTCCGGATGTTGCTTGAAATTCCCACACCAGTACTTCCATTTCACTATTAAAAGGACTTTTAGGTATATTAAAAGAATCGTTTTATACCAGCCCACAACTTTGTGCTATGAGCCTCTCATGCCCAGAGCAGATTTCACCTTTTTAAAAATATCCTGTAAGCTGAACGTCTTAATGGTGTAGAACACCAGCGTCAATGAGCTTACGTAAATCAACTTGCTCCTGAGTGTGAACCAGACATAACAGTTCCGCTAAGGAAAAAATATGCCCTTTATTGGAAATAGTAAAAAAAAAAAAAATGTACTAGTATTCTATTGCAAAAAATTCTAATATTAATAAAAAAAAAAAACACTTATAATTGTAAAAGGACTCTTGACCTGACCTGTGTGTGCGAGGCACGTTGCATAACACATAACCATCAGTAGATAAAGAAAACGCAGACTGGTTCATTTATATGATACATTCGTAATATTTTATCTATGAGCTATGAAATATTTTCTTGTACCTATTTAGAAATAAGGTATAGAGGTCTCGGTTTAGTTCTATAGGTCTTGCAATATTGTAAATTAAGCATTGTTGCTCGATTTGAAAAATGACCATTAACACAATGATGTGTTTTGATATAATATTGTGATATCATATAAGGTGCTGTAGGTATACTAAATTAAAACGTTTCTGATATGATCAGCTATAGTGATAGGAGTATTGTTGCTGCTACTTAATCGTATTTATGTGTGGTTTTAGTACTGATTTTGGAATCTTGATTCAGAATATTGGTTTGTGACAGGCAGGAGCTTGGCTTATACAGATATATGTAATAAATAAATAAATATATATTTATTTATTTATTTATTATTATTTATTTATTTTTATTTATTGTACCAATGTGTAATCCCGCGTTATCACTTTAAAAACTAGAATTAAAACAGTATGACAGCTGCAACCAAGTAATTGTGTTCCCAAAACTCTAAAGTGAATGTATCAGTGCTTATTGGTTGCGCTTGTCCAAAAAAATGTGCAACACAAAAATAATTAATCCACTCATCTAAGAAGTGTTGAACCTAAAGTCCATCTAGTGATATTCAAAGCAAAGTCCATATGTGATAAAACAATTAATCAATCTTCACACTTTTCTCCTTCAAAACTGTGACTCTTCTTTTAATTTTCACCATATGTGGGTTTGGACATGCATACGTGACTATGCTCCACCACCAGTTCACCACTGCGCTCCCCTCAATTATAGATCTATAAGGTCTGACAGCGCTTCCCCAGCTGGGGTATACTCCAATGGAAGGTTTGATATCCTCTCCTCCTCTCCTCTTCTGCCCTCTCCGGGTTTAGCTAGAGCTGTCAAGAGGTAGTATAGGTATATGCTCATTTCTCCTCCATTGTCCAATAAATCTTTTTTGCCACTAATTTACATGGGAAGTTGGGGACTTGTCTCCCAGGATCTGGACAACCTCCTCCAGCTTCTTAGCATTGTTGCTTGATTTGAAAAATGACCATTTACACAATGATGAGTTTTGATATAATATTGTGATATCATATAACATGCTGTAGGTATACTAAATTAATACGTTTCTGATATGATCAGCTGAAGTGATAGGAGTATCGTCGCTGCTACTTAATTGTATTTATGTGTGGTCTTAGTACTGATCTGGAAATCTTGATTCAGAATATTGGTTTGTGACAGTCAGGAGCTTGGCTTATATATATATATATTGTACCTTTACATCAGTCCCTGCCCTCAAGGAGCTTATAATTTAAGGTTCCTAACTCACATTCATACACACATACTAGGGTGAATTTAGACAGGAGCCAGTTACCTGCCTGCATTGTTTTTGGAGGAAACCGGAGTACCTGGAAGAAATCCCATCAGGCATGGGGAGAACAAACAAACTCAGGTAGTGCCATAGTTGGGATTTGAACCAACGACCATAGTGCTGCTAGGTGAAAGTGTTAACCATATAAAAAAAAAAATTATTCATATATACTTATGTACATATATATATATATGTATATGTACAATTGTAGCACATGTTTGCTGATTTACAACTGTCATAACATAATACAGATAAACTTCACAAGTAACTTTTTTTACCTTCAAAATTGTATTATATTATTATTATTATTATTATATAATTATATTATTATTATTATTATTATTATTTTTATATTAGTTAATGCAGCTTTTGTTTGGTATTTGAAGTGTTTTGCATTTTTGAAGATTTATGTATCAACATTCATTACCCTCCTTCTGAAAACTCTCATGGCACTCATTTTGATCTTCTGCATTCAGTACTTTTTAAATCCTTGACCAAGAATGATTATGCTGCTCATTTGTGACTTCAACCTGATTTCATCTAATGAATATCTGCTCCGGGTCAGTGACACAACCAAAAAAGTAGCATTTTGTAGAAGAAGGATATCTGCGGCAGCCTTCAAAGATTTCTTTAAAATGGTGTTTGAAGTTAGGTCTCTATTAACTCTAAAGTCACTATCTAAATTCATGTTCTTGTTTTCCAACCATTGTAGAATAATAGCCATTGCAGTTGAGTTTTACAGAACACTAATGATCTTTGACTTTATTTGGTAGGTGCAGACCCACCTTGAAAATCCAACAAAGTACCACATCCAGCAGGCGCAGAAACAGCAGGTGCAACAATACCTGACAACCACCAAGCATTCTAACAAAGCACTAAGCTTGCCTTGTCCGAACCAGCCAGGAGACCACATGATGCCACCTGGTCCCGGGAACAGCGCACCCAACAGCCCCATGGCTATGCTGACTCTTAGCACAAACTGTGAGAAAGAGGTAAGCTTTGACCCTTTTACTGCCATGTGATTTACCTAAAAATTTCCGTATTGTTATATCAAAACCAGACTGATAAATATTTTCTTTAGAAATTAAGCTCAATTTAAGGAGTGCCTATACTGTTAAGTAGAGGACCCAAGTAGAGCTTTAGAGTGAGGTATGGGGTCCTCATATTAAATGCACTAAGGGCTCCCTAAGAGCGATGCAAGGTGAATTGTTTATGCCAAACATCCAATTAAGTGCAGAAGTCTCTTACTTCATATAATTGGATGTTTGAGGGGAACACAGGCTAACTTATGCATTTTAGATGATCATGCCCAGATTGTTTTTAAAGGCCCTAAAACAGGGGTCTCCAAACTTTCTAAACAAAGGGCCAGTTTATCATCCTTCAGACTTTAGGCATCAGTGGGAGTACATTTACAATCATTGGGAGGAATAGTGTTCCGTCCTTGGTATCATTGGGTGGAACAGCACCCCATCTTTGGTATCATTAGGTAGAATAGCGCCCCATCGTTGGTATCATTAGGAGGAATAGCGTCCCATCTTTGGTATCATTGGGAGGAATAGCGACCCAACATTGGTATCTTCAGGAGGAATAGCCCCCCATCTTACCTATCATTGGGAGGAATAGTGCCCTATCGTTGGTATAATTGGGTTGAATAGTGCCCCATTATTGGTATCATTGGGAGGACGAGTGCCCAATCATTGGTATCATTGGGAGGAAGAGTACCCCATAGCTGTTGTCATTGGGAGGAATAGTGCCCCTTTGTTGCTGTCAATGGGAGAAATGGTGCCCCATTGTTGATGTAAGTTGGCAGAATAGTGTATCAGTGGGAGAAGTGACCCAAGGGCCAGAAAAGGCAAGCAAAGGGCCCCCAGGCCACAGTTTTGAGACCACTGCCCTAGAACATCAGCAGACACGGATTTACTGAAGAACTACAGGATGTACACTTTACAAAGTGAATGTTTGCTTTGTGAAAATCGTTCAATCATGTGCAACGGAAATAAACCAATAATGAGTTTTTGCTTGCACACGATTGAATGACTGAAGGGAACTTTATCTCATTCCCTAAGATGAGTGAACATTAACTTCCCAAAGTGAAAATTCTCTACTTCTTTAGTAAATGAAGGCAGTAAAAAAAATTCCAAAAATGTTGACCACTTGTTATTTATTTAAAGTTAATGAACTAAATTGCAATTTCTCTACAGCTGGATATTAAGAAAAATATTCAAAAAATTACGTAAAATATTTCTCTATGTATTTTTCTCCCAAGAGTTCCCGAGAATTTATAATTTTATTCAAAATGTTACTTTTTTTTTTTTCAAAAACAGATATATTGTTTTTCAGTGATTACTTAACCACAGAGTCAGTTAGCTGTTGATTAAGATTATGGCTGTACTACAAGCAGGGAGTCTTAGTTCTCATCATCAGCCTCTAAAAATGCCAGGCATTAATGTACCTGCCTGTTCATGAATATCAAGATGCAGTGTGTTGTGTCATTGAGAAGATTTTAGCTGTTTTTTTTCCAAGCCATATAATAGATTTTTTTAGCCTTAAATAATAATTGGAGTGAAAAAAACACCAAGCAAGTATTTTTCAGGTAATTAACAGCCACATGTTATTTTATTGGTAATATACTAGAGATGAGTGAAAATCTGATTCTCTAACATGCTGTCAACTCTAATCTGTTTCATGGGGCTGGAATCCATTGGCTTTTTTGTCTTTTCTTTTAGTTTTATACTTGTAAAAATATCAGCCCTGTCCCCGGAAGCAAAGTTGCAAAGAGGCCGCATGGATCCCCTTACGAGTTCACCTACCACGATCCTGGAGCTTTCTCGCAGGTGAACAGCCTCCTCACTATTTCGGAGTGGGGAAATCAATCTGGGTTCCCTATTTAAAAGAATACTGTACTCAAAGAACTGTGGAAGTTGCCATTGCTCGCTTATCTTCCTAAAAATTATAGTTGCCTGGCTGTCATGCTGACATTTTCAGTGTTTAGCCATGTTCCATAATACAGAAAATACAAAGGCTAAAGCCTGCCAAGCAACTAGGTTTTTTTCGGAGGTGGTCAGCAGTGGAAGTGGCATTTCTCTAAGTACAGGATTCCTGTATTTTACTGACTGAGATATAATGACATCACTATGCAACATCACTATGCAATCATGTCCCTTGGGCAACCAAAACGTGGAAGTAAAATGGTGAGGGATTCAGAGGACCCCATTACCAGTTCACTTGTAAAGGGAGGTTGTGTGTATTAGTTCCTGGGCAAGAGTCACAAATTATTGGGTCTCTATTTACCTCCCCAGTCTTATTTCTACAAATCCATAGTTTCAGAATAAAAAAATATTTTTTTTTTTTATATCAGGCTCGTTAAATCAGACAAAGAGCAATGCAAACGTGTAGTAAACCACAGAAACCAATTGGAAATTGTCTTTTGAGGTTTTCATTAATGTAAAGCCACAACATTCTTTTTTTAGGGGGTTTTGGGTAGAATGGGGAAAGGTTAAAGCGGAAGTAAACCCATCAATTTAACCGTTTCAAATAAGTTACATTTCCGGCACGTGCCCGGGAACGTAACTCTCCCATTGGTTGTGCTCTCAACCAAACTGTCAAACCATCCAATGGCTGATGTCATAACTGATCACATGTGCAGCATCATGATTAAACAGAGGCCAAGATGGCAGCTTCCTTGGCTGAAAACAAGAGGGGGGTTTACTTCCACTTTAAGTTGTCTGTAGATGGATCTAAATTTTCAATCCATCTACCTCAGTTCCCGTTCCAGAGAACTTGATCTAATAATTGACTTCTTTCAGACCAGCTTGTTGGAAAATCTTCCTTCGATCAATGCGGCAGCCAATCAGTTGAGGATTCCTCCTTCCACCTAACTTGTGAGATTGAGGAATTAGTTCAGCTTTTTTGATCAGCCTGCTGGCTGATTGAAAAAACGGATCCTAATCAAGCCTAAAGCTGACCATAGACGGTTCGAATCTCGGCTGGTTTAGCAGGGACTGACCGAAATTCGAACCATATATGGGCAGGCTGAATGTACTCAGATCAATCAATTTGGGTACAACCAGCCTGTCGGATTTCTCATGCAATTATTGCATGCAGCTATAGCCGCTACCAATAATCACTGTGTTCTCCTGGCCGGGACGCCCCCCCCCAGACAACACAATAGCTCAGTAGGAGGGATTCCCCCATCAACATTGACTGTGTTGATGGGGGAATCAAGCAATTTTCTTTCTTGCAACCTGTGGTTGCAGGAACGAGTATTACCCCATCTATGGCCAGCTTTAGAAACTTTCTCTGATATTTATTGCTATTTGTGTCCATCTGGGAGGATTTGCCAACTCTATTGGTCCTAGTGAATATTGTCTCCAGTACAGGACTCAATAGAAAATACAAATTAATTAAGCAGTGATGCGCTGTTCAAATCCTCTAATCTAAATAATCAATAGGTACACATCATGTGCAAAATCAAATATCGAAATCTTCTGTGATCAAAATGACTACCTTGTGACAAAATACTAATAATTAATAAGCAAACTATTCAAAAATGTGCCACCCAATTGTGCAAAAAATAAAATGTATAAGTGTAAAGAATGCTACAAATAAATGTTCATAATGTCCATACTCCAAACTTGGTACAGTCCAACACTTCCACTTTTAAGCACCGATTTTGGAGTATGGACTTTTAAAGTGATAGAGTGCACTTGATTGGTGGATGCAGCAGTTTGATAAATACACTTAGTATTATATTATTAATTTATTCACATAGCATACATAGCAGCGCATGAGTTCATTTGCATTTTCTTTAATAGAAAATACAAAATGTTGCTACAGGGACAGCAAATGAGGAGGCGCCTTCTAACTATTCCCTAAAAAAAAAAAAAAATGGCTTCACATACACTCCCTTATAAAATGAGCCCAAACCCTTATATAAATCGATATAAATAAATACAGGAAAGAAAATTGCAGATTCTTTACACAATCCTCTCCATTAAGCTAGTTGCACATTAAACAGTAAAGCTAAATCTGACAGATCTTTATCCTGTTTACCTTACAGAGGTGTTACTGCCAAAAATAGCTTTTGTCTTAAATAATTCAGTCTCAACTTCTATTTTAAAAAAATAGACTTCCGAAGAAAAAAATTATTCTTTCACTTTTTTAATGGTTGTGGCAACATGTCATATAAATAAAGAATTAGCTATGTTAAATTAATTTTTTTTTTATAGTAAGCCATTATAGCTGTATTTTTTCTTTCTGTATTTTTAAATATTTTAAAGATCTAAATGGACAAGGCCTAATTTTTCTTGTCCATTTTTATGGAGCAAAACACATACATATTACTGTATGTACATGCACGTCAAGTAGAAACCACATTCTTTCCAATGTGGCCGGTTCACATCCTTGTACTGCAGTTTAGTGTGCTTTGAAATAGGGCCTATTCACGCCTATATATATGCGTTAACATGCATGATGCATTACACATGGAATAGTGTGAATACAGCCTAAGGGGGTTAATTTACTAAAACTGGAGAGTGCAAAATCTGGTACAGCTGTGCATGGTAGCCAATCAGCTTCTAACTTCAGCTTTTTCAATTAGGCTTTGACAAAAAAAACTGGAAGCTGATTTCTATGCGGAGCTGCACCAGATTTTACACTCTCCGGTTTTAGTAAATCAACCCCTAAATGTCTGTCCAAAAATATAAATTATATACATATAAAAACACTTAATAATATCAAGTTAAATTAGTCTATGCTCTGAATCAATTTAGTAACTTAAAATATTCCCCCCTTAATTTCTTTTGTCTTAATTTCAAATATTTTTTTTTTTCGAATTTGTGACACAAAAGTTTATGTTGTATCAATTTTTATATAAAGTTTCATGATATAAAATCTTAATTCTTAATGTTTATATTATTAAAACAACGTTGATGTATAAATAGGCATTTTGGTTCAGTTTAAAACGATTTATTAACCGCCTAAATATTTATATTTGTTTCTATATTTTTTTTTATCTGTATTATTGTGAAGTTTATTTAATTGCGTGCAGAAATTAGGGAATACCAGGGCAACGTCACTGCAAAATTCCCAATATTTTCCACAGTTTTTGCAATTCCAGATCTAAAGGGTGGATCTTCGAACCACCCTTTAAAGCACAGTGCTGCCACTTGGTGAAAGCGCAAAGTAAAGTTTTTTTTTTTCTGCAAACATATCACATTTGCTGGTTGATAAATAGGGTGAATAGCACAGTCAGTATTATTTAACACTGAAGAACAAACATTAGCAAATTATGGCAAATGCAGTTTTATCGACAGTAATATTTCCTGTTGATTTTTTTTTTTTTATAAATGTGTTGAAAAATCACTCTGTTAGTAAATCAATGTCTAGTCTCCATGCACTGGATAAGATATATTCGTTAAACAGAACTGTATGCTAGCATTTTAAAATAAATATAAAAAATCATAAAAGTAATTTAATGAAATTAGGTCCCCATCAACTCAACAAAACAAAGAATTTTTTTTTTTTTTGGGTTGACATTACATATTTGGAGCTCATGAATGGGCACATTTATGTAGCCCTAAAATTCTGTTTTTTATTTTTTATTTCACTGCTTTTTTACTTAATTTTGTTTTGGGTCTTTTGCGACAATTTGATGATTTCAAAAGCTTTGCAGGGTATTGTCAATAATATCCGGTAATTGTTTTCTGTGTTTCCTGAGAAAATAATGGAGGGGCATTTTGCAATAAATCTGCCAGGTGAAGCTGTCAGAATTTTTGGAAGTCTTTATGGAAAATTAGCAGTCTGTCCTATCAAGCTCTGTATAATATAGGATGTCCATAAAATAAAGGGAGATTAATATTTAATGGTTATTATGGTTGACTAATAGTTACTTATTAATTAATATTAAATAGTAATTATTGTCAGTTATTTGATTCAATTGAGTATAATATCCGATATATATATATATATATATATATATATATATATATAAATAAATATTGAAGAAGACGCTGTTTACAATAGAACCATTTAATTCAACATTTTTACTGGGTAATCCAAAATCCAATTACATTTACATACACTGACTGCAAAAGTCATAAAGCAGTAATTAAAAATGTTAATAGATGTGTTGTTATTTAAAAAAAAAAACATATAATAGCAAAGCTTCACATATTGCAATAAACAAATTATACGAGAAACGTTTCTCTATTTTCATGTCTCCTACTAAACAAGACATAATGAATGTATTGATTGCCATGTTGAAGTGGCATCCATACTATTAAATTTACATGAGATATTATCGAGTTTTTTTCGATTTTTCTGGCTGAAAAGATTGATGTTGTTTAACATTAACTTTCGGAAAAATCCAATCGCTTTTAAAGACATTGATTTAGTATTTTATTTAATCTTTCAGTAAATTGTAGTTTTGTTTTTTTTTTGTTTTTTTTTTCACACTTTTCATTTTTTAGAGTTGCTGTCGCTTTGTTGCCAGATTCAACTTCATAGTTGACTGCTGAATTCTTTGGGCTTGACGTCACCGTTCTTTGTGGTGCTGAATTTACTCTTGGGTAGTAGATTGCTTTGCTTCTGGCAATTATGGGTGATCATGTTAGAGATTATAGGTGCATGGAAAGTGGTTTAAACATAAAATTTCCCCATCTATTACCATCTTAAGGGGTATTTTATTTTTTATTACTTTCCTCCTAATTAATCCGGTATTTGAAAAGGATACGATTTTTAGTTGTAAAGAAAATGACTTGCTCCTTTTAGTAATTTAGCCAGTAGATATTATTCACCAATAAATGAGTAAAACATTGTATTGATAATAACATCATATTTTTTTAATTGCAGATGGATGATGTAATCGATGACATCATTAGCTTGGAGTCTAGCTATAATGAAGAAATCCTCATGATGGATCCTGCTATGCAAATGGCAAACACGGTATGGTAGATTTGATGAATTTATTGTATCCATATTTTTTGCAAATATATTTTTATGTTATTTTATTATTATTATTATTATTATTATTATTATTATTACTTTGCAGTCCAGTTTTGATGGCTGTTATTGTATCTCATTCTGGCATTTTTGTTTTTTGTTTTCACAACCTGTCATAGAAACTGTTAAGTGTTGTACACACTATAAGAAAATCCGGCGAATAATCGCCTGATTTTCCTCGTTGTTTCACAGAAAGTCGTAACCACGGAAGGCAATAATGTACAAAAACTCTTATACGACAAATTAATTAACGCTACTGATAGTAAGAGTATGATAATGTACCGTCGTCATATACATTTTGGAAAAACAAAAGGCAGAGGGTCTAAGGCAACTGTGGACTCTCATGGTACGGTAAGGACTTACAAACACATTTGTATAAAAATATATAAATTTATTAAGACATGATTAAAAGGTCCTGAGGAGAGGGAGTCATACAATACATATAAATTGAATCTCTGAAGGAGAACTGAACAGTTGGACATGCATCCATCCAGGGGAAGGAATCGGAATGTCATCCCAGGTCAGTTCAACCTCAACATGTTTCGCGGTATGATCGCTTCTTCAGGAGTATCCAGCATATTCCTGAAGAAGCGGTCATACCGCGAAACATGTTGAGGTTGAACTGACCTGGGACGACATTCCGATTCCTTCCCCTGGATGGATGCACGTCCAACTGTTCAGTTCTCCTTCAGAGATTCAATTTATATGTATTGTATGACTCCCTCTCCTCAGGACCTTTTAATCATGTCTTTGTCTTAATAAATTTATATATTTTTATACAAATGTGTATGTAAGTTCTTATCCTACCATGAGAGTCCACAGTTGCCTTAGACCCTCTTATACGACAAAGACTTTTTTTTTTAATTGTTTCTGATCCTGTGTAGTCTTTAGTCTCCGATTTTTCTCATACGAAAACGGTACACCTTAAATTAAAATCTTTGTTCTGTTCCAGTACGAGAAACATTTTGGAGTTTGTCACTTTGTAAATTTTCATTTCGGAAGGTCGGATTTGGCTGTCGAATGTTGTATCTATCAGAAAATGTGTCTAACCAGAAAATCGTACGATCGTTCCTCGGACGAAAAATGTTCGCCCAATTTTCTTATAGTGTCTACGAGCCTTAAGGTCTCTTTAACATGGCTTTTATTATCCAATGGAATTGGTTAACCCTCCCAAGTGGAGAACCTGTAAGAGCTGTGGTATGCAAAGAACATATATGTATTTTAGGTGATGATAAATAATAAAAAAAAAAAAAACCTTTAACAATTTGAAAAAGAAAATACTAAAAGAATGACTTTGTACAAAATAAAAAAAAATATCCCTAACCTTACTCCACTCTATCCAAAGCAATGTTAAAGCTGAACGCCACACATGAACTACATATATACACAAATTAAATACATATATCATTTTTTTTTTTTTTTATCTAGAATAAATTTTATCAGTCAAAGAATCTGTATTTTTTTTTAACTAGACTTGAGATTTACACAGTTCTGTTACACCACTCAGTTCTGTTTGGCAGGAAAGGAGACTACATTTAAACCCATCCATATAACAGTTTCATTTCTGGCATGTGCCGGAAATGTAACACTACCATTGGTTGTGCTCTCGACCAAACTGTCAAGCCATCCAATGGTTGGTGTCATAACTGATCACATGTGCAGCATCATGGCCGTTGTAGATTAAACAGAGGCAAAGATGGCAGCTTCTTTGGCTGAAAACGTTAGGGGGGTTTACTTACACTTTAAAGATCTTGTCCCTCCTCCAGCCTGTGACTGAACAGTGAAAATAGAAGCAGAGGACTGATGAGCTCATTTGTCTTTCACTCTCTCCGTCTATCAGCGCATGCAGCACAACTGATTGTCTCATTGTGCTGCTGCTCCCTCTCCCAGTCTGAGGTTAATGATGTATTCATGAGTACATAGCTGTATTCATGTGTGTCTATAATAGAAACAAAATGATACCCCAGCTCCACTGCCAATATGATGATCTATGAACTGTGAACCGGTGCTCTAGCCAGGAGGTTCAGGCCCCAAAAGGCAGTACTTGAATCAGAAAAGGGCTGGCGACTAGGATGCTCTTGAATAAAAGTCCTTTATTGGGTTACACGGGTACAGGCTACACTGCCGCGTTTCGGCTACGAAGCCTTCATCAAAGCAGCTTTGATGAAGGCTTCTTAGCCGAAACACGTCAGCTTAGCCTGTACTCGTGTACCCATTGATGAAGGCTTCTTAGCCGAAATGCATCAGCTTAGCCTGTACCCGTGTACCCATTGATGAAGGCTTCTTAGCCGAAATGCGTCAGCTTAGCCTGTACCTGTGTACCCATTGATGAAGGCTTCTTAGCCGAAACGCGTCAGTTTAGCCTGTACCCGTGTACCCATGTAACCCAATAAAGGACTTTTATTCAAGAGCATCCGAGTCGCCAGCCCTTTTCTGAAGCAAGTACTGCATTTGTGTCTATAATACCTGCCTGGAGTTCGGCTTTAACAAAAGAGGTATTCCCATAACTGTTTTTGTTGTTCACCGCATCAAAACAGATTAAGGATTTATTTTTTTCAGATTAAGAAACTTGGACCTATGTTCCTGGATGTGAGTTTTCCCTGAATTTATTAACCATCTTGAATAAAAAACTGTTTATAAATAGACCGTAGTCTTTATTAACCCCTGAATACCTTTCTCCATTGTGATTGTATTCCTTGTCAATGTGTCTCCTACAGATATTTGTTTTAATTCTTTTTTTTTTTTTTTCCAGTTGCCGGTGTCTGCTAATCTGATTGACATATATGCAAATCAAGGTATGCCTGCTCCTGGGTTAAACATCAATAATTCTTGTCCTGCTAATCTTCCAAATATCAAAAGGGAGCTTACAGGTAAATCTATTTGTATAATAGAGAGGATCAGAATTCCAGATCCATTGTTTCATTATTGCAAGCAATCGCCATGCAAGTAGAAACTGAATTGGAATTGGGATGAGGCTGGGAGGGAGCATAAAGAAATTATAAGATTATAGGAAGGTAGAATAATGTATATATGGCGTGGTGTTGGGGTTTTGCCATGGGAGGGGTGCTTCCAAACAATGGAGAAAGTCCGTTTGAATCTTGAGACTCTCATTCATCTTGTTGACGAATTACACTATATTACCAAAAGTATTGGGACGCCTGCCTTTACACGCACATGAACTTTAATGGCATCCCAGTCTTAGTCCGTAGGGTTCAATATTGAGTTGGCCCACCTTTTGCAGCTACAACAGCTTCAACTCTTTTGGGAAGGCTGTCCACAAGGTTTAGGAGTGTGTCTATGGCAGGGGTAGGCAACCTGGGCCCTCCAGCTGTGGTGAAACTACAAATCCCATCGTGTCTCTGCCTCTAGGAGTCACGCCTGTGATTGTCAGGGTCTTGCAATGTCTCAAGGGACTTGTGGTTTCACCACAGCTGGAGGGCCGAGGTTGCCTACTTCTGGTATATGGGAAGGTTTAAACATTCTTCCAGAAGCATGTTTGTGTGGTCAGGCACTAATGTTGGATGAGAAGGCCTGGCTCACAGTCTCCACTCTAATTCATCCCAAAGGTGTTCTATTGGGTGCAGGCCAGTCAAGTTCCTTCACCCAAAACTTACTCATCCATTTTTTTATGGACCTTGTATTTCAGGGGTTGGGCTCGGCGCTTTTGTTCCAGTGAAGGGAACTCCTAAGGTGTCGGCATACCAAGACATTTTGGACAATTTTATACTCCCAACTTTGTGGGAACAGTTTGGGGATGGTCCCTTCTTGTTCCAACATAACTGCGCACCAGTGCACAAAGCAAGGTCCATAAAGACATGGATGAGTGAGTTTGGGGTGGAGGAACTTGACTGGCCTGCACAGAGTCCTGACCTCAACCCGATAGAACACCCTTGGGAGGAATTAGAGCAGAGACTGCGAGCCAGGCCTTCTTGTCCAACATCAGGGCCTGACCTCACAAATGCAGTTCTGGAATAATGATCAAACATTCCCATAGATACATTCCTAAACCTTGTGGACAGCCTTCCCAGAAGAGTTGAAGCTGTTATAGCTGCAAAGGATGAGTAACTCAATATTGAACACTACTGAATAAGACTGGGATGCCATTAAAGTTCATGTGAGTGTAAAGGCAGGTGTCCCAGTACTTTTGGCAATAGCAGCCCCCCTAAGTACTCACCTAAGCGTAATCTCGGTCCAGCACTGTGCAATTTGTAGCAGCTCTTCTCCCTTCTCTCGCCTCTCATAGGTTTGGCTGAAAGCAACTGAAGCAATTGGCTCCTGCTGTTGTCAGTCCAAACCTGTGAGCAGAGGGTGGGGCTCAGCAGGGCTGTGTGTATGAATAGATGCAAGCAGCCCAGCTCGTGAGCGAGCGCGTACAAGAGCCCCCATGGGCATTGCACAGAGCAGGTAAGTATGACATGTTTTTTATTTTAATTAAAAAAATATGAATATGAACCTTTAATATTTCTTGAATTCCTTCATGGATGAAACCAGCAAAATCCAACAGAGTAGGCAGTGGCTTAATGTCACTCGTATTACAGATTCCCCTGTCTGTATGTCCTCTTTTTAAAGCCTTACTCCAGTCCAATTTTTTTAGTCTTGGATAGATTGGCCCCCGAGAGAATTTTCCCCTCACTTCTTGTTCGTTTAACCACAATACAGGAAATGGGGGGGTCTACATCTCATGATACATTAGTGTGATAGTGGGAGGAATGCTCCTTACACTTGTGGTCATTGGGTCATAAGAATGGTCCCCTTACAGATAGCTGAAAAGATCAATGGTGTCAGTGAGAACTTATCTGAGAGGTAGAAATTGCTCATTTCTCAGGGAACCCCTAGAAACCTCTGGAGGAACCCTAGAATTCCATGGAACCCCTAGAAACCTCTGGAGGAACCCTAGAATTCCATGGAACCCCTAGAAACCTCTGGAGGAACCCTAGAATTCCATGGAACCCCTGCAAACTTCTGGAGAAACCCTAGAATTCCATGGAACCCCTAGAAACCTCTGGAGGAACCCTAGAATTCAATGGAACCCCTGCAAACCTCTGGAGAAACCCTAGAATTCCATGGAACCCCTGGAAACCTCTGGAGAAACCCTAGAATTCCATGGAACCCCTGGAAACCTCTGGCGAAACCCTAGAATTCCATGGAACCCCTAGAAACCTCAAGAGGGACCGTAGAATTCCATGGAACTCCTGGAAACCTCTGGAGGAACCCTAGAATTCCATGGAACCCCTGCAAACCTCTGGAGAAACCCTAGAATTCCATGGAACACTGGTTGAAAACCCTGGGGTGAACTAACACAAAAAAATGCCAAACCAAAATCATTAAAGAGCCCCAAACATCTTTCATGATTCACAACATACTCAAAGAGGTGCTGGGAACTTTTAGACTTGCAAGTGTAGTCAGATGATGGAAAACGTCCAACACGCTCCATAGCTCTGGTGAGGTGGCTCCCAGACAGCAAGGTTTCCCTCGATGGGCACCCAACAATTGCTGAAACCATAAAAATATAGAAAGCAGTGCCAGACCAAAATGTTATTTTATAAAAAAAATTCAAGATATATTTAATTGTTGATAAAAAAAAATCATATAAAAACATCCAATACATTGTGGGAGCCACTCCTCAGGTCCCCGGTCCCTCCTCCCCCCTGAAAGGTGCCAAATGTGGCACCGGAGGGGGGAAGCAGATAAGCGGAGATTACACTTTTGGGTAGAACTCTGCTTTAAGCCAACCATGGATGGATCGATTCATCTATGGCAGTGGTTCTCAACTCCAGTCCTCAGGACCCACCAACAGGCCAGGTTTGCAAGATAGCTGAAATACATCACAGGTGATATCATTTGCTGCTCAGTGATTGCAGTATTCTAGTCTGCAACTCCCCAAGGTAATACTTAAAATCTGGCCTGTTGGTGGGTCCCGAGGACTGGAGTTGAGAACCACTGATCTATGGGCAGGTTAGTTGTACCCAAGGCAATTCATCGATCGACTTGGGTACAATCAGCCTGTCGGATTTTTTTACATGTGATTGCTGCTGGTGGCTATAGCCGCTAGCAGTAATCATTGTGTTCTGCCAATCCGAGAAGGCTTTCCTTGCTCCCTGCTGGCAGAAAACAATAGCGCTGCAGTAGCGATTCCCCCATCAACACTGACTGTATTAATGGGGGAATCGGGCGATTTTCTTTCCTTACATCCGTGGTGGAAGGGAAGAAAATCGAATCATCTATGGCTTGTACTATTGGGGAGATTTTACATAATTTCCCATCTCCGGACACAACAGGAAGTTAAAGGAGATCTCTCCAAGGGAACTCCTCTCTTACATCTTTAATGTAATGCCCTCATTGCTTATGGCAAGTATTAGGGGGGCTTTTCTTTTTTTTTTCTTTTTTTTTTTTTTTAGGAACAATAAAGTTTATGGGGCTGATTTACTAAAGGCAAATATACTGTGCACTTTGCAATGTGCAGATGCACGGATTGGGTGTTCTTTTCAAAGTGAAGCTTCACTTCATTTACTGGCTCAGGCTCTCAGTGGCAAGCTGGGAAGGTGAACTAGCACCTTATGCATATAGTCAACACAGCACCTTCATGCTAGCATTTTTTCTGATACATAGGAGTTGATTTACTAAAGGCAAATAGACTGTGCACTTTGCAAAATGCATTTGCACTCTGCAAGTGCAGTTGCTCCAGAGCTTAGTAAATGAGGTAAATCTTCATTTTGCAAAAATTACCCAATCATATGCAAGGAAAAACAAAGAAAAGCATTTTTGCTTGCACATGATTGGATGGTGGAAATCATCATAGCTTTCCCTCATTTACTAAGCTCTGGAGCAACTGCCCTTGAAGAATGCAACTGCACTTAGCAAAGTGCACAGACTACAGTATTTGCATTTAGTAAGTCAACCCCATAGGCCGCTGTATATTCTTACTACGGTGCAAAAAAAAAAAAAAAAAAGTTAAATTCGGGACTAGACCATGGAAGGTTGTTCAATCTAGAGTACTATTTAGTAACAGTCACGTATACCCATAACTAATAGCATAAAGCATTCTGGCCAACACCCTAATTCCCAGCTCCAGGCATACATATAAAGGCAGACTCCAGTTCCTTACAACCACTATGGGGGAGATATATAGAATCTGGTGCAGCTGTGCGTAGTAACCAATCAGCTCCTAACTTTAGCTTGTTCAATAAAAATGTTACTAAACCCACAACAGTAAAATCATTCTGTATATGTAGTAAAGTATGTTTGTTATACTCACTGTGGAACCTAAGGGGTTAATCCTCCGCATTGTCGCATTGTGTAAAAAGGCTGTTTGATCCTGTCTTCTCTAATCCTCTCCTTCTTCCACAGTCCCCAATCAATCTCCTGATAGAACAGAGCCCTGGGGGCACTCTGAACATACTCATTATGGTGTGTATTGCTAGAGGTTTTTTTTTTGTTTTTGTTTTTTTTTTTTGTGGAAGGATGCATGTGATCAACACAGGGCCAATCAGCACTGTCCAGATGGAAAGTCAGGGGTCCTGCAGCCTCATAGGACAGTCAGAGGAGAATGATATCTCCTCCTACAAGCTTTAACTAGACACTGATACAAGTCACAAGACTGCTATATACTGCTGATAAGAAAAGGTATTTAGCAATTTATATTTACTAAAATTATTGCATTTCCATGTTCTGTGGGAGACCAGATATAGTGAATGCAAGCTCTTAGGTTTAGTAACACTTTAAGGTTTGATAATAGAACCTACAAACTGATTGGTTACTAGGCACAGCTGCAGCAGAATCTGTGTGCAACAGTTTTAGTAAATAAAATAAATAATAAAAAGTCAAAAATAAATAATAAAATAAAATATATAAAATAAATAATAAATAAAATAAATAATAAATAATAAAATAAAATAAATAATAAAACGTCAAGTTTGCCCAAGGTGCCATGAAGCTTCTCCATGCTATACCAAGTCGTGTACTGAAAATCAGACATAATTAGTTTTATTGATTACAGGTACTTATATAGCACAACTGACACAGTGCTTTACATACATAGTAGAATCTTATCAGTCCCTGCCTTTGATGAGCTTACAACCTAAGGTCCCTAAACTCACATTCATACATACTAGGCTCAATTAGCTCATCTTTGAAGGGTGGGAGGAAACCCACACAGGCACAGGAAGAACGTGCAAACGCCAGACAGGTAGTGCAGTGGTTGGGATTTGAACCAACAACCCTAGTGCTGCTAGGTGGAAGTGCTAACCACTTAGCTACTGTGATTCAGAATTTCAGTATTGCAGACCAGGATTTGAAAAATATTCATTAAGTCAGGATTGGTCCCTCTCTTTTCTCACTGTAAAGCCTTCTCTTTAGTAATAAAGACTTAAATTCCTGAGGACATAAATAGAATATATTGGTATAAGTGAACCAGGAAGGGGCATTCCCAAACTCTGTAAAGCCAGGAGATGTCCCTGAAAGCCAATGGCAATTGGCTGCACTAGAAGAGGTGTCTGGATTTGTAATTGAATTATATAATTCGGGCTCCTGGCCGTTCAGCAATATTATTATAATACAGGATTTATATACAGTTTGCACAGCACTTTACAACATGGGGGTAGACAGTACAGTTACAATACAATTCAATACAGAAGGAATCAGAGGGCCCTGCTACTTAAAGTCTAGAAGATAGATTTTTCTGTTGTTTAAAACTTTGTATCCTTTATTGCTTCCAGCAAATGTTTCCTGTGTACATGAAGGTGTATTGTTACTGTTTTTAATCACCATAGGGTGTACACTGTTCCACATTTAACCATCGCTACATTACAACATGCATTCAAACAAAAGAAACAAGGTCTAGGTGTATGTGTGCAGGCATTTGTAGAGATCAGACTGACAGGCAGTTGCTATACAGGCAATCAAAGTGGCTGCTGATTGCCATCTAGTGGACAAATAGGTTTTTGCAGCTGTTACTTCCAGCCCGGGATACTTTGGGGCCTTTCTTAAAGCGGAGTCCTGCTTAAAAAATAAAAATAAAAGTCAGAAGTTACAAATACTGCAGCTGCTGACTTTTAATAATCGGACACCTGTCCTAGGATCCAGCAATGTGGAGGAACGAAGCCCCGCTCGTCTCCCCCTTCTCTCTGCAGCGCCGTCACCCACTGCACATGCGCACGCCGTGACTGGCTAGGCAATCATCTGGGACCTGTGACGTGTCCCAGATAATTGCCGAGAGGGAGGGGGGAGAGGTGATCTCCCTTTCGGTGCCGCGGTGCGCCGGGAGTAAGTGGGAGCTGGGACCCTCTAAAAAGAGGGTATAGGCTCCCCCCCCTCCCCCAAAAAAATGACATGCCAAATGTGGCATGTCAGGGGATGACCTCCCTTAAAGCGGAAGTTCCATTTTTGGGTGGGACTCCGCTTTAAAGCAATAACTGTGATCTTTGTTAAACATTCACTGGTGGTAAACCAATTGCTGTCACTTAAACCACATGCATTTGAAAGATTCACCTGCATTGAATATTTGGTGAGTGTTAGATTCACTGCTTTATAAATGTTAGATTCACTGCTTTAAAAATGTGCCCCTTAATGTAAAGCAGGGCTCAAAATTTCAATTCCTGAGCTACTAGCCAGGCTTTAAGAGTTACTCGCCACCAGTTGCCCCACCCAACCCCTACATTGCCTCGCCCCTAATTCTGCCCCTAAACATGCCATCATAAATTATCTCATGACATTGTTAAATGTTTTATGCAGAATTAAGTTACAAAAATAAATATTAATAACAAAATAAGATTGTAACAATCAACGCAAATCCTAAACGAACCTGGGAAACTAAAACAAACAAATAAATTATATACAAAACGATACAATGCTGACCAGCCAACCACTGTATAAGTGATTCCGCAACACCTATAATAGATATCATCAGAAATGAATACATGTGTAGTGCTGCAGTAAAAAACAGTCCACAAAATACCATAAAGATGCGATCACATACACATTTGAAGTATTCCTGAAATAAGAATAAAAAACAAACAAACAAGTGAAGTCCTCCGTGAATATATGTGCTTATCTACTTCAAAGCACCCAGTGCCCATTCTTCATGCACTGTGATTATCCATCACCAAGCGAAGTGCCTGCTCACCTCCGTACAGATCAAAAACAGCCTAACTCCTCAGAACCCAGATAAATGGCTCCACTCCTTCTCTCCTCCTTGGTGGGATATGAACTCCCATCCTCAAAGGTCCCCACGGATTATATAAGTATTGAAGCAGAAAGGATAGACATAGTGTACTATAGTAAAATCTCTTTTATTATACCCCGCTTAAAAGTTGCACTTACAAAAGATTAAAATCAAATGTGTTTTGATATGTCATCCGGCTCACCGCCTCATTCGGCTTGACTCCGGTAAACGTCACAGAGATCTACTCCTCCCCTAGATGCGTGTCGCCATGTGATAGGGCTTCTTCAGTAGGTGGAGTACTAAGCCTCTAGTGACGTTATATAGCTTTTAATACATCTCTATAGCAACCAAATAAGAGTCTCACGGAAGCCGGAAGTAAGACGCCGCTCTCACATCCTCCAACTGCCGGAACTACAATTTCCCTGCTCTCTAGCTGGGGGCACATCACTCTCCAAATGCAATGAAAGCCTCACTATAATGAGGAAATTGTAGTTCCGGCCATTTTAGATAGTGAGAGCGGCTTCTTACTTCCGGTTTCCGTGAGACAGTTATGTGATTGCTATAGAGATGTATTAGAAGCTATATAACATTACTACAGGCCCAGTACTCCACCTACTGAAGAAGCCCTATTGCGTGGCGACACGCGTCTGGGGGGGGAGTAGATCTCTGTGATGTTTACCGGAGTCCCGCCGAATGAGGTGGTGAGTCGGATGACATATCAAAACATGTTTGATTTTATTCTTTTGTAAATGCAACTTTTAAGCGGGGTATAATAAAAGAGATTTTACGATAGTACACTATGTCTGTTCTTTCTGCTTCAATACTTATATAATCCTTGGGGACCTGTGAGGATGGGAGTTCATATCCCACCGAGGAGGAGAGAAGGAGTGGAGCCGTTTATCTGGGTTCTGAGGAGTTAGGCTGTTTTTGATCTGTATAGAGGTGAGCAGGCACTTCGCTTGGTGATAATCACAGAGCATGAAGAATAGGCACTGGGTGCTTTGAAGTAGATAAGCGCATATTGACAGAGGACTTCACTTGTTTGTTTGTTTTTTTAATTTTTATTTCAGGAATACTTCAATTGTTTATGTGATCGCATCTTTATGGGATTTTGTGGACTGTTTTTTACTGCTGTGCTACACATGTATTTATTTCTGATTATATCTATTATAGGTGTTGCGGAATCACATCACTTGTTTGTTTGTTTTTTTCACTTGTATTTCACGAATACGTCACTACAAAATGGGATGTGTATGTGATCACATCCTTATGGGACTTTATGGACTGTTTTTTACTGCTGCACTACACTGTATTCACTTCTGATTAGAAATATTATTAACAACTTCAACAATATTAACATAAAGCCTATTTCGTTGATCTGACTGTGATAAATAAAATAAGGATAAAATATGATTGGCTGCTATAGGCACTGTACACATCATTACTGCCTTGTTAAGTAAATATTTTAATGCTATATTACATATAGCATTAAAAAAATGAAAACCAATGAATGTCACCTTCATTGATTTAGGATGCATAGAGACTTACAGCGGGGCGCAGCACTGGACAGGAGAGCAGGAGCTGCCAAAGTTAACATTACCTATTAACAAGCTGGTGATTGGTCGCTAGGCAGTCTGAGCAACCAATCACCAGCTTGTTAATAGGAAAAGTAAACTTTGACAGCTCCAAATCTCCTTCAGCAGGTCATGAGAAATGCCGCCAGATAAAACAAAATCCTAGGCTTCTTATTTAACAATGTCTGTAACCAGGGGCGGACTGATAACTCATGGCGCCCCCGGGCAATAGGAGATTATGGGGCCCCAGGCAATCAGAGATTATGGGGCCCCACAGTATACACACACACAGTATACAATCACACAGTATACACATACATGTACACACAGTATACACAGACCGATGTAAAAAAAAAACACACAGATTTATACATACTGTCCCTGGTTTTACTGAGGCTGGCAACCCTGATGGGGCCCCCTAGTGGCCCAGGGCCCTCGGGCAGTGCCCGAGTGGCTCAATGGTCAGTCCACCCCTGTCTGTAACCCACACATGAATGTATAAGTCAGTTAATGGGCTACGTATTTATAATAATACCTAAAAAAAAAAAATGACCCTAATGCAGCGTACACACGGGCGGACTTTTCGACCGGACTGGTCCGACGGTCTATCTGACGGACTTTCGGCGGACTTCCGATGGACTTTCCCAACGAACGGACTTGCCTACACACGATCACACCAAAGTCCGACGGATTCGTACGTGATGACGTACGACCGGACTAAAATAAGGAAGTTGATAGCCAGTAGCCAATAGCTGCCCTAGCGTTGGTTTTCGTCCATCGGACTAGCATACAGACGAGCGGACTTTTCGACCGGACTCGAGTCCGTCGGAAAGATTTGAAACATGTTCCAAATCTAAAGTCCGTCAGATTTTGTACTGAAAAAGTCCGCTGAAGGTCCGATGAAGCCCACACACGGTCGAATTGTCCGCCAGACTCGGTCCGTCGGACCAGTCCGGTCGAAAAGTCCGCTTGTGAACAGAAATTTTGGGAATACCATTGCAAAACTCGTTTTGAAAAATGCAAACTCAAGGGCAGCCCCCTTTGATTCCTGCTGTGCTTCCTAAAGTGTATCTTATCTATACCCAAGAACAAAAATGTACTCTATTGCAGCTTACTAGTCCTTCTTTTTTCAGTTCATTTTCTGGAATCCTGTTTCCTTGTAACTTTCTGTGCAATAAAATAAAATCTCAGACAATGTTATCTACCTCCCCAGTTTTCGTTTGTGAGCTAAAGAACACCTCCCTACTATGTTCAGATTCAGAACACTTTATTATATATATTATAGGGAAATGAATAAATTGATGGTAAATGATCAGTATTAAAGACAGAATGGTTGAAGGATTTGGAGCTTGCACCACTGGAAGCAAGTCTGCAAAGGCAGCTCCCATAGGTTTCCTCTGGCAGGGTTCCTAATAGCAGTGTAACTCAAAATATACAAGTTCTATACTTTATTATTTTAATATTCAACTTCTCTCATTATTGTTTTTCAGAGTCAGAAGCAAGGGCGCTGGCCAAGGAAAGACAGAAGAAGGACAATCACAATCTAAGTAGGTTGAACTTTCTGCTCATACATGCCAATATTCTCTTGTATGGCTGCTGCTTTAGTAGCTTTTATACACTGCCATCTGCTGGTTGGGAGCAAAATCATCCTGACAATTAGATAATTCTCTTTAGTGCTTCCGCAAGGTAAATTTCTCTGCTCTTTGTAAGGCCAATGAGCCAAAAAGAGCACCAAACAATAATCTTAAGAGTCCGAAGTCTTTTATTGGTATTACAAGTCACAACAGAATAACAAAAGGTAGTCAATGCAATTCGGGGACAAAAATCCCTCTTCATCAATGTTTCAAAAATTACATGAAAACAAAAAAATAAATAAAGGGGGGAGAGAGGGACATTTTTATCAATGATTTCCATATTTATTATTCTTACTTCTAATGTGACATGGACCTTTATTCTACAGCATGGATTCTACTGCTTTCCCCAGAACGTCAGAACTTGGTGCTGAAAACATGTTTTAAAAGCTTGTTTTGCCACATTAATTAAAAATATTAATGCCGCCATTGGGGAGTACCTTCTGAAACTATTTGATGCCTGGTTACACTGCCATCAACACGTTCTGAGATATTGACTTGGAATAAGTAAAATATGGAGATTACTTACTAAAGTCTAATTAACTGTGCAGTTACACTCTGCAAGTGCAGTTGCTCCAGAGCTTAGTAAATGAGGTAAAACTTCACTTTACAAAGAACAACCAATTACATGCAAGGAAAATAATAAAAACAGCATTTTTGCTTGCACATGATTGGATGATGGAAGCCAGCAGAGTTCTCCCTTTGCTCTGCTGGCTTCCATCATCCAATCATGTGCAAGCAAATATACTGGTTTTATTATTTTCCTTGCATCTTATTGATTGTTCTTTGTAAAGTTAAGCTTTACCTCATTTACTAAGATCTGGGGCAATTTGCCTTTAGTAAAACAACCCCTATGAGTCCCCTTTCTATCGTTGGGTGTAGAAGCACAGGCCTATGTGTCATACATTATATAATGCAAAACTGAGCACAAAATAAAGGCAGTTACAGAATTAGACTTTTAATAATGTGATTTCAAGTACAATGTCTCCCTCTAGAGGTAAGTTGTGGTCATTGTTACATTTAAAGAAACATTAAAGGATCACTAAAGCTATTTTTTTTTTTAAATAACAAACCTGTTATACTTACCTCCACTGTGCAGCTCGTTTTGCACAGAGTGGCCCTGAACCTGGTCTTCTGCGGTCCCTCGGCGGCTGTCTCTGCTCCGACCCGCAAGGACTCAACACTTTCATGCGAGCTCTCTCGCATGGTGTTGAGTGCTTGCCAGCGCGCTCCCATGATACAGCCGGCGGCCATAGCCGCTCACTGTATCACTCGGTCCCGCCCCCCGGCGCGCCGCGTCATTGGATGTGATTGACAGTAGCGCCAGCCAATGACTGCACTGCTTTCAATCCATCCACTCTAGCTAATCAACTCTAGCCAGGCTGCCCGGCGAAGAGGATGTCGGGAGCGAGCGCGGGACTTTCGAGGGGTCAGGTAAGTAAAACAGGGGGGCTGGGGGGGGGGCGCTGTTGTCGGATGTTTTTTCACCTTAATGCATAGAATGACCCTCAAGAGGATATCCGACTAGTCTACTGACCCTCAAGAGGATATCCGAGTAGTCTGCTGACCCCCGAGAGGATATTCGAGTAGTCTACTGACCCCCAAGAGGATATCTGAGTAGTCTACTGACCCTCAAGAGGATATCCGAGTAGCCTGCTGACCCCCGAGAGGATATCCGAATAGTCTACTGACTCCCCAAGAGGATATCCTAGTAATCTACTGGGCCCCAGGTGGACATCCTATTAGTCTACTGACCCCTGAGAGAATATTCTATTAGTCTACGGACCCCTGAGATGATATCCTATTAGTCTGCGGATCCCCCCCAGGAGGATATCCTATAAGTGTACTGACCCCGCCGAGAGGATATCTTATTAGTCTACTGACCCAAGAGAAGATATCCTACAGAGTGCACTACCGGGGATCTGCATCCCCAGTAGTCTACTGACACCTGACCTCTGAGAGGATAGCATATTAGTCTATTGACCCCCAAGGGGAGATCCTACAGAGTGCACCACTAGGGATCTGCATCCCCAGTAGTCTACTGACACCCCCCCCCCCAAGAGAATATCTTATTAGTATACTAACCCCGCCCAGGAGGATACCCTATTATACTTATCCCAGTCCGTTGTCTTGTTTTTTTTCCCGATGCAAGCAGAAATTATAAATCAGATTTCCTATAGGGAATATGGGGCAAATGTGTAGGACTGTCACACTTTTCAGCATTGGACGGCATCCTTAAATATACTCAAAATTAACTGGTAGTGTGCTAAACTTATTAGTGATTTGATGTACCCCTACAATTGCCCGTAACCCTATGTGTAACAGATGGGATTGTACAGATCTCTCATTTTCTGGGTACTTCTAGACCTGATTTGATTTGGTAACACATTTTTTTTTATTTACCTTGATATTTGTTGAGTTCATCAATATGTTCTGTATTTTCACTGAAGCCAAAATATCCCTTATCATCATTATCATGCTTTATGTTCTTTTGTTTCAATTCTTTAAACGCTTTAAATGCTGTTTTAGATATCAGCCTCTGATCATCTTTATGTATTATATTTTTTTGCAGTTGAACGAAGACGAAGATTTAACATCAATGACCGTATAAAAGAATTAGGGACTTTAATACCCAAATCAAATGACCCGTAAGTATATTAGGAGACATTTTTTATGCAAATAAATAAATAACTATCTATAAACAGACCTAATCAGGAAAAGTTGAATTAGCAGAATATCTGGCCGGGGCTTCAATGTGTTGGGGCTCACACTGTTCAGTATTCCAGGTGATTGCGATACATGATTTTTGGGACAAGGTGAAGTGATAAGTTATTCGATAATGAATTGGTCAGTTTCTCAGGTTTATCAAAAAACACAATAAACATTAAAATATAAAAAAACTTTAAAGTGTGGGTTAAAGTTCGACTTTACCACTTTTGGAGTGGGTGTGTTGCCACAATTATGCCACAGGTATTATGTTCATTCTTATGGCACACTTATCCTTTACAGTTCCATCTTCCACTGATGGAAGATTTGTGCTCCCCCTTCATCACCGCTGACATCTTCCTCCTGTCTTCTTCCCAGTCTGACATTCTATTGGCCAGCCACTGATGATGTACTGTAACACCTGTAATTGTAGCAGGGCCAGCGCAACTCTAGGCGATCTAGGCAGTCGCCTAGGGCGTACTGCCACCTAGGGCGCAGCCACAGCCCCTGGGAGGAGGTGGGGAAGCATCTGTCAAAAGTGATAAGCCAGTGTGAGAAGCAAGTGAGGGGTGCAAAAATGAGTTCCCGTCCCCTGGAAAACCCATCCACCTGCTCCTCTCCTCCCCCTCCCTCCTCTGATGGCTGCTCCGTCCTCTGCTCTCTGTGTCACTGTGTGTGGACAGTGCGGGTGATGGCTCAGGAAGTGCAAGTTGCTGTGCAACTGTCCTAGGTGGAAAGGATCTATTCCCCACACTGCTCCATCCACTCCACCTCCAGCATGCCTGCAGATTGTCCTGAGCTTCACACTCATCCCTTCTCCCACCCCTCCTGTGTGCTCCGTCTGTGAAGGAGAGGTGGGCGGGAAGATTAAAAAGAACTAGCCGAGCGACAACCACACTGAAAAACTGCTGAATGAGCCAGAGAGCCCCCTGGGGACCATTCCAAGTGAGTGAGCACCTTCACTGACCAGACCCTGCTACCCCCCTCTCTCTCTCCCTGAACCCCCCCTCTCTCTCTCTCCCTGACCCCCCCCCCTCTCTCTCTCTCCCTGACCCCCCCCCCTCTCTCTCTCTCCCTGACCCCCCTCTATCTCCCTGACCCCCCTCTCTCTCTCCCTGACCCCCTCTCTCTTTCTCCCTGACCCCGTCTCTCTCTCCCTGACCTCCTTCTCTCTCTCCCTGACCCCCTCTCTCTTTCTCCCTGACCCCGTCTCTCTCTCCCTGACCCCGTCTCTCTTTCTCCCTGACCCCGTCTCTCTCTCCCTGACCCCCTCTCTCTTTCTCCCTGACCCCGTCTCTCTCTCCCTGACCCCCTCTCTCTTTCTCCCTGACCCCGTCTCTCTCTCCCTGACCTCCTTCTCTCTCTCTTTCCCTGACCCCCCTCTCCCTCACCCTGACCCCCCTCTCTCTCTCCCTGACCACTCTCTCTCTCTCTCCCTGACCCCCCTCTATTTCCCTGATCCCCCTGTATCTCTCCCTGACCCCCTCTCTCTTTCTCCCTGAACCCCGTCTCTCTCTCTCCCTGACCTCCTTCTCTCTCTCTCTCTTTCCCTGACCCCCCTCTCTCTCCCTGAACCCTTTCTTGCTCCCCCCTCTCTCTCTCTCCCCCGACCTCCCTCTCTCTTTCCCTGACATTCCCTCTCTCTGACCCCCTCTCTCTCCCTGACCCCCTCTCTTTTTCTCCTTGACCCCCCCTCTCTCCCTGACCCCGCCTTCTCTCTCCTTGGGCTCCGTTCTTGTTATCTCTTAGATGCCAAGAATGAGTCTGGGGTGTATAAAACATATTGAATAAAAAAATTGCTAGAAGCAAAAGGACGTTTTTTTTTTTTTTTCGTTCAGTTTTAAATGTTATGATTAATTATTAAAATGGATTGTTATTTTGCCAACAGTTTTCACAGCACTTTACAAAATAAAGGGGGACAGTATACCTACAATACAATTCCAGACAAGAGGGTTAGGAGGGTTGATTCAGGGATCTTCAAAGTGGAACTGTGCCTTTTTTTCTTCAAGTACATATTAAGTGTTTTTTTTTTCACTTTATTTATTATTATTTAGGTAATAATATTATTTTAGTACTGTATTTTTTAACTTTGTGACAATATTTTACCTAAATTCTGAAGTATCTACAGCAGTTTTTTATGCATGCTCCCTTATAATTATATTATTGTATTAAAGTGTATGTACAGCCAAAACAATTTTTTAGATGGGAACGGGGGATAACAGAATCTTTAACCAGGGTTGACAAAAACTAAATATAAAAAAATGTAAATATTTTTTAGCACCTCGTCTGCCCGGTGTTGGGGGACCTTTCCATCTTGCAGTGGCCCAGCCTCTAGTAGCCCGTATGCTAGTCAGGGCATATGTTCCATTGGCATGGGCAGGCTTTTATTCCGGGCCATTATTATGGGCAGCTGGGGCACACCAAGCAAATAAAAAAACTTTTTGTGTACACCTGTGGGGTTTAATGTAATTTGCACAGTTTATCTTACATCAAGGGTTTTTTTTTTTAAACAATTTTACATAACTCTGAGTACCAAACCCCTTTGGGCACCAGGTGAGGTTAGCTGAACTGAGGTGGAGGGTTTTTTTTTTTTACCCAGTGGAAAAATGCCATGCTAATGTGGGATGGCTTTGCTCCTTTTTTTTTTTTTTTCTCAAGACGGCTTAACACCTTGAATGCATGAAAGTTTAAACTAAGAATGCATATATAGTTCTTGGTATATACAGTCATGACCAAAAATATTGGCACCCCTGCATTGGTCAGATAATGCATCACATGTTTATTTATTTTGTTTGTATTGGTATGACACAAAAAAGTGGATAAACAAAAAGCCAAACTGACGCATTCCACGCAAAACTCCAAAAATGGGCTGGACATAATTATTGGCACCCTCAATGTAATATTTGGTAGCACACCCAAATAACTGAAATCAATCGCTTCCTGTAACCATCAATGAGTTTCTTACACCTCTCTACTGGAATTTTGGACCACTCTGCTTTCGCCAATTGCTCCAGGTCTCTCAGATTGGAAGGGTTCCTTTTCCCAACTGCTGTTTTGAGATCTCTCCACAGGTGCTCTATAGGATTTAGATCTGGACTCATTGCTGGCCAGTTCAGTAGTCTCCAGTGCTTTATCTTAAACCATTTCTGGGGGCTTTTTGACATGTGCTTTGAGTCATTGTTCTGCTGTAAGACCCATGACCTCTGACGAAGACCCAGATTTATGACCCTGGGTCCTACATTGCACCCCAGAATTCTTTGGTAGTCTTCAGATTTCAAAATGCCATGCACACAGTCAAGACATCCAGTCCCTGAAGCAGCAAAGCAACCCCAAAAAATCAGTAAACCTCCACCATGTTTGACTGTAGGGACTGTATTCTTTTCTTTAAAGGCCTCATTTCTTTTTCTGAAAACAGTAGAATGATGGGCTTTACCAAAAAGCTGTAATTTTGTTTCGTCTGTCCACAGCACATTCTCCCAGAAGGATTTGAGCTTCCTCAGGTAAGTTTTGGCAAACTCCAAACTGGATTTTTTATGTTTCTGTGTCAGTAGTGGGGTCCTCCTGGGTCTCCTACCTTACCGTCTCTTTCATTCATATGGCGCCGTATAGTGCGAGCTGACACAGTTGCACCATGTGTCTAAAGGTCAGCTTGAATTTGTCTGGAAGCTGATTGAGGTTCTTTAGTCATCAGTTGAACAATCCTTCGTTGCAATCTTTGGTCAGTTTTTCTCTTGCATCCATGTCCAGGGAGATTAAAGACAGTGCCATGGGCTGTAAACTTTTTGACAATGTTGTACACAGCGGACACAGGAACATTAAGATCTCTCGAGATTGATTTGTATCCTTGAGATTGTCCATGCTTTTCTACAATTTTTGTCCTCAAATCCTCAGACTATTCTTTGCTGCTCTTTCTCTTCTCCATGCTCCGTGTAGCACACAGAGACACATAACAGAAAGGTTGAGTCAATGTATTACCATTTTAACTGGTTGCCGTTGTGATTTCTATATTGTCAGCACCTGTTAGTTGATACAGGTGAGTTTAATTTTAAAAAATACAGGAGCATCTCAAACTTTTTTTTTTCAGAAGGTGCCAATAATTTTGGCCAGTCTATTTTTGGAGTCTTGCGTGGAATGTGTCAGATTTGGCTTTTGTTCTTCTCTTTTTTGTATAATACCAATACCAAGAAAATAAATAAACATGAGAATGCCTAAACATGCCTAAACATTTGTAATTTCAACAATTTTCTGGGCAAAGTGGTGCATTATCTGACAGAAATGCAGGGTTGCCAATAGTTTTGACCATGACTGTAAACGTCTTTGTTTTTTTTATTTGTTGTTGTTTTGTAATATATGAAAATCGACTTTAATAATTAAAGAATTGAAATTTTTTTTAAAATGATTAAACGTAATTGTATCTTATGTTCCAGAGATATGAGGTGGAACAAGGGAACCATTCTGAAGGCCTCTGTAGATTATATACGCAAACTTCAGAGAGAACAGCAGAGATCGAAGGAGCTCGAGAACAAACAGAAGAAGCTTGAACATGCCAACAGACACCTGCTGCTCAGAATACAGGTTTGTGTTTTTTTAACTTTTCATTTTAAGTATTTTTTTTTTTTATTATCAAACGTCCAAGGAGCTAGACTAGAGCAGTGTCTCGCCTTTTTTCAGTCAGGGCACCCTTTAACCGCTTGCCAACCAGCCGCCGCAGTTATACTGCGGCAGAATGGAACAGGCAGGCGAATCGCCGACATGTTATGCCGGCTCCAAAGGCGGCCACTAAGGGCGCGCCCGCTGCTCGCCCCCGGAGCCGATGCGAGTGCCTGGCGGTCTCGATGACCGCCGGGCTCCCGCGATCGCTCGTAACACGCCGAGAACCGGGAGCTCTGTGTGTAAACGCAGAGATTCCGGTTCTCTGAGGGGAGAAGTGACAGATTGTCTGTTCATACAAAGTATGAACAGCGATCTATCTCTTCCCCTAGTCAGTCCCCTCCCCCTTCAGTTAGAACACACACTAGGGAACACATTAACCCCTTGATCGCCCCCTAGTGTTAACCCCTTCACTACCATATTGTGTTTTTTTCAAAATTGTCGCTCTTTTTTTGTTTATAGCGCAAAAAATAATAACCGCAGAGATGATCAAATACCACCAAAAGAAAGCTCTATTTGTGGGGAAAAAAAGGACGTACATTTTGTTTGGGTACAATGTTGCATGATTACGCAATTGTCAGTTAAAGCGTCACAGTGCCGAATCGCAAAAAGTGCTCTGGTCAGGAAGGGGGTAAAATTTTCCAGGGCTGAAGTGGTTAAAATTATGGATAATCTTGAGACACCTCATTGTAAAATGTAAAAGACTAAACTAATAGTTTTATATAATGCAGCGACATCCACACATGCAGGACACCTAACGTTAGGGGTGACTTATTCTTACAAAGCAAATACACCTTTGCACACTAGTACTGACTAGTATTCTAATGTTTCTCTTCTCCCTCAGTTTGTCTTCCTCGCTCAGATAATGTGACCCCTAAGCTGATGGAGATGGGTACGGGAGGGGCAAACAAGAATTCTGTGCAAGCACCTGACTTCCTTATCAACCAATGACATCATTGGTTGTAAGAACTCTGGCAAGAGGCCGCTGGCTTGTATACAATTTTTGGACAATTGTTAGGCATTTTTCCAATGCACATCTGAAGAAACCTGAAGGCACCCCAAAGTGGGCACCATGGTTGAAAAAGGCTGGACTAGAGAATAGCCAGGCTGCATATTATAGCTGACCTATAGTCAGAAAAAAATGATATGCTTTAAAGGCTGAAAAAAAGAAAACAAATGCAGCCACCCTTCTAAAATTGGTAAGCTGCAACATATGCTTAAACTGTATCTAAATCTAAAAAGAAAAATGTAATAATACTATCAAGTAAAAAAATGTATGAAGGAAGAGCACAGGAAAGTCTATGAAAAAAAATGTCATTTGATGCCACACCATTGAAAATAGCATACCGCTGAAAACTCTTTAATACAATTCTCTAATAAGTGTATTCAGCCAGATAGTTTAGATGCTTGCATTTGGGACACAATTTTCATATTCAGAGCAATTAATAGTCATTTACATATATTTTACTTCCTCGACTTCACACTTTTTTTTTTTCCTTTCTATCTTTCACTAGGCACACTGATAATGAGCTCAAGGTGTAATTATCCTAGCTAAATAGACATAGCATATACCAAGCCTTGGGGCAATGGTGTTATGTAATGGTAATTTTAGCTTGATAAAAAAGCCTACTGATAATGTGTACTGACACGTGTCATCAGTCTTCTGTTATTGTGCACACCTCCACCAAAATATTTCACCTAAATGACCTTGACTTAGCCGGTGATTATTCAGAACCCAACATGCTCGCAAAATCCAAGGAATGTGGAAGTCTGCAGGTTTATACATGTCCCCTGTGCTTTTTTATTTATTAACAATACATAGGGGAATTAAAGTGGTTGTAAACCTTTGACATAAAAAATGAACAAAGCACATCCTTCTATTGTGTGTACTTGCCTCTATCCAAAGCACAAAGTGTGATTTTTGTCTGCTGCCTGGTTCCTATGCATGAGTCATTTCTGACAGGCTGTGCCAAATCCAACGGATCGAGGGGATGGGGAGAGGGAGCGCCAACATACAGCCTGAGATTGACAGCCTCAGCTGTGCATGTTTCCCTATCAAATTGTGTGGAGGGTGTGTGTCCATTCCCTCCACTCAAGTATCAGATTACACTCAGCTCCCCTCTTTGAGCTGTGCAGTGTGGGATGTCAGATCTTTGCCCTCTGCCTCTAAAATCTGAGAAATAACCTTTGATTTGTGTGCTGTAGAGGAGAGATGCTGCAGATAAACAGGTACAACTTATGTAGGAGGATATGTTTTACCTCTGTGTACCACCTAATGCTAGTCACTTCACCGGGTATATGTAAGGGTTTACAACCACTTTGATGATTTTATTTAAACACATTTCTGTGTGTGTCAGAACTGGATATTGGCATAACTACAGCCTTAGCAGACAATGTGACTATTATGTGGCCCCGAACTGTTTGATCTTCTGAAACCCAGTATGCAGGGCCAACAATGCTACTGGGAATTTCAGTGCAGTAGTGGCACCACTGTCAGCCCAAACAGGAAGCAATAGCATTCGGCATTATGATATAAAAAATGTATAAGTATCACTACCAGTCCTGTATTCGATAAGGATTGATAACCAGCTGAATAAAAGGCTTCATTGTGAATGTCCTATGCATGCTTACATGGCAAAAATATCTTAGACACATTCAACTCTGGTGAAGCTCTTTCCTCGGAGTAGAAAAAAGGATGGATGTCAGTCACTTTAAAGATCAATTTAGAGTAATTTATTTGCAGACTGCATAGACGAAGGGAAGGAGGGAGCACAGGATACCTAAAGTTTGCTTGCCAGAACACAAGCTCTGGTCTTGTGCATGTCTTTCTAGGCCCTTTGTTGTGGATTCCACAGGCTAGAACCCTGAAAATTGTAGTTAATGGACTTTTGAGGTACCCACGGATTACAGCTGAAACAATTTAGAGTAAAGCAAAGTTTCTTTTATTCTCATATTCCAAATAAAATGAATATAACTTTTTAAATGCTTCAATATGTCAGGGAACCTCCTGTGCAATGAAACCCCAGGTTAATCTGGCTGGAATACACACAGCTCCTTGGAGATTTAGGTTCTAGTGGTATCTTGATCCAGGTGCTCCAAGACAGGAGAGCTGAGAAGACTCATGTGTGGACAAAACACTCACCAACACTTTTGTGGGAGATAGCTGCAGTTATTTCCCCTAGAGTAGACACATTATTTCTCTAGTAGCCAACATCCTCAGGATTCCTGCTTCTTCCAACCTCTAGGCCAGTGGTCTCCAAACTGTGGCCCAGGGGCCGGATGCAGCCCTTTGGCTGCCCTTATCTGGCCCTTGATGCATTCTTCCTCCCACTGATACCATCGATGGTGCACTATTCCTCCCACTAAAAACCATGGAGGGGGCACTATTCCTCCTACTAACACCAATGATGGGGCACTATTCCTCCCACTGATACCAGTGATAAGGCATTATTCCTCCCACTGACACAATGATAGGGCACTATTCTTCCAATGACACCAATGATGGGGCACTATGCCTCCCTCTGACACCAATAACAAGGCACTATTCTTCCCTCTGACACCATCAATGGGGCACTATTCCTCCCATTGACACCAATGACTGGGCATTATCCACTCCCACTGGCCACAGTCTGGCCCTTCTAAAGCCTGAAGGGTAGTAAACTTTGGAAAGTTTGGAAATCCCTGCTCTAGGCCTAAAGGTGTGCGTAGAAAGACAGACAGTTCACAGGAACATCCTCCTAAAAGTAGTAAATTGTGTGAGAATATAAAAAAATAAACATACATGCAAGCTGCCCCCTTCAAAGCCCAAGAACCAAGCGATCACGTGAATGTTAAACACTCAGTTCAGGGGTCCGCTCTGAGCACAGAGCAGTAACCGTCAGTCGCGGCTTTCCGCTCTACTCCTCCTGTGCAGGAGAGTGGACAGGAGCCATTGACTCAGGTTCTTAGCGGTGCATTGAGAGGCTGAGCCAGCTACCTGTAAGGCATCTGGTTGGATCCTGACATTATTGTTGGCATACATCCAGAGTCTGGAATAGTTCTAAATCAGGGTTGCAGAAGACGTAGATGACCCACATGAGAAGTATGGCCAAAAAAGCTTTGGCCGCACTTTTCTTTTAAGGTCTAAGCTCTGGAGGAAAGTCCATGTCAAAGGAAGTGATTCCAGTGTTTTAACACCTCTCCAGCACGCTTTACTAGGCCACTGACTACTGGTGATTGACTAGGTTATTAAATATTCATTACAAAAACTGTAACTAATCAAGCAAAGCCTGCTAGAGTATTTGGCAAAGGAAAGCAGTCATTTGTTAGAGAACACACACTAGGAAAACACGTATAAGGCTGACAGCAGCCTACTGCTTCCTACAAATCATAGAAAAGTAAAAAAGGCAATTTGAAATAATACTAGATTTCTCTATATATAAAGTTTTGAAGTCTGTGTTAAATTGCTAAAGAAACAGTTAGGGCCTACGGACGCTGAGTTATACCATTCTTGGTGACTGCGGCGAGAAGCGGCATCCCACTTCTTGGGAAAAAAAACAAGCACCCTCAATCACCATCTGACTGAAAAAAGTTGATGAAATCACTGAAATAGAGGACTTGGTTGCAATGGAGAGAGGCATGAGAGAAAAATTCCTTACAAAGTGGTTCAACTGGCACAAGTTCATATAGTCTGCTGAGTATGCATCTCTAGTACACTAAACCCAATCTAGCATCACTGATGGAGGGCTAACAACCACAAGAAGGTCAGAGGCTCGGAGAGTTGTCTTCCTCTTTTCCCTTCTCCCCCCATTTTTTTCTGTCCCATTTATCCCTCCTTTCCACCCCCTAAATTTGTTTTAAAAATGCAGGATACAGTGACTCCTGGGTTCCCACAGTGACCAGGGTACTCAACTCATGGATATAAGGTTTTCTTGTGCTTGAACTTTACAAAGTTGGTAACTCTACCTGTTCTGTATTGTTGGTTCTGATACAGATTATGTCTCAACGTTGGCCGCTGTATGTGTCACCTCTGGATCTTACAAATTGATACTAGTGTGCTATGAGACCTCTCTACTGTTGCCTGATAAATAAAGAAATGAAAAAAAAAAATGTATAGGGCCCCATCACACGTAGTTATGGCCCTGAAATGAAACCCATATGCATAGACCCGAAGCACCTACTGTCATATGAATGCTCTCAATAGGTATTTAGCAGCCATTGGTGAAAGAAGTATAAAGTAGATTCTAGCATTGGCAGACCTCTGTTGACATATGTCTTCTAATACAGCAATAGAAGCAGTGTATCTAAAAACTGTGGGGGTGGTCTGTAATGTTGCTTGCACTGGATCCTGCATTGGTGCTCAATTTGGCACTTTGTGCAACACGTGTAGTTAGCCACAGGGTGCAATACAGGTCCAGGGCCATGGTCCATTCCTATGGAACCTAGACCCTGCAGACCCCTTTGGGAGTATGCCCACTGTGATGGGCAATGCCTAGACCCTATATTGAAACCAATGTTGTGGACAGTAAGAAATTTTCCAACAGATTCACAAAAAATAATTGCTTACCGAAAACTGTATATAGCAACACATATTGCCACAACATACTTGAAAAAATAGTTTTTGGATTTACATTTTGATTATATATTTCATGGGAAGTTTTGCAAAGGGGTGTGGTAATCAAATACGGTTCAATTAATGTTTTTTCATACCTTTCAGGAACTGGAGATGCAAGCCAGAGCCCATGGACTATCCATCATGCCTTCCACAGGTCTTTGTTCTTCTGACCTGGTAAATCGAGTCATCAAGCAGGAACCAATATTGGACAGTTGCAACCAGGAGGTTTTGCAAAATCACCATGATTTATCTGGTACCAGCACCCTGGATCTCACTGATGGTACCATCACTTTTAGCAACAACCTTAGGAACATTAACGACTCATCCACCGCCTACAGCATGCCCACGAAGATGGGCTCCAAACTGGAAGACATATTCATGGACGATACCCTTTCCCCAAGAGTACATGACACACTTCATTCAGTATCTCCGGGTGCCTCCAAAACAAACAGCAGAAGGAGCAGCATAAGCATGGAAGAAAACGACCATCACTGTTAGCATCTCCTCAATATGCTTTCTTATAGACTTCATATCCTGTAATATTTTTGGAGAGTTAGATTTCTAGATAGCTCATTTTCATAGAAGTTTTGCTGCATTTCATCCATAGGCCAGCACTTATGCTTTGTTTTTTGTTTTTTTAATTTTTCAATTTTGTAAAGGTTTTTTTGTATATATTATTACTTGCGTTGCCTCCAAAGTATTGTGCACGATCAATACAGTTTTCTACTCATGGACACAATGGATTGTCTTAGCTATTTAAAACAAGCATGGGCAATCTAAAGCTTTTTAGGGGTTGAATAACTCTTAGTTCGAGCATAACTGGCTAGCCAAAGTCGTGCAGGTCATGCTGGTTCTTGGGGGTTTCGGAACAAAGGGTGAGCCGAAAGGTTGGCCCTACCTGGTTTAAACCACTAACATTGCTTCAGAGGCAATGGACCTGTGTGTTTGGGTTGGGTTTGCAATACACCATGTCAATACAGTTTATGGCAATGAATGTACAGAAACCAAATATCTGCATAAGAGTAGATTCCATTGTGCTGCCTTAATTACATGGTCAAGCGAGGATTGTTTAGAACTTCTGTTTGTAAAAATGCTTGAAGTAAACCACAGAAGAAAAACTATAGTATGTGCTGTAATAGGTACTTATTATACCAAGGATTTAGGTAGTATTATAAGGAGTGGTGACCATAACTAGTAGCTATATTCTTCCAACTTTGTTTTTGTTTTTGTTTTTTTCTTCCTTTATTAAAATATCTCAGGATTTAATGTTTATTCAGGTTCATCCACTAATCTGATTAGTCATCTTATCCTGTAGAATTTTTGAAAGATCCATGGAAACTTCATAGAAGCTTTTAGTTGGGCATGAGAGTCACTGGGAATCTAAACCAAATTGGCTTTTCCATTGACTAGTTATAGGCCAACATATATTCCAACCACAATTAAACTATTTATTCCCACCTTAGCCATAAAGAGTGGAAAGATTCAGCTATGTATTACTTGTTCCACATCCAGAGTGTTCAATTGCTGTCTCATATTATCTGTCAGATAATTAAGACATTTCCATAGTTTTAAGACCCTATATGCTGCCCTTTCCTTTAAATTAAAGTATATTCAATTATTCAGCCCAACTTAAATTCTTCTTCAATCTTCTTTATCGATGTCCCACCTAGCTCAATAATAACCGTACCCTAGCAAAGTAGAGGCATTTTCCCAGTAACAACATCACTGATCTTTTTTTTATTTACTATGTTTATTTTCTCCTTTAAATATGTGCTTATTTTATTTGCGATTAAATGATAAGACTTGGATCTAAATGTCCTAGTCACACATAACAGAAGGAAAATAAACAGACTACTAGTTGAGGGGATTCTTGCAGGAACACCTTCAAATTGGTGGTTAAATAGTCCTGACAGCCAATCAAATGTTGCTGTTTTGTTTGCCATTTAGGCTTCAAAGTGCAGACTAACAGACTATTGACTGACAAGGGTGGCCTTAGAACTTGTCTTCTTTAATATGTATCCTCAGGGGAGCTTCCATCTCCCTCAGTTCATGTCAAACTCAATTTGATGTCTGTGCCATAATTACTGCCTTAATGAAAAATGGATGGAGAGGCTAAAGATGATAAGTTGTCATGTACTAGTGGTTCTCTGCAATATACTCATTTGTTGAAATGCAATTTGGTGTGAAATAACTGAACTTGATGTAAAATAAATGTAGGTATGCAATAAGCAGACATGGGCTGCCTTTAGCAATAAATGAGTACATTGCCACTCTCAATTAGTAGACTTTGCATGCATCATTTTGGCTAGAGGTAAAAGGGTGACCATTGCTTGTGTAACTACCGTATTTATCGGCGTATAACACGCACCGGCGTATAACACGCGCCGGCGTATAACACGCACCCCAAGTTTAGGAGAGAATTTAAGGAAAAAAACTTTCCCCAGTGCAGCCTTGTCCCCAGTGCAGCCTTGTCCCCAGTGCAGCCTTGTCCCCAGTGCAGCCTTGTCCCCAGTATCCATGCCTGCCGCCGCCGCCGCCATACACATGCTAGTAGTTTTAAATATGGCGCCGCGGAGTTCGGAGGGACTCGGCGCCGGCGGAAGTGAACGAACGCCGCCGAGATACACATAGCCGAGAGTTCTCGGCTCTTTTTCCGGCGCCGCTCACAGTCCCGCCCAGTCCCGCCCTATGATGGACATAACACAGGTCCAATGGCGGGACTGGGCGTGACTGTGAGCGGCGCCGGAAAGAGCCGAATACACTCGGGTATGTGTATCTCGGCTCTGAGCGAGCACCGCCGAGTCCCTCCGAACTCCGCGGCGCCATATTTAAAACTACTCGCTATGTGAATGTCGGCGGCGATATTCACATAGCGATAGCGGGGAGGGGCGTATAACACGCACCCACGACTTTCCCCTGTTTTTAAGGGGAAAAAAGTGCGTGTTATACGCCGATAAATACGGTAATTGTGCAGTCGTTGATGCTACAACGTCTGCTATCACATGCGCAATTTTTACTTTGCAAGGGAATTTACACTCATCTTAGTGAATAAGTGGAAGGTTAACTGACTTCTCTCATCCAATCATGTGCAAACAAAAATACTGTATTTTTTCCTTGCACAAGATTGGGTATTCATGGCAAATTAATTTTCAACATTATCACAAAGATAAATGAAAATTCTCTTGCAAAATGAAGATTCAATTTGTAAAATAAACATGCTTTACACCTTTAGTAAATCAGCCACAATGTGTTCAAAATCAGGTGATCGATCCCTAGTGATATTAGTCACATGATCAGAGGTCACAAAAAACAAAGGCAGAGGGTACAGATTCAAGTGTAGTATAGGAAGCTCTTTCTTCAAATAAAAAACAGCCAAATGAGCACTTGTATCATGAAGCAATAACTCAAGCCTGCCAGCCACAACATGATCAGAGGTTATCCATGTATCTCTAGCCTAGAGTTTCCAATGTCTCTGCTTCTATAAATGGTGTCGGGCAAAGTTTAAAAGCTACAGGTATATGGGCAAGCTCTGCTTCATACTAACCCACAGATGATCTCATGCCCAACAAAAGACTTTCCCCACTTCTTTGCTTTCAGTTGGCGCTACTCATAGGAGCAGTACTCAATAGTGCACTTTGTGCACAGGACACGCGCTGCACAAGTACAGTATTCGGGGGTTCTTATTTATTGTCAAATACTATCTCTTTATTTTTACAAAACAATAAAAACGAGAATATATCAATCGATACAATATTAAATAAAAAATAGACCATACATTTTGTAGTCATGTCAAATTTACAACCGTGATGCCAATTGTCTTTCATGCTGGTTGTTGCAGGATTACCATGCTAATTTCAGACTTTGGTCTATTCCTTCCATTTGCTGTGGACAATCTGGGAACATCGTTTGTCCCCTTTTGGGTTTTCAACACCTTTTTGACATTTTGGGCTCACATAGTATTACGGATTGGCTATCAGGAGCTGACTGACTTGGAATTATAGTATAAAGGCCCAATAATTGGTTGGGTTTCATAATCCCTTAGAAGCCCAAAAATCTCCCCGTTTTTTACCAGTCTTGATTTATATGTGATTATTGGCACAATTTACTTGGTTCTTTTCAATAAGTCAACGTGTTGTTTATCCCGTGATGGAAACTCTTTTGCCGCGTTCACACGATCGGACTTTCTACCAACAAAACCGTGGAGTTTTCTTCGAAGGTTGTTGGCTCAAACTTGTTTTGCATACACACGGTCACACAAATGTTGGCCGACAATTACGAATGTGGGAACGCGGTGACGTACAAGATGTACGACGAGCCGAGAAAAAGAAAGTTCAATAGCCAGTGCGGCTCCTTTTGCTAGATTCTGACCATGCGTGAATTTTGTGCGACGGACTTGTGTACACACGATCGGACTTTTCGACAACAAAGTTTTGTTGGCAGAAAATTTGAGAACCTGCTAGCAAGCATTTGTTGGCGGAAAGTCCGACAGCAAATGTTCGATGGAGCATACACACGGTCGGACTTTCCGACAACAAGCTCACATCCAACATTTCCCGTCAGAAAATCGGACGGTGTGTATGGGGCATTTGAGCTGAAACTCGTCGGGATTTCTTTGTCTAATACAAACAATGGTTGTAAATGTCACATGACTACAAAATGTGTGGTTCATTTTTTAATCTAATATTGTATCAATTGATATATTCTTGTTTTTATTGTTTTGTAATAATAAAGTGATAGTAGTTTACATACTTGTTGTTACTGGTGCCTAAAAAAATCCCACCAAAATGTATTTTTAATCTTTAACAATATCAGGGATGTGATGCCATCTTTTCCTAACTTAGCATAAGCCTGAGTTTTTTTTTTGGTTCTTATTTATTGCTTACATCGGCCTGGGGTATACCTTTTTGCAATTATCCTATATCTTTCCACCTTACAGATGAACTTTAGCCTAACATTCAGTCTTTAGTATTTATTACATTTCAGTTCTTTCAATCATGGAGGTTCAACATCACATGTGGATGTTATTGAGGGTAGTCAGCACGCAAATGCGGCCTAGATATGCCCACTTCTCCAGACTGACATCCCTCCATCAAGGCATTTAAAATATGCATGCCAAGTGCCAGCCAACTGCTTGCATCAGAGCTGAAGGTTCTTGAGAGGGATACTGAGGCAGAGAGATGTGAGGTTTTTAGAAAAGCTTGTGTACAACACTCTACTGTCCCTTCCCACCAGCCATGGTCTACCTGTATTGCAGAAAAAAGCACAAAGACCCAGTAATGAAGTCACACTGTCCTTCCCACCAGCCATGATCTACCTGCATAGAAAAGCACAAAGACCCAGTAATAAAGTCATTTAATTATAATTATTTTATTATAAGTAATAAAGTCCTCCTCTAAAATAATGTAATAAAATGGAGATGTTTTATTAAACATTTCATTAGTATATTACTTGAGGTGAAAGGGGAAACTAGGCAAGGCAAAATGTGAGAAAATTAAACTTTAGGTTTAATTGAAATGGTGTCAAATTGTTCCAGAAATTAGATAGTGCTGTTCAGAATGCAATATGTATTTTGGCAACGAGAGTGCTCCCGAATTGCAATGCATGTTGTCTATTGTATGTGGTGCCATATTGTTTCAATACCTACTCTGTTCAATGTAAATTCTTCACCCTATTTTGGCAGAAATGCATTTCTTGAAAGATTGTACAGATAAAACAACCATTGAAAATATTGGAGCTTTCCTTCCACTGTGTTAGGGGTGTTAAAATGATGCAACACAAGAGTTAACCAATCTTATGCAAAAAATATACTAAAAGTTATTTATAAATAATGTATGTTGCTCATAACATCCATTTAGATTCCCTATGAAAATCTGTATGGCATTTGTAAAATTAAAGCCAACACATCCACTTTTTCCATTTTTTTCTCAAATTTTTAAAATTAATTTTTCCTGTTAATTAAATAAGGAGATAGAACGATCATGGTAACCGAAAAGGTTCAAAATGTCTCTCAACCAGGATGTAATTAACCTTTAAAAAATATTGTAATTGGAATCTGTGACTCTACATTTTTGGATGTTTCTCAACAATGTATAGAGATTCCTGTTGCCTCTGTCTTAGTATCTAAGATAGTGATGTTGATTTACTAAAGGAGTATAGAATGTTTTTTTTAGATGGTTGAAAATGATGAAGCTATTTTTGAAACTTTTTATTTATTTTTTAATAAAACAGTGAAGGGTTAGTGCCTTTGTCGAGTTTTTTATTACCGTTTCTGCCCCTATTGAGACGATTTTCCTTTGCTTCCTGTCAGGACAGAATTCGATGGGAACACTATCCAAACTGGTGAAAGTTTTTACTGCTTACTGTGCCTTTCTGTCTGGGTGACAGCTGCATTTTCTGTTTCTTGCATGGGTGTCAAAAGGACAGACAGTGTGGCAAAAATTTCCCCAATTGGGTCAAAGAAAAAAAAAATACCTAACAGAAATTTGAACTCTCCACCCTATCCAAAACTAAAAAAAAAATGGGTGGAGTTAGGATTTAAGCTAAATGAACATTTGTGTTTAAAAAAAAAAAAAAAACTCTATACAACTTTACTAAATCAACCCCAGTCGATCACAGGAGAATAGATAGTAGTGGAATTGTGGCAACTTGGGGGATTGCCAAGATGCAATATAATTGAGTGAACAATATTTTCTGAATGAAAAGCCAAACAAAATTCTGAAATTTATTCAACGCTTAGCCAAAACATTTACCAAATCTTTATCTTAATTGAGCAAATATTGGGTGATTTATATAAAAATGGGACTTATCTCACATTTTTTGTAATAAGTTTGGAACTGCGTTAGTTGGCCATTGAATGCAACAAATGAGAGATTTGAGGAGAGGATAACATCCTCTAATTTGGCATAGGATTAGACAAACCAGAAGGGGTAAAATGTCTGTACAACCTCACTTGAGTACTATGTTCTTCCCTCATTTTCTTTACTGTAGTACAAATCAAAATAGCTCTTTAGACAGATTTGATTTTCTTGTCTTCTAGAAAAATCCCTCATGACCCAATAGTCACCCATATAAAATGGTGGTTTGGTCCAAATTGGGCATATTGCTTTCCTAATCTAGGTATTCATTTCTACTCGTGTTATTTAACGGCTAACAATAGTCATTTGCCCTAAGTGCCAAAAAGAAATTTTTAAATGTGACCATATAAATCAATTTAGAGAGAGAGATCTAAATAAAGATGGCAGTTGTGTAGAAAACCTTACAGTATTAGATATTAAGGATGTAAAAAGGCACCACACCCAAATTTACACAAAAACTGCACATTTCAGACCACTGCCAATTACTGATTGAACAGAACAGCCTCTATCCCAAATAAAATATTTATAAAATTAATTATTTGCTATTATTTTACATTGCATAGTTCTTATATTATATTTGAAAACGTTTTGACCAGCATGACAAATGTTCTGGTAACCTTTTTTTAGATAAAGTGGTTTTACCACCGATATCCTGTTTGCTCTTTACCATTGAACAAATAGAAAAAAATCCATACAACAGACGACCATAATTTATGGGATAATGATATCTTATTTTTTATTTTATTGCTGTATCCCTTTTTGTTGGCTTTTTTTTTTTTTTTTTTTTTTTTTACAAATTTTGGGGATAAACCTTTTATATTACACAGTTTAAAAAATTGCATCTGTAAAGTACAGCATTTTGTATTTTTTTTTCTCAGTTCATTGTGTCCTGTTCCATATGTAAAGAATGTTTATTTAAAAATCACGACAGATACATTAGGGAATATTTTGTATAGCTCTACTTGGAAATGCGGGATAGGATTTTCAGACTTAGTGCTTTTAGATCTTCTAGGAAAAATATAAAACTATTTATTTTTAGAGGTACGTTCGACTTGTTTGAAATCTGAAGATATTTTGGTGTTTATTCTGATTCAGTTTTTTTTGGTAATGTGAATATTAAATGCATTTTATGCAATTTACTGCAGTCTTATCAGAAGATGTTCTAAAAGAAATTCATATATCTTCAGATAAATGTTACTTAATTATCTATTTGAATTTAATATACATCTACTGTATGTTGTAAAGTTAGCTTTGATGTATTAATTATTAATGTAGATCTATGCAATAACAGTAGTTACAAGTGTAATTTGATCAAAATTCGCTATATAGAGAGGGCTGGTGTATTTTGGGTATACGGTAGCCTATTTTATTTTGCTGTAGCAACAAGCACTAGTCTTGTAGTAGAAAAACTAAATTCTGTCATTCAGAATGAAGTGCCTTAAATTATAGTCTTATTTTCTTTTGGACTCGCACTGACTGAAGTGTGCTTAGTGAAATCTATTGGAATAGTTCAGTAAATGACGATCATTGAGTGTTACTTAGATGTACTTATTAACGCATATGTGCTTCCAGAATTTCTGTGCTAAATTTGAATGTTTTTTGAAAATGTTATACCTAAAACTCAAGATGTGCCAATGTCCACACAACCAACTAGAGGTCTTTTTAATGAAATCAGTGAATTGTCTATAAAGCTATTCTTTATTAATGTGAAGAAAAAAATTTGATTTGTTAAACTAGTTTCCAAAGCACAGACTTATGAAATGTAACTGCTGGCCTTCTGTGTTGTTTCAGTCTGGAGATTCAGTTGTGTACTTTAACAAACAAAGACAATTACAGGGAAGGAAGGAATATTCTAATTAATTGCTAAATTGCTACATAGATTTTTTTTTTTTAAATGATTTTAAAAGACAATCTTAATGTAATTTAAAAATAAATAACCTTAATTTTAATTATAAAATGTGGAAGAAATTGAAGAAAATCAGACACAGAATAAATATTATGTATTCTTTAGAAAAATGTAAATTCATTTAGCTTTGTAAATAAATGGAAGTGGAGAGTTGTTGACAATAATATCCAATCATAACATCCAGTCGTAACATCCAATCATGCACAGGTGCATTTAAAAAAAGCAAGGCTTTGCCTTTCACATGATTGGCTGATTGAAGCAAACACAGCTCCACTTTATTCACTATGCTAACTGAATATTTACTACCCCTCTAGAAAATGATCTCTGATAAAAACATACTTTTTTTGTTGTATTAAATATGCATTTCCATGTTATATATTTATTGTTTGAAAATTTTCATGTATACAGTTGATAAAAGGCAAATAGTTTTTTCATTAAATAAATTACATACATTGTATTTAAGCCTAGTTGTATCCTACAAAAATTGGAGGAAGGTAATAAAAGCCCCAAAAGGCCTGCATTTTGCTCAGAGATCAATAAATATGTATTTTTAACAAATCCCCATAAGTCAAGTTCCTCCACCCCAAACTCGCTCATCCATGTCTTTATGGACCTTGCTTTGTGCACTAGTCCAAATCATTTGGTGGAGGGGGAATTATGGTGTGGGGTTGTGTATCAGGAGTTAGGCTTGGCCCCTTAGTTCCACTGAAGGGAACTCTTAAGGCTTCAGTATACCGAGACATTTTGGACAACTTTGTGGGAACTGTTTGGGGATGGCCCCTTCCTGTTCCAACATGACTGCGCACCAGTGCACAAAGCAAGGTCCATAAAGACACGGATGAGCGAGTTTGGGGTGGAGGAACTTGACTGACCAGCAGAGTTCTGACCTTAACCTGATAGAACACCTTTGGGATGAATTAGAGCAGAGCCTGTGAGCCAGGCCTTCTCGTCCAATATCAGTGCCTGGCCTCACAAATGGGCTTCTGGAAGAATGGTCAAACATTCCATAGACACACTCCTAAACCTTGTGGACAGCCTTCCCAGAAGAGTTGAAGCTGTTATAGCTGCAAAGGGTGGGCCAACTTAATATTGAACCCTACAGACTAAGACTGGGATGCCATTAAAGTTCATATGCGTGCAAAGGCAGGTGTCTCAATACTTTTGACAATATAGTGCATATCACATGTGGCAAAAGTCTACGAAGGCAGCTCCCCTTTCTCTGGAGTGTTTTTCCTTTTACTCCTGTTGTGTAAATGAGACAGGAAGTGAAGGAAAATCTCCTTGATGGGACACAGATGGTAAAAAAAACCCTCACAGGTGTCTTCTTGTCTCTTTCAAAAACCAAAAAAAAGTTTTTTGCCTTACATGCAATTTTAATAAATACTTTTTGTTTAATCCCACTATAGATCTACCTGGATACAACTAAATCAAAAGAAGTCATAAGTCTTTGTGTATTGTGTTATAGCCTTGTGTCTTCTCCACTATCATGTACGCTAGCGAGTAATATTCCATCATAAGTGTGTTGAGGAAGCAATAGGAGAAGAAAACAAGGGGTACTAGCTATTACCTAAGGTAGCTTAATAATTACTTAACCAGCCAATGTTTTTCTTTTTTTAGTCAAAAAAAAATCTGCCTAAAAAATAACAATGAATGTATTTTTTTTTCTAAAATTAAGCAATAATTTTACTGGGGTTTATCTTCTGTACTGTGCCTTTAAAAAGACTCCATTGCAGTTGGTTGGTATGACGACTCTATTCAGTAGGGGTGCAACGGATCAAAAATCTCACGGATCGGATCGATCCTCGGATCAGAGTCACGGATCGGATCATTTTCGGATTAGCAAAAAAAAAAAAAAAAAAACACCACACAAATCTTGTTACACCCATCGGACTTTTAGATTTAAAAGCTATTTTCAACACAAAACCGAGCTTATATGCATAAATACAGTATTTGTGCATATAAGCTCAGTTTTGTGTTGAAAATGGCTTTTAAATCTAAAACTCCGGTGGGTGTAACAAGATGTCCGCTTGCCCCCTTCTCACTCTATCATTATTGTACTGTGCAGGAGTGTGGGGTGTAGCAAGATGGCGGCGACGAAACGTCACTTCCTGTCGAGACAGCGGCCGCTTCCGGGTGTACTAAGATGGCCGTCGGCTCCGGAGCTAGGCCGAAGCCGCGGCCTTTCCTATGGCTGAGGCCGAAAAGTGCTCCGCGGATCGCGGGTGTGCCGATCCACAGAGGGTGATCCGTACGGATCACGGATCGGCAGCGATCCGTTGCACCCCTACTATTCAGTGGCGGTCTGTGGTAATTTTTTTTTGTAGGCAAAAGTTGCTTTAAAAAAAAACACCCCCGCCACTGTAATTCATGCGCCCCACATCCTGAAATGGGCCGAACGCATGAATAGGGTGTGGCAGCCGTGGATAGAGGGGGCGGCGCCTAATGGACGGGCCGCTGCTGATTCTATTTAAACTGATCATTTCAAAGAGAGTTGAGTTTGAATATTTACATCATACCTTGTTCATTGGATCCTCCACTAAAATTGAGACTTGCTGGACATGTCTCAGTTTTTCAATGCTTCTGGCATGAGCTCAAGTCAAAGAAATAGTTGTCTATAGGAATTCTCTGACAACTTTTATGCTTGCCCACTGAAGTGAAGATTGAGAGGATTGATGTGGGATATTTCTAGAATCTGTAGAAATTTGCAGTGGAAGCAATTATAATCTTAAAGATTTATTTAAAGTGTATCTAAAGCCAATTTTTGCCTACGAGACAAAAAGTGATTGGACATTTCCCATTGGTGCACAGACAGCAAAAAAAAAAAAAATGACCGGGTTTGAACCATTTCATATGGTATCAGAAATGAGTAAATATAGTTTTGGCTTTAGATCTACTTTAACAGAGTCAAACTCTACTTATTATAAATTTTACATTTGGGTGGAATTGTTTTTACATTTTTCACTACCATATACCAGTCTTATGTGTCTCGCTGTCCAATTGGCACCTATAGAGAATGTATACAAAGCACAAAAAGGCCACATTTTTCAAATAAACTGCACTGGAATGAACAGAATACGTGTTAGTATGTACACCTTAAATTTTTTTGGGGTAACACAAAAGAGATGTATCTGTTTTGTACTGTAACATGTAGTTAATGTACACAACTGGCTGCTTTTGGCAGTGTTAATGTGTATAAGGTTCATATCTCTGTACGGTATGGATCAATGTTATTGTATCTGACTATTGTTATTGATAGAAGGAATAAAGATTTTGGTTTTTCACATTTGTGGACCCATTGCTATATTCAATGAAAAAAACACTTTCAGTTTTATGGCTTACCCATATCAATGGTAACTTTTGTTATGTATATTTTAGTCACCTAGAACAGTAGTCTCCTAACTGGGGCCCTTTGCCTGCCCTTAGAGCACTATTCCTCCCACTGATATGAGGCACTATTCCTTCCACTGACACCAACAGTGGAGCATAATTCCTGCCACTGACACCAATAATGGGGCACTATTCCACCCACTAGACATGTGCAGAACGGAAAAATTTGTTTTGTTTTGGATATATTCGCTCTCACTAATTTCGGAATTTATTTAGTGTCGTTTCGGAATTTGTTTATTTTTATTTCGTTTTTTAAATGTAGTTTTGTTTTCATTAAATTAGTTTTGTTTATTAATTTTTTAATGAATTCCAAAATTTCATTGGAAAAATGATCGACCAATTCAAATTCTGTGTGAAGAATAGCTTCCCCACTGACAGCTGAAATATAAACAAAACAATGCAGGCAATAGAAGATCCGGAAAAAAAAAGCGTGCCCCCCCAATCCATACCGGGCCCTACGGGTTTGGTATGGATTCTGTAAGGAACCCCACGGCAAAAGAAAAAAAAATGGCGTGCTGTGCCCCACAATATCTATACCAGACACTTATCCGAGTGGACAAGCGGTCACCCCCCTCCTGAGCCATATCAGGCCACATGCCCTCAGCATGGGGGGTGCTTTAGGGCAGGGGGGCTCTGCAATTTGCTCCACCGCACTGCCGAACCTGAAAAAAGCCTTGTCGAACGTTTCCCCTGAACTGCCTGCTTCTCCATCTGACATTTCTTAAATAGCCAAGGGGAGGAGTCACCTGATGACATCACATGGTGACCCTGCCCCTTGTGAGGTCATCGACCCAGCATGCCCCAATTCTGATATGACCCTGCCCGCAGACCTCCCCAACCACAGCCTAGGATTGTGGGGAAGAGACCCTTGTCCCCATTAACATAGGGACAAGGTGCTTTGGGGTGGGGGACAGAACCCCCCTGCCCCAAAGCACCCCCCATGTTGAGGGCATGTCGCTTGGTATGGTTCAGGAGGGAAGGGGCACTTGCCCCCCCCCCTTTTCTGGCCTGCCAGGCTGCATGGTCAGATAAGGGTCTAGTATGGATTTTTTTACTTTTGGGAGTGGGGCTCCCCTTAGAATCCATACCAGACCTAAAGGGCCTGGTATGGATTGGGGGGAACACCATGCTGTTTTTTTTTTAAAGAATTTTCTATTGCCAGCATTGTTTTGTTTAAATTTCAGCTGTCAGTGGGGAAACCTGCTGACAGCTGATGAGTCATTGGATGTTAAGGACGCAGCCGTCGGCTTACTGGCCCGCTGCTTAACCAACCAGCTATTCTTCACACAGAATTTGAATTGGTCAATCATTTTTCAACCGATTCTAATCATTCTGAAAATTTGGAATTCGTTAGAAAATGAATAAACAAACCAAATTTTAAAGAATTTCAATGAAATTTGTTACTATTCGTTACTATTTAATTTGGAGATTCGGATACATCCAAATCCATGAATAACCAAAAATTCATATCTGTATTCAGAGCGAAACAAATTGCACTTCCACTAGTATCAAAGATGAGGCACTATTCCTCCCACTGACACCATTGATAGGGCACTATTTCTTCCACTCATACCAATGATGATGGGTTACTGTTCCTCCCAGTAATGCCAGTCATGGGGCACTATTCCTCCTCCTACTGACCACAGGCTCTATGTAACTGACTACCGACCCTGGGGCCATGTTTTTTTTCACTGATGCTGGGCCTGGGACATTTTATACCCCTTACTGGCCACAATCGGGCCCCCCTAAAGTCTGAAAGGACATTAAACTGGCCCTTTGTTTGAAAAATTTGGAGACCCCTGAACTAGAGGAAATGGACATAGGGTATGGTAACACTACTTATTGGCTAAACATATCGTTTAACCTCTTCCGGCCCACATTTCTATACAGTGAGGGAAAAAAGTATTTGATCCCCTGCTGATGTTGTACGTTTGCCCACTGACAAATAAATGATCAGTCTATAATTTTAATGGTAGGTTTATTTTACCAGTGAGAGACAGAACAACAACAAAAAACTCCAGGAAAACCCATTTCAAAAGAGTTATAAATTGATTAGCATTTTAATGAGTGAAATAAGTATTTGATCCCATATCTATCAGCAAGATTTCTGGCTCCCAGGTGTCTTCTATACAGGTAATGAGCTGAGATTAGGAGGACTCCCTTAAAGGGAGTCCTCCTAATCTCAGCTTGTTACCTGTATAAAAGACACTTGTCCACAGAAGAAATCAATGAATCAGGTTCCAATCTCTCCACCATGGCCAAGACCAAAGAGCTGTCCAAGGATGTCAGGGACAAGATTGTAGACCTACACAAGGCTGGAATGGGATACAAGACCATTGCCAAGCAGCTTGGTGAGAGGGTGACAACAGTTGGTGCCATTATTCGCAAATGGAAGAAACACAAAATAACTATCAATCTTCCATGGTCTGGGGCTCTATGCAAGATAAGTAGAGAAAAGAGAGATGAAAGGCGCATGATCTGATGCTTGGATCAAGATAATGCAGTTTTATTCATATATAAAATAGATATAAATAGATCCATGCAAGATCTCACCTCGTGGAGTTTTAATGGTCATGAGAACCATGAGGAATCAGCTCAGAACTACATGGAAGAATCTTCCATTTAGTAAAAAAACGTAAAAAATCAGCAGGGGATCAAATACTTTTTTCCCTCACTGTAAAAAAACCCCTCCCTTTGAAACTTGTCTTAGCACACTTTATATTCCATCAGTCATCAACACAAGTATGCTGTCTATTTTTTAACCACTCCAATATAGTGCCAAATTTAGACCTTGGCCCAGGTCGCTTCAAGTTTGGGAGCCCCTCAACATAGAAATTAAATTATAAGACAAATGAAAAATTGAACTGAAATAAATGATCAACTGTATATATATATATATATATATATATATATATATATATATAGAGATAGATAGATAGATAGATAGATAGATAGATAGATAGATAGATAGATAGATAGATAGATAGATAGATAGATAGATAGATAGATAGATATTTATATATATAAGTTAGGTTCCAATAAAGAAAAGTATCTGATTTTTTTTCTCAATTTTATTGACTGTAGTCATACATCACAGTTATGTATCACGCTACAATACTTAATATAATATTAACAAAAAGATTTTCTTCCTGCACTTGGCATTGGTACTGCAAAATCTTTAACTCCTCAAACTGTATCATCTTGAGGACATTGCTCTTGACAGCCAGTAGGCACAGAGCACTTAATCTTTCATGGGTCATAATGGTTGTCAGATAATACTTTATCAAAGCCAATTTGCTGAATGATCTTTCTCCCAAATAACTAGAGACCATCATGTTCAAATATATTGTAAGAGCTTCATTAACACATGAAAAGGTATCAGCAAGCTCTTCATCATGTAATAAAACTGTCTGTTGAGATAGAGTGAGACACGACCAGAGCTTGGCAAAGGCTGCAAATCGGACAATTTCCTCAATTAACACACTATTAAAGTCTCGAGGGAAAATAAATTTCATTTTTTTTTTTGAAGGAAGTCTGGGGCCCCCTTTGGCAGGGTGGCCTGGGGCAATTGCCCCTTTTACCCCCATATAAATCCGGCACTGCTTCAATGGCAGGTTCCATTGAATGGTATCCATGTTCCAACATTAGTTTGATATTGTTTTTCGGCTTCTTTACTTACATCTAAAATTAATATTACTAAAGAGTTCAAGTAAGGTGATGTTCTGTAACAAACACACATGGCCTTGTATAAACTCAAGAGGCATACTGTGCCATTGTCCCAACAGGCTTGCTGCTTATCAATTATCAAAAGATCAAACACTGTCCTGATTATGCAGAATCTGATAGCTACTATGTAACATCCAGATGCCAAGCCTACAGGGAAATCGTCAGCATCAGCCAAAACTTTTCTTATTTTTTTTTTTATTTAGATATGAGTGGAAAAGGGTGAGAACGTCTCCAAGGTTTTAAACTGTATGTAACCCCTAACTAGGGATGAGCGGAACACCCCCCGGTTCGGTTTGCACCAGAACCTGTGAACGGACCGAAAATTCGCATGAACGTTAGAACCCCATTGACATCTATGGGACTTGAATGTTCTAAATCAAAATTGCTCATTTTAAAGGCTAATGTGCATGGTATTGTCCTAAAAAGGGTTTGGGGACCCGGGTCCTGCCCCAGGAGACATGTATCAATGCAAAAAAATTTTTTCAAAACGGACATTTTTTTCGGGAGCAGTGATTTTAATGATGCTTAAAGTTAAAAAAAAAGTGAAAAAATTCCTTTAAATATCGTACCTGGGGGGTGTCTATAGTATGCCTGTAAAGTGGCGCGTGTTTCCTATGCTTAGAACAGTCCCTGCACAAAATGTCATTTTTAAAGGAAAAAAAGTCATTTAAAACTGCCTGCGGCTTTAATGTAATGTCGGGTCCTGGCAATATGGATGAAAATCAGTGAGACAAACAGCATGGGTACCCCCCAGTCCATTACCAGGCCCTTTGGGTCTTGTATGGATATTAAGGGGAACCCCGCACCTAAATTAAAAAAAGGAAAGGCGTGGGGCCACCAGGCCCTATATACTCTGAACAGCAGTATACAGGCGGTGAAAACAAGACAGGGACTGTAAGTTTGTTGTTAAGTAGAATCTGTTTGTAATTTTGAACTGGTACATTTTTAATGTGTTTAGCTCCAGCCAAAAAATCTATTTTAAGCTTTTTGGAAAACATAGGGAGGGGTTATCACCCCTGTGACATTTGTTTTGCTGTCTGTGCTCCTCTTCATCTCATTTTTTGTCCCAATGACAAATGTTTTTTGAAAATTTGGTTTTTTTTTGTGAAACAAGGATTGGTGATAAAGCATCGGTGAAAAGGAGAAACATTTTTCCCATATTAACTCTTACAGGAGAGAATTTCCCTTCCTAGGGGTAGATTTCATCTCACTTCCTGTTGTCTCCTTCCGTTTGCAAGTAGGAGTCGTTTGTAAGTTGGATGTTTGAAAGTAGGGGCCTGCCCTATATACTCAGCAGAAACTTGGGCCTTAGGTGTTGTTGTGGCCACAACACTGTAAGCCCTCACAGGGCCCTGCTGTGAAATATTAGATCAAGAATTGTAATTACATGCCCCTTTTGAACAGGGGCAGAAAAATTGGGCCTTTGGTGGTGGTGGTGGTGCTGGTGCCACAACACTGTAAGTCCTCACTCGCTCTTGGGGGGGCGCAGAAACGGGCCCTGCTGTGAAATATTAGATCGAGAATTGTAATTACATGCCCCTGTTGAACAGGGGCTGAAAAATTGGGCCTTAGGCACTGGTGCTGGTGCCACAACACTGCAACCCCTCACAGATACTCTAGTTGGAATGCAGAAACGAGCCCTGCTGCAAAGTATTGCATCAAAAATTGTAATTACACGCCCCTGTTAAACAGGGGCTGAAAAATTGGGCCTTAGGCACTGGTGGTGGCGCGCAGAACCAAAAATGTTCTTACAAGCTATCAGCGGGATCATTGAGGAGGAAGAGGATAATTACTCAGGATAGTCACTCAGCATCAGCATAGGCAGTCTTTGAAGGGATCTGAGATTTCAAAAAAAATTATTCGGTTACATCAGCATCAGGTGCTTGGTAGCTGGTGGTGATCCAAGACTGATTCATTTTTATGAAGGTCAGTCGATCGACCGAGTCAGTGGACAGACGCACCGTGTGATCGGTTACAAAGCCTCCAGCAGCACTGAATGTGCGTTCCGAAAGAACGCTGGATGCAGGACAGGCCAGTAGCTCAATTGCATACTGTGCAAGCCCTGGCCAGTGATCCATCCTCAAGACCCAGTAACCCAGAGGATTTTCGGTGGGAAAGGTGTCCAAGTCAGATCTTGCCCCTAGATATTCCTGCACCATGTAAAACAGACACTGGCGATGGTTGCTGGAACCGATCATACCTTGGGGCTGCGGACCAAAAAATTGTCTGAACGCATCGGTCAGACGGCCACCTTCTCCACCGCTCCTTCTTTGACTGACCGAAGCCTCAGCAACACGTTGTCCAGAAACAGGAGTTTGTAACCTCCCAGTCTCTGGGAACGCGTTGCATAGACCTTTCTGCAAGGCCTCCCGAAGATGTTTCATCCTCTGCTCCCTCTGCGATAGCAAAATAAAGTCTGCAACCTTACCCTTGTAACGTGGATCAAGGAGGGTTGCCAGCCAGTATTGGTCCTTCTCCTTGATACCACGAATACGAGGATCCTTACGCAGGCTTTGCAGGATCAGGGAGGCCATGCAGCGTAGGTTTGCTGAGGCATTCGGTCCGGAGTCCTCTGGGTCACTAAGGACGACATGGTCCGCAGCCACCTCCTCCCAGCCACGTACAAGTCAATGTGTTTCTTGGGACTGATCCCTTAAAGACTGCTGCTGATGCTGAGTGCCAGGCTCCACCTCCATACTGACACAATCCTCCTCCTCCTCTTCCTGTGTGATCGGTGGGCACGCAGGAACACTGTCTGGATAAAGGGGGCCTTGAGAGCTAAGGAAGTCCTCCTCTTCCTGCCTTTGTTCTGCCTCAAGTGCCCTGTCCATTATTCCACGCAGTGTGTGCTCCAACAGGTGGACAAGGGGGACAGTGCCACTGATGCATGCACTGTCACTGCTCACCATCCTCGTGGCCTCCTCAAATGGTGACAGGACAGTGCATGCATCCCTGATCATGGCCCACTGGCGTGGGAAAAAAAAACAAGCTCCCCTGACCCTGTCCTGGTCCCATTGTCGCACAGGTACTCATTAATGGCCCTCTGATGCGTGTGCAGCTGCTGCAGCATGGCCAACGTTGAGTTCCACCTGGTGGGCATGTCACAGATTAGGCGGTTCTTGGGCAAGGTAAACTCCTTTTGGAGGTCTGCTAGCCGAGCACTGGCATTATATGACCAGCGGAAATGCACACAGACTTTCCTGGCCTGCCTCAGTACATCCTGTAAGCCCGGGTACCTGCCCAAGAACCGCTGCACCACCAAGTTAAGGACGTGAGCCAAACAGGGCACATGGGTCATTTGTCCCTGTCAGAGGGCAGAGAGGAGGTTGGTGCCATTGTCGCAAATCACCATTCCTGCCTTAAGTTGGAGTGGCGTCAACCACCTCTGAACCTGCCCCTGCAGAGCTGACAGAACCTCTGCCCCAGTGTGGCTCCTGTCCCCCAAGCACACCAGCTCAAGCACCGCATGGCACCTTTTGGCCTGCATACTTGCGTAGCCCCTTGAACGGCTACGGAGCACCGCTGGTTCCGAGGACAAAGCACAGGAAGAGGCCATGGAAGAAGAAGAAGAGGAGGGGGTGGAGGAGAGAGGTGTGTCACAATCATTAGTAGTGGCATTTTGGAGGCGTGGTGGCAGAACAACCTCCAACACTAGTGCACCTTGTCCTGCATACTTTCCAGCTACCAGCAGAGTCACCCAATGCGCGGTAAAACTTAGGTAACGCCCCTGTCCATGCCTGCTGGACCATGAGTCAGCAGTAATATGAACCTTACCGCTGACCGCCCTGTCCAGCGAGGCCAAGACATTGCCTTCCACATGCCGGTAGAGAGCCGGAATCGCCTTCCGTGAGAAAAAGTGGCGTTTGGGTACCTGCCACTGAGGAACCGCACATTCCACAAACTCACGGAAGGGGGCAGAGTCTACCAACTGAAAAGGCAGCAGTTGAAGTGCTAGCAATTTTGCCAAGCTAGCATTCAACCGCTGGGCATGTGGATAGCTGGGAGCGAACTTCTTTCGCCGCTGCAGCAGCTGGGGCAGGGAAATGTGCCTGGTACAATCTGACGTCGGTGTACCGAAAGCAGATTGCCCACAAGTACTTGGCTGTGACACACCTAATTCTACACCTTCATTCCTCTCAGTGCAGGTCTGAAGAGGACTGAAGGTATAGTGGGGTTGGAGATCTCAGCTGATGAGGAGCAAGGAGAGGTCCTGTTTGTTCTTTGGTGTGGGTCTTTTAGATACGCTTAGCAACGAACTGCATGGCAGGTCAACATATGTCTGGTCAAGCATGTGGTGCCCAAGCGGGAGATGTTTTGGCCACGCGAGATACGCTTGAGATATATGTTGCAAATAGCAGCGGTGCGATCTGATGCACTCGTCTCAAAAAAGGCCCACACCAAAGAACTTTTTGAATAACGCGCAGAGACTGCAGCGCCCTGCACATGCGGAGCTTTGGGGTGTGATGCAGTCAGTGTGCTGCCCTTAGGCTGGCCCCTGGAGGGCATCCTGCCTCGTTTGTGATGTGCCGCCTCCTCCTCCTCCTCTCTCCTATCAGGCACCCACGTTGAGTCAGTGACCTCATCATCCCCTCCCTCCTCATCACTTGAGCAAACCTGGCAGTATGCTGCAGCAGGGGGAGCATGACTGCCAGATTGCTGCCCTTCTTGGGCACCCCCTCTGTCCGTGCTCACGTTACTGCCTTCATCTAGCTCAGTATCATCATCAGAGCCTTCCAAACGCTGGGCATCCTCCTGGAGCATGTACCCAACACTGTGGTCAAACAGTTCAAGGGACTCCTCAGAAGGACATGGTGGGGCTAGGGAAGGAGTCACTGATGACATTGAGCCGAGGGAAGAGGCCGCTGCTTTGCCAGACAAAGTACCCTGAGCATGGCTGAGAGAGGATGAGGACGGCTTGGTCATCCACTCGACCAAGTCTTCCGCATGTTGCGGCTCAACACGGCCAGCTGCCAAAAAAAAGGCCAAGTGTGTCCCACGGCCACGTGCTGATGAGGATGCACCGTCTCCACGACCAGCACTGTTGCCTCTAGACACAAAGCCTGCTTGCCCTCTTTTATTGGCTTGTGACTGTCTGCCTCTCCTTGTTGGCCTTCCAGACATACTAATGGCCTGTAGCTGCACTAAGCTGGTATATATATATATATATATATATATATATATATATATAGATATACTGATACTGCAGCTAGCAAAATCAACTGCCTGCCTGTAGTATGAGAACACCACCAACCTTCTACAGGTAGCTTTAGCTGAACACTGTGCAGAGCTCGCAAAAAACTTGCTTGTAGCTTATTTAGCTGCCTGCGGTAGTGATAGGATCAGGAAAACACCACAAACCTTCTACAGGTAGCTTTAGGTGAACACTGTGCAGAGCTCGCCAAAAAATAACTTGTAGCTTATTTAGCTGCCTGCGGTAGTGATAGGATCAGGAAAACACCACCAACCTTCTACAGGTAGCTTTAGGTGAACACTGTGCAGAGCTCGCCAAAAAATAACTTGTAGCTTATTTAGCTGCCTGCGGTAGTGATAGGATCAGGAAAACACCACCAACCTTCTACAGGTAGCTTTAGGTAAACACTGTGCAGAGCTCGCACTACACTAACTTGTAGCTTATTTAGCTGCCTGCGGTAGTGATAGGATCAGGAAAACACCACCAACCTTCTACAGGTAGCTTTAGGTGAACACTGTGCAGAGCTCGCACTACACTAACTTGTAGCTTATTTAGCTGCCTGCGGTAGTGATAGGATCAGGAAAACACCACCAACCTTCTACAGATAGCTTTAGGTGAACACTGTGCAGAGCTTGCCAAAAAAGAACTTGTAGCTTATTTAGCTGCCTGCGGTAGTGATAGGATCGGGAAAACACCACCAACCTTCTACAGGTAGCTTTAGCTGAACACTGTGCAAAACACGCAAAAAAATAACTTGTAGGTTTAGCTGAACACTGTGAGGAGGACGCACTACACTAACTTGTAGCTTTAGCTGAACACTGTGCAGAGGTGGCACTACTCTAACTTGTAGTTTTAGCTGAACACTGTGAGGAGGACGCACTACACTAACTTGTAGCTTTAGCTGAACACAGTGCAGAGGTCGCACTACACTAACTTGTAGTTTTCGCTGAAAACTGTGAGGAGGACATACTACACCAACTTGTAGCTTTAGCTGAACACTGTGAGGAGGACGCACTACACTAACTTGTAGCTTTAGCTGAACACTGTGCAGAGGTCACACTATACTAACTTGTAGCTTTAGCTGAACACTGTGAGGAGGACGCACTACACTAACTTGTAGCTTTAGCTGAACACTGTGCAGAGGTCTCACTACACTAACTTGTAGTTTTCGCTGAACACTGTGAGGAGGACACACTACACCAACTTGTAGCTTTAGCTGAACACTGTGAGGAGGACGCACTACCCTAACTTGTAGCTTTAGAGGAGGACGCACTACACTAACTTGTAGCTTTAGCTGAACACTGTGCAGATGTCGCACTACACTAACTTGTAGTTTTCGCTGAACACTGTGAGGAGGACACACTACACCAACTTGTAGCTTTAGCTGAACACTGTGAGGAGGACGCACTACCCTAACTTGTAGCTTTAGCTGAACACTGTGCAGAGGTCACACTAAACAAACTTGTAGCTTTAGCTGAACACTGTGAGGAAGACACACTACTCCAACTTGTAGCTTTAGCTGAACACTGTGAGGAGGACGCACTACACTAACTTGTAGCTTTAGCTGAACACTGTGCAGAGGTCTCACTACACTAACCTGTAGTTTTAGCTGAACACTATGAGGAGGACGCACTACACTAACTTGTAGCTTTAGCTGAACACTGTGCAGAGGTCGCACTACACTAACTTGTAGCTTTAGCTGAACACTGTGAGCAGGACGCACTACACTAACTTGTAGCTTTAGCTGAACACTGTGCAGAGGTCTCACTACACTAACTTGTAGCTTTAGCTGAACACTGTACAGAGGTCGCACTACACTAACTTGTAGTTTTAGCTGAACACTGTGAGGAAGACGCACTACACTAACTTGTAGCTTTAGCTGAACACTGTGCAGAGGTCTCACTACACTAACTTGTAGTTTTAGCTGAACACTGTGAGGAGGACGCACTACACTAACTTGTAGCTTTAGCTGAACACTATTGCAGAGGTCTCACTACACTAACTTGTAGCTTTAGCTGAACACTGTGCAGAGGTTGCACTACACTAACTTGTAGTTTTAGCTGAACACTGTGAGGAGGACGCACTACCCTAACTTGTAGCTTTAGCTGAACACTGTGCAGAGGTCACACTAAACTAACTTGTAGCTTTAACTGAACACTGTGAGGAGGACGCACTACACTAACTTGTAGTTTTAGCTGAACACTGTGCAGAGGTCACACTAAACTAACTTGTAGCTTTAACTGAACACTGTGAGGAGGACGCACTACACTAACTGTAAATAGTCTAGCTGCCTGACTGTGGTACTAATAGGATCAAAAGAACACCAGCAATTTTCTTCAGGTAGCTGTAAATACTGTAACAAGACAAGCCTGCCTGTCAGTAGGAAGATAACAGGAACAAATCTAGCTAAACTGAATACAGTGTATATATATATATATATGCAACACCTGGGATGCATATATATACACAATACACTGTAAGTGCAGCTAACTCACTGACTGTCCTGCCTAATCTAGCTAACTCAAATCAAATGACACTCACTCTCTCTCTATCTCTCAGCATGCCGGAACACACTAAACAGGGTCGCCGTGCAGGCGGCCTTATATAGTGTGGGGCGTGTTCTAAACCCCCTGAGCCATAATTGGCCAAAGCCACCTTGGCTTTGGCCAATTACAGCTCTCTCTACCGACGCGCTGTGATTGGCCAAGCATGCGGGTCATAGTGCATGCCTGTCCAATCATCAGCCAGCAATGCACTGCGATGCCGCAGTGAATTATGGGCCGTGACGCACCACACGAATTTGGCGCGAATGGCCCATAACGTTCACAATTCGGCGAACGATCGAACAGCCGATGTTCGAGTCGAACATGGGTTTGACTCGAACGCGAAGCTCATCCCTACCCCTAACAAATAACTTCCATTATTTGCTCATTTTTGGTCTGTTAAATATACTATTGGAAGCATTTTTGTTATATCTGTTCAATAAGTGCCAAAAATACTTGCTGATGTTGTCAGAACTTTAGAGCTACCTTGTGTCCTGTTTCCGCTTCCAGTATTATTTTAAACAGCCCTTCTAGTTTTTATCTTGGACTACATAATTATTATCCTTTATGTTGTAGTAATCTGAGAGTGGAGATTACTGAATAGTTTATCAAAAGTCAGCTGGGAGGGCTGACACCACTTAGTCCACAAACATGCTGTGTTGTCAGTCCACAACAGGACTAATGCCACGTACACACGACCGGACTTTCCGTCAGAAAAGGTCAGACGGAATCATTCCGTCTGACATTCCGATCGTGTGTGGGCTTCATCTGACTTTTTCTTTCTAAAATACCGTCGGACCTAGAAATAGAACATGTTTCAAATCTTTTCGACGGAATCAGTTCCTATCGGGAAAACTGCTTGTCTGTATGCTAGTCAGGCCCGGATTTACTCCCTTTGCCGCCCCAAGGCCGAGTCCTTCAATGCCGCCCCCCCACACACCACCATTCACGTCCTTTATCAATGACTGCTACAATAGATCAATTAAAAACATATCTCCACACATGAGAACACTGAAAATAACTGGCTTTAATTGTACAGGCTGAAAATACTTCAGGGTAAGCACGCGAGGGGTAAGGATTTTTCGTGGGCAATTTTTCAGGGCAATCGCTGGTGTTAGTGCTTCAATCATCCCCGGAACCATGGTTGGTATGGTGTCAGGATGATTGCAAAACATTATTTCTATCATTACATTGTAATATAAAATGAAATAGTTCAACTCACCATAATGCAGAATCATTGGGAGCCCTGAGCGTGTCACTTGCCACCATCTCTTGTCACTTGACACGCTGCCTGCCACCAGATGGAGATGTCACTTGCCACTATGCCTGCCACCAGATGGAGATGTCACTTGCCACTATGCCTGCCACCAGATGGGGATGTCACTTGCCCCTATGCCTGCCACCAGATGGAGATGTCACTTGCCACAATGCCTGCCACCAGATGGGGATGTCACTTGCCATGCTGCCTGCCACCAGATGGGGAAGTCACTTGCCACGCTGCCTGCTACCAGATAGGGAAGTCACTTGCCACGCTGCCTGCCACCAGATGGGCATGTCACTTGCCACTATGCCTGCCACCAGATGGGGATGTCACTTGCCACGCTGCCTGCCACCAGATGGAGATGTCACTTGCCACTATGTCTGCCACCAGATGGAGATGTCACTTGCCACTATGCCTGCCACCAGATGGGGATGTCACTTGCCACTATTCCTGCCACCAGATGGAGATGTCACTTGCCACAATGCCTGCCACTAGATGAGGAAGTCACTTGCCACGCTGCCTGCCACCAGATGGGGAAGTCACTTGCCACGCTGCCTGTTACCAGATAGGGAAGTCACTTGCCACGCTGCCTGCCACCAGATGGGGATGTCACTTGCCACTATGCCTGCCACCAGATGGGGATGTCACTTGCCACGCTGCCTGCTACCAGATGGGGAAGTCACTTGCCACGCTGCCTGCCACCAGCTGGGGATGTCACTTGCCACGTTGCCTGCCACCAGCTGGGGATGTCACTTGCCACGCTGCCTGCCACCAGATGGGGATGTCACTTGCCACGCTGCCTGCCACCAGCTGGGGATGTCACTTGCCACGCTGCCTGCCACCAGATAGGGGAGGTCACTTGCCACTATGCCTGCCACCAGATGGGGATGTCACTTGCCACGCTGCTTGCCACCAGATAGGGGAGGTCACTTGCACTATGCCTGCCACCAGATGGGGATGTCACTTGCCACACTGCCTGCCACCAGATGGGGATGTCACTTGCCATGCCGCCTGCCACCAGATGGGGATGTCACTTGCCACTATGCCTGCCACCAGATGGGGATGTCACTTGCCACTATGCCTGCCACCAGATGAGGATGTCACTTGCCACGCTGCCTGCCACCAGCTGGGGATGTCACTTGCCACGCTGCCTGCCACCAGCTGGGGATGTCATTTGCCATGCTGCCTGCCATCAGATGGAGGAACAGCGGTGCGGGCAATGAGAGATGTTATCTCTCTCCCCCGCCGCCGCACCACATTACTACCTACGATTTTTTCAAAAATGGTGCCGGGCAGCGCAATCACGCTACTGTGCATGCGCCGCCTGGCCGAGCACGTACGAGCTTTCCCAAACCCGGCCGGCTTCGGAACGGCGCATGCGCAGTTGCGTGGTCGGCTTGCGGACATCTTTTCTATGGGCATCGTGCCAGTGCCCCTAATAGGCTTTAATAGGCTGCCCGAAAGGGGGGGCGGCATCGAAGTCGCCTCAGGAGCGGCGCCGCCCCTGCACCACTGCCGGCCCGAGGCCTGGCCTCGGTGGCCTTGTGACAAATCTGGCCCTGATGCTATTCCGACGGACCAAAAATGACGCAAGGGCAGCTATTGGCTACTGGCCTTTGAACTCCCTTTTTCTAGTCCCATCATACGCCATCGCGTTCTAAACGATCGGACTTTGGTGTGATCGTGTGTAGGCAAGTCCGTTTCAGCGGAACTCCATCTGAACTCCGTCGGAAAGACCGTCGGAATCTATTCTGATGGAAAGTCGTGTTAGAAGCTGGGTGAATTTCTGGCAGATCAACAGGTCATTTTTCAAAGTTGCTGGGTCTTTAAAGGGGTAAGTCAAGGGGAAATGTGTATGTAGCATTGCAGGAATTACTGCATTTGTTTTTTTATTTTGCCTAGACATACACTTTTTGTCAGTGGTGCCATCATAAAGATTTCCCCCCACAAATTCTTTCTTTTGAAACCAGGACAAGAAATAATGGGACTGTGGGTCACCAGGACAGGAAACAACATTCTACTAAACAGTGCTTTTGCTGCTGTATTTCATTTGAGAGATTTCCTATTATTATCTTTGTGTCCCTGACTTTTGAGCCACCACTGGGAAGATAGACAACAACAGAAACCTGATAGAAGGATCAATGATTCACCACTTCTAAATAAAACAAAAAAAACGAAATTAGACTTTAACTGGTTCTCGCCCGGTGTATGGTATGATGACGCCAACAGGAACCTCTCATTGATCCGGGTATACATCATCACGCAAACGTTGTCGGAAATTCCGAACGTAAAGAACGTGTTGACGTACAACACGTACGACGATTCAAGAAAAATGAAGTTCAATAGCTAGTACGGCTCTTCTGCTTGATTCCAAACATGCGTGGACTTTTGTGCGTCGGACTTATGTACACACGATCGGAATTTCCGACAACAAGTTTTGTTGTCGGTCGGAAAATTTGAGAACGTGCTCTCAAACATTTGTTGGCGGAAATTCCAACAAATGTTTTATGGAGCCCACACATGGTCGGACTTTCCAACAACAAGCTCACATCCAACATTCTACTCCTAAATAACTTTTTGCACAGCACCCATGTGCGGTTATGTGACCTTCCTCTGCTGGCCGGCTGATGACAGAGGGGTATCTCAGCCCCTCCCTTCGTATTCCTTAGATTGTGGAAGGAGAGCAAAGGAAGGTCACCTGATCGCACAAGGGTGTATTTAGGATTAAAAAAAAAAAAAAAAAAAAGGACACACAGCACTCACTTTGGATCTTGTTAAAACAGGGGGATTGGCCGTTATTTATTATCCTGACTTTACAACCACTTTAAGGCCTTTTGGAATTTAAACTTTACAACTTCATAAAAAAAAAAAATCAACTCTACCCACTTCAGCATATCTCTCCTCTGCAATATGAATAACACAAGTGAGATGAATGATCACTCTGTGTGGTCAATTTACTAAAAGAGAAGAACATGTTAACTTTCAAAGTGAACTTTGAGGCTGGGTTCACACATACACATGACAGGCGAGTGTGACTAGCTCTCAATGGATCCGGTGTTCTGCCGAGAAAGTTCCTCTCGGCGGATAAGGACCCCCCTCTACTGCGCATGCGCAGCGCTTGTGCAGTAGGAGCTGGCGGAAATAGCCGAAGGAGAATAGAAGAGAAATCAGCTGTACTCTCTTCGCTCGCCACGCTTCGGGCACGGCCTCGCTTCGCTCGGCACTTTTTTATTCCCCCTCTAGGTCCACTTGGATGGTGGGGCTTCAGTCTGGACGCCGTGTACAGCTGATTGTAGTTTTTCATCTTCGGCTATTTTCGGCGGCTCCTAGTCATTTGTACTGCGCACGCTCTGCGCCTGCGCAGTACAAGGGAGACCTTATCCGCCGGGGGAACTTTCTCGGCAAGACACCGGTTCACACAGGTCCGGGCTGCAGAAGGGTCCTGTGAGTCTTTGGGTCCGGTTCAGGTGCGAATTCAGGTAAAACTAAAACTTAGGACCTGAATCGCATCTGAACCAGCAAACAGGGACGCACCGGACCCCATGCTGTGACCTGCGGCAGCACATATGTGAACCCGGCTTTACTTATTTTAGGCACAAAGTTGATTTGATTTGCCAAATAATGTACCCAGCATAGATGTACTGTACATGCAGGTACAACCAAATTGCATCAAAATCTATCAGTTTTTTTTACTGTGTTCTGACCTCATTGTTAGGGCCGGAAGAAATGGGAGACATTTCCCATGGGAACATAGACTACAACAAAGCACTTCTTTTTTAATAGGGCATCTGTCAGTTTGTTATAACTGTATGCCTTTATGTACAGGACATATAGTAATGCCCCCTACACACGGTCAGAATTTCCGACAGAAAAAGTCAGATGGGAGCTTTTTATCGTATATTCCGACCCTGTGTATGCTCCATCAGACTTTTTACGTTGAAAATTCAGACGGACTTAGACTTTTCCGATGGAACAAATTCCTATCGGGAAAACCGCTCGTCTGTATGCTGTTCCGACGTACCAAAAATGACGCATGCTCTGAAGCAAGTACGAGACGTTGTACGTGTTGTCCCGTCATACATGTTGTATGTCACCGCATTCTTGACGGTCAAATTTTGGTGTGACCGTGTGTATGCAAGACAGCTTGAGCGGAATTCCGTCGGAAAAAACGTCAGAGTTTATTCCGACGGCAAAACCGGTCGGGAACCAGGAAGTGAAGCCGCAAGCCTTCACTTCGTGATTCCCTTACCGAAGATGGCGGCGGCAGGACCAAGAGACAGTTCAGCCTCGGGTGCCAACATCGCAGGTGCCCTGGACAGGTAAATGTCCATGTTTTCAAAGTCAGCAGCTGCAGTATTTGTAGCTTCTGACTTTAAAAAAAAAAATTTCGGCGGAGCTCCGCTTTAAGTTCTTGAAGTCGCTCTCGATATGTTTTATCCCCCACACCTTTCACCATTTTTGTTACCCGTCTCTGGACTCGTTCTATCTGTAGCAAGGTCTTTTACCTCATTTGGTCTAATGAGAACCTCCAAGGCTAAAGATAGCTGGCATCCTTCAATAGGTTGTAAAACAAAAAATTCCACGCTAGAAGCACAAAAGGATAAGCAGCAGTAAACAGTGCGACAACACCAACAAAACAGAAAAAAATAATAAACTGCGCTAAACAAAGATTATGTATGTTGGGGTGAGTTGATAGTGTGATCTATCACCAACTAAAATATAATACAAATAAATAAAGTCCAAATTCCCAAAGTGGTAGGTATTCAGTATAAATGTGGATGCTGATCCAAATGAGCTATGATTGCTCTTACCAGAACTCCAAAGATATGAGCGGATGGCAAAAAACCCTTGCCAGGGCCTCTGGGGTATTGGACCAATCAGCACCGTCCGTGGTCAGATCAAAATCCCCTCAATGGATACAGGAAAGAAGCAAACACAAGAAAAACTGGCCATAGTGTAGTATGTTAAATGCTGGACATAGACATACGAACATACCAATCACCCAGGTGTGCACATAAAAACAACCAAAAAAGGGGGGAGGGAAGTGAAAAACCCCACCACCGTGGCTGTAGATTGTGCTTACCGACTCACGGTGATACACAGGCTTTTAGTAGGTTAGGAGCTGTCATATAGCTGGCAAGGAGCACCTTAATACGTCCTCATTACCCGGAGTCCACATCATCAGTAAACCACCCAGAATATAAATGATAAACTCTCCATGGTGAAGTACGTTTAAAAACAGATTTAATAAATAAAGTATTGCACTTACAGAATAAAAGCACTTATATCGCATAAGCATATGTCGCCGGCCGGCATACAAGCATGGAAGCGAAGCTCGTCCTACTTCCTGGTCTCGTGGTAGCGTCGCTGCGTGCGTAAGCCTGATGATGTGGACTCCGGGTAATGAGGACGTATTAAGGTGCTCCTTGCCAGCTATATGTCAGCTCCTAACCTACTAAAAGCCTGTGTATCACCGTGAGTCGGTAAGCACAATCTACAGTCACGGTGGTGGGGTTTTTCACTTCCCTCCCCCCTTTTTTGGTTGTTTTTATGTGCACACCTGGGTGATTGGTATGTTCGTATGTCTATGTCCAGCATTTAACATACTACACTATGGCCAGTTTTTCTTGTGTTTGCTTCTTTCCTGTATCCATTGAGGGGATTTTGATCTGACCACGGACTGTGCTGATTGGTCCAATACCCCAGAGGCCCTGGCAAGGGTTTTTTGCCATCCGCTCATATCTTTGGAGTTCTGGTAAGAGCAATCATAGCTCATTTGGATCAGCATCCACATTTATACTGAATACCTACCACTTTGGGAATTTGGACTTTATTTATTTGTATTATATTTTAGTTGGTGATAGATCACACTATCAACTCACCCCAACATACATAATCTTTGTTTAGCGCAGTTTATTATTTTTTTCTATCCTTCAATAGGTGGTGGATTGTGAGGCATAGTGGGTGCAAAGATGATGAAAGTCATTGGGCGCCAGACACTTCTTGGATGTAAAAGAGGTTTTATTTCTTTTGACAGTCCTTTTTATATATTTTGGGGGAAAGAGGGTTAGGGCCAGGACACTGTTAGATAGTTGCAAACTCAATTTGCAGACTCCGAGGCTTCAATAGGAGAACAGCCGTACAGGGAAAGGCTCCAGCAAGGCACCACTTCTGCACGTGCAGGATTGCTGTCTCCTATGGTAACAGAGCTCCTGGTCTCTCACTAGACCCACCGATTCACTGACTTTGAATCCCTTGAGCTCCTCCAAGGTTGGCAGTGGTATCTCCCTCAAGCGTCATCCCCGCTTCTCTGCTAGATCCCTAGCTTGGCACTCCAAATACTCCTCAAGCTTCACCCCTGCTCGGTCCCTGGCTTGACACACAAGGCTGCTCTGAAAGTGTCTCTTCCACTGGTTGGGTCCCTGACTTTATCACCGCCTGAAGTTTCCTGATTCTCCACCGTGCCCTTCAGTGAAAATATGGTTTCGGTACTTGCTTCAGTTACTCACTGTGGTCCCTGGTAAAGGCGATTGGTCCCTTCGTGGCGACATCTTCTCTTCTACCTCTGACCACTGACAGGTTCTCCGGCTGAGAGACCCGTCACTTGTGGTTGGACTGCGAGCCGCAGTCCCAACCCTGCGCTGCCTTCTTACTTCTGGATAGGCCCTCACACAGCTTGGCAGCCAGATACCCCAAGGATAGGACCAATCTCTGGACTAGCAGCCTGAGGCAGACAACTCATGTCCACCCATACGGCAGTCCGGGTGGCACAGAACACAGATCACCTGACCTCACCCAAATATATAGGCTCTCCCAGCAGGCCAAGGGATTAGCTAGGACACCTACATACCCATAACCTGACCTTGGGTTGCCCTTCTCATATCTAGTACCACCAAGTGCCCGGCCACCTAGTGGTAGAAGAGAAAAGTACAAGGCCAAATTTAGGGAGAAATCAAAGGATCTCTAACAACTTAGCTATGATAGCTACCCCTGCTAAGGAATTTGGTGAGGAGCTCCCTGACTAAACCCCAGGGTGCTACATATCTTATCAATATCTTGTTGTAAGTGAGGTTTCCAGAACTGGACACAGTATTCAAAATGAGGTCTCACTAAAGATCTATATAGGGGAATCAGGACCTCCTTCCTCCCGCTGGTTATCCCTCTAGTGATGCATCCTAGAATTCTATTCACTTTTCCCACTGCCTGGTCACACTGTTTGCTCATTTTGCAGTCATCTGAAATAAGTACCCCCAAATTTTTTTCTTCTGTAATGCTGGCCAACACTGCACCCCCCATGTTGTACTCCCTCAGGGGATTCTTTTTCCCTAGGTGCATTATTTTACATTTAGAAATATTAAACTACAGTCTCCACTGCTTTGACCAATCTGCCAGCAATGCCAAATCATGTTCCATGTTACAGACATCTGCGGGGATATCAACCCTATTACACACCTTTGTGTCATCAGCAAAAAAGACATACATTGCCCAACAAACCTTTAGTTATATTACTTACATAGAGATTAAATAGAACAGGACCTAGTATATAGCCTTGTGGTACACCACTAGTGACTGGTCTCTGTTCTGAGTGAACCCCTATTTTAAACCACACTATGGTATGTAACCTTTAACCAACTGCATATCCACTGAACCACCCAAGGGTTAAGTCCTAGCTTGTACAACTTTTGTATTAGATCTTTATGTGGAACTGTATCAAATGCCTTGCTGAAATCAAGATATGCTATGTCCACAGCACCATCCTGGCCCAAAACACTGGTAATATATAATATATAAAAAAATTCAGATTAGTCTGACATGATCTGCTCTCAGTAAAGCCATGCTACTTTGGGTCTACCATGTATTTTTAGGTGATCCTGAACCGTACCAGGCCACATGCCCTCAACATGGGGAGGGTGTTTTGGGGTTCCCCCCAAAACACCTTGTCCCCATGTTGTTGAGGACAAGGGCCTCTTCCCCACAACCCTTGCTCGGCGGTTGTGGGGGTCTGCGGGCAGGGGGCTTATCGGAATCTGGAAGCCCCCTTTAATAAGGAGACCCCCAGATTCTGGCCTCCCCCCTATGTGAATGGGTATCCGGTACAATGTACCCCTACACATTCACCAAAAAAAGTGTGAAAAAAGTCAAAATTACAGTACACAGTTTGGGATAGTTCCTTTATTAAAAAATAAATAAATAAATGTCCCGCGATGTCCATTCATCTTCTATTACAGCAGCGACAACCTGTGAAGAAAAAAATGTAAAAACTCTGCCTCGATGGGAGGAAGCCCCCCGCAACTGCAGCCTTTTTGCTTTGACAGCTGTTATATAGCTGAGGGCAGGGCCACCTGGTGACGTAAGCAGGTGACCCCCTTCTGACGTCATGTGACATCATGTAACATCAGAGGGGGTGGGGTCACCCATTTACATCACCGGGTGGCTCCGCCCATAGCTATATAACAGCTGTCAAAGCAACAAGGCTGCAGTCGTTGGGCCGCATCCCACCGAGGCAAAGTTTTTCTGTTTTTTTTTTTCTCGGTCCGTCAGCACTGTGATCGAAGATGGATGGACATTGTGGGACATTTTTTTTTCTTTTTTAAAAAAGGACTTGTCCCAAACTGTCTCCTGTCATTTTTACTTTTTTGGCACATTTTTGGTGAATGTGTAGGGGTACAATGTACCCGATACCCAGTCACATGGGGGGGGGCCGGGATCTGGGGGTCCCCTTGTTAACCACTTAAGGACCAGCCTCGTTTTGGAATTTAGAAGTTTACATGTTTAAAATAGGTATTTTTGCTAGAAAATTACTTAGAACCCCCAAACAATATAGATTGTTTTTTTTCTAACACCCTAGAGAATAAAATGGCGGTCATTGCCATACTTTTTTTCACACCGTATTTGCGTAGCAGTCTTACAAGCGTGCTTTTTTTGGAAAAAATTCACTTTTTTGAATAAAAAAATAAGAAAACAGTAAAGTTAGCCCAATTTTTTTTTATATTGTGAAAGATAATGTTACGCCGAGTAAATTGATACCCAACACGTCACGCTTCAAAATTGCGCCCGCTCGTGGAATGGCATCAAACTTTTACCCTCAAAAATCTCCATAGGCGACGTTTAAAAAATTCTACAGGTTGCATGTTTTGCGTTACAGAGGAGATCTAGGGCTAGAATTATTGCTCTCACTCCCCCGACCACGGCGATACCTCACATGTGTGGTTTGACCACCGTTTTCATATGCGGGCGCTCCTCACGTATGCGTCGCTTCTGCGCACAAGCTCGTCGGGACGGGGCGTTTAAAAAATTTTTTTTTCTTATTTATTTTATATGATTTTATTTATTTTTACACTGTTTAAAAAAAAAAAAGTGTCACTTTTATTCCTTTTACAAGGAATGTAAACATCCCTTGTAATAGAAAAAAGCATAAAAAAAGAAAAAGGTAAAATGTAGCGCTGACAAATGTAGACAAATGATGAATACCGTGTGTATCAATAAATAAATAATTTGTGCAAAAGTCCATCTGCAAACAATCTTGATGGTAGGTTCAGAGAACGAACATCCACTCACATCCAGATGATATGTGGAGAAAAAATAATGTGCTTCCACATTGTGCAGGTCAAAAAGGTTGTTTATTGCTAAAAACCACCATGCAGATAAAAGTGATCACAAAAAAAAATATAAAAATGGAAGGCAATGTAGAGAGTGATAACGGCCCTACACGTTTCGACCAATGGGCCTTCAACAGGGTCATGCCCCTTGGCCAATCATGGCTCTCACAGCAGAACGCACTGTGATTGGCCAAAGCATGCAGGTCAGGTGCATGCTTTGGCCAATCAGCAGTCATCAATGCCTCGCCGTTCATTATGGGGCATTCCACGGACGCTCGAATTTCCCATGAATGCCCTATAATATTCTAAATTCGGTGACTTAAACATCAGGCTCATCCCTAGTAATTAGTCCTTGGACCTTCACTTGACTTCTTTTGAGTACAGCTTCCGCAGTAGAGGTCCACTGTCAATAGATCATGATCATATATATATATATATATATATATATAGAAAAAGAGTCTAAGAGGTTGCTGCACTTAAAAATTTTCTTTGCTTTATTTCACAATTTGTTCAATAGGGATTTACAAAGCAAGTATAATCCAAAATCACAGGCACGAAATGCCTACACAGTTTCAGACACAAGTGGATTCAGATATGGATGGATGGATTACGTCTCGGGCTAGTCAGCTTACGCCCTTCCTAAGATCCATTGAAGCACATCTGAGGGTTTCAATCCAATCATTCATTTAAATACAGGTTAAGTGAAGTACTTCACATATGGAATCAATATGGCTAATTAGTTCAAATCGCATACCATTTAACATCTATATATGCATATATTTATCTATAACATGCCATTAGAGCAAGGATAAGCAACAGGTGTCAAATCTCTCATTCTCTTCACTCGCATTATAGAATATTTGGAATACCTATAAAAACGCAGGGAAATGTTGCATTCATGAGTAAATACAAAAACAAAAAAGAAAAAACAAAAAAGATATCCCCATCATGGAGTTATTTTATCTGGCTACTTTCATATGCTTATTCCAACAGTTAAGCAAATAAATAAAGATCCAAATCAACATTTAAGCCATATGGAGCAATTGTATTCAAAAAATGTATCCAGTATACTTCTCTTTTTCTTAGTATCAATTCACGGTTGCCCCCTCTCCTATTTTTTTCAATACCTTCTAGGACCATATACTTTAGTTGTGATACATTGTGGCCAAATTCTAAAAAGTGTCTCGCCAGTGGTAATTGGGTTAATTTATCTCGTATTGAGTATTTGTGTCTTGCTATCCTATCTTTGATTTTTTGTGTAGTCTCCCCTACATAAACTAAACCGCACGGGCACTTTATGGCATAAATTACATATGAAGATTGGCATGTGTAGTAACCCCGTATGGGGATGTTGAAACCCCTATGTGGATGTGTAAAGTATTTACCTTTAATCATAGAGTTACATTGTATGCATGACAAGCAGGGATACGATCCCAGATTTTTAGGTCCCAGAAAGGTTAGTTTGGCTGCTGCAGCCACAGGTTGATCAGATTTAATCAATCGATCTCGTATCGTTCTACCTTTTCTATAGGAGGACATGGGTGGATTCCAGAATTCCTGTACCATGGGGTAACTGGATCTTAAAAGATTCCAATGTCTTTTGATAATTTGGTTAATTTTGTTGGAGAAAGGATGATACTGCATAATAAAGGGGATTCTCTTGTTTTCTTTTCGGGGTGATTCTCCTCCACAAGTGAATATATATATATATATATATATATATATATATATATATATATATACACAAAGTTCATACTAAAACCAAATCAATTGATCCATACCCAGATACAGTTTTACAAGATCCTACCAAAATTAAGACCATGAGAAAAGCTGAAGGCCAAAAAACTGATGCTTTTGAACTATGGTGTTGGAGAAGACTCTTGAAAATACTTGGACAACAAGAATTTCAAACCAATCAATCCTGAAAGAAATCAACTCTGAATATTTACTGGAAGGACAGATCCTGAAGCTAAAACTCGAATACTTTGGCCACCTAATGTAAAGAGAAGACTCATTGGAAAAGACCCTGATGCTGGGAAACATGGAAGGAAAAAGGAGAAGAGGACGACAGAAAACCAAAAGGATAGATAGCATTATTGAAACAATGAACATGAAAATAAGCAAGCTCCGGGAGGCAGTAGAGGACAGAAAAGCCTGGCACGCTATGGTCCGCGGGTTCACAAAGAGTCGGACACGACTAAACGACTGAACAACAACCAAAATTAGAGACAGCTTTGCAGAGACAGAATCAGAACCTGACTGGTAAAACCAGAAAAGAAGCAGATTCATAGAGCAAATCCAAACTAAGCTTTATGTGCACAGACCCAAAGCAGTTGACCTGAAAGTATACCCAAAAATATGCTACAAAAAAAAAAAAATCATAGGCAGTGAATGCACAGATAGATGGTCCAGGGAAGCAACCAGGAATCTGCTATTGTAGTTTAGAATGTGTCACCACCACCAACTGTCAACAGCATGATGGGCAGATGGCTAGGTGTTAACCTATGATGTCTATGCAGAAATCAAGCCCCATTGACATAATGCAAATATTAATAATAAGAGGTTAATGTTATAATTTTTTAGGTTTAATGTATAAATATATAGATACAGTGGGGTTATAATATATATTGTTTTTTACGTATGACTGATATGTGACATACAGGAAGGAATTACACCATTTTTTTGTCAAAGCAGAGCTTTATGTTTTTTTTTTCCCTTGATTTAGACCTGCTCGTGAATTGGTTAGCAGGAAGAGTGAATACGCACACATCCTATATCATAAATTAATCTGAACGATTGTCATTTTTTATTGTTTAAATATCGTAAAGGCACACACTGGGGACCTTCAGCTGCTATTGAGCAATTATGGGTTTTCTTTGTGCTGCTAGGAAAAAGGAGCTACCTCCTAGATATTCCGCACTCAATGCATTTATTGCTTTATATACCTACACTAGATGGGAACTCAGAAAGTTTAGAATTAGGGAGCACCCTTTTGCACACATGCCTTGTAACAGTGTAATTTCTCACATATTTGTAAATGTATGCTATAAAAAAAAGTCTGTTTTTAGCTATCAAATGCTGAAACAATTTAAATAGGCTTTTTGTGTTGACCAGCTGGAGAGTATGCTGGGGATTTTTGGACTAGTCTTCTGATCCAGGCACCCCTACCAGACAGAACAGGCAGGTGTTTTACCTCCCATGCAGCAGCCGCACAGTCTGGACAGGAACACTGTGTTGAACAACCCCAGCTTGCTGATTGGCAATAAAGAAGCAGAATAGTAAAAGGATAAGCAGAGAGTGAATAGCATATAGTAATAATATAGTAAATGATAAATGAGTGAGCAGATCATTAATCCTCCTGTTAGTCTGTTTCCTGTCAGTACTGTATCAGAGCTTGATTGGCTCCAAGATGTCAGAGAGGGCTTCTGATGTGATAGGAGAGCCACAGGGTAGAGTCCAATGTAAAAGGGGGTTCTGATTTGATGGGAGAACCTCTGATGTGAAGGGTAGATTCTGAAGTGATGGGGACCTCTGATATGGTAAAGGAACCTATGATGTAATGGGAGAGCCTCTGATGTGAAGGGGGCCTTCTGATTAAATTCCATCATGGTAGGTCCCAGGATCAGGTTTAGACTAGGTGCCTTGAGGTTTTATATACTTTGAAATGGTGCCACGACTGAAAAGAGGTTGAGAAATGCTGATGAAGAGATAAATATATAAATTCCCTCTTTTCTTTATCACAGTGAGCACCTACTTCCAACTTAACTCAGTCTTCCTTCCGGGTTCGTGGGCTTCGGTATGCGTCACAGCTGCAACACCGCTCTCTTAATGGATGGCACTGGCTGCTACTACAGCAAATATCTCCTAAACCGTGCACTTTTAATAGATATTTACTGTACCTACAGGCAAGCCTTATTATAGGCTTACCTGTAGGTACACGTAAACCATGAGGACTTTACTACCACTTTAGCAGGTTTGATGGTTGGATTCCTGTTTTTTATAGTGTATGTAAACTCTAATGATGAACTCCTGAACTTTATGTTATGAAGATGAGGAAATGGGGAGTTGTTCTGTAGTCCTAACACACTTCCTTCCACAGTACCATAAGTGTGAATTCTGACCCTAGGACAGATACTGCCAGGTTCACCGGATGAAAAGAAAAGAAAAAATCAAGCTTTTAAAAAAATAAATCTAATGCAGCCCCCATACATAAAGGCTGGTAAGCTGTATATATATATATATATATATATATATATATATATATATATATATATATATATATATATATAGTATATACAGTATCTCACAAAAGAGAGTACACCCCTCACATTTCTGTAAATATTTTATTCTATCTTTTCATGTGACAACACTGAAGAAATGACACTTTGCTACAATGTAAAGTAGTGAGTGTACAGCTTGTATAACAGTGTAAATTTTGCAGTCCCCTCAAAATAACTCAACACACAGCCATTAATGTCTAAACCTCTGACAACACAAGTGAGTACACCCCTAAGTGAAAATGTCCAAATTGGGCCCAATGTGTCAATATTTTGTGTGCCCACCATTATTTTACAGCACTGCCTTAACCCTCTTGGGCATGAAGTTCACCAGAGCTTCACAGGTTGTCACTGGAGTCCTCTTCCACTCCTCCATGAAGGCTGACAGGCTGACACCCCACCCCTTCAACCTCTGCAGCAATGCAGCAATTTCCCAAGGACAACCTCTGGATATGACGCTGAGCATGTGCACTCAACTTCCTTGGTCGACCATGGCCAGGCCTGTTCTGAGTGGAACCTGTCCTTTTAAATCGCTGTATGGTCTTGGCCACCGTGCTGCAGTTTCAGGGTCTATGCAATCTTCTTATAGCCTAGGCCATCTTTATGTAGAGCAACAATTCTTTTTTTCAGATCCTCAAAGAGTTCTTTGCCATGAGGTGCCATGTTGAACTTTCAGTGACCAGTATGAGAGAGTGAGAGCGATAACACCAAATGTAACACACTTGCTCCCCATTCACACCTGAGACCTTGTAACACTAACGAGTCACATGACAGAGGGGAGGGAAAATGGCTAATTGGCCCAGTTTGGACATTTTCACTTAGGGGTGTACTCACTTTTGTTGCCAGCGGATTAGACATTAATGGCTGTGTGTTGAGTTATTTTGAGGGGACAGCAAATTTACACTGTTTATTTTTTTACATTTAAAGTTTTATTGAAAGATAGAGAAAATTACAAAATGCATTTTTCCATATATCACAAATACAACTGCACAAACATTTTCAATACAGCTTACATATGCATAAGGTGAGCTTAAAATTCTATTCTTAGTAAATGCAACTGTGTGTTGGAAAGTTACATTAAGTGTGGGTGGTCTCTAAATTCAAAAAGGAAACCTCAAGTTTAAACACGTGAGAAAATCATTAGACCTCCGTAACGTGAGTTGACTTCGTTTATCCTCATGAAAAAGAAACTGAAGATGTGCGGGGGCGTCATATATCATGCATTCAAATCATTTAATAACATATTTTTATAGTAAATGAACAGGTAAAGAAAGAACAGAGGGAAGAAAGAAGAAAAGTAAAGAGGATTCAGAAGAGTGGTGCGTGAATCTTAGGGAAATCACAGTTGGTTCACTATTTCTTCATAAGTCTTATGCCGCGTACACACAAGCGGACTTTACGGCAGACTTTGCCCCGCGGACTTTTCGACGGACTTTACGACGGACTTTCTGAATGAACGGACTTGCCTACACACACTCCACCAAAGTCCGTCGTATTCGTACGTGATGACGTACGACCGGACTAAAACAAGGAAGTTCATAGCCAGTAGCCAATAGCTGCCCTAACGTGGCTTTTTGTCCGTCGAACTAGCATACAGACGAGCAGACTTTTCGACCGGACTCGATTTCGACGGATTGATTTAAAACATGTTTCAAATCTAAGTCCGTCCAACTTTTGAGAAAACAAAGTCCGCTGGAGCCCACAAACATCGAATTGTCTGACGAAATCCAGTCCGCCGGGCAAAGTCTGCCGTAAAGTCCGCTCGTGTGTACGCGGCATTAGAATATTTGAAGGTTAGCCATGGCTGCCATGTCTTATTAAATCTGTCTACAGTACCCCTGTCCTGGGCCAGGGTGTCCTCTATCTCGTATATCTCTCTTATTTTATTCAACCATTCTGATATAGAGGGCACTCTGGTGGAGTTACAGTGCAGAGGGATCAGCGATTTGGCTGCGTTAAGTAGGTGTTTGGTTAAAGAATGCTTATATCTTTTAATTGAGAAATCTGATACATGTAGTAAGCAGCATGCCGCATTTAAATTTAATGTGGTTTCTGTGATGGATTTAATTAAATTCCGGACTTCAGTCCAATAGCCTGTAATCAATTTACAGCTCCACCATACATGCATCAAAGTACCCACTTCCTGTTTGCACCTCCAACATATCTCAGATTTTTGATTGTCCCATTTATGAAGTCTATCAGGTGTGCGGTACCAATGCATCAATAGTTTGTAACTCGTTTCTTGTTGGCTTGTGTTCAAAGAGCATTTATGTGCCAATATGCATGCATACCTCCATTGTTTCGTTGATATATCCTCATTTAGGTCATCCGACCACCTCCTCCTGTGTGTGTGTCCTCCTCCATGATTTTCGGATATTGCAGCCACATGTAGGCAACTGAAGTGGCCCTATCAAATGTGGATTTGCTATGGCAGATTGACTCTAGGTCTGTTAGAGGTCTATTTATGTCGCCGGTATTCCTAAATTTGCCTATGTAGCTTAGTTTTTGGAAGTATGTCCATTGGCGCAAGTGGGGTAGGTTCTTATCCGTTTTGATAGTTATCCAGTCTTTGAATCTATCTCCCTGAAAGCAGTCTCTTGAAAGTAGAGGGTTCTCGTCCGTTATGGATTGTAATGTCGTGTTTCGGTCGCCCGGTATAAAGTCAGGGTTGTCTTTTAGAGGTGTTAAAGGGCTGGGGATTGTGGTGACATCTTTTTTCTTGGCTACATTATGGAGTATCTCTAATGTGGTACCTGTGATGGGATGTTTTTTTAAATCGCCAGGGTATTTGCAAATTTACACTGTTATTTAAGCTGTACACTCACTACTTTACATTGTATTAAAGTGTCATTTCCTCAGTGTCGTCACATGAAAAGATATATTAAAATATTTACGAAAATGTGAGGGGTGTACTCACTTTTATGAGATACAGTATATAGTTTTTTTTGGTCTTTCTGCTTACCAGGAAGATGGTCAGGTAAAACTTAGAGTGCTCTCAGCCCAGGAAGCAGGATCTATTGGTTAGGTCTGCTCATTGTACTCAGGTGCAGCTCAGCTTGTTCTGACTGTCCATCACTGGTGCAATAGAGAGGGATATTGGACAGTGGGAGGGGACCTGACAAGTGAGTGCACAGGCTTTGTTACAGCCCTGGCAATTGGCAGAGGAAAAGTGCTGCATTGGATGTTGGGATATATAAAGCCAGAGTACATGTGCTCAGAGTTAGTTGAGCCGGGGAAGAAAGCCTAGGAGGGAAAGGGGCAACTGCCCTCCGTGGAGGAGGCTGTGCGGCCCTGGGTGGTCGACCCAGGGGCCTAGAGAGGGAGAAGCTGAACCCAGAGGTCCCGCAGAGCTGACTGGAAGGGAGACACCAGCAAGGATCTGATTATGCCTACTGTGAGTACAGATCTGTGTCTTTGGGGCCTGTCGAGTGAAGGCCGACCTCTTCAGCTAGAACAGTCAGTGGACGGGTGTCTTTAAAGGGGATGCTAGAGAGTGTTCTGAAGATAATGTAGTGCATCAAGTCTGCTGCTAGTGAGAGCAAGAAGACTTAATTACTCTATACATGTGGCTGTATGGTCAAAGCAGTGTGACTGCTTCTACTAATATTCCAAAGAGGTCAAGATAGAGTTGTCCTTATCCTTTGCGAATAGTTCCAGTTGGAGCATCTCACTCATTCCTTCTCCCATCCAAGTTCCAAAATAAAATACAAAAACACAAATACCCTGGAGTGGTCACTGAGTAACGAGCAATCGGGAGAAGGGTGGGACAAGTGGGAACCCCTATCAACCAGTCACAAAGTTGGAATTCTCAGTAACCAAGTGGAAACTGTTGGCAACCAGCTGCAGGTAATAAGAAAGAGGCCTAAAAAGTCAACATTCAGCAAGCCCTACGGGGACAGTGCTACACTTGGGTTTAGATATTCTTTAGCTGTTATTACCGTATTTATCGGCGTATAACACGCACTTTTTCCCCTTAAAATCAGGGGAAAATCCTGGGTGCGTGTTATCCGCCAATCCCGCCGATCTCCGCTGATTGTAAGCGGAGCGAGCACCGCCGACATACACATAGTCGAGTGTACTCGGCTCCTCTCAGCTCCGCTCACAGTCACGCCCAGTCCCGCCATTGGACCTGTGTTATGTCCATCATAGGGGCGGGACTGGGCGGGACTGCGAGAGGAGCCGAGAGAAGCCGAGTGCTCGCTCCGCTCATCAGCCTGCAATGAGGCTGGGTAATGCTGCAAAGACACTGGGCAATGCTACAAAGACACTGGGCAATCAGGGTCGGATTTCCCACAAGGCCACGCCTCGGGGCGGCAGTGGCGCAGAGGCGGCGCCGCTCCTGCGGCGACTTCTCGGCTTTCTCGGCCGCCCCCTCCCTTTCAGACTGTTCATTAAAGTCCATTAGGGGCACCGGTGCCCGTAAAAAAGATGGCTGCGAAACTACCACGCAACTGCGCATGCACCATTCCGAAGCCGGCTTGGCTCGGGAAAGCTCGTACGCCCACGGCCGGGCGGCGCATGCGCAGTAGCGTGATTGTGCCGCCCGGCACCATTTTTTAAAAGATCGAGAGTCTAGAGTACACAGAGGTGCAGCCGCAACCCAGAAGAGAGAGAGAGTGAGTGAGGTCATCTCTCACCGCCCGCCCTCACTCTCATCTCACTCGCATGTGCCTGTGTTTCACCTGCAGCTAATGTACCCGCACTGAGGAGAGGCTGACCTGGCTGCAAGTACTCTGCAATGCTGGGGGGAGATTGATTTTACATGTAAATGAATTCATGCCAAACTGCTATTTTTTGGGTGGCAGCCAGGTAACTGTGGCAATCCCCATGATGCTAGCAGGCAGCGTGGCAAGTGACATCTCCATCTGGTGGCAGGCATAGTGGCAAGTGACATCCCCATGTTGAGGTAGGCAGCGTGGCAAGTGACTTCCCAATCTGGTGGCAGGCAGTGTGGCAAGTGACATCCCCATCTGATGGCAGGAGGCGTGGCAAGTGACATCTCCATCTGGTGGCAGGCATAGTGGCAAGTGACATCCCCATCTGTTGGTTGGCAGCGTGGAAAGTGACATCCCCATCTGGTGGCAGGCAGCGTGGCAAGTGACATCCCCATCTGGTGGCAGGCAGTGTGGCAAGTGACATCCCCTATTTGGTGGCAGGCAGCGTGGCAAGTGACATCACCATCTGGTAGCAGGCAGCGTGGCAAGTGACATTCCCATCTGGTAGCAGGCATAGTGGCAAGTGACCTCCCCTATCTGGTGGCAGGCAGCGTGGCAAGTGACATCCCCAGCTGGTGGCAGGCAGGGTGGCAAGTGACATCCCCATCTGGTGGCAGGCTTAGTGGCAAGTGACATCCCCATCTGGAGGCAGGCAGCGTGGCAAGTGACATCCCCATCTGGTGGCAGGCAGCATGGCAAGTGACATCCCCATCTGGTGGCAGGCAGCGTGACAAGTGACATCCCCATCTGGTGGCAGGCATAGTGGCAAGTGACATCCCCATTTGGTGGCAGGCAGGGTGGCAAGTGACATCCTCATCTGGTGGCAGGCAGGGTGGCAAGTGACATCCCTATCTGGTGGCAGGCAGGGTGGCAAGTCACATCCCCATCTGGTGGCAGGCAGCGTGGCAAGTGACATCTCCATCTGGTGGCAGGCATAGTGGCAAGTGACAAGCGATGGTGGCAAGTGACACGCTCAGGGCTCCCAATGATTCTGCGTTATGGTGTGTTGAACTATTTCATTTTATATTACAATGCAATGATAGAAATAATGCGTTTCAATCATCCTGACACCAACCATGGTGCAGGGGATGATTGAAGCACTAACACCAGCCATTAACCTGAAAAATTGCCCACGAAAAATCATTTACCCCTAGCGCGCTTAGTCCCCCCCGGCATTTTCTGCATTACAGAGTATTTTCAGTCTGTACAATTAAAGCCAGTTATTTTCAGTGTTCTCGTCTCGTCTGTGGAGATATGTTTTTAAGTGATCTATTGTAGCAGTCATCAATAAAGGATGAGAATGGTGGTGTGTGTGTGTGTGTGTGTGTGTGGGGGGGGGGGGGCGGCATTAAAGGACCCGGCCCTGGGGCGGCAAAGGGAGTAAATCCGGGCCTGTGGGCAATGCTGCAAAGACACTGGGGCAAGGCTGCAGATGGACACTGGACAAGTTCGCAATGATGAACAAGGCTGCTGATAGACACTGACAAGGCTGCATTGATGGGCATTTAAATGTAAGTTTTTTTCCTTAAACTTCCCTCCTAAAAGTTTTTTTTCTTAAAATTCCCTCCTGGGGTGCGTGTTATACGCCGATAAATACGGTATATTAATTAAACAGAAACAATTTCTTAAGTTGTATTCACTCATAGTTTATTGTAAGCAAAATAACTGTAAAAAAAAATAACAGCAAAATAACAATAAAAAAGAACAGTTGAAAAAGAATATTTATGGGGAAAAAAATAGTATAGACCTATATAGAAAGGGACAGCAGACCAACTATGTCATATCTTTTTACTTCAAAATAAACACTTATAAGGACACACCAATATACATAAATCGGTTAGCAAAACAAAAATCCGTAATTATTAGTTTTTGGGGGTTTTTTTCGTTACAGAACTGTACTGTACAAGACAACAATTGGATAAATGTTAAATCAAATTTCATATTGAAATAATCTCTAGAAGGTTGTACAATAGTGCCACCTAGTGGAATACTGTCAACATGTCTAGGCAAAAAACACCCGTAATTTCCAGGAAGCAAATACCGTACAACTGATACCATACCTTTCTCTGTGTTCTTTGGCAGTAAAGCCGACCATACATTATACAATTTTCTTATTCGATTTCCTTTAGATTTACCTGAAACTATGTAGTGCAAGGGCCTGCCTGATTGCATGCAAATTAAAATTGTTTAGGTTTGACCAACATTTTATATGGTTTTGGTAAATGTAAAGGAAAATTGTACAAGAAAATTGCACAATGTATGGCCAGTCCTAGTTAGTAACATTAGTCTTTGAGCTTCTCTAGAATAATTGGTCTTATTTAATAAGGCCAGAGGCAAGGAGCAAGGTGCAGTAACCCCTCACAACCAGCTGAAACTCTTTATGAACTGACCAATCTTCAGTTAACAGAAAGTTGATTAGTTATAAAAGTGGTCTGCAACCTCTCTCAGTGCTGATGCAGCATAGAATGTTCTCTTTAATGCCCACCTTCAAGTCAGCATGGCCAACTCTGGGAAACCTAAAAATGATGCCTTGCGGTACATGCGCAGCCTACACTGCAACCCCACTGCCAGGGTAATCTACTTGTTTTGTCTAGGGCGGAATTTTTGCACTTTACCCTACCTGGTCCTCCAGCACTGCCTGATGCCTCCAGCATGCACTTTCATTGTTGCCGCTGTTGCGCGCGAATATGCTGCTTAAATTCCCTTTAATGGTCTTAACGTGGACCTTCAGTCTTTTTTTCATCTTTCCATCTATTAAATCTTTTTCTATTAAATCTCTTGCTCTTGTTGTTTTAACTTTGGATAGTAAAACATTTTTTTCTGCCAGCAAATACCTTATACAGCCCACTTTCTTGTTCTTGTCTGGAAAAAAGCCTAGGCTTTTGACATCATGCACAGCTCTCTCTAACTCTTGTGAGAGTTTGTCAGGAAGGGGGGGGGGGGTGAGTCATAAGAGGGCCAATGAGAGCTGCAGAGCTGGAGGCGTGCCTCTGTGTGTCTGTGTAAATCCAGGAAGTGAACAGGCAGCAGCTCCAGCTGCCCACAGTTAAAATGATTGCAGCCAGACTCAGTGGAGGGAGATTTCTGCAGGATATTTGCCAAGTACAGAATCACAGTATATATAAAATAATAGGCAAAATGGTTGGAGGGAAGCTTCAGAATGGCAAAGATGTTTTTATTACAAATTATGCGAGCAGACTGCAGTTCCTCTTTAAGAAACACATGATTAAAATGACAAAGCATTTTTCAAAAACTAGCCACTGAAATGTTCTACAAAAATGCATAAACTGTTGATTCTACAACATCACCACCTCCTCTACACATACCATGTCTCAACCATTGACTGTTCTTTGCTCTAGAAACTGTGGCCTGGGGGCCGGATGTGGCCCTATACTTGCCTTTGTCCGGCCTTTGGGGCCTTATTCCTTCCACTGACACTCACAGTGGGGCATAATTCCTGCCAGTTATACTAAAAAAGGGCACTATTCCTTTTCCTGACACCAATGATGGGGAAATATTGCTACCACTGATGTGACACTCTTCTTCCCGCTGATGCCAATGATGGAGCACTATTCCTCCCATTGATGCAAATGATGGGGCATTGTTTTACTCCCATTGATGTCAGAGCATTTTCTACTCTTACTAGCCACAGTCCGGCCCCTCAAAGTCTGATGGACAGTAAACCGGCCCTTTGTTGAGAAAGTTTGGAGACCCCTGCTATAGAGCTATCTCGGCCCTCTGCCCAAAGTCTCCAATGCCAGCAATGGAGCTGATATAACAGAATTATATAAAATAATAATACTGTCAGTCTGTGTTTAAAGAATAATTAACACACCCCACACATAACAACCAAACTGATCTCCACTCCCTAACTCACACCATAGATAAGGTGCCCTGAGCCAAATGACCCAATACACTCTTATGCTTACTAAGCAAATAGCAGCATGCAAGGGACAGTTGCCCATAGCAGCCAATCACAATTTATCTTCCAGTTTTTTGACTTTAGTCAGCTGGAATCTGATTGGTTACCATACGTTCATGCACTTTTTTACAGCATGTTTAACCTCTGGACACGCTTTCATAAACCAGAGATTTGCTGACAACCCTTGAAGATATTTTCAAGCATTATCCAGAGGTTCAATTTTTCTAATAATCTGAGATCCCAAAGTCCAGCAAACTACCACACACATGAACAGCTGATTTTGTTCAACTGTATTCCTAAACTAAGAAAGACAATGTGAAGTCCTCTAATGAGTTTTATCACAAATGTCGGGATCTCTGCCTCAACCTCCGTGAAGGATGACAATTAGGAAGTTCTTCGCTTATGTTGAGAACTCTCCAAGTTCTTCTTGCCAAGATGCAAATGCGCTCTTAATTATTTCTTCTCTCACATCATTGAAAATTTCTAAGAGTAGAAAAAGACAAAGAAAGACGGTCACATTTCATGGTACAGTGCTTTATACAGTATGTCAAATACATGAAGACCAATAAAAGAGAGAAAACAACCCAAGGAGGAATTGTTTGCCCCCAAATGGTATTTCAGTGTTGTACAGATGCTGACTTTTTACATTACTTGGATTTCTACAACCGAGGTCTAAGCTTTACCTCCCAAATGCAGCCAATAAAACAAAGAGCCTTACGCTGGTAGATTTCTCGTATTGGGTGAGTGGAATTTCATCATTTTAGGTGTAAAGGGGCAACCAGTTAAAGTGTAACTACAGCCAGTTTTGAATAGAATTGTAATGGGTTAGAATATCTGCTTACAATCCAATTAGAACACCAAACAAATGTCCAAGAGTCCAAGGAAATTATAGGGGTAAAAATGGTTCATAACAGAATAAATCCTACGCATTTCACAGGCCCCACATTTTGGGTCCTTGAAACGTGTTGGATTTTTTCTGCTATGAATCAATTCACCTTGGACATTTATTTGGCGTCCTCATTGGGTTACAGTATATGTGTGTGGACTCTGGGTCCTTTCCCTGTTCCTGAGGGTGGTTCCCATTTTGTGGAGTTCTGCCAAACCAAAGCCAGTGTGCCCAGGGTCAATTCCAGAGATCCTTGAAAAATCTGAAACCAGCAGCCCATTTGTTCTTGTGTTAGGGTTTTATTGTGGTTTGTGTCCCCTCTGGGCAGATTACCCCTCTCTGTACTGAGGACCATTGTCACGAGACATTAAAGTCATGGAAGATCCAAAATTTTAGACTTGTCACCAGAACAGGAATCGAGGGGCAATCTGCCAATGGGGACAAATGTTCTGAAATTTCTTTCACTTTGGGGTATTTCCTCGCATTTTTCTGTTGCTCCCTAAGGCCGGGTTCACACTGGTGCAACAAACGCTTCGACATTGGGAGCTCATGGCGCATGACGTGTGCAAAGCAATGTTTCCCTATGGGAGCCCTCTTAACTGGTCCAACACAAGTCGGTCCGACTTTGAAAATGCTCCCTGCACTACTTTGGTCCTATTTCAGCCAATTGAATATCACTGAAGTCGGATCAAAGTAGGTTTCTTGTCCTAACCATTCAACTTGTGACATCCGACATTGTGATTACGGCTGGGTTCACACTTGTACGACAAATGCTCCGACTTTGGGAGCTCATGTGTCATGACGTGTGCAAAGCAATGTTTCCTATGAGAGCCGTCTTAACTGGTCCGGCACAAGTCGGTCCGACTTTGAAAATGCTCCCTGCACTACTTTGGTCCGACTTTGATCCTACTTCAGCCCATTGATTTGTTGCAGGGGGGTCTATTGTTGCTGGGGTCGATCCATTGTTGCAGGGAGGTTATTTTGTTGCGGAGAGGGTTTACTGTTGCTGGGGTAGATCTATTGTTTCTGGCGGACAAATCCTCTCAGGGTGTGTATTGTTGCTGTCGTGGATCTATTGTTGCTGGCTACAGGGGATCTATTTTACTACCTTTCTAGGTATTAACAAATTCAATACAAATTACTTAGCACCACAAAATGATACTTAAAGTTGTTGTAAACCTACTTAAACCACTTTTAAACCTGCACGGTTTTGGAGATATTTACCATATACGCTTGCGCCGACGTCTTCGGCGCATGCGCACTGAAGAAAGGGCACGATTGTGCCGCTTCTAAAGGGCTTGTGCAGTGACCGGCGGCTCCCCAGGAGTGACGTCACGCGACTACGGCCAGTCACAGAGCCGGAGTCCGCGGCCCCGGAAGGAAGAGGGGTGAAGATGGATGTAGCCACCAGCGGGGACATCGTGGGCTTCGTTTGCAGGTAAGTGCAACATAATGGGCTAGTTTTCGATGCCTTGTATTGGCCTTTTGCAATCTCATAAACAACAAAGCCCAGACTGGGAGCATAAGAAGCAGCGCAAGGAGCCAATGAGATGTGCTGCAATGCTCATGTGATTACAAGGAAAATTCTGACCGGAGAGCAGTGAGATAGAGGGGTTGATTTACTAAAGGCAAATAGACTGTGCTCTTTGCAAAGTGCAATTGCTCTCTGCAAGTGCAGTTGGTCCAAAGCTTAGTAAATGAGGTAAAGCTTCACTTTACAAAGAATCAAATCAAATGCAAGGAAAAATTTAAAAAAATGCTTTTTTTCTTGCACATGATTGGATGATGGAAGTCAGCAGAGCTTCTGCTCATTTACTAAGGTCTGGGGCAACTGCTCTTGCTGAGTTCAAATGCACTTTGCAAAGTACACGGTCTATTGGCCTTTAGTAATTCTACCCCAGAGAGTAGAGCGCATCAATCTGCTGCTTCATCATTCACTTCCCAGTCATAGACTGGGGGAGGGGCAATACCTTTGTGTACTACTAAACTGCAGCAGGCGAAAACCTGATTTACTGCATTGTTCGATAGGGCTATATGGCCGATCATTATAAATCTCAGAACTGGATAGATGGATATGAAAATCATTTGGCAAATAAAACAGCCAACTTATACAGTATGTATTTCATATGTATCATTAACTGTTTGCTTGGTTTTCACTTTAATCACTACTAAATAGATTGCACGTTGGCTATTAAATTAACCCCTTGAGGCCGACATAACACATATATGCGGCCTCACTGGACTGGGCTATTTGTCTTTGTGTTGGGAGCACGTCGCACAGCATGCTCCCAGCACTGAGACTGGGGTCTTACCGAGAGCCCCGGGTTCTGTACTAACGATCGGGACCCAGAACACCGGCTTCCGGGTCACCTGATCACTGTGGTAGCCTCTGATTGGCTACCACAGTGATCAGTCACTGTGAAGATCGCCCCTGTGTTTCTTTCTCTGTGAATGGAGAGGAAAGATACATTGTATCTTTCTCTCTCCTTGCACAGAGAGAAAAAAAATTGTGTGTAAAAATAAATAAATAATAATAAAAATGAAAACAAAAATAAAGATAAAAAACCTAGAACAAGGCTTGATCTAGATCAGTGCCAGGGATAGTGTTTGGATCAAGGTCAGGGTCAAAAGTCAAGGTCAGTTAGGTTTGACCATACTATATAAATCTAAAATGAGGCTGATGATACATAAAACCTTACATAAAAATAAGATAATTTGTGATGCAACCGAATCATAACTGATTTGTTAAATGTACAATTACTTCCTACTACGATGGTAAATGTTGATCTTGCACTTGTTAAAAAATTTTCTGAATAAAAATATTGGAAAAGAAAAGTCAAGGTCAAGGGCCAGGGTCAGTATATTTTGTATAGGATTTTATTTAAATTATTTTTTAAAATTAGCATTAGTGTCAGTATCAGTGTAGGTAGGGCAAAAGAAAAACCAAAATGCGCAAAATGTTTCTGGGCTGTTCTACGGGTACAAATAACATACACATATGTGGTATTTTTGTGATTTTTGTGATCATCAGGAGCACCAGCATTTATTTTGGGTTGTTCTTTGCTGGAAGGTTATGGTAGTAACAAGAAACATACAGTTACATTTAAAAAATATATATCTTTTTTTACTATTTTGGGCCAGTTTTCCTTTGATAAAAAAAACAAACTCAGGAGATATTCATTACCATTTACCACCAAATGAAAGCCCAATTTGTCCTGAAAACACAGTATAATCCACCTGGATACACAAAGTAGTTGTGATGATATGTACAGTTTTACTAACACATGTCAAAATTAGGCTTAGGCGTTAATGTTTGTTTTACCCGCAGGCGTGAAGGGGTTAAGCGATAAATAGATTTGACTTCAAGCACTATAACGCACCTGCGATTCCCAACCCAGTGGGTAGCGGAAGGCGAAGTTTTCCCCCGCTGTGCTTGAATCTCTCAGCCAAGGCTTTCTTTATAAGCTGGAGAGAGCAGTCTCTGTGCCAGACCGGCAGCTCCAGGTTCCTCATACACTGCACTGTGCGATTCTTCTCCTCCGATGTGATCAACCCAATTTCATGTGATACATAAGTCATGAATGCCATGTCAATGTTGACCGCCTCCCCATGCATGAGAGATGGCAGCACTTTCTGCAATATAAAAATACACAGTTAATCAACAGCAATAGTAGAGGACTTCATCTAAGTCCTGCCGTTTTGATCCTTTGGCTTTGGTAAATTCTAGGATGCTAACTTAATATGCAGATCTGAGGTTTTGACTATATTTAGTTAATACTGGCTTTGGGCCAGTGACTTAGAAATGTTGAAGTCCAAGCCAGACAGGCAACATTTTTTAAAAGTGTGATCAACAATGGCTGTTGTGAGCTATACCGCCCTCTGTCTATGACCTACCCTGTTTCCCCGAAAATAAGACCTAGCGCGATTGTCGGTGATGGCTGCAATATAAGCCCTACCCCCCAAATAAGCCCTACCCTTTTCCCCCGAAAATAAGCCCTACCCTGAAAATAAGACCTACAAAGACTTTAACTAGGCTTATTTGGGGGGTAGGGCTTATATTGCAGCCATCACCGACAATCACGCTAGGTCTTATTTTCGGGGAAACAGGGTAATCTAAGACCTTATATGACCTAATCTGAAACGTCTGCAGGAAAAAAGATTTCATCTCCATATAGGGAAAGGATTCTTCACAGTAAGGCCCCTTTCACACTGGGGCGGTTTGCAGGCGTTATTGCGCTAAAAATAGCGCCTGCAAACCGCCCCTAAACAGCCTCCGCTGTTTGTTCAGTGTGAAAGCCCGAGGGCTTTCACACTGAAGCGGTGCGCTGGCAGGAGAAGAAAAAATCTCCTGCAAGCCGCATCTTTGGAGCGGGGAAGGAGCGGTGTATTCACCGCTCCTAAACCGCTCCTGCCCATTGAAATCAATGGGACAGCGCGGCTATACCGCGGTAATACCGCGGCTATAGCCGCGCTATACGAGGGGTTTTAACCCTTTTTCGGCCGCCAGCGGGGGGTTAAAACCGCACCGCTAGCGGCCGAATACCGCGGCTAAAAATAGCGCTGTTTTACTGCCGACGCCCCCTACCGCCCCAGTGTGAAAGGGGCCTTAGAGCCGTGAAAATGTGGAATAGACTCCCTCAAGAGCTGGTTGGTTTACCAAATGATGGTTTACCAAATGATGGTAAAATGACCAGTAAATGCATAAATACTGTTATTAAAAACTGTATTCAAGAAGATGCCAATTGTCTTGGAAGTCATTTTATTTTATTTTTTTTCCTTATAAATGGGGCAATTACAAATGTATTAACGCTAAAACCTGCCTAGTATTTATTTAGTATATTTGACCTTCTTTTTATAACTTGAATATACAAATTTTTTGTTTAAATCGTACAACTGCTTATGGCGAATCTGTCTCTTTTATAATATGTATTAAATGATGTGTAATAGATGAGTGCTAATGAGTGCTAATGATTCAAACTTATGTACCATTTCTAACTCCGGGCTTATGACATGCCCATAGTCCACCAATCGGTCTAGGTCATCTTCCCACAGGTTTGGAGCGAGTTCTTCCAGCATAGTCTGGATGGCCAGTCTTGTGGTTGTTAGGGCAGCATCACCATGGCAGGCAAGGCCATTCCTGGACTGGAACTTGGTATCTAAAAGGTATTTGCCGTTCTTCTCCAGCAGTTCAAATAGCCCCTTGTGCTTCATTAGAGCCATCTGAAAAAGGGTAGCACTGTAGGCTTAATAAATAGTACAGAGAAATACAGTATATACAATATACAACAGACTATTGTGTTGTCTGTATAGCAAAACATAAAAAGTTAATAAAAGTGCATCTGTTTTTTGTTTTTTTTTATGGAGTAGAGAATGGAGTAGAGAATGTTTTTACTGTCCTATACAGTAGGAAGTGAGGACAAATCCCTATAGAGTGAGGAAAATGCCCTCTTTGTCCCCATTGGAATAATACCCCTCCTCCTGCTCTGATGACAACTCAAAATTTTGGATTTTTTCCCCTTCATTAAAGACAAGCCAAGATTTACAGTTAAAGCATTTACAAGTAAAATGGCATCTAGAACAGTAATTAAGACATGGAATAAATACTATTAGCCAATTAGCTGACATGAAATTACCTTTAAAATTTCCCCAAGGCCATTAGAAATGTGGCGGCGTGGAATGGTCTGGATAAAGGACCTGTCGAGCAATGTGGCAATTGGTGGGGTGTAGGTTCCTAACTTGTTCTTGCAGTTGCAGAAGTTGACTCCGTTTTTAGCTCCCACGCTGGCATCAACATAGGACAGAAGGGTGGTTGGTACTCGGATGTATGGGGTACGGCGCCTGTAAAGTGAAGCTGCCAGACCCACGGAGTCCAAGCATACCCCTCCTCCAATGGCAATGATTGGTTCAGTGCGTCTGTCAAGGCCAAACTTGTGGACTTCTTCCAAGATATGCAGGACGAGGTCCATCGACTTGGTTTCTTCGGTGGTCTCGACGGTAAGGATCTTGTAAACAACATTGTGGGCTTCAAAGTATTTCCTGACTTTTGAACCGTACAGTTGTTCCACGGTTGCGTCCATCACAACGAAGCGCTTTTGCGTTTTCTTGTTGTGGTCATCTAGTTCTTGAGGGTCTGACACATGGCCATTGAGGAGGGTCATATTTGTTGGATTTAGAAGATGTTGAGTTTCTATTACTTTGTAACAGAAATAAATTGGAGCTTTCACAGTCCAGGAGACACCGGACTCGGTTACCTGTTCACCTCTGAAAAAAAACAATAAATTACAGATAACAATGACATAAGATGAAATTCAAATGATGATCAAATTATGGATAATGAGAGTGATGAGTGATCACTCTGCTCATTCTGCTCTCCTCTTGTCAAAATGCTTACTGTGAGCAAATGTGAAAGCAGCTGAACCTGATTGGCTGCCAGTGCTGACCCCTCCCTCTCCCAGCCTAATGCCCCGTACACACGGTCGGACTTTGTTCGGACATTCCGACAACAAAATCCATGGATTTTTTCCAACGGATGTTGGCTCAAACTTGTCTTGCATACACACGGTCACACAAAGTTGTCGGAAAATCCGATCATTCTGAACGCGGTGACGTAAAACACGTATGTCGGGACTATAAACGGGGCAGTAGCCAATAGCTTTTGTCTCTTAATTTATTCTGAGCATGCGTAGCACTTTTTCCGTCGGATTTGTGTACACACGATCGGAATTTTCGACAACGGATTTTGTTGTCGGAAAATTTTATAGCAAGTTCTCAAACTTTGTGTGTCTGAAATTCCTATGGAAAATGTGTGATGGAGACCACACACGGTCGGATTTTCCGACAACAAGGTCCTATCACACATTTTCCGTCGGAAAATACGACCGTGTGTACAGGGCATAAGTCTGTAGGGTTGAATATTGAGTTGGCCCACCCTTTGTAGCTATAACAGTTTCAACTCTTCTGGGAAGGATGTCCACAAGGTTTAGGAGTGTGTCTATGGGAATGTTTGACCATTCTTCCAGAGTCACATTTGTGAGGTCAGGCACTGATGTAGACGAGAAGGCCTGGCTCACAGTCTCCGCTCTAATTCATCCCACAGGTGTTCTATTGGGTTGAGGTCAGGACTCTGTGCAGGCCAGTCAAATTCCTCCACAGCTAAAACCTCATCCATGTCTTTATGAACCTTGCTTGTAAAGGCAGGTGTCCCGATAATTTTGATAATATGGTGTATATTCAATTATTTGCACTACCTGGATTTAAAAATACACGTAAAACTGTTAAAGAATAGAAATCTGAATAATTCAGTGATTATTTATGTATTTATTTATTTATTTCTTAATCTGCTTTAAGGTAACTTTAGGTAATGGAACTAAGAATTTAATCTGCATTATTGTCTATACCAGCCATTCTCAACCAGGGTTCTGTGGAACCCTAGGGTTCCTCCAAAGGTTGCTAGCGGTTCCTTGAGCTGTGGCTGATTGACCTCCTACCTTAACCACTTCAGCCCCGGAAGGATTTACCCCCTTCCTGACAGAGCACTTTTTACAATTTGGCACTGCGTCGCTTTAACTGCTAATTGCGCGGTCATGCAATGCTGTACCCAAACTAAATTTGCGTCCTTTTCTTCCCACAAATGGAGCTTTCTTTTGATGTTATTTGATCACCTCTGCGGTTTTTATTTTTTGCGCTATAAATGGAAAAAGACCGAAAATTTTGAAAAAAAATGACATTTTCTACTTTTTGTTATAAAAAAATCCAATAAACTCAATTTTAGTCATACATTTAGGCCAAAATGTATTCGGCCACATGTCTTTGGTAAAAAAAATGTCAATAAGCGTATATTTATTGGTTTGCGCAAAAGTTATAGCGTCTACAAACTAGGGTACATTTTCTGGAATTTACACCGTTTTTAGTTTATGACTGCCTATGTCATTTCATGAGGTGCTAAAATGGCAGGGCAGTACAAACCCCCCCCAATGACCCCATTTTGGAAAGTAGACACCCCAAGGAAATTGCTAAGAGGCATGTTGAGCCCATTGAATATTAATTTTTTTTGTCCCAAGTGATTGAATAATGACAAAAAAAAAAAACAATTACAAAAAGTTGTCACTAAATGATATATTGCTCACACAGGCCATGGGCATATGTGGAATTGCACCCCAAAATACATTTAGCTGCTTCTCCTGAGTACGGGGATACCACATGTGTGGGACTTTTTGTGAGCCTAACTACGTACGGGGCACCGAAAACCAATCACCGCCTTCAGGATTTCTAAGGGTGTAAATTTTTGATTTCACTCTTCACTGCCTATCACAGTTTCGGAGGCCATGGAATGCCCAGGTGGCACAAACCCCCCCCCCCCCAAATGACCCCATTTCGGAAAGTAGACACCCCAAGCTATTTGCTGAGAGGCATGGTGAGTATTTTGCAGCTCTCATTTGTTTTTGAAAATGAAGAAAGACAAGAAAAACATTTTTTTTTTCTTTTTTCAATTTTCAAAACTTTGTGACAAAAAGTGAGGTCTGCAAAATACTCACTATACCTCTCAGCAAATAGCTTGGGGTGTCTACTTTCCAAAATAGGGTCATTTGGGGGGGTTTTGTGCCACCTGGGTATTCCTTGGCCTCCGAAACTGTGATAGGCAGTGAAGAGTGAAATCAAAAATTTACGCCCTTAGAAAGCCTGAAGGCGGTGCTTGGTTTTCGGGGTCCCGTACGCGGCTAGGCTCCCAAAAAGTCTCACACATGTGGTATCACCGTACTCAGGAGAAGCAACAGAATGTATTTTGGGGTATAATTTCACATATTCCCATGGCATGTTTGAGCAATATATCATTTAGTGACAAATTTGTGCAAAAAAAAAAAAATGTGTCTTTTTCCTGCAACTTGTGTCACAATATAAAATATTCCATGGACTCGACATGCCTCTCAGCAAATAGCTTGGGGTGTCTACTTTCCAAAATGGGGTCATTTGGGGGGGGGGGTTTGAACTGTCCTGGCATTTTATGCACAACATTTAGAAGCTTATGTCACACATCACCCATTCTTCTAACCACTTGAAGACAAAGCCCTTTCTGACACTTTTTGTTTACATGAAAAAAATATTTTTTTTAAAAATTTACTTTGAACCCCCAAACATTATATATTTTTTTAAAGCAAATGCCCTACAGATTAAAATGGTGGGTGTTTCATTTTTTTTCACACAGTATTTGCGCAGCGATATTTCAAACGCATTTTTTGGGGAAAAAACACACTTTTTTAAATTTTAATGCACTAAAACACACTATATTGCCCAAATGTTTGATGAAATAAAAAAGATGATCTTAGGCCGAGTTCATGGATACCAAACATGACATGCTTTAAAATTGCGCACAAACGTGCAGTGGCAACAAAATAAATACATTTTTAAAAGCCTTTAAAAGCCTTTACAGGTTACCACTTTCTGGTATAACCACTCAAAGTCATGAATTGCGTACCTGAAGACAAAAAAATGGTTAACAATAAAACACAGTAAACGGTAAAGTATAAGAAATTGCATACTTGAAAAGCAAACATGATAAAACATAATAACAATAAAACATTGCAGAATAGAATACAGTAAAAAAGAGCAGAACAATAGAGAGAGAATAGAGAGAGAGAGAACAATGAAACGACAACAATTTTTTTTATATTTAATATATTTTTTTGTGTTTTTTATTTTTTTTTTTCACACTTTTTTTGTAACTGTAACTTTTATAACTGTAACCGGTTCCAGGTTCGGGTCTCTCAAAATGCGATGGCATCTTGGGAGACCCTGTGAAAGTGTGCCTAGTCTGTGGAATGCTGTACCCTACGCTAATACTCAACTAGTGAATGGTAGCGTTCAAAAGATTCACCAATGCAAAGACCAGGATTGTCAGGACAGGAGGGACAATAATAGCGGGTGTCACGCCTATATCCGCGCTTTCTGCAGACACGACATCTTTTTGGGGGGGTTCGTTGGGTAGGGGTACTCGGGAGGACATAAAGAAAATGCCTCTCATGCAGCCGACTGCATTTGGTTGGGGATGTGAATGGGGGAAGTACGGGTGCTGCAGAAGTGGTGGGTTCCCAATTAGGATTGGCAAATGCAGCAGGAAGGGCACTATGGGCACGACGGGCCTGTGTTTGTCTTCTTGGTGGCAGCGGGACACTACTTGTGCTTGCCACCTCACCAGCTTGAACTGCATTTATGGGACTCGCCACGTCACCAAGTGTTACTGCAGTGCTGGTTTGACTACGACCCGGGTGCACTAGGCCGCTGGTGCTTGCCACTTCACCAAAACGCTACCAAAAAAACTGTTAGCGATCGCAGGGATCAGGCCTGACTCTGCGAACGCTGCAGTTATGCGTTTAGTGTTTTGTAAGTGACAGTGATCGATCGATACTGCACTTGGGTGGGCTGGGCTGGGCTGGGCAGAGGGGCAAAACGCAGGTGCTAGCAGGTATCTGGGCTGATCCCGCTAACACTGCGTTTTTGGGAACCCTAAATTGCTGGGGACGCCAGTATAGATCTGATCGGATCAGATATTGATCCGTTCAGATACTATACCACTAAGGGAGGCGTATGCTGCGTGCGTGGGTGTTAGCGGTACTGTCGCTAATCTGACGCTGCCTGGGGCGACGCATATCACCGCCGGACGATCAGGGGGCTAAACCTTTATTCGGTAATAAACGGCGGGTGCCCTGACACCATAAAAAATAAACGAACTAACCAGCGTCACCCGTAACAGTTATACGGTGATCAGTGGTGAAAGGGTTAACTAGGGGGCAATCAAGGGGTTAAAACATTTATTAGGTAGTATATGGGGGTCCCTGTCGCTATAAAACGCTGACGGCGAACCTAAATATTTACCTCCCTAACTAGCGTCACCAGTGACACTAATACAGCGATCAGAAAAATGATCGCTTTGTGACACTGGGGACGGGGGGTGATCAAGGGGTTAAAACTTTATTAGGGGGGTTAGGGGGGTACCCTAGACCTAAAGGGGGCTAACACCTACCACACTAACTGTCACATACTGACACCAATGCAGTAATCAGAAAAAAAAAACTGCTTGGTGTCAGTGTGACAGGGGGGGGAGGGGTGATTGGGGGGGGGGTCGTGGGGGGGGATTGGGGGTGTATTGTGTGCCTGGCATGTTCTACTGTGTGTGTATGTGTTGAGCACTCACAGTGAAGTCTTCTCTCCTCGGCGCCGGAACGGAAAATACCGAGCCGAGGAGAGATGACATCATTTCCTTTGCTGCTGTTTAGCATACAGCAGCAGAGGAAGAATCTGATTGGCTGGGAGTGATCGCAAGGGGGGGGCACGAATGGATGTTCTCCCCCTCACCTCTCATCGCTCCCAGACAGAAGCCGACCGCCTCGGGCACCGGGAGGGGGGTCCGATCGGAACCCCCGCCCGCGGAAGGCAGATCACGTACAGGTACGTGATTCTGCCTGCCCGTGCCATTCTGCCGACGTATATCATCGTGAGGTGGTCGGCAAGTGGTTAAAGGATCACTAAAGCTATTTTTTTTTTTAAATAACAAACATGTTATACTTACCTCCACTGTGCAGCTCGTTTTGCACAGAGTGGCCCCCGAACCTGATCTTCTGGGATCCCTCGGCGGCTGTCTCAGCTCCGCTCGCAAGGACTCAACACTTTCATGCGAGCTCCCTCGCATGGTGTTGAGTGCTTGCGGGCGCGCACCCGTGATACAGCCAGCAGCCATAGCCGCTCACTGTATCACTCGGTCCCGCCCCTGGCGCACCGCGTCATTGGATGTGATTGACAGCAGCGCGAGCCAATGGCTGCGCTGCTTTCAATCCATCCACTCTAGCCAATCAACGGCCATAGAATGCATTAAGGTGAAAAAACTTTTACCTTTACAACCTCTTTAGGGTGTCTACATAGTTCTGGGGCCAATGCCACTTGGCAGTTGCATGAAGCCAACAATCTTTTAAGCCATCCATAGGGATTGCATTTTGACCACCACTGTGAGGGCTGCCTCATTCCGCATGACCACAAATGTAAGGGGCATTTTTTTTCACTGACCACCAATGAATTGGTTTTAGTAAGGGTTCCTTGAGACTAGAAAATGCTTTCAAGGCTTCCTTTGAGGTAAAAAGGTTGAGAGACTGGTCTATACAGCCAGAAAACATTTTTCTCTACAGGTGATTTAACAGCTAAATTTGTTAAATTACTTAATACACCAAATTGATACATACCACACAGATGAATAATTAAAGACAGATAGTTTAACATTGTGGTCTATAGTAATTGCATGACTTCGATTCCAAGTGTAATTAGTGGCCGCTCAGGCACACAGGGGAGGTCACACGTTTCCCCATAACCGGAAGTTCCAGTCCATTATAATGGTTGTAAACCTAGTTACACCACTATAATAAGGCTTACCTGTAGGTACTGGAAATATCTTCTTAAAGTGGTGTTCCGGCCAAAATTATACTTTTTTAAAAAAAATACCCCTATAATACACAAGCTTAATGTATACTAGTAAAGTTTGTCTGTAAACGAAGGTCTGTTTTGTTGTTTATAGCAGTAGTTTGTTATTTTATAAACTTACAGCAGGCCGTGGCCATCTTAAGTGTGGGCATCTGAAGCCAGACTGTATTTCTTCCTGGATCTCATCCTTGCAGATCTTGTACATGCTCAGTGCAGCACAAGCAGTGTAATAGGTTTCAGGTGAGGTTTCCATAGCAACGGCAGTTTCAGAGGAAGTTGCCGCCCCTTCCCAGAAGGCATTGCAAACAGGAAATGATGCGATGGGCCGCGGCCAGGGAGGAGGAAGTGAAAAATGAATACAGCAGATATACAGTAGGTGCTGAGAAAAAAAATAAAAAAATATCCAATTTGTTTACAGTGCACAGTTTAGTGAGGGATGCTGAAGAGTTGTAAAAGTGGGTGGAACTCCACTTTAACCTGCATGGTTTAGGAGATATTTACCATATACGCTTGCACCGACATCATCAGCGCATGTGCACTGAAGAAAGGGCATGGTTGTGCTGTTTCTAAAGGGCCCGTGCCGTGACTGGTGGCTCCTACATGTATGCGTGGGAGTGGCGTCACACAACTCCGGCCAGTCACAGAGCCGGAGTCAACGGCCCCAGAAGGAAGAGGGGTGAAGATGGATGCGGTCACCAGCTGGGACATTGGGGACATTGCAGGCTTCGTTTGCAGGTAAGTGGCACATAATGGGCTAGTATGCGATGCATACTAGCCCATTATGCTTTTACTTTGCAGGGAACAAAAGAGGAAGTAAACCCTGACGGGTTTTACTTCCTCTTTTGTTCCCTGCAAAGTAAAAGGGAAGGGAAGGCTCTGGCAGTGTGGGGAGTGACTAAAGGCATAGCTCCCAACTGTCCCTGATTTCGAGGGACTGTCCCTGATTTGGAGCAATGTCGCTCTGTCCCTCTTTCCTCCTCATTTGTCCCTCATTTTGGTCTGATCTATACAGTTGTATATAAAATGCACTTTTTATCTTTCAAAAAGTGTTTCCCAGTGCTAAACTTTTCATCCAAATTCTAAATTGCTGCATTTGTAAATTTTAAAAGCCAATATAAGGGAATATTGGTGGTAAAAAAAAAGCACTTGTGGATTTGATTAACCCTTTTTTTTGGATTATGTCCCCTTTAAGGTACGTGACAGGGGGCGTGTCCTATGCCCACATATGTTTGCTGGTAGGTGTCCCTCATTCCCATCTCAAAACATTGGGAGGTATGACTAAGGGATATAACTGGATAAGTATACATGCCTTGAGGGGTGGGCTACATGCAGACCTTTTATTGCCCTGAATAGTCAAAGCGGGTGATTTACTAACACTGGAGAGTGCAAAATCTGTTGTAGCTTCGCATGGTAACCAGTAAGCTTATAACTTCATCTTGTAACTTCAATTAAGCTTTGACAAAAAAAAAACTGTAAGCTGCACCAGTTTCTGTGTAGAGGTGCACCAGATTTTGCACTCTCCAGTTTTAGTAAATCAACGCAAAAGTGTCAGTGCCTCTTTAAATTAACCACTGGCCTCTTACTTCTCCCTTCAGGGGATTGGATCAGGGATCTTCCAATACCATTGAGTAGATTTCCCATCACTTTCTATTTACCTCTCACCAGGACAGGAAGTGAGGGGAAATCTCTTGAACAGAGATACAAACAGCATCTACTAGCGATTTGCTGTTGTGCCCATAGTGGGGAAATTTCTGAATGATTTCCTGTTCTGGTGAGATCCTACATGTTTGGGTGCAACGAGGTGTCGCTGGGACTGGGAGTGAGAAGAAGCAACAATAGAAACTTGACTTAGCTTGTAACCCTCCCTGCTATAATCCGAATCAGCAAGCAAATTTAGGCTGACGTTGCACATTTTCACAGTGAATGTCAAGCACAAACCCATCCCTGCCCCAAGGGGCTTCTTACCTATTTTCAAATGAATGCATGAGGGCACACAGGCAAACGCTGAAGCTAGTATGATATATTGGACCAGCCTTTCATAACCTTTCTTACACCTTTGAAAAAAACTTTTGGGTTTCAGGAAACCCTTGCTAGTAATTCTTATGGCTACAGCTCACAGGACATTAGCTTGAACATAAGGTTGGAAATTTAAGAATGAATAAAAGAATAAGAAACGTGGCGTACCATTTGACGTCTAGGGATGCTCTATATTACAAAACGATTTGCGGTAATAATAATAATATAAAAAATATATATTATACTGGTTAAAAAAAGAAACTCAGGTCATGAATATTGTAGTGCTTCCTCATATTCATGGCCAGTGGAAAAGTGCTCTTTACATTGGTGGTCAGTCAAGTGCCTATTTACTTTGGTGGCAAATGACGTGTCTATTACATCGGTGGCCAGTTGAAAAGGGACCCCTTAGAGTAGTGGTGAGTGGGAGAAGGCCTTAATTTGGCCATACATAGATTGAAATCCCTTCTAAAACGGATGAATCTTGAACCATGTATGGACAGGATGGCTGTACAGAAGTCAATCTATTGATCGACTTCTGTACAACTGACCCGCTGGAACATTTACACTCGATCAGCGCCGCTGGGGAAGTCTCCCCGCTGTCATAATACAAATACAAGAATATACAGAATACAAGTCGCTCAACCTGATGGTTGATCAAAAAAAAAAAGAATCATCTATGGGCTACCTTACATTGGTGGTCAGGGGGGAATAATGCCCCTGTTACAGATAGCTGAAAAGACCATTGGTTGTCAGTTTTCATTGAACATCTAGCAACTTCTGGAGGACACCTAGGGTTCCACTCAACCCTGGTTGAAAAAGACTATATTAGACAGTTAAATATTTGTCTTACCTTGCAAGAGAGTGTGCTTATATAATTTCAAGCATCTCTGGCACTGCTCTTATAGGTGAATAACAGGCAGAAATATTCCAGGTCCTTCAAGACAGTCTACTGCATTTGTAGGTAGACCCAACAATTCATATCCTAAAATCAAATATAATATACAAACACAGTCCTGCTTTGCCACACCGAATACTTAAAAATCAGTAATGCTTTCCAGTTCCCTATAAAATGCTTACTGAATTGGAAATGGTCACTATAAAATTTAGGAGCACCTTGGCAATTTTTAGTTGTTCAATCACACTAACTATAATTGCATAAAACTGGCCGTACATGGATCGAAATTTGTCTGGTCCCTGCTGAACTGGCTGACTTTTGATCCATGTTTGTGCAGAAGTGGATCTAATTGACTTCTGTACAACCATTCTGTCATATCTTCCTTGCTCGATCAACGCTAACAGCACTGATCAGTGTATTCTGATGGCAGGGAGGTCTCCCCACTGTCAGTATACAAAAGTCTCCCCACTGTCAGTATACAAAAGTCTCCCCACTGTCAGTATACAAAAGTCTCCCCGCTATCAGTATACAAAAGTCTCCCCGCTATCAGTATACAAAAGTCTCCCCACTGTCAGAATACAAAAGTCTCCCCACTGTCAGTATACAAAAGTCTCCCTGCTATCAGAATACAAAAGTCTCTCCGCTATCAGAATACAAAAGTCTCCCCACTGTCAGTATACAAAAGTCTCTCCGCTATCAGAATACAAAAGTCTCCCCACTGTCAGTATACAAAAGTCTCCCCGCTATCAGAATACAAAAGTCTCCCCACTGTCAGAATACAAAAGTCCCCCAACTGTCAGTATACAAAAGTCTCTCCTCTATCAGAATACAAAAGTCTCCCCACTGTGAGTATACAAAAGTCTCCCCACTATCAGTATACAAAAGTCTCCCCACTGTGAGTATACAAAAGTCTCTCCTCTATCAGAATACAAAAGTCTCCCCACTGTGAGTATACAAAAGTCTCCCCACTGTCAGTATACAAAAGTCTCCCCACTGTGAGTATACAAAAGTCTCTCCTCTATCAGAATACAAAAGTCTCCCCACTGTGAGTATACAAAAGTCTCCCCACTGTCAGTATACAAAAGTCTCCCCACTGTGAGTATACAAAAGTCTCCCCGCTATCAGAATACAAAAGCCTCCCCTCTATCAGAATACAAAAGTCTCCCCACTGTCAGTATACAATAGCTCAGCAGGGAGGATTCCCCCATCCACACATTTGATGTTTTAAATGAAAATAAAAATTACTCATCTATAGGCTAAGAGTAATAGCTAAGAAAATAAATCACAATATAGAACACAATTAATGCTGAGTTATCAGAACATGAATTGGTTGTCCCTTACTACATATATAAACTCATTTACTAGACTCTCATATAGACTCTGGGGGTGATTTACTAAAAGCAAATAGACAGTGCAGTGTAGTTGCTGCAGAGCTTAGCAAATGAGGTAAAGCTTCACTTTGCAAAGAATACCCAATCACGTGCAAGGAAAATAAAAAAACCTGCATTTTTGCTTGCACATGATATGATGATGGAAGTCAGCGGAGCTTCTGCTCATTTAGTAAGCTCTGGAGCAACTGCTTTGCAAAGTGCACAGTTTTTGTTAACCCCTAGGTCATGTTAGGCCCCTTTCATACTGCTTTGACTTAAAAGTTGTGCGATTTTAGCACGATTTCAGGGAATGCCTGTGTAAACTTAAGGTCTATGGACCTCAACTCGTATGAAAGTTGGACCAAAGTAGTACAGGGACTACTTTAAAGTCGGCGCGGCTTGAAGTGGCACAGGTATGAATGGTTATCATTGGAAATCATGGGGAACGACTTGTTATGTGATTTTGCAGTCCCAAGTCGCAGGACAAGTCACACACGTGTGAAATGGGCCTTATTGTGATTTTATGTATAATATTTAGATTTTTTCTCAATCTGCAGCATTTATTAAAATAAAACCTGGTGATCCTACCATCACTGGAGTGCATGTAGACAAGAAGTGGCTACAAACTAAATGATATTGATTTAGGGTTCACATCTACTTTAATAGCTCCTTAATAAAAAAGGCTACTTTTGATAAACCAGAATGAAATATTTAGTCATGTAAATACTTACATTTTAGCCTGGGAGACAATAACTTGATCTTCCTCCCACAGTGTGGGCATTTCTTGACCGCATTCAATGCGGCACCAAGTATTCTTCACCTGTACCAGCTGGTACTCCTTCTGCTTGCTCCTGCTTTCCCCTGCCTCCGGCTTGGTGCCCCCTCGGACTGCTGTGACTGTGAAGAGATCACCTGCTGGCATGGCTGTTAATGGAACTTTGCTGGTTTTGTAAGAAAAAAGCTTTTCAATGCTTCTGGTTCCAACCTCAGAATTTGTAGAATCTTATAGTGATTTTTGAAAGGGAGGGGCCTTCAGTGAGTCCCTCACCTGTCCATAGTTTATACAACTCGTGTTGTGTAACATACGGTACAGGGCGTGTGAAATATATCATTGAGGCTGTAGATTTTAATTAGACTGACAGGTTGTGTAAGGATCATTCACTGCATAGCTGACAGTTGCTCTTATTTAACTTCAAATTCCTATCTAACAGACTGATTATGAAAGCTACTGCTATCTAAAAATGACATTTTCTTATCTATGGTAGATCTGGAAAGCTATGCAAAGTACAAATTAAGACTTTGAAGGATCACTGCTACCCAAATATTGGGAATGTATGAAATATATTTTATATTTTGTCATATAACATTTGCTTTAAAGAGAAAGTAAACCCTGATGGGTTTTACTTCCTCTTTTGCTCCCCGCAAAGCCTGCCAATTAAAAGCATAATGGGCTACCAGGGCTAGTATGCATTGCATACTAGCAGTGGCGTCGCTAGGGGGTGGCTTTTGGGGCTATAGCCCCGAATCTGGGACCCATAGCCCCGAGTCTCTGCAGGGGTCCCCAAGGGGAGGGGAGGCTCTCTGGGGACCCTGATGTAAGTGGGGGGCTCTCTGGGGACCCTGATGTAAGTGGGGGGCTCTCTGGGGACCATGATTTAAGGGGGAGGCTCTCTGGGGACCCTGATGTAAGTGGGGGGCTCTCTGGGGACCATGATTTAAGGGGGAGGCTCTCTGGGGACCCTGATTTAAGGGGGAGGCTCTCTGGGGACCCTGATGGAAGGGGGAGGCCTTCTGGGGACATATATACACACACACACACACGTATATTATATACATGTGTATGCCCACCCAAGCGTATGACTTTCTTCACTACGCTGCTATGGGCTCTAGCCAAAGACCTAGCAACGCCCCTGCATACTAGCCCATTATGTGACACTTACCTGAAAACCAATCCATTCTTGTAACCTGTGCAGGCCACGTCCATCTTCACCCCCTCTTCCTTCTGGGGCCCGCGGACTCCGGCTCTGTGACTGGCTGGTAACCGCGTGACGTCACTCCCGCACGTGCGCGTGGGAGCCATCGGTAACGGCATGCGCTGGGGGAAGAAACGGCACGGAGGTCTGTTTCTTCACAGCGCATGCGCCGAATACATCATCGGCGCACTACAAGTCAAATATCTCCTAAACGGCACAGGTTTGGGAGATATTTCCACTACCTATAGGTAAGCCTTATTCTAGACTTACCTATAGTTAAAAGTCACTAGGAAGGGTTTACAACCACTTTGACCACTTCAATACCAGGCACTTACACTCCTTTCTTGCCCAGGCCAAATTTTAGCTTTCAGCTCTTTCGCAATTGAAATGACAATTGCGCGGTCATGCGACGCTGTACCCAAACAGATTCTTTATCATTTTGTTCCCACAAATAGAGCTTTCTTTCGGTGGTATTTGATCACTGCTGGGGTTTTTATTTTTTGCGCAACAAATAAAAAAAGACCGAAAATTTTGAAAAAAAAAAAGTTTTTCTTTGTTTCTGTTAGAAAATTTTGTAAATAAGTAAGTTTTCTCCTTCACTGATGGGCACTGATAAGGCGGCACTGATGAGGTGGCACTGATAATGGGCACTGATAGGTGGCACTGATGGGCACTGATAGGCGGCACTGGTATGCAGCACTGATAGGCGGCACTGATAGGCACTGAAAGGCTGCACTGATGGGTACTTATGGGTGGCACTGATAGGTGGCACCGATGGGCACTGATAGGTGGGCACTGATAGGCATGGATGGGCACTGATAGGTGGCACTGATGGACACTGATGGGTGGCACTGCTGGGCATCACTGATGAGGAGAAATCTGGCAGGCATTCATAGTGGGCACTGACTGGCACCATTTGTGGGCACTGATTGGCATCTTTTAGGGCACTGTGTGGCATCCCTGGTGGCCATGGGGGACATACCTGGTCATCCATGTGTGGTGGGCGCACTGGTGGTCCAGTGTGGGCATCCGCGGTGGGGCTGCGCTGATAAACAATCAGCGCAGACCCCCCTGTCAGGAGAGCCGCCGATCGGCTCCCCTCTTCTCGTGTCAGGCGCGAGTGAGGAAAAGCCGATAAACAGCTCTTCCTGTTTACACTGTGATCAGCCGTGATTGGACACGGCTGATCATGTGGTAAAGAGTCTCCGTCGGAGGCTCTTTACCGAGATCGGTGTAGCGGTGTGTCAGACTGACACGCCGCACCACAACCGCTATGCTGCGTGCCCCCACGGGCGTGCTCCAGCAAATATCCTGCTGAACGTCATATAATGCCCAGTCAGGATAGCTGAACCACCGCCCGGCCGTCATTCTGCTATACGCCAGGTGGGAAGTGGTTAAAGTGGTTGTAAACCTCTGAAATGAAAAAATGAACAAATCATATCTCTCTGTAATGTGTCCTTGCCTCTATCCAAAGCATCTAGTGGGATTTCTTTCTGCTCTCTCATTCCTCTGCTATCTGCATGAGCCACTTCTGACTTTCTATGCCAACACCAAGCAATTCCAGGAGACACAGAAGGTGATTGACATCCTCAGCTGTGCATGTTTCCTTATGAGACTGTGTAGAGGGGTGTGTATGCATTCCCTTCACTCATGTCTCAGTCTAAACTAAGCTCTCTGTTATGCAGTGTGTGACATCAGATCAAAGGTGAGCACACAGGGTGTGCTGGGTGTGCCTGGGCACACCCTAATCACTCCATTCACATTAGCATTATCGCTCTGTGTGCCAACAGGAAGATGGGAAAGATCTCCATCTTGCCAGCTCTGCCATAAGAGAAGTACTTACACATGTCTCTTTCACTATGCCGGCAGGGAGACTGATCTCCCTGTCTGCATCATATATATGTAGACTAGGGATGAGCCGAACACCCCCCGGTTCGGTTTGCACCAGAACCTGCGAACGGACCGAAAATTCGCACGAACGTTAGAACCCCATTGACGTCTATGGGACTCGAACGTTCAAAATCAAAAGTGCTCATTTTAAAGGCTAATTTGCATGGTATTGTCCTAAAAAGGGTTTGAGGGCCCGTGTCCTGCCCCAGGGGACATGTATCAATGCAAAAAAAACTTGGGAGCAGTGATTTCAATGATGCTTAAAGTAAAAAAAAAAAAAAAGTGAAATATTCCTTTAAATATGGTACCTGGGGGGTGTCTATAGTATGCCTGTAAAGTGGCGCGTGTTTCCCGTGCTTAGAACAGTCCCTGCACAAAATGTCATTTTTAAAGGAAAAAAAGTCAAACTGCTTGCGGCTTTAATGTAATATTGGGTCCTGGCAATATGGATGAAAATCAGTGAGACAAACGGCATGGGTACCCCCCAGTCCATTACCAGGCCCTTTGGGTCTTGTATATTAAGGGGAACCCCGCACCCAAATTAAAAAAGGAAACAGCAGTATACAGGCTCTGTACTCTGAACAGCAGTATACAGGCGGTGCAAACAAGACAGGGACTGTAGGTTTGTTGTTAAGTAGAATCTGTTTGTAACTTTGAACTGGTACATTTTTAACGTGTTTAGCTCCAGCCAAAAAATCTTTTTTAAGCTTTTTGGAAAACATAGGGAAGGGTTATCACCCCTGTGACATTTGTTTTTGCTGTCTGTCCTCCTCTTCAGAAAGTTTCACCTCTCTTTTTGTCCCAATGACAAATGTTTTTTGAAAATCTGGGTTTTTTTGAGGAACAAGGATTGGAAAGCATCAGTGCAAAGGAGAAATGTTTTTCCCATATTAACTCTTACAGGAGAGAATTTCCCTTCCTAGGGGTAGATTTCATCTCACTTCCTGTTGTCTCCTTCAGTTTGTAAGTAGGAGTCGTTTGTAAGTTAGATGTTTGAAAGTAGGGGCCTGCCCTATATACTCAGCAGAAATTTGGGCCTTAGGTGTTGTTGTGGCCACAACACTGTAAGCCCTCACAGGGCCCTGCTGTGAAATATTAGATCAAGAATTGTAATTACATGCCCCTGTTGAACAGGGGCAGAAAAATTGGGCCTTTGGTGGTGGTGGTGGTGCTGGTGCCACAACACTGTAAGTCCTCACTCGCTCTTGGTGGGCGTAGAAATGGGCCCTGCTGTGAAATATTAGATCAAGAATTGTAGTTACATGCCCCTGTTGAACAGGGGCTGAAAAATTAGGCCTTAGGCACTGGTGCTGGTGCCACAACCCTGCAACCCCTCACAGACACTCTAGTTGGAATGCAGGAACGAGCCCTGCTGCAAAGTATTGCATCAAAAATTGTAATTACACGCCCCTGTTAAACAGGGGCTGAAAAATTGGGCCTTAGGCACTGGTGCTGGTGCCACAACACTGCAACCCCTCACAGACACTCTAGTTGGAATGCAGAAACGAGCCCTGCTGCAAAGTATTGCATCAAAAATTGTAATTACACGCCCCTGTTAAACAGGGGCTGAAAAATTGGGCCTTAGGCACTGGTGCTGGTGCCACAACACTGCAACCCCTCACAGATACTCTAGTTGTAATGCAGAAACAAGCCCTGCTGCAAAGTAATGCATCAAAAATTGTAATTACACGCCCCTGTTAAACAGGGGCTGAAAAATTGGGCCTTAGGCACTGGTGCTGGTGCCACAACATTGCAACCCCTCACAGATACTCTAGTTGGAACGCAGAAACGAGCCCTGCTGCAAAGTATTGCATCAAAAATTGTAATTACACGCTCCTGGTAAACAGGGGCTGAAAAGTTGGGCCTTAGGCACCCCTCACAGATACTCTAGTTGTAACGCAGAAACGAGCCCTGCTGCAAAGTATTGCATCAAAAATTGTAATTACACGCCCCTGTTAAACCGGAGCTGAAAAATTGGGCCTTAGGCACTGGTGCTGGTGCCACAACACTGCAACCCCTCACAGATACTCTAGTTGGAACGCAGAAACGAGCCCTGCTGCAAAGTATTGCATCAAAAATTGTAATTACACGCCCCTGTTAAACAGGGGCTGAAAAATTGGGCCTTAGGCACTGGTGCTGGTGCCACAACACTGCAACCCCTCACAGATACTCTAGTTGGAACGCAGAAACGAGCCCTGCTGCAAAGTATTGCATCAAAAATTGTAATTACACGCTCCTGTTAAACAGGGGCTGAAAAATTGGGCCTTAGGCACTGGTGGTGGCGCCCAGAACCAAAAATGTTCTCACAAGCTATCAGCGTGATCATTGAGGAGGAAGAGGATAATTACTCAGGGATAGTCACTCAGCATCAGCATAGGCAGTCTTTGAAGGGATCTGAGATTTCAAAAAAAATTATTCGGTTACATCAGCATCAGGTGCTTGGTAGCTGGTGGTGATCCAAGACTGATTCATTTTTATGAAGGTCAGTCGATCGACCGAGTCGGTGGACAGACGCACCCTGTGATCGGTTACAAAGCCTCCAGCAGCACTGAATGTGCGCTCCGAAAGAACGCTGGATGCAGGACAGGCCAGTAGCTCAATTGCATACTGTGCAAGCTCTGGCCAGTGATCCATCCTCAAGACCCAGTAACCCAGAGGATTTTCGGTGGGAAAGGTGTCCAAGTCAGATCCTGCCCCTAGGTATTTCTGCACCATGTAAAACAGACGCTGGCGATGGTTGCTGGAACCGATCATACCTTGGGGCTGCGGACCAAAAAATTGTCTGAACGCATCGGTCAGACGGCCACCTTCTCCACCGCTCCTTCTTTGACTGACCGAAGCCTCAGCAACACGTTGTCCAGAAACAGGAGTTTGTAACCTCCCAGTCTCTGGGAATGCATTGCACAGACCTTTCTGCAAGGCCTCCCGAAGATGTTTCATCCTCTGCTCCCTCTGCGATGGCAAGATAAGGTCCGCAACCTTACCCTTGTAACGTGGATCAAGGAGGGTTGCCAGCCAGTATTGGTCCTTCTCCTTGATACCACGAATACGAGGATCCTTACGCAGGCTTTGCAGGATCAGGGAGGCCATTCAGCGTAGGTTTTCTGAGGCATTCGGTCCGGAGTCCTCTGGGTCACTAAGGACGACATGGTCCGCAGCCACCTCCTCCCAGCCATGTACAAGTCCATGTGTTTCTTGGGACTGATCCCTTAAAGACTGCTGCTGATGCTGAGTGCCAGGCTCCACCTCCATACTGACACAATCTTCCTCCTCCTCCTCCTCCTCTTCCTGTGTGATCGGCGGGCACGCAGGAACACTGCCTGGATAAAGGGGGCCTTGAGAGCTAAGGAAGTCCTCCTCTTCCTGCCTCTGTTCTGCCTCAAGTGCCCTGTCCATTATTCCAAGCAGCGTGTGCTCCAACAGGTGGACAAGGGGGACAGTGTCACTGATGCATGCACTGTCACTGCTCACCATCCTCAAGGCCTCCTCAAATGGTGACAGGACAGTGCATGCATCCCTGATCATGGCCCACTGGCGTGGGGAAAAAAAACAAGCTCCCCTGACCCTGTCCTGGTGCCATAGTCGCACAGGTACTCATTGATGGCCCTCTGCTGCGTGTGCAGCTGCTGCAGAATGGCCAACGTTGAGTTCAACCTGGTGGGAATGTCACAGATTATGCGGTTCTTGGGCAGGTTAAACTCCTTTTGGAGGTCCGCCAGCCGAGCACTGGCATTATATGACCAGCGGAAATGCACACAGACTTTCCTGGCCTGCCTCAGGACATCCTGTAAGCCCGGGTACCTGCCCAAGAACCGCTGCACCACCAAGTTAAGGACGTGAGCCAAACAGGGCACATGGGTCATTTGTCCCTGTCGGAGGGTAGAGAGGAGGTTAGTGCCATTGTCGCAAGCCACCATTCCTGCCTTAAGTTGGCGTGGCATCAACCACCTCTGAACCTGCCCCTGCAGAGCTGACAGAACCTCTGTCCCAGTGTGGCTCCTGTCCCCCAAGCACACCAGCTCAAGCACCGCATGGCATTTTTTGGCCGGCGTACTTGAGGCCATGGAGGAAGAAGAAGAGGAGGGGGTGGAGGAGAGAGGTGTGTCACAATCATTAGTAGTGGCATTTTGGAGGCGTGGTGGCGGAACAAGCTCCAACACTACTGCACCTTGTCCTGCATCCTTCCCAGCTGCCAGCAGAGTCACCCAATGCGCCGTGAAACTTAGGTAACGTCCCTGTCCATGCCTGCTGGACCGTGAGTCAGCGGTAATATGCACCTTACCACTGACCGCCCTGTCCAGCGAGGCATTGACATTGCCTTCCACATGCCGGTAGAGAGCCGGAATCGCCTTCCGTGAGAAAAAGTGGCTTTTTTCAAAAAGAACTTTTTGAATAACGCGCAGAGACTGCAGCGCCCTGCACATGTGGAGCTTTGGGGTGTGATGCAGTCAGTGTGCTGCCCTTAGGCTGGCCCCTGGAGGGCATCCTGCCTCGTTGGTGATGTGGCGCCTCCTCCTCCTCTCTCCTATCAGGCACCCACGTTGAGTCAGTGACCTCATCATCCCCTCCTTCCTCATCACTGGAGCAAACCTGGCAGTATGCTGCAGCAGGGGGAGCATGACTGCCAGATTGCTGTCCTTCTTGGGCACCCCCTCTGTCCATGCACATGTTACTGCCTTCATCGAGCTCAGTATCATCATCAGAGCCTTCCAAACGCTGGGCATCCTCCTGGAGCATGTACCCAACACTGTGGTCAAACAGTTCGAGGGACTCCTCAGGAGGACATGGTGGGGCTAGGGAAGGAGTCACTGATGACATTGAGCCGAGGGAAGAGGCCGCTGCTTTGCCAGACAAAGTACCCTGAGCATGGGTGAGAGAGGATGAGGAGGATGAGGACGGCTTGGTCATCCACTCGACCAAGTCTTCCGCATGTTGCGGCTCAACACGGCCAGCTGCCTAAAAAAGGCCAAGCGTGTCCCACGGCCACGTGCTGAAGAGGATGCACTCTCCACGACCAGCAATAGACACAGAGCCTGCTTGCCCTCTTTTATTGGCTTGTGACTGTCTGCCTCTCCTTCCTGGCCTTCCAGACATACTAATGGCCTGTAGCTGCACTAAGCTGGGATATATATATATATATATATATATATATATATATATATATATGTATATATATATATGTACTGATACTGCAGCTAGCAAAATCAACTGCCTGCCTGTAGTATGAGAACACCACCAACCTTCTACAGGTAGCTTTAGCTGAACACTGTGCAGAGCTCGCAAAAAACTAACTTGTAGCTTTTTTAGCTGCCTGCGGTAGTGATAGGATCAGGAAAACACCACCAACCTTCTACAGGTAGCTTTAGGTGAACACTGTGCAGAGCTCGCCAAAAAATAACTTGCAGCTTATTTAGCTGCCTGCGGTAGTGATAGGATCAGGAAAACACCACCAACCTTCTACAGATAGCTTTAGCTGAACACTGTGTAGAGCTCACGAAAAAATAACTTGCAGCTTATTTAGCTGCCTGCGGTAGTGATAGGATCAGAAAAACACCACCAACCTTCTACAGGTAGCTTTAGCTGAACACTGTGCAGAGCTCGCAAAAAAAAAACTTGTAGGTTTAGCTGAACACTGTGAGGAGGACGCACCACACTAACTTGTAGTTTTAGATGAACACTGTGCAGAGCTCGCAAAAAAATAACTTGTAGTTTTAGCTGAACACTGTGAGCAGGACGCACTGCACTAACTTGTAGCTTTAGATGAACACTGTGCAGAGGTCTCACTACACTAACTTGTAGTTTTAGCTGAAAACTGTGAGCAGAACGCACCACACTAACTTGTAGTTTTAGATGAACACTGTGCAGAGGTCTCACTACACTAACTTGTAGTTTTAGCTGAACACTGTGAGCAGGACGCACTACACTAATGCCGCGTACACACGGTCGTACTTTTCGTCTACAAAAGTCGGACAGCCTGTCCGACAGACTTCCGGCAGACTTTCGGTGGACTTGCGGCGGACTTGCGGCCTACTTTCTAACGAACGGACTTGCCTACACACGACCACACAAAAGTCTAACGGATTCGTACGTGATGACGTACACCGGACTAAAATAAGGAAGTTCATAGCCAGTAGCCAATAGGTGCCCTAGCGTGGCTTTTTGTCCGTCGGACTAGCACACAGACGAGCGGATTTCGGGGTCCGTCGTAGTTACGAAGTAAAGTTTTAAAACATGTTTCAAATCTAAAGTACGTCGGATTTGAGGCTAAAAAAGTCAGTTGAAAGTCCGGAGAAGCCCACACACGATCGGATTACCAGCCAGCTTTAGTCCATCAGCGTCCGTTGGACTTTTGTAGACGAAAAGTAGGACCATGTGTACGCGGCATAACTTGTAGCTTTAGATGAACACTGTGCAGAGCTTGCAAAAAAATAACTTGTAGGTTTAGCTAAACACTGTGAGGAGGACGCACCACACTAACTTGTAGCTTTAGCTGAACACTGTGAGCAGGATGCACTGCACTAACTTGTAGCTTTAGATGAACACTGTGCAGAGGTCTCACTACACTAACTTGTAGTTTTAGCTGAACACTGTGAGCAGGACGCACTGCGCTAACTTGTAGCTTTAGATGAACACTGTGCAGAGGTCTCACTACACTAACTTGTAGTTTTAGCTGAACACTGTGCAGAGTTCGCAAAAAAATAACTTGTAGGTTTAGCTGAACACTGTGAGGAGGACGCACCACACTAACTTGTAGTTTTAGCTGAACACTGTGAGCAGGACGCACTGCACTAACTTGTAGCTTTAGATGAACACTGTGCAGAGGTCTCACTACACTAACTTGTAGTTTTAGCTGAACACTGTGAGCAGGACACACTACACTAACTTGTAGCTTTAGATGAACACTGTGCAGAGCTTGCAAAAAAAAAACTTGTAGGTTTAGCTGAACACTGTGAGGAGGACGCACCACACTAACTTGTAGTTTTAGCTGAACTCTGTGAGCAGGACGCACTACACTAACTTGTAGCTTTAGATGAACACTGTGCAGAGGTCTCACTACACTAACTTGTAGTTTTAGCTGAACACTGTGAGCAGGACGCACTACACTAACTGTAAATAGTCTAGCTGCCTGACTGTGGTACTAATAGAATCAAAAGAACACCAGCAGGAGGGAGGAGCCCAGCGACAGCTCTGGCGGAGGTGCAGAGACAGAGCGCCCGGATGCTTCGCCGTGTGAGAGACGGCTGAGACACGGACCGGGCTAGGCACAGTGACCGCTTCCTGGGCTGTTCCGCCTCGCCTCCCGTCCCCCCCCCTCCCCCCGCCCCCCCCTCCGCTGAGGGGACAGAGGAAGACGCCATCCACGGGCCCCCTTCCCGTCCATGCTGAGGTGCAGAGTTTAGGCTGCACACACTCAAGCAGCATTCCTGGCAGATGATCTCCCTAGAGACCGACACCGTGAAAGACTCAGAGGCTGGGATCCCAACTCAGGATGAGTTCCCGCGACTCACCATTGGTACGGTAGGGAGACAACGCATCTGATTGAACCCCTAGTCACACGTAACTTAAATTGGAAAACTGTGGATAAAAGAAACAATGATTGAATTGCTGTAAAACTAACAATATAATCCCGGTCTTTTAAACCCAGCACTAGCAGCTTGATTTTTGACAACTGCCTGACCAATGATCTGTGTTTTCTCTCAGTAATACAAGAATAGAGTACTAGTAGGAATTAGAGGAAAATTAGAGGAGGTCTGATTCTTCTACAAGGTTGGGTACAGATAACTTCCCTCCCGGGGTGGTAAAAAGTGGGCCAAGAGCCCGCTCTTCATTCCTACTTTTCCTCATTTGACTTCTTGGTGCGAATAAAACCCCACAGGCCACCTTTTTTGGAGAGGTGGAGGCCTGGGGGAGGCGGGGACAAATTGGAGCTTTGAGCCTTTTTTTTATTTATTTTTTTTTATTTTACTCCCCTCTTCCCCTCTCCTGAACACCACACTTGGACCGTCCCAGCACCCACCCATACAGTGAGGGTATAATACAGGACAATTCCAACCCCTTGGGCGGACATTAGGCCCAGGGCAACTAGACCTGATCTAGGGGCAGCTGCAAACGGCAGAAGGAGGTGAAAGCATGAGAGGCCGCTCAACGCGAACAACTGAACCCCAGAGTACCAGAGATAGCCTCAACACCAGCTCCATCCAAAAATATTTAAAAGAAGCAAGCGCAAAAAGCCCTAGTATGGAGACAAAACAAACAGGGTCAAAAGATAAAAAGAAAGAGCAACAGAAGCAAAAAGGGGGCCAGGGGGACAAAGTCCGCGAAGAATTGGATATGGAGGGGGCATCTGTCTGGAGCCCGGCGGAAGAACAAAGGATAATGGCGCTCGTACCAAGTAAAACAGATCTCATTGAAATGTTTACCAAGTTAGAAAGTGTGATAAAATCTGAAATATCGAATGTCCGAGCAGACATGGGTCACCTCCTGCGTCGGGTGGAGGAGGTGGAGGAAGTCACAGAGCGCCACACCAAAGAAATCTCCGAATTAAAAGATCAACTCAACAAATTGCGAATTGAAAATCGAAATATGACATTCCGATTGGAGGAACAGGAGAACCAAAGTCGGCGACAAAACCTACGCATCAGGGCAATCCCAGAGCAGCAGGGCGAGGATCTTGGGGAAAAGATGAAAAAAATCTTTAACCCTATACTGGGAAAGCGAATAGAAGAGTCCATCTTGATAGACCGGGTACATAGAGTAAGAAGGCCCACGCATGTAAAACAAGACTCCCCTAGAGATGTGATAGTTAAATTCCACCAATACGAAGATAAGGAGAAAATATGGAAGACTTTAAGGGGAGCCCCCCCCATAAAGTTTGAAGATAAAGAGCTACAGATATTTTCCGACCTCTCGGCGGGAACACTTGCCCGCCGACGCCAGATGAGACCAATCCTGGAGCAGTTAAGGAAAGCAAATCTCAAATACAGTTGGGGGTTCCCAACATCCCTGATTGTCCTAAAGGACGGAAGATCAAGCAGGATGAGATATATGGAGGAAGCACGGGACTTCTGTGACAGCCTGGGCATCCCCATCCCAGATTTGTCTCAGGTTAAATTTGATTGAGAGACTCAGAGGACTAAAACACTAGACTGACTTGAGGTGGGGTGGTGGGGGGGTGCGGGATGGTGGAGAGGTTTGTGTTTTTTGTGTTTTTTTTTTTTTTCTTCTCCTCCTTCTCCCGGCCGCCCCCCCCCCCTCCCCTCTCCTGTCTCTTCCCCTCTCCTGTCTGATTTGCAGCGGGGGGAGTGCCTTGAGCCCTAAGCTAAAATGGGAGCTGGGGGGGGTGCTGGGTGGTGTTGTGACTTGTTTTGCTTGGGGGGTGTGGGGGGGGGGTTTGGGGGGGGGGTTCAGGGGCGGTTTTACCGTATTAAGGAGACAAGATACCTCTCATACACTCCCCTCCATCGGGAGGGAGTGTAAATGCTAGAGCTCTCGTTGGAGCTTCACCCTGAGGAGGGTGTTCTGAGGATTGGAACGAGAGAAGTTCCAACCTGGGGGACTCAGGGTGTTAATTTCACCATGGGGGGGGGGGGGAGGGTATTGGGTGGGAGGGAGGAGGGGAGGGGGAATGGGGAGGGTTTAGCAGGACGTGCTAGGATTACGGGAGGATTCTACAGATGAGCCAATCCCCAGTTATGCTGGAAATTAAATTCATCTCATACAACGTGAAAGGCCTAAACTCGCCCTGTAAAAGACATAAAATTTTAAAAGAGCTGGAACGACTAAGGGGAGATGTAATCTTCCTACAAGAGACTCACCTGACTCTCGACACTAGAATTAGGCTCTACTCAACTAGGTTCCCTCAGTGGTTCTATGGGGACTCCCCTGATAGGGGGTCGAGGGGAGTCGCCATTGGGCTTTCAAAGAACATAAACTTCTCCCTTAGAGAAAGATTGGTAGATCCCGATGGCCGCTTTATCTTTCTAAAAGGCAATTTAGGTCCTAAATTGGTCACCCTAGTAAATGTCTACTGTCCCAACAAGAAACCGACGGTCTTTCTGGGTCAGATCTTGAAAAAGTTATCTGAGTTCGGAGAGGGCGTGGTGATCTTGGGAGGGGACTTAAACTTTTGTTTGGAACCGGAAGTGGATGGTACGTCCCGTGCACAGGGGACAGGGAAGGTGTCACTCAGGGTTATCAGGCACAAACTACACCAAAGTCAGTTAATGGATGTCTGGAGGCTTCAGCATCCTAAAGAGAGGGACTACACGTTCTTCTCCCCTGTGCACGGGACCTACTCCAGGCTAGACTATTTCCTTATCGATCATAGCCTGTTAGATTGGATTAAGGAAACAAAAATAGAAGTAATGACCCTATCAGATCACTCCCCGATTGCGATGCAGATTAGAATACCGGACGGACAAGGGCGCCCCTATGCATGGAAACTGAACGAAGATTTATTGAGAGATCCCGAAATTATGGAGAGACTTCAAGAAGAGGCAGATTTCTTCTTTAAAGCAAATGACACGGGGGATGTGTCACCAGCCTTATTATGGGACACACACAAAGCCTACATAAGGGGTATCCTAATTTCAATAGGGGCAGATCTGAAAAAAAAGAAAAAAGAAGCTAGAGGAAAATTGATAGAGGAAATCTTTACCTTGGAACAAGCAAACAAAAAAGCTAAGGGCCGGGATCTAGATAGTTACCATGCACTAGTTGCCAAGAGGGAGGAGTTAAGAGACACGATGGACCTAGAAGCCAAGAGAGCTATAAACGCTATAACTAGGAACAACTATTTCTGGGCCAACAAGACCAGTAAACACCTGGCCAGGATACTTAGGAAAAAGAAAAGCAGGAACTTTGTGGAGAAAATACTTAGCAAAGAAGGGGCAGTAAAAGTGACGAACAATGCCATAGCAGACGAATTTCAGAAGTACTACAGGGATCTATACTCTTTAGGGCAACAGGGAGTAGAAGACTTATCTCGTTCGGACAGGAGTAAAGAGTTCCTGAAGGAGGCGGGACTAGGGGGTCTGTCAGTAGAGGACAGGGAACTGCTGGATAGACCTTTTGTAGAAGAAGAAATCTTGGCAGCACTAAGGGAGTCTCCGAAGGGGAAAAGTCCGGGCCCGGATGGCTTCACCTCTCTTTATCTTAAGAGGATGGGGCATATCCTGGTCCCGAGGCTTTGCCACTTTTGGAACGGCCTTGGAACAGGTGATGAACTGACTACAGAGGCCTTGACAGCTACAATCACACTTATCCAGAAAGAAGGGAAGGACGTCAGGTTGTGTTCTAGTTATAGACCAATCTCCCTTCTGAACGCAGATGTCAAGCTCTACGCAAAAGTTTTAGCAAACAGGCTTAAAGAAAAAATGACAGATCTTGTGCACCCGGACCAGGCAGGATTTGTCAAAGGGAGACAGTGCAGGGACAATGGGGTTAGGGCGGTGCTCCTATCAGAAGTATGTAAACAAGGTGGATCCCCAGCTCTATTCCTGTCAATCGATGCTGAAAAAGCTTTTGACAGGGTAGACTGGGGGTTCATGTTAAACACTCTAGAGGCTCTAGGGTTTGGTCAGAGGTTCATCTCCTGGGTCAGGGCTTTATACAGTAACCCGGCAGGGACGGTGAGAGTAAATGGGACTACTTCTAAGCCATTCAAGATGTTCAATGGAACAAGGCAGGGTTGCCCCCTGTCCCCTCTCTTGTTTGTCCTGACCCTTGAACCGCTGCTGTCTACCATCCGCAAAAATGTGGACTGTGGAGGAGTAAGGGTTGGAACGGAGGAGCACAAACTAGCGGCTTTTGCCGACGATATTGTATTCTTCGTTACCAACCCTAGAATAACTCTTCCCAATTTACTCCACATTATTAAAAAATATGGAGAAGTTTCGAACTTCAAAATTAATTCCAGTAAATCCGAATGCTTAAACATAAACATAAGCAAACAAGAAGAAAGCCACTTGGCTGCAGTTTTCCCTTTCCCATGGAAAGAGGAGATGGAATATCTGGGGATAAAACTTGCCAACTCCTTCAATAGAATATTTGTAAAAAATTTTTTACCTATGCTTGACGACACTAGACGAGAAGCGAGAAGACTCCAGACCAGACCTCTCTCGTGGTTTGGGCGAGTCAATGCGATAAAAATGAGTCTAACACCTAAGATCCTGTTCAAATTTCAAATGCTCCCCATCCCTCTACCCGGGTATTTTCTGAAGGCCCTTAGGAGGCTAATAAGTGGGGCAGTTTGGGGGGGTAAAAAACCACGCATTACCTACACAGTTCTTAGCAGGGGGAAGAAAAAAGGGGGAATCGCTTTACCGGATTTTAACAGATATTACAGCGCTGTAGTGCTATCTAGGATCACGGAATGGAACAAAAAAGACACAGACAAACGTTGGGTTCACATTGAACACTTTTTGAGCAACACAAATTTAGGACAGGCACTTTGGAATCCCCCAAAATTTAGATCACTGAGCACTCACACATCACAATTAACGCAAAACACATTTAAACATTGGGATAGGATACACTGTAAGAATAAATGGTCATATAACTCACCACTGATACACATGAAAGACAATATTTTTTTTGAGCCAGGGAGGAGGGAGGTAGGAGGAAATTGGCTAAAGGATGACACGGTTCAATTGAAACACTTTATACACAAGGGGCAAATTCGCACATTCTCAGAACTAAGTACAGAATCTAATCTTTGGGTAATGAATAGATGGAGGTTTCTTCAGCCCTCCCATTTTATAGAGAGACTTCCCAAGCCACTTAGGAGTATGGAAGAACTTAGACCTTTTGAGCAGCTCTGTATAAAGGAACAGACAGGAAGGGCAATAACACAAATATACAGGATCTTGGGAACTGAGGAGGAATTGGAGACAACCCCCTATATTAAAAAGTGGGAACGGGAATTGGGGTCTCAATGTAGCGAAGCTGAGATAGAAAAGATTCTGAAGATGGCCCACTATGTAGCAACAGACATTAGAAGAACAGAAAGCCACTTTAAATGCCTCGCGAGATGGTACGCTACCCCAGATAGGGTCAGTAAAATGGACAGGACTAAACCAAACACCTGCTGGAGAGGCTGCTCAGTTCGAGGAACAATGGCCCACATCTGGTGGGAGTGTCCCGTTATAAAAACCTTCTGGGGAAAAGTACTAAGGTTAATAAAAGCCATCACTGGAATAACAATAGACGAGGACCCATGGGTCTGTCTTCTCCACAAGACCTCGGACTCGGTAAAAAACTATAAGTCTTCCCTAGTCCCTATATTGTTGGATGAAGCCAAGAGACAAATATCTTTGAACTGGATGAATGTCTCGAGGCCTTGTACTCGAGACTGGTTGATCAGTCTCAATGATATATATAACATCGAACAGTTAGACAAGGGAGGAATTGAACCTATAGAAGAAGAGCAAGCAGGGAGATGGGCCGCCTGGACCAAGTTCAAAGGGACTTGGGATTATTTGAAGGAGATTGCTGATTTACTATAAGCGAAGGTATATGGATTCATACTCCATTGAACTAGCACGGTCCTGGGGGGGGGGGGGGGGGAATAGGGAGGATGGGCTGTGGGGTAAGAGGGGACATCGAGCCTTGGTTATAAATTTTATAGCGGTTTTGTGCAATGACTCTTCCCCACAGGGAAAAAAAAAAAAAAAAAAAAAAAAAGAACACCAGCAGTTTTCTTCAGGTAGCTGTAAATACTGTAACAAGACAAGCCTGCCTGTCAGTAAGAAGATAACAGGAACGGATCTAACTAAACTGAATACAGTGTATATATATATATATATATATATATATATATATATATATATATATATGCAACACCTGCAATGCATATATATACACAATACACTGTAAGTGCAGCTAACTCACTTGATTGTCCTGCCTAATCTAGCTAACTCAAATGAAATGACACTGTCTCTCTGTCTATCTATGTATCTCAATGCCGGAACACGCACTACACAGGGCCGCCGTGCAGTGTGGGGCGTGTTCTAAACCCCCTGAGCCATAATTGGCCAAAGCCACCCTGGCTTTGGCCAATTACAGCTCTCTCTACCGACGGCGCTGTGATTGGCCAAGCATGCGGGTCATAGTGCATGCTTGGCCAATCATCAGCCAGCAATGCACTGCGATGCCGCAGTTAATTATGGGTCGTGACGCGCCACACGAATTTGGCGCAAACGGCCCATAACGTTTGGAATTTGGCGAACAACCGAACAGCCAATGTTCGTGTCGAACATGGGTTCGACTCGAACACGAAGCTCATCCCTAATGTAGACACACATGTGTGCTTGAGCTTTAGGGTGCACACCATAATACAATAGGCTGCACACACCTATACATCAGATGTCTGACCAAAGACTTCTAGAGTTCAGAAATCCTGTGTACATTCTGGACTTTGAATAGATTTAGAGCAGATAGTGTTGCAGATAAACAGGTACAACTAATGTATGAAGAGCTGTTTCATCTCTGATTATCACCTGAGTATAGTCAAATCACTGAGTATATGTAATGGTTTACTATCACTTTAAAGTGTAAGTTCACCTTTACAGAAAAATCTGTAAGGTAATCTTACACAGGACCCGCCCGCTGACTTGAATGGCGGTAATCGCCCGTTCTGAGCCCCGGTATAGCCGCCTCATGCCTCCAGGGCTTAGAAGTCCTCTCAGCTCTCTCCTCTTCTTCCTCCCCGCTGAGAGGACAGGCTACGCGGCTTCTGATTGGTCCACACCGCCCATGTGACGGCTCTGACCAATTAGAATGCTCTGAAACATACTTCCTGATGGGGTAAGTTTCAGAGATTAAGCTCCGGGGATTTTGAAGCCCCCGAGCTGTTAGGCGGCTATACTGGGGCTCAGTACGGGCGATTACCGCCATTCAGGTCAGCGGGTCTGGGGGGGGGGGCGAGGAGGGGGTCCTGTCTAAGTTCACCTTACAGGTTTTTCTGTACAGGTGAATTTACCCTTTAAGGTATTTGTGGGGTTGTGTCTTCATAAAAGTTGCACTAAAATGCCTAAATCAATTTTGGGGTTGTACATCTGTCAGGAGCAAAGATAAGACAATATGGGGTTAATTTATTAAAGGCAAATAGACGCCCTGCAATTGCTGTTGCTCCAGAGCTTAGTAAATGAGGTAAAGCTTCACCTTTCAAAGAATAATCATGTGCAAGGAAAATTTAAAAAAAAAACAGCATTTTTGCTTGCACCTGATTGGATGATGAAAGTCAGCAGATCTGCTCATTTACTAAGCTCTGGAGCAACTGCACTTTGCAAAGTGCATAGCCTATTTGCCTTTGGTAAATCAACCCCATATTCTCCCAAAATTAAGGTTGATCCCTGTATATTGTCTTAGTTATAGACTTCACCTTTATTTGGCGGCACAACCTAAGGCGGCTCTGTTTGGGGGACCTCCATGGGGTAGACTGGGGCCCACCGGCGGAAGCACACGATTGGTCTCTCTATCAGGCAGAAGCATATCCTACTTTTTTATCTTTAGCTGTACAGTATATATATCTGATGATTGGGCATGGTAGGTGATCAGTATCTCTTATTAATGCATTTTGGTTTATGTGTTAATAAATGAATGTTATGTTTTTCATAGGATATTGAAAGTAAGTGAACCTCCCTCAATAAACCCCTGAAGAAAGAATTGACCGCTTCCTGAAATGCGTCAGCAGACATTGTTGTTTCATATATGTAATTTACATGTCACATCAGCCGTTTCGTTTTTACAATGTTTTTGTACACTCAATATGGAATTGTAATACATACCAATAAATGTATGTCTTATATTTTGTACCTTGATTGAGTTGTCTTTAAAGTCCCTCCCAGTCATGGGGGAATTCTTTTGCTGTTCTTAAAATTTGGGATGTTGGCAACACCTACATGGTCCTGTATGGTGGAATACTTTTTCTACAAACTATGGTATATATACTGGAGTTTTTATTTATTTATTTATTTATACTAATAATGGCGCGTTCAGCGACTTATAGGGGATGCGATATTGCTGTGGACAATCTGACACTAAAGCCTCGTACACACGATCGGACTTTCCGACAGTACAGGCTGTTGTCGGTAAATCCGACCGTTTGTACGTTCCATCGGACAATTGTTGTCGGATTTTCCGCGGACAAATGTTGGATGGCAGATTTTCAAATTTTCCACGGACAAATGTGTGTTGTCGGATTTTCCGAGCGTGTGTACACAAGTCCATCGGACAAAAGTCCAAAGTACAAACACGCATGCTCGGAAGCAAGGACAAGCCGGAAGCGGTCGGTCTTGTAAACTAGCGTTCGTAATGGAGAATTAACATTTGTGATGCGGCAAATTATGAAATCTCGAAATGCAGCGCACAATTCTCTTCTTCTTTAATGGGATAATAATGAAGCCGATTTGCTGGTGATACTGATGGAGTTATTGCAAACAAATTTTCAAAGGCTTTTTTTTTCTAGTGATATCAAGAATAATATTATTATATATATATTTTTTTTTATTTGCGCAAGTTACCACAACACTATTATCCCGTAGTTTTTAAAATCAAAGATACAAGCTATGAGTAAGCGCTTCATGTAAGTGTGAAACGCGTCAGCTGCTGTTCTGTACCACCCACAGTGGTGCCCTATGTACCCCATGATCCTGCTTCACGAATAAAAGACGAATATAATTTATTCCGGTGTGTGGCTGTCCAGATTTCTTCATCCATCCATACTTGCACCAGCAATTGCCAGCACCTGGAGCTCTCCTTTCTCTGGAGGTGAAGGATTTATACACCCCGGTTTGAATCGTCCTGAGCGGTGGCAAATACAAAGATACAACTATGTTGGTGTCCCTTGTTAATTTTACAATGTATTTTTTAAATGTAACTGCCTACTCCCAAACTGTCATTTGAAGTAAAACACATAGCCAAGTATTATTCTACACAATTTTTTTATTGTGCGTTAAAAAAAGAAAACAAATAAAATTGGACATGCTATCTGCCAATAGAACTTAACCAAAAAGTGCATTCTATGCTTCCAAAAATATAGAAAATTTACCAAATCAAATCATTATTATTCAACCCAAAAAAAAATGTCAAAGCAATAACTCCAAGGCCAATAATAAATAACATGTTATCTCCTCTGATTCCTCAACATGTCTGGTTGACGAAAGGCCGTTCAGAAACGAACTGAAAAGTGCGAAATGAAAAGTGCAAAACGAAAAGCGCAAATCAACACTCACCAAACTCCTACTAACATGAAATTAACAGAAGGAGCCCAAAGGGTGGCGCTAAAGATCTGAAAAACCATGTAGTACATCACTACGTTTGTAATTGTTGGCCAACAATTGTGTGGCCGTGTGTATGCAAGACAAGTTTGGGCCAACACCCTTCGGAAAAAATTCCACGGTTTTGTTGGCCAACAATCTGATCGTGTGTATGAGGCATAACACTTTAGATACTTTGTGGGAACCAGTGACACCAATACAGTGATCAGTGCTTAAAAATAGCACTGTCACTGTACTAATGACACTGGTAGGGAAGGGATTAAACATGTAGGGCGATCAAAGGCTTACATGTGTGTCTAACTAGTTGTTTGTGTGTACAAAATGCTGCTTTCAGTAAGAGATGTGCTGGATTTTATCCCCTTTATTCCCTTTTCCTTTGCAGCTCTGCATTGTTTACATAGGCAAAGCACCGTCCAGGATGTCTACTCACTGATAAAAGAAGGCAGATCACCGTTCTGATGGGGGGGAAGGGATGAATTCTCTGTACCTGCAAAGCAGAGAATAAAATCCATCTCTTCCCCTAGTAAAAACAGTAGATATAGTACACAAAAACACTGGCTAGGCTTACAGTTAACCCTTTGAACACCCTAGATGTTTAACCCCTTCCCCAGCCAGTGTCATTAGTACAGTGGAGGTGCATATTTTTAGCACTAATCACTGTATTGGTGTTACTAGTTCCCGCAAAGTGTCAGTTAGTGTCCGATTGGCCGCCGCAATATCGCAGTCCCGCTATAAGTCACTGATTGCTGCCATTACCAGTATTAAAAAAATAAATAAAAGTTCCATAAAAATATCTAATAGTTTGTAGACGCTATAACGTTAGCATAAACCAATCAATATACGGTACGCTAACAGGGATTTTTTTGAAAAAAAATTGATTCTTACAATTATTTTATTGGATATGTTTTATAGCAGAAAGTAAAAAAATAGATCTCAAAATTTGTTTATAGTGCAAAAAATAAAAAATACAGAGGTTATCAAATACCACAAAAAGAAAGATCTATTTGTGGAGAAAAAAAAGACACAAATCTTATTTGGGTGCAGCGTCGCATGATTGCGCAATTGTCAGTTAAAGTAACGCAGTGCCGTATTACAAAAAATGGCCTGGTCATGAAGGGGGGGGGGGGGGGAATCTTCCAGAGCTGAAGTGGTTGTTATACTTATTTGGATTGCTTAGGCCAATAAATGCGTCATTTAATGGAACCCAGATTTCATTTGTCTCTACAACCAATACAGGGAAGGGAAGAATAATAGTTATTAATATAATTGTAAATGTAATTAGTAATATCATTTTCCACTACTTTTAGAACCTTCATCATTACTACAGTTCTCCTTAAATGATTTGAGTGCTTTACAAATCTTTTATGTCTTTAGGGTCAGTACACACCATAGAAACGCAGTCCGGATGCGTTCCAGGTGCTTTTCTGCATGCGCGTTTTTGATGCGTTTTTAGTGAGTTTTTGATGCAGCCCAATGCACTTTTCCCCCATTTTTGTTCTTAAAGAGGAACTGCAGTCTCACATAATGTGTAAAAAAAATCTTTGGCATTCTGAAGCTTCCCTCCAACCACTTTGCATGTTATTATATATATACTGTGATTTTGTACTTGTCAAATATGCTGCAGAAATCTCCCTCCACTGAGTCTGGCTGCATCCATTTTAACTGCGGGCAGCTGAAGCGGCTGCCTGTTCACTTCCTGGATTTACACAGACACACACCTCCAGCTCTGCAGCTCTCATTGACCCTCCTATGACTCACCCCCCCTCCCTCCCTGGCAAACTCTCATGAGAGCGAGAGAGAGAGCTGTGCATGATGACATAAGCCTAGGCTTTTTTATCAGACAAGAAACAGGAAGTGGGCTGTATCAGGTATTTACTGGCAGAAAAAAAAAATGTTTTACTATCCAAAGTTAAAACAAAAAGGGCAAAAGATTTAATAGATAGAAAGTTTAAAAAATTACTAAAGCTACGCTTTAACCTATAAGACAATGAGCCAGTGTATGGCAACACATATAGTATGGACCAATCTTATATGAAAATTATTTAGACCTATGATCGGTGTGAATAGAAGGCAATTTGAAAGAGTGAGGTTAACATTATTCTCTGATATAATGGATGTGAAACCTTCGAGAAGTTTCCATATCTGGGAGACCTTGTCGCAATGCCAGAAAATATGTGAAAATGAACCTGTATCTATGCAACCTCTAAAGCATGTATGAGGAACTGATGGGAAAATGGCATAAAGTTTAGATGGAGTATAATACCACCGTGTGAAGAGCTTAATTGCTGTTTCTCTAATTCTGATTGATCTTGTGCATTTGAGAACATTGGAAATGCTATCTGACCAGTTTTCAGCTGAAAGGGCGATATTGCATTCTTGTTCCCATTTAAGCATATAGGGGTGTTTTTCTGTGCTATTGGTGCCTAACAGATTTGAGTATGTTTCCGAGATTAAGCCAGCGACCCTTGGAGAGTTAATACAAATTTTTTCAAAAAATGTATGTGATAAATTAGACGAAAGTGGAAAATAGGTGTTGTAATAGTGTCTAATTTGAAGGTATCTTCTAAATTCACTATTGGGAGTCTTGTATTTTTCTTTTAATGTTGCAAAGGAAGTGAAGGTAGAGTCTTCAATAAGGGTTTTGAGTGTGGTTAAATTATTTTCAATCCACCATGTGTATTGATCTGTGTCTTGATGTAGTGATAGGAATTTGGGATCTCCTACACTACCCTTATCTCAACTTAAAACAAGGATCAACAATCAATGGCGTCCCTGGGGGGGGGGGGGGGGGGCAGAGGGGGCCCTGACCCCCCCCCCCCCCCCAACATTATGCTGTGCCCCACTATGTGCCCCCCCCTAAAAAAAAATATATATATTTTTTTTTTACAAAAAATCAATGTCTAAGAGGGAGAGAGTCCCCAGTCAGCTCCTGCGGGTGATTCCTCCCCCCTCCCCTGCTCGCTGCATAATGCGAGCGCTCACACAACCACGGCCGCCCGATCTGCTCCTTCACCTGCATCCTCATTGGCAGGGAGAAGAGCGAGTTGCAGGAAGGACTCCACCAGGACTCTCAGTTACTGAAAAAACAGACTGATTTCTCCCATCCTTAGGACAGGAGAACCAGCCTGTAAATTCCAAGAGATGCCAGACCAGCGCTGTCAATAGCAGGGGCAGGACAGTAAGAGGAGGCTGGGGAACCCCACAGTGGGAGAACACCAGGGCCCGGAGGCAAGACAACCTTTGCAACCCTTATAGTTCTCCCATTGCTTTGGATCCTTATATTTTCTTGGTATGCTGGTGACATATATCTCTTGTTTTCTGCCACCCTGGGGGCCCCAATACAGTAGGAAGGGAGCTCACTGCAGAACATGTGAAAGGGCCCATTGTGGGGTCGTAGTAAAGGGCCCCAGGAGATATATATATATATATATATATATATATATATATATGCATTTTATAGTTGCCCCCCCTACTTTTGTCCCTGTCCCCCCATGTGCCCCCCCTAAATTTGAAAGCTGGAGACGCCACTGTCAACAATATCCTCCTTATGGAAAAAATATTTCACACTCTAAATAACTCACAACACATATTTGAAAAAAAATGGAATCCTTGGCTCACTCATGCAAATCGTTTTATAAATGTGGAATAACTTTTTATCTACCTCTACCTTTCTAAAAAAAATTCTTATAGTGTTATTACCAAATTTGCACAACCATTGTATGCAAAATTGCTATTTTTTTTTATTTTTTTTGTACTGATGATTATTTATCGATGTTAATCCTTTGATAAACAACATTTTGTACTGTACCGTTTTTCTTTCTGTTTTATACTCAATAAAAAAGTTTGTAAACAAAAAAAAAAAACCTATGAGGCATAGCTCCCAACTGATTTCGAGGGACTGTCCCTGATTTGGAGCAATGTCCCTCTGGTCCTCATTCCTCCTCATTTGTCCCTCATTTTGGTCTGATCTATAGATGTATATAAAATGCACTTTTTATCTGACATAAATTGTTTCCCAGCGCGAAACCTTTCATCTGATTTCTAAATTGCTGCATTTGTAAATTCCAAAAGCCAATATAAAGGAATAGTAGTGGTAAAAAAAAGCACTTGTGGGTTTAATCAATCTTGTTTTTTGTACAATTCTCCTTTTAAGGGGGTGTGTCCTATGCCTGCATAATTTTGCTGATAGGTGTCCCTCATTCCCATCTCAAAAAATTGGGAGGTATGTATAAGGGCATGTGCGTTCCAGTGCATTTTTTAATGCATTTTACAGCGTTCCAGTACAGTCCAGTGTAGGAAAAACACAGCATGTTCTACTTTTTTTTCTGGAACTGGAACACACTGGAACTGTAAGCACTGGTGTGAACTATACCATTGAAAACCATATAACCTACTTTCCATGTGTTTTTGATGTAGAAAAAAATGCACTGGACTGCATGTGGTGTGAGCTGGCCCTTAAAACACAATAAAGGGATTGGGAATCCGTATATACTCTCTTACATTTATTCTTGGGTGTGGATATATTTTAAACTAAAAAAATCCTATACATCTATTTCATGTTTAGCAATTGATTTCTATTAGGCCCTGTTCACACTTAAGTGACCGTGTTGCGTTTTTGGGGCTATTTTTGTGCACTTTTAGCACTTTTTTGGACGAGCGCCATTCATTAAATGGTCCTCCCTCTGCTCCAAAAATGCGCTAAAGTAGCTGATGTACCAAATTTTGGACATGAACCAAGTGTGTTTTGAGTAGCATGTATTAGAGCTGCACGATTCTGGCTAAAATGAGAATCACAATTTTTTTGCTTAGAAGATAGATTATGATTGTCTCACGATTCTCGCGGCGTAACATCATCTTTCACATTATAACAAAAAAAAAGAAATTTATTCATTGAAGTGTATTTTTTCCCAAAAAATTGCGTTTGAAAGACCGCTGGGCAAATACAGTGTGACATAAAATATTGCAGCAATTGACATTTTATTCCCTAGTGTCTCTGCTAAAATATATATAATGTTTGGGGGTTCCAAGTAATTTTCTAGCAAAAAATATTGATTTTAACTAAAGAAAGAAGTGTCAGAAAAAGATTTAGACTTTAAGTGGTTAAACTTCCTGCATTTACAAATTGATTAAAAACTTGGCAGACTGCCTGGATTTTTTCTTTACACACTGAAGTTTATCCCTTTGATCTAAGAAGGAAGAGTTAGTTACAATGTTTCATGTTAAAAACTTGTCAGACTGCCCGGATGTTTTCTTTTGACAGCTGAGTGAGCAGATAAGTCTCTCCACTTGTTATATGAAAGAATCGGCAAACTCTGCAATAGAGATCGTCAGGGGGGTTGAATCAAGATCGCGATTTTTTAACGAATAATTGTGCAGCTCTAGCATGTATGCGTCTTTTGCAAACTTTGTCGGCAAAACACACGACTGCTACCTGCGTTTTGGTGTATATTAAGAAATGCACTGCAAGCGCATTGCACGTTTTAGCACATTTTTTGTGTGTTTGCAAAAACACAACCAGAAACACACGTCATAGCAGGTGTAGCACACTGCCTTAGGGGCCACAGATGAACCGGGATCCCCTACCCTGTACAGCCAGGCACACCAAATTTTCACAGGCTTTCAGAATCAGAAAACAGTCTGTGACTTTGTTTTTTGTTGTTTATTGAGGGTAATAACTTGGACAGGGATAGGAGGTTATGGGATGCCCACTTGACTTTACCAACTTCACGCCCAACTTCCAACACTAGAAATTAGGTGGACTCTATCATGTTACCTTTTCTCCCTCCCCCCTACTATGCCTATTTCATTATTTGCTTCCACCCATCTGGAAGCCTCCCCCCCTCTCTCCTTTTTCAAGCAAACTTGTTTGGCAAAGGTGGATATAAATATCATGTTACTTGTTTATCCCTCAAGGCTTCCTACAAATGGCATCAATACCAGGCTCAAGTGGCTGCTGCTCTATTATCATTATTTCGGTGTGTGGATAGCAATCAAATTTACCATAAAATTTTTTTTATACTACAGCAACGGTGGGTACGAAGCTTTTTGACCCCCCAGTCTGTTTTATCACTATTGCTATCTCCAGTAAGGTGCAAGGGTTTCTTCTTTCCCCTCCTCCTCCCCCCCCCTTTCCCCTCCCTTCCCTCCTTGTCCCTTCTTACCTTTTCTACCCTTCCCCTTTTCATTTTTCTTTTCTTTTTGCTTTTTTTCTTTGTCCATACTCCCTCCTTTTGTCCTCTTTCTTTCTCCCTTCCTCCTCCTCTCGTTGTTTCCCCCCCCCTCCCTTTGCTTTGTTCCATTCTGCCCTTCCCTTTCTTCCCATCTCCCCCTTTTTTCCTTTCCCCCCCCTTTTCTTTTCTTTTTCTTTCCTTTTTTTCTTTTCCCTAGCCACCTTCTCCCCAATTCTTTTTTCTTTTCCCCTTCTCTTCATTCTGTTTTTGTCTCCCCTCCTTTTTTCCCCTGTCTTCCTCTTGTCTTTTCCACCTTTCCATCCTCTTACCACGCCCATTTCCCGCCCCCCGGCACTCAGGTGGTCCCTTTCTTTTCCCAGAACCCCTTGTACATAATTATTTATACAATTTATATATCTTTTACCACAATAGTATTTATAAAGTGCCCCCCTTGCTCGCCCCCCGGGGGAACGCCCGTCGCGGGCGTCTCACAGTGTCGTTCTAGCCCTTTGTGGGCCAAGGGTGGTGAGTGCAACATTAATCACTCTTTCTCCAATATCAACAATGTACACATGTATATGTAAATATGTAGTGTTTACTTGCTGCATTGTTGTAATGTTGATCTTCTTCATTCTGTAGATTATGTACTAGACGCCTCCCGACGAAGCGGCTTGACCGCGAAAGTGTAGAGGTCACGTCCATAAGTACAAAATTACCTGCCTTCATCCATCTGAGCAGGCATTACCAATGTCAATTTAGTGTCAACATTGCTGTAAACAGTTTTTGTTATTATGTCTCTGTCTAACTTCAATTGTGTCCTTATATGGACTTTTTAATGTCTTATCCTTTAATAAAGTAAAAGATTTTATATACTCCTGGTCTATATCCCTTTGGTACCGTAATAGTCCTAACACCCTCAGAAAAAGGTAGGACCAAATTGGAGAGGTCATAATGTGATTTTTTTTCCCCTTTTTCAACCAACGTTGCTCTATACATATTAAGGATGATGGTACCTCTTAAAAGTTAAATACCTCCCATTTAACCTGGTGGGTTACCTTTGACTATTCCTATATACAGTCTCTATGTACAGCTCCACTTCTTCCTCCAGCACACGCTTGCAGAAACCAGCTGGATCACTGTGTGAAGATCTAAAGCCTCGTACACGCGATCGGATTGTTGGCCAGCAAAACCATGGAATTTTGTCCGAAGGGCGTTGGCCCAAACTTGTCTTGCATACACACGGCCACACAATTGTTGGCCAAAAAACACGAATGTAGTGACGTACTACGTTCTTTTTCAGCTCTTTAGAGTCACCCTTTGGGCTCCTTCTGCTAATTTAGTAGAAGTTTGTTGAGTGTTGATTTGCGCTATTCTTTTTTCACTTTTCAGTTCGCGTTTTTCATTTCGTGCTTTTCAGTTCGTTTCTGAACGGCCGTTCGTCAACCAGCCATGTTGTGGAATCGGAGGAGATAACATGTTATTTATTATTGGCCTTGGAGTTATTGCTTTGACATTATTTTTTTGGTTGAATAATGATTTGATTTGGTATATTTTCTATATTTTTGGATGCATAGAATGCACTTTTTGGTTAAGTTCTATTGGCAGATAGCATGTCTAATTTTATTTGCTTTCTTTTTTTAATGCACAATAAAAAAAATTGTGTAGAATAATACTTGGCTATGTGTTTTACTTCAAATGACAGTTTGGGAGTAGGCAGTTATATTTTAAAAAATACAATGTAAAATTGACAAGGGACACCAACATAGTTGTATCTTTGATCTTAAAACTACAGGATAATGGTGTTGTGGTAACTTGCCTAAATAAAAAAAAAAAAAAAAAAAGCATAATAATATTATTCTTGATATCACTAGAAAAAAAAGCCCTTGAAAACTCATTTGCAATAACTCCATCAGTATAATGTGCCGCGTCACGAATGTTAATTCTCCATTACGAACGATAGTTTACAAGACCGACCGATTCTGGTTCGTCCTTGCTTCCGAGCATGCGTGTTTGTACTTTGGACTTTTGTCCAACGGACTTGTGTACACACGATCGGAAAATCCGACAACAGACATTTGTCAGCGGAAAATTTATAAACCTGCCATCCAACATTTGTCCTCGGAAAGTTGGCCAACAATTGTCTGATGGAGCGTACACACGGTCGGATTTTCCGCCAACAGCCTGTTATCGAACATTTCCTGTCGGAAAATCCGATCGCGCGTACGAGGCTTGACAGTCACTCGATCAGATTACAGGCGGGAACCCAAGGCCCCTTGGCTGTGTAGCAAGAGTCACAGTGTCCAACTTGTACTCTTCCTCCTATGGCTACTGATCCCAGCACCACCTCTTCAGGCACTGCCAACTCACCTGACTACAGCTGCCCCTTTAGTAGCCATCCATGCTAACTTCTTCACAGTCCTCCAGACTGACACTCACCAGCCCACCCAGCTGATTCTCAGGAGATCTACAGTGGTGCTGACCTGCTCCCGCTGTCCTCTCTCCTTGCTCCCATGCCTCCCATAGTTGCCAACATTGTCCAATAATGTATGGGGACACTTTAATGTCTATAGGCGGAGTTATAATGAGGGGGCGGGGCATTCATTTCTAGGCATGCCGTAGTGGGGAAGAAGAATGCGCCCCAGCAAGAAATGGGTGTGGTTTAAATGAAATATTGGGCGTGGCTTAAATGGGGTGTAGCTCAAAATGGGTGTAATTTTAGTCTGAGGTGAATGAGGGATGGAGGGAGAAAGATAGAAAGATAAGGAGGGAGGGATGGAGAGAGAAGGAACGAAAGAAATAGGGATGGAGGGACAGCAGGTGCTACATCACAATAGAAATATGTGTATTCCAGAAAGTTTAACAATCAGCAGATAAAGATACTCCAAACACCTTATGTTAGCGTTTCAGTCATCCCAGGACCATGGTTGTTATGGTGTCAGGGTGATTGAAGCGCAATATTTCTATAATTACATTGTAATATAAAATGAAATCATTCAACTCACCAAAATGCAGAATCAGTGGGAGCCCTGAGCCTGTCACTTGCCACGTCGCCTGCCATCAGATGCCATCAGGTGTCACCAGCGGAGTCCCTCCTTGCATCAGGTGCCCCCAATAGAGTCCCTCCTTATATCAGAGCTGTGAAAATGTGAAATAGAGTCCCTCCAGAGGTGGTTCTGGCAAGCTCAGTAGATTGCTTTAAGAAAGGCCTGGATTAATTCCTAAATGTACATAATATAACTGGGTACTAACATTTATAGGTAAAGTTGATCCAAGGAAAATCCGGTTGCCTCTCTGGGATCAGGAAGGATTTTTTTTCCCCTGCTGTAGCAAATTAGATCATGCTTTTCTGGGGTTTTTTTTCACCTTTCTCTGGATCAACTGTGGGTATAGGATTGGGTATATGGGATTGTATGATATTTTTTATTTTATTTAAGTTTTTTATGGATGAACAAGATGGACTTGTATCTTTTTTCAACCTGACTAACTATGTAACCAGGTGTCCCCAGTAGAGATCCTCCTTACACCAGGTGTCCCCAGCAGAGCCCCTCCTTACATCAGGTGCCCCCAGCAGAGTCCCTCCTTACATCAGGTGTCCCCAGCAGAGTCCCTCCTTACATCAGGTATTGCCAGCAGGGTCCCATCTTACATCAGGTGTCCTCAGCAGAGTTCCTCCCTACATTAGGTGTCCCCATCGGAGTCCCTCCTTACATCAAGTGTCCCCAGCAGAGTCCCTCCTTACATCAGGTGTCCCCAGCAGAGTCCCTCCTTACATTAGAAGTCCTCAGCGGAGTCCCTCCTTACATCAGGTGTCCCCAGCAGAGTCTCTCCTTACATCAGGTGTCCCCAGCGGAGTCCCTACTTACATCAGTTGTCCCCAGTAGAGTCCCTCCTTACACCACTGCCTGGGATGCAAAAGTGTGCACAAAGTTTGTTTGTCCTGAAGGGCTCTGTGCACTGTGCAGGGAATGGAGGTGATTCGGGGGTCCCAGAACCCTGGCTGGAGAAGACACTGTCACCTCTTTTCAACCGGGTGCGGGCCGCACCCCTAGTAGTGACGCAACTGGTGATTTGGTCTCCACGCCATTTACAGAAGACAAGCTTGTGGAAGCCAAAGGGAAGAACCAAGAGGCGGAGCCTGGGTTCGGCCTCTTGTTTGTTCCTCACAATAGCTGGTCTTCTGTAAAATAGCGGAGACAATTCACCAGTGCCGGCCACAGACCTCTAGCTGCAGCGATGAAATATCGGGAAAACGTTGATTTCCCAGGACATTTCCTGAGATATGGCAAGACCGGGACAACGGTCTTAATACCAGGAATGTCCCGGGAAACATGGGACAGTTAGCAACTATGGCCTCCAGGAAGGGCTTCCACCGTGTGTTGTGGCAAGATCATTTCAGCACCTGAGCCCTGGCCCAAGGTCACCCCCCCAGACTAGGGGCAGCCCTGAGGGCCCCCGACAGCCTCCTCTGCACTCCATCTCCACCTTCCACCCGAGTGCCCCTGCTGGCACTGCCGATTTATGAAGTGGCCTGCCCCCTGCCAGCCCTTTTCTGGGGATTGGCTGAGGCCCTCATAAATATTCCAAAGAGCCCCTCCTAACCTCCGCTCACTATGTCTAGAACATTCTTCAATGTCCCAGAAAACAGGGGGAGGCACCAGAGAGGCTGCTACGATGAGTCATTCAGCCCTGATTCATTGAACCCTGACCCATATTCACAGCTCAGATTTAGCCCTGAGCTGAATTAAACAAACCTACACTAACAACCCTAGCACACTAGAGCGGGGGTCAGCAACCTACAGCCTGCTGCCTCACCGCCGCTAAATGTCCAGCCCGTCAGCGCACAAGATTAATTCCCGTGCACCCGGCCCCGCAGACATTTTAACCCCGGTCGGCTTTCTTGGGATAACAACCAATGCGGCTAAGAAGCCGCTCAGCTGTTATACCAGGCAGCGGGAGAGAACGTCTTCCCTCCTGCTGACTTCTCCCGTCCTACTGGAAGGCCCAAGCAACCAGTTGGCATGATTGCCGGCTGGCCGGAGACCCAAATCAGGCCAGAATCGGCTTCGATCAGGTCTCAGGTCTAGTAACCTGCAAGCGATATCATAACAAAATGTAAAAAAAAATTCAGTATTCAAAACAGCCAACTTGGCGTTTTGAATGCTTTTAAGTACAAAGGAGGGGTTTGGAGACTTATAGACCCCAGATCTCTCCATAAAGAGCAACTGTCACTGCCCATTACTGTCACAAAGGAAGTTTAAATTCCTTCTGACTGCAATAAATGTGATAGGATTTTTTTTTTTAAAAGGGACAGTGTAAGAAAAAAATAAATAAAATGAAGAAAAAAAATAAATTTAACCACTTGCCGACCAGCTGCTGCAGTTTTATGTGGCAGAATGTATGTAACTGTGGCCACTAGGGTTGCTCGCTGCTCGCCCCCGGAGCCGATGCGAGTGCCTGGCGGTTGCTTGTGACACACCGAGAACCGGGATCTGTGTGTGTAAACACACAGATCCCGGTTCTCTAAGGGGAGAAGAGACTGATCGTGTGTTCATACAAAGTATGAACAGCGATCTGTCATCTCCCTTGGACAGTCCTGATTCCCCGTTCAGTTAGAACACACACAAGGGAACACAGTTAACCCTTGATCGCCCCCTAGTGTTAACCCCTTCCCTGCCAGTGACATTTATACAGTTATCAGTGCATTTTTATAGCACTGATCGCTGTATAAATGCCAATGGTCCCAAAAATGTGTCAAAAGTGTCCAATGTGTCCGCCATAATGTCGCAGTCCCGATAAAAATCGCAGATCGCCGCCATTACTAGTAAAAAATAAAATAAAAATGCTATCCCCTATTTTGTAGACGCTATAACTTTTGCGCAAACCAATCAATATACGCTTATTGCATTTTCTATTACCAAAAACATGTAGAAGAATACATATCGGCCTAAACTGAGAAAAAATTTGCTTTTTTTTAAAAAAAATGGGGTTATTTATTATAGCAAAAAGTACAAATTATTGTGTTTTTTTCAAAATTGTCGCTCTTTTTTTGTTTATAGTGCAAAAAATAAAAACCGCAGAGATGATCAAATACCACCAAAAGAAAAAAAGAACGTCAATTTTGTTTGGGTGCAGCATCGCACGGCCGCGCAATCGTTAGTTAAAGCGTTGCAGTGCCGAATCGCAAAAAATGGCCTGATCATTCAGCAGCCAAATCTTCCCAGGCTGAAGCGGTTAAAGCGCCCCATCCCTCCATGCTCACGCGCAGAAGTGAACGCATACATAAGTCGCGCCCACAAATGTAAACAATGTTCAAACCACACATGTGAGGTATCACCGCGATCATTAGAACGAGAGCAATAATTCTAGGACAAGTCCTACTATGTAACTCTAAACTGGTAACCTGTGGAAATATTTAAATTGTCGCCTATGGAGATTTTTATTACCGTAGTTTGTCGCTATTCCACGAGTGTGTGCGCAATTTTAAAGCATAACATGGGGGGGCTGTGTAATATGCAGAGGGGGCTGTGTGATGTGCAGGGGGGCTGTGTAATGTAAAGGGGTCCAGAAATGCGGGGGCTGTGTAATGTAAAGGGGTACAGATTATTATCTTAACTACTTGCCAACCAGCCACCGCAGTTGTACTGCGGCAGGCTGGCATGCCTGCGCGAGTCGCCGTCATTGTACGTCGGCCGCTTTAAGAAGCTATATGGCCAGTGCGCATGCCACCAGAGGCGCGACGCCAGAGGCGCGGCGCCGGAGCCGCTCCGCGATCACTCCTCAGAGAGCCAGAACAGGGACCTGTCAATGTAAACAGACAGATCCCTGTTCTGACAGGGGAGTAGAGAGAGTGGAAAGGGGGTGAATCTCCCCTCTGGGGAGTCTGTGGCTAGTGTGGCTGAGCACAATAGAAATTCTTTGAGTCCAAAAAACTTGTGGGCGGGCTCATTGATGGAAAATGGTCTAACCAGGGATGCCAGGCGTGCAAAACTTTGGCCTGGGCATCCGTGTAGAGTAGAGTTATTAAATTCTGATAAAAGTAATTTGGTGCTTATATTGGATTGTCCATTTAGTGGTGGTTTGATATTTTCTGTTTTTAGATATAAACTAGAAATCCATGAGTCATAAAAGCATGCAATAGTTACTGTACTTAGTTATTTAATAGAAAGTTCAATTTCTTTATCAAAACTATGCATGTGAAGTGAACATTTTATTGGAAAAAGTCTTGTGAGATAAAATAACTCACGTAGCTTTTTGAATTGATGACATGCATTTGTCGGCCATTGTCAGATCAGTATAGCACAGCTATTCACAACTTTTATTATACAGGAAAATACATTTTGAATGTGTTGTGTCTTTCCTTTTTAGAGACACTTAAGCCTCGTACACACTATTTGTTTTTTAACTGACACCGCAGGTTGAAGCTGCTGTACTAGCAATCCGATGTTAGTACAGCAATCTTGCTTGCTGTGTTATGGTGTTCTGACAGGTGGACGCCCGCCTACCAGAACACACCGGTAAGCGTTCTCAGCCAATGGCTGAGAGCGCTGATCGGGAGCCGGACGGCAGACCTTTTTCGGTCATGATCCTTCGACAGAAGCAAGCCTAACAGTCGGCTTCTTTCAGATCGGCTGTAGTACACATGGGCCAATGCCGCCCAACATTTAGCCCATATGTACTAGGCTTTAAAGCGGAACTTCCCCCCAAAAGGGGAAGTGCCACTTATCTAGCTCCTCCTCTTTAAGTTTTGGCACTTTTGTTGGGGGGAGCGGGTACCTGGTTTTGACAGGTACCCACTCCCACTTTGGGTCAGATCACTGCAGTGATCCAAGCAGATGTTTGCCCCCCCCTTCCCCCACAGCCTTCTGGGACATGTCACAGGACCTAGAAAGCTTTGGGACCATTCACAAGGCTCAGCGTGGCTCGTGCACATGCAGTGGGAAGCCGGCTGTGGAGCTGAAAGCTAAAGAAGTTGGCGCCAGGGACCTGAGGAGCTGGCTGGGGTGAAGACCACGCTGGATCCCTGGACAGGTAAGTGTCCTATTATTAAAAGTCAACAGCTACAGTATTTGTAGCTGCTGGCTTTTTCATTTTTTGTTTCTAGTGTGAAGAACTGCTTAAAACTTTGAGGACTTAAAATGGAGGACTTAGTGCTCACTGCGAGACAACAACAAGAAAAATATAAGGAGACATGGGCGCTGTGGCACCAGTTCATCTTCTCTTCAGAAGGTATCGCCCTTAGGACTTCCTGATGAAGCCAATACCCCAAATAAAGGAGGACCCGGAGACCGTCCTGAATCAACCAGGGCCTCCCAGTTTCCTCCCCATTCCTATTCCACCCCCCCTTTCAGTTCCCTCCTTGGTTTTCTCTACCCTGGGCCCCCCCCTCCCCCCTGCCTCCAATGTTGGAACCCTGCCTGGATGAGATGATGGGATGGGGGGCCTTTAGGGGTGGGGGGGGGGGGAAGAAGAGACGGAGGAGGACTGAGGTTTTCCAACCTACATTACCTCTGACTAGAGATTTACTGATGAAGAGGGCCCTAGGCCCCACAATGTCAATTTAAGAAGTACTTGTCATTAGAAATACAACTAAGTTTTGGAAGATGCACATGAACCCTGTTTTATTTCTTCCTCCATGTGTTGATGTTGATCATGTTGACCCCAACCCTTTTCAATGTTTATATGTATGTTTGTACCTACTGTCTTAGCCCATGTTGGGCACTGATAAAAAAAACTTTGAGGACTCGCTTCTTACATTTGGCTGCAATTTCAAAAATACATACATTGTTTTCCAGAGAATCTGTCCCAGTGTTGTGTTGCATAAAATTCTTACATAACCACATTGTTGCGATATTCATAATTTTTTTATATGATTGAGCACCACAATTAAGGGGAAAATGAAAAGAGACTAATTAACTTGATATATGGTATTTATGTTTTCTTTCCTGGTCTTTCCTGGAAAAAGGGTGTTAAAACTTTCCTTATTAATTAGGCACAACTTAAGTCAATAATTATATATAATTGATTTGATAACCGATTTACCTGAGGTTACATAAGTTATCTAAATAGGTCACCTCCTTTATAGCTTTACAACCTTTGTTTGAGTGCAACGGAATACAGGGTGGGATGGCAGACAAATGAAAAATGATACGTAATGTCAGACTAGGGCGGGACTGTCTTCAGCATTGTATAAGCCTATCAAGTTACATAAAGCAAAAAAATAAATAAATAATAAATAAAAAAAAAGCTATAAGACTGCACGTGGAACAAGCTCGGCGTACACACTGTGCATAAAGAAAACATTCTTTATATTACTGGTCACTCACAAAAGAGGAGAGGGTGTGTTCTTATCTCAGCACATTCCAACTCAGTCATTATACCCCTAGAGGCAATTCATCTCTGAAGACCAGCAAGTATCACATTCATGGAAACTTTTCAAGGTGTGAAACTCTGGAAGGCAGACTGTGAATCCACGATGGAGCATAAAGGTATGTTCTGAAACCTCTAAAATAACCGCACAAGTGCACCCATCATCAGCCTGTAAAGGAAGAATTTATAGAGTTGAATAAATTAAATAATGCAGAAAGTCACACTTTGCCATGGCTGCGTCTCTTTATCTTAATTTTTAGGCTGAACAGGTCTAGTTTATTAGAATGACGCTCTTAGTATTGAAGCAAGGGGTTCCTTTTGGGTTGTAGAAAACAATGCTATAAACTTATTGGGCTAGTAAACGTCTTCTTTCTTTAATTAATTCCATAATTAATTTTAGCATGCATAACATGTGGGTTTTTTTTTTTTTTTTCAGTCAACGAATTGCTTTCACAGCCACTCCCAGATGGTTAGTGCTTTGATTTTTTTTCTAGTTTCCGTCTTCCTCTTAAGCCACATACGCATGATCGGATTTTCCGACGGGAAATGTGTGATGACAGGCTGTTGGTGGTAAATCCGACCGTGTGTATGCTCCATCGGACAATTGTTATCGAACAAATGTTGGATGGCGGCAGGTTTTAAAATTTTCCGCAGACAAATGTCTGTTGTCGGATTTTCCAAACGTGTGTACACAAGTCCGTCAGACAAAAGTCCAAAGTACAAACACGCATGCTCGGAAGCAAGGAAGAGGCCGGTCTTGTAAACTAGCATTTGTAATGGAGAATTAACAATCGTGACGTGGCAAATTATGAAATCTCCAAATGCAGTGGACAATTCTTTTCTTCTTTAATGGGATAATAATGAAGCTGCTTTGCTGGTGATACTGATGGAGTTATTGCAAACAAATTCTCAAAGGCTTTTTTTTTCTAGTGATATCAAGAATAACATTATTATGTTTTTTTTTTTTTTTTTTTTTATTTGAGCAAGTTACCACAATACCATTATCCCGTAGTTTTTAAGATCAAAGATACAACTATGTTGGTGTCCCTTGTCAATTTTACATTGTATTTTTTTAAATGTAACTGCCTACTCCCAAACTGTCATTTGAAGTAAAACACATAGCCAAGTATTATTCTACACCATTTTTTTATTGTGCATTAAAAAAAGAAAACAAATAAAATTAGACATGCTATCTGCCAATAGAACTTAACCAAAAAGTGCATTCTATGCATCCAAAAATATAGAAAATATACCAAATCAAATCATTAATCAACCAAAAAAAGAATGTCAAAGCAATAACTCCAAGGCCAATAATAAATAACACGTCATCTCCTCCGATTCCGCAACTTGTCTGGTTGGCGAACGGCCATTTTAATATGAATTTAAACATATATAAAAAAAAGGGATTGCTCTTTTGAAATGTTTGAATGATTGTGTATGTATATATATATATATATATATATATATATATATATATATATATATATATATATATATATATATATATATATATATATATATTTAGCTCTTTGCAGTGGTTTCAAATACTTTTTGCAGAATCTGCTCCTTGCACAGTTTCGCCGAATTGGTTATGACGAGGAGCAGATGGGGCTTTTTGCCAAGCTAATGTTGACCCATTGGAAGTTGCAGCATTGCACATAAAAGTTTATTCATGTAATTATAATTTATTTCCTTCCTTTTTATTTTTATTTTTTGTAGATAACCAAGTCTACACAATGCTGGTACAGCTTACAAGGCCTAGAAAGATTCTTCAGCTTTGTAGCCTCTCTACTGATAGTATGGGCATGTTGTGTGACTACTTACCTGATGACGGATGCCTGGTTACATCTGAATTTGAACATTTTTCATACGAATGTCCTGCTAAAGAGAGAAAAATACAGAAACGAAAAGGAACAAAAGAGGAGATTTTGAAGGTAATCATATAATACAAATGGCTATTGAATTAAATAAATAAATATATATATATATATATATATATATATATATATATATATATATATATATATATATATATATATATATATATATATATATATATATATATATATATATACCGTATATATATGCAGTATATCTACAATATATAATTCCTTCAGACCTCAGATGTAGTCAAACAGGGGGGTGGGAGGAGTCTCTGCTCTGACTCACTCTCTTGCATAAATGTTTAGCTTAAGCTATTTTGCTCTGTAAGCACTGCTTTAATAGTGGATTGGAGGCCTGCTTTGAGGGGTAATGGGGGGGGGGGTGGGGGGGTTTAAAGCTCTTATGTCTTATCAGTAAACTGGTAAACAGCAGTCCAAAACTGGTCATACACTAGTAGAATTTAATTTGTAATTTTATGTTCGTTTGATTTTCTAGTCATTACTGGGTCAAATTGACATTCATTTTTTTTACCTCAGTGATGAGAAAGCGTAGGATGGAAAATTTTTCTTGAACCGACAAATTTCTAACAGTGCATGTGGATTTGGTTCCAGAAAGACTATTCATTCCAAAATAGAATATTATAAGCAAAGCAAAATTTGAAGTACTTTCTAACAACATTCATCAAGTCATCGGATGTACTGAGAATTTTCTTGGCAATGTTCATACGAAAGTTCGTTCGAAAATCTACTAGTGTATGGCAAGCTTAAAGCACCACAAACCTGTAAGGGGCAGGGGAGGTTAGGTTGCCTTTTTATTGTTCTCCATCCTGTCTCCAGCTTGTTAGGCCTTTTTGTCCTTACCCTTTTGCTAGGCTGTAGAAATGGGAGGTGGGGGTGCTAAGGTGGTGGGTGTGAGCAGTAAGGACCAGGAAAAGCTCCAGCATGTAGTGTCAAGGGAGTCAAGTCTTCTTCTGAGTAGGTCCCCCTGCTAGGTTGTGCAGGGCTGGAGTAACCAGTACCTGTTTTGTGACCCCAGGGTGTAAGGCAGAGCAGTGGGGAATTTGCTTCTGGCCTGAGTTATAGGAATAAAGAGAGATATTGCCCTGTGAAAACAATGTGCATTGTTTTGTCTCTGTACATGTTCAGACAGGTGAACTGAGTGAAACTACCCATTAGGGATGAGCTTTCTGTTCGGGTCGAACAAGAGTTCGACTCGAACATTGGCTGTTCGCCCGTTTGTCAAAAACCGAACATCATGGGCTGTTCGCGCCAAATTCAAGTGGCGCGTAGCAGCCCATAATGCACTGCGGGAGCGCAGTGCATTGCTGTATGATGATTGGCCAGAGCATGCACCATGACCTGCATGCTTTGGTCGATCAAAGCGCCCTCAGCTAAGAGAGCCATAATTGGCCAAAGGCAGGCTGCCTTTTGCCAATCATGGCTCAGACACTAAGTCCACTCCCCACACTATATAAGGCCGCCTGCACGTCAGCCTCATGTAGTGTGTCATTGCCGGTGTGGACGGAGAGAGAGTGTCATTTAGATTGAGCAGGCAAGCAGGTTATTCAGTTAGCTGCAGTGTATTTAATATATATATACAGTCAGTCTCGTGTATATGTATATATATATATATATATATATATATATATATATATATATATACACATATATACAGTCAGTCTCTATATCTCACTGCAGGCCGTTTCTGGTGTACTCTTTCTAATATACTTCTGGCAGGCAGGTGATTCAGTTAGCTGCAGTGTATTTAATATATATATATACAGATGATACTACTTTCCTGGTGTTGTACACATTACATACAGTGCACCCATAGTTTTTATTAAACTTCTGTTGGTGTACACAGTACTGTGCACCCCTAGTGTAGTAACTACTACTTTCCTGGTGGTGTACACAATACATACAGTGTACCCATAGTTGTTATTATACTTCTGTTGGTGTACACAATACATACAGTGCACCCATAGTTGTTATTAGACTTCTGTTGATGTACACAGTACCGTGCACCCCTAGTGCAGTTGTTACTACTTTCCTGGTGGTGTACACAATATAGTGTAGTGTTTTTTTGCTAAACAAAATTTACAGCATGTCCGGAAGGCAACCAAGGAGAGGCAGTCACTCACAGGCCACTAAAAGAGGGCAAGCAGGCGTGTCTACAGTTGACAGTGCTGGTCGTGGACACGGTGCATCCTCAGCACGTGGCAATGGGCCACACGTGTCCTTTTTTCCTGCAGCTGGCCGTGTTATTGAGCCACAACATGCAGAAGAGTTGGTGGAATACATAACAAAGCCCTCCTCATCCTCTGTCACCCAGGCTCAGAGTAGTTTGCCTTCCAATGCAGCTGCCAAAGCGGCCTATTCCATCGGCTCCATGTCAACAGTCACTCCTTCCCTAGCCCCACCATTATGCACGGAGGAGTCCCCCGAACTATTCAACCACAGTGTCGGGTACATGCTGTAGGAGGATGCGCAATGATTTGAATGCTCCTATGAAAGTACCCAGGTTGAGGAAGGGAGTAACGTCAGCCTAGAGAGAGGGCGTGCTCAAGAAGGTCAAGAAACTGGCAGTCATGTTCCCCCAGCTGCAGAATATGGCAAGTTTGCTCCAGTCAGGAGGAGGGAGGGGATGATGAGGTCACTGACTTGAGTGACTTGGGTGCCTCATAGAAGAGAGGAGGAGGAGGAGGCACATCTCCAACGAGGTAGGATGCCCCCAGGGGGCAGCTTAAAGGCAGCCACCCTATTGCATCACACCGCAGAGCTAAGTAGGTGCAGAGCGCTGCTGACTCCCTGCATATTTTGAAAAGTTTTTTGGTGTGGGCCTTTTTTGACACGTGTGCAGCAGATCTCAATGTTGCTGTTTGCAATATATGTCTGAAGCGTATTAAGCGTGGCCAAAACAGCAGCCGATTGGGCACTACATGCTTGACCAGACATATGACGAACTCCCATGCAGTCCGTTGGCAACAGCACTTAAAAGACCCACATCAAAGAACAAGGCGACCTCTCCTTGCTACTCATCAGCTGGGATCTCCAACCCAACTATACCTCCAGTCCTCTCAGAAACCTGCACTGAGAGGAATGAAGGTATAGAAATAGGTGTCCCAAGTACTTGCGGCCAATCTGCTAGCGGTACACCAACATTAGATTTTAGCAGACAAATTTCCCTACCCCAGTTGCTAAACCGTCGAAAGAAATTTGGTCCCAGCCTTCCACATGCTCAGCATCTGAATGCTAGCTTGGCAAAATGGCTAGCACTGCAACTGCTGCCTATTCAGCTGGTAGACTCTGCCCCTTTTCATGAATTTGTGGAATGTGCGGTACCTCAGTGGCATGTTCCCAAACGCCATTTCTTTTCACGGAAGGCCATTCTGGCTCTCTACCAGCATGTGGAAGGCAATATCTTAGCCTCGTTGGACAGGGCGGTCAGCAGTAAGGTGCATATTACTGCTGACTTATGGTCCAGCAGGCATGGACAAGGACGTTACCTTTCTTTCACAGCGCACTGGGTAACTCTGCTGGCAGCTGGGAAGGATGCAGGAAAAGGTTCAGAATTGTTGGAGCTTGTTCTGCCACCACGCCTTCAAAATGCTAGTGGTGATTCTGCAACAGCTCTCTCCTCCACCCCCTCCTCTTCTTCTTCCTCTATGGCCTCTTCCTCTGCAGATTTCTCCTCTGAACCAGCAGTGCTCTGTAGGCGTTCAAGGGGCTACGCAAGCACTCAGGCAAAAAGATGCCATGCGGTGCTTGAGTTGGTCTGCTTAGGGGACAGGAGCCACACTGGGGCAGAGATTCTGTCAGCTCTGCAGGGGCAGGCTCAGAGGCGGTTGACGTTATGCCAGCTTCAGCCAGGAATGGTTGTATGCAACAATGGCACCAACCTCCTCTCCGCCCTCCGACAGGGACACTTGACCCATGTTCCCTGTTTGGCTCACATCCTGAATTTGGTGGTGCAGTGGTTCTTGAGCAGGTATCCGGGCTTACAGGATCTCCTGAGGCAGGCCAGGAAAGTCTGTGGTCATTTCCACCAGTCATATAATGCCAGTGCTCGGCTGGCTGACTTTCAAAGAGAATGCAACCTTCCCAAGAACCACCTCATTTGTGAGATGCTCACCAGATGGAACTCAACGTTGTCAATGCTGCAGCGGCTGCACACGCAGCTGAGGGCCATCAATGAGTACCTGTGTGAGTATGGCACCAGGACAGGGTCAGGGGAGCTTGGCTTTTTTTCGCCACGCCAGTGGCTACTGATCAAGGATGCATGCACTGTCCTGTCACCATTTAAGGAGGCAACGAGGATGGTGGGCAGTGACAGTGCATGCATTAGTGATACTGTCCCTCTTGTCTTCCTGTTGGAGCAAACGCTTTGTGGAATAATGGACAGGGCACTTGAGGCAGAACAGCTCTAGGAAGAGGAGGACTTCCTTACCTCTCAAGGCTTTATCCAGATACTAGTATTCCTGCAGGCCCGCCGATCACACAGGAAGAAGAAGAGAAGGAGGCGGAGGATTGTGTCAGCATGGAGGTGGAGGATAACACTCAGCATTAGCAGCAGTCTTCAAGGGATCGTTTGCAGTCCCCAGAAACCCATGGAGTTGTACGTGGCTGGGAGGAGGTGGTTGAGGATCATGTGATCCTTAGTGACCCAGAGGATTCAGGATCGAATGCCTCTGCAAACCTACGCTGCATGGCCTCCCTGATCCTGCAAAGCCTGTGAAAGGACCCTAGGATTCGTGGTATCAAGGAGAGGCATTATTACTGGTTGGCAACCCTTCTTGATCTACGTTACAAGGGTAAGGTTGCAGAACATATCCAGCCTTCGCAAAGGGAGCAGGAGATAAAACATCTTCGGGAGGCCTTGCAGAAAGGTTTGTGCAATGCGTTTACAGAGCCCGGGAGGTTACAATTTTCTGGTGCTGGACAATGTGTTGTTGAGGCTTCGTTCAGTCACAGAAAGAGCGGTGGAGAAGGTGGCCAGCTGACTGATGCCTTCAGGCACTTCTTCAGTCCTCAGCGCCCAGGTCTGATCGGTTCCAGCAACCATCACCAGCGTCTAAATTACATGGTGCAGGAATAACAGGGGCGCGTAATTACAATTTTTGATCAAGTATTTAACAGCAGGGCTCGTTCTTGCACCCAACAATAGTATCTGTTAGGGGTTGCAGTGTTGTGGCATCACCACCACTGCCTAAGGCCCAATTTTTCTGCCCCTGTTTATCAGGGGCGCGTAATTACAATTTTTGACAAACTCAACAAAAGTGTCAGGAAAGGGTCCGTCCACTGGTAAGATCTATCATTTGGCATGCAGTACTGAGGTCCACCAGCAGGTGTCTCCTGGCAGTTTGGAACTGTCAGGGGAATCTTTCCCCTGACAGTTATGTCATCGTTGGGCCCCAGTACTGACGTAAACCAGCGGATGGATCCTGGCAGTGTGGAGCAGACAACACTTCCTGCGCTCAGGTGTTACGTGAGGACAATTACTGGCAGTCTCATAAATACCCGGCAAGCCCTCACATGCTTGCCTTGGTATCTCTCTCCCTGTGCCCTGACCTCGCTGCCTGTTATCCTGACCTTGAGCCTGCATCTGACCTGACCTGACCTGATCCGATGCCTATCCCGAGCCCATCCTGGACCAGTCCCTCCTGTTACCTGATTACCTTGGATCCCTGCTCTGCAGCCTATCCATCCATCCTCTCCCTGTCCTGTTGGTTTCCCATCCTTACCCATCTGCTGACCTCCCTGTGTATGACCTCGGCCTGGCTTTTGTTTACAATTCCGGTATCACCCATTTATTTGTATATAGTATTTGTTGTTCGTGGGTCTGTGGTTGGTTGTGCACTGTTTATATTCACTTACTTATCACCTATTTAAATAAAAATCATTATCATTCACTTACATGCGTTTCTGGTTTCCTCTGTGCAGTCCACACAGTCTGGTCTTCTAATCCCCTGATAGTATACCAAGGCCATCCTGGACCAGACGTGGCTGCACTGAGCTGGGCTTGCTAAGATGGATTTTAATTAAATTATCTATTATTCTCTGCTGGCGGAAGAGGATGGTGAATATTGCAACCAGACTTTAAAAGATTGGACCAGTGACCAGCTGCTGGAAATGATCCGATCAGCTCATTCCCTAGTGGATCAGGGTTATATGTCATTTGAAGATGTTCAGCCTCTGATCCAGTTATGTGCTAAACCAGCCCTGTCATGCATTCCCCAAGGAAGTGATGATTTTCCTCCCCCCTTCAATTATGGCCAAGTTGAATCTCTGGTATGGTTGTTAGAAGATGATCCAGCCTTTTCCATGGAATGTTATTCCTCTTGTTCCCAGCAGGTGTTGTCTGATTGCATCCATTCAGTGCAATCCCTGGTTAGTCAGGCTGTGTGTGAATCAATGTTTGTTCAACCTGTGCTACAGGCATGGTCAGATCTCCTGTATTTAGCCAAGCCACAACAATCCAGCCCTGCCATTAATCACCTGCCTTCCCAAGAATCTATCTCCCCGTCGCTTATGGCAACCTCAGCTACAGCCCAGTTTACACAGCTTCCTACCAAATACTTTTACCCAGTCTCCAATTGTTGCACCTATCCTGCCTTCAATCCGCCTCTTCCCTTCCACCTGTAACAATCCCACAAAACCCTCCTCCAGCCACTGTTCCCTGGTCTTCCTTTTACCCAACTACATCCTTTTCTCACATCGCCGCTGTTACCTACAAATCTACAGTGGCTAAGCCAAAAAAGAAATCAAAGTTCTTTCCGACTCATACCATCCTGCCCGTAACCCAACCTGCCTCCAAACCAACCAACCTGTTCCAGCCTGCGTTCATGCCAGTTAAACTTGATGACCCACCTAAATCTGCCAACCCAGTGCCTTCTACCCAGTAGGGATGAGCTTCGAGTTCGAGTCGAACCCATGTTCGACTCGAACATCACCTGTTTGGTTGTTCGTCGAATTGCGAACGTTATGGGCCGTTCGTGCCAAATTTGAGTGGCGCGTCACGGCCCATAATTCACTGCAGCGTCGCAGTGCATTGCTGGCTCATGATTGGCCAAGCATGCAGTATGACCCAAACCATAATCAAAATAATTGAGAAATATGTAAAGTGATCAGAAAATGCTAAACTCATATAGCAATATATGTGAAAAAATTAAATTAAAAAATGCGCTATGAACCACATAAGGATAATAAATTATTGAGGCAAAAAATATGAAAATTAATTAATGAATAAAAACTAATTAATAAAAAATGTTGTATAAAGATAAGAAAAACAAAAAACACAGTCCGTGAAAAAATGACTTCCGTTATCAACAGTCCTATTTAGATTTTCTTCCACCCAAAGTGACTGAAGACTTTAAAGACAACTTTGTGAAAAAAATCCACCACCTATAAAGGTATATGTAAAGGTATAGCAAACCAGATTACCAGAGGTAAGCTGTAATAGAGCCTTGTGCCAGAGATCCACTCATTAGGGACATCACCATCTGTCTCTGCATGGAGGGAAGATCACCCAGGATTCATCAGTAGTGATTGGCTCGGTAATGGAGACCTGATTGAAATGGGTGTGCAGTATTCCCAAATACACCCACTGTAGGGTCCTTACTGTTCCTTGCATGCAGAAATCCACGGTGCAGCAGAGAAATGTGTCCGGCTAGAAACTAGCAAAGCACAGAGAGTTCCTGCTGTACACTGACTGTTCCCAGGGAGGAGGGGATAAGTTAGGGATCGTGGTGTGAACGATCCCTAACTTATCCCCTCCTCCCTGGGAACAGTCAGTGTACAGCAGGAACTCTCTGTGCTTTGCTAGTTTCTAGCCGGACACATTTCTCTGCTGCACCGTGGATTTCTGCATGCAAGGAACAGTAAGGACCCTACAGTGGGTGTATTTGGGAATACTGCACACCCATTTCAATCAGGTCTCCATTACCGAGCCAATCACTACTGATGAATCCTGGGTGATCTTCCCTCCATGCAGAGACAGATGGTGATGTCCCTAATGAGTGGATCTCTGGCACAAGGCTCTATTACAGCTTACCTCTGGTAATCATATACCTTTATAGGTGGTGGATTTTTTTCACAAAGTTGTCTTTAAAGTCTTCAGTCACTTTGGGTGGAAGAAAATCTAAATAGGACTGTTGATAACGGAAGTCATTTTTTCACGGACTGTGTTTTTTGTTTTTCTTATCTTTATACAACATTTTTTATTAATTAGTTTTTATTCATTAATTAATTTTCATATTTTTTGCCTCAATAATTTATTATCCTTATGTGGTTCATGGCGCATTTTTTAATTTAATTTTTTCACATATATTGCTATATGAGTTTAGCATTTTCTGATCACTTTACATATTTCTCAATTATTTTGATTATGGTTTGTGTTTAGCGCGGTTCTTTTATACACTTTATCCATTTTATTCTACACCTAAGAATTAGAACTGCAGCTTGGTGTTAGAGGGAAGCGCAGTAATTTTATAATATTTTCTGATACATGCAGTATGACCCGCATGCTTGGCCAATCACAGCGCCCTCTGTACAGAGAGCCGTAATTGACCAAAGCCAGGGTGGCTTTGGCCAATTATGGCTCAGGGGGTTTAGTACACGCCCCACACTATATAAGGCTGCCTGCGTGGCGATCCTATTAATACCACAGGCAGGCAGCTGCAGTATTTACAGTTAGTGTACTGTGTCCTCTAAACATTGTACACCTAAAGCTACCTGAAGACAATTGCTGGTGTTCTTCTGATGTTCTTCTGCGGTGGTCTTGGATTAGAAGAAGGATTGGGGCTGCCGGGTTGTCTGCCGGGGACGAGTCCTTCACAGAGAGTTCGGGTTGAGTGGTCAAGACGTATTTACACCGTTCCGGTCTGGAGTCCGGCTTGGACCGTAATATATCTGCCCTCTTTGTTTACATATCTGGTAAGGGGACATTCCCTAAGGTTCGTTAATATCAGTGTCTGCTCACTTGGTGTTTGGTTCCTGGTCTTATTGAATCTGCGCACAAGGGTCTGTCATCTGGTAAGCAGTTTGCACTAATAGTTCTCAGCACTTGGTGGGACTTTCCTTCACATACCTTTGGGGTGATTGATATACGCTGACTGTCCACTTATATCTGGTAAGCAGATTTTGGGTGTTGTTGTAGCTTTCACCTATTCACCTTCAGTTTGCATGATTGCATGATACTCACTATATTGTCCTGGCCATTTAGCACAGGATTTTATATGATCACATATGATTTATGGCTAGTTGAGTGTCACATTTTTTCTGGTTTGGAGTGTCTTTTATGTCAACAGTATTACGCTATATTTTTGTCATATATTTTCGGACCATAATCTGTGGATCCACGGGACGAGGGCGTTCTTCCTGCTTCATCTGGATTGTTCATCTAAAGGCCCAGGCTAGGTTTAAGCCACTCGCCCCTTTTTTGGCTTACTTCTGGTAAGCACAATACTTATTGGTGTGTTCCGGAAATTGTATCCTTCATCACTGTTCCTCTTTGGATGAAGTTCATGTTATAAACTTACCTTCTTTCCTTTTGGATCACAATTGGGACTATCTATTGATGTATGGGACTTCACAGTTGGACTATTGTTCACATCACTTTATAGCGCGTTTTTTTTGCTTTTTTGAATCTTGCAGTCATGTTCCCCCAGCTGCAGCATACTGCCAGATTTGCTCCAGTGATGAGGAAGGAGGGGATGATGAGGAAGTCACTGACTACACGTGGGTGCCTGATAGGAGAGAGGAGGAGGAGGCACATCTCCAACGAGGCAGGATGCCCTCCAGGGGCCAGCTTAAGGGCAGCACACTGACTGCATTACACCGCAGAGCTCCGCATGTGCAGGGTTCTTTGGTGTGGGCCTTTTTTGAGACAAGTGCATCAGATCGCACCACTGCTATTTGCAACATATGTCTCAAGCGTATCTCGCTTGGCCAAAACATCACCTGCTTGGCATCACATGCTTGACCAGACATATGTCGACCTGCCATGCAGTTTGTTGGCAAGCGTACCTAAAAGACCCACACCAAAGAACAAAGCGGACCTCTCTTTGCTCCTCATCAGCTGGGATCTCCAACCCCACTATACCTTCAGTCCTCTCTGAAGCCTGCACTGAGAGGAATGAAGGTGTAGAATTAGGTGTGTCACAGCCAAGTACTTGCGGGCAACCTGCTATAGGTACACCGACGTCAGATTGTACCAGGCAAATTTCCCTGCCCCAGCTGCTGCACCGCCGAAAGAAGTTCACTCCCTGCCATCCACATGCCCAGCGGTTGAATGCTAGCTTGGCTAAATTGCTAGCACTTCAACTTCTGCCTTTTCAGTTGGTAGACTCTGCCCCCTTCCGTGAGGTTGTGGAATGTGCGGTTCCTCAGTGGCAGGTTCCCAAACGCCACTTTTTCTCACTGAAGGCGATTCCGTCTCTCTACCGGCATGTGGAAGGCAATGTCTTGGCCTCACCGGACAGGGCGGTCAGCGGTGAGGTGCATATTACCACTGACTCATGGTCCAGCAGGCATGGATAGGGATGTTACCTATCTTTCACCATGCACTGGGTGACTCTTCTGGCAGCTGGGAAGGATGCAGAACAGGGTGCAGTAGTGTTGGAGGTTGTTCCGCCACCACGCCTCCAAAATTCTACTAGTAGTGATTCTGCCACACCTCTCTCCTCCACCCCCTCTTCTTCTTCTTCCTCCATGACCTCTTCCTGTGCTGATTTGTCCTCGGAACCAGCGTTGCTCCGTAGGCGTTCAAGGGGCTACGTAAGCATGCAGGCAAAAAGATGCCGTGCGGTGTTTGAGCTGGTGTGCTTGAGGGACAGGAGCCACACTGGAGCAGAGATTCTGTCAGCTCTTCAGTAGCAGGTTCAGAGGTGGATGACGCCACGCCAGCTTAAGCCAGGAATAGTGGTTTGCGACAATGGCACCAACCTCCTCTCCGCCCTCTGACAGGGATAACTGACCCATGTGCCCTGTTTGGCTCATGTCCTTAACTTTGTGGTGCAGCGGTTCTTGGGCAGGTACCCAGGCTTACAGGATGTCCTGAGGCAGGCCAGGAAAGTCTGTGTGCATTTCCACCAGTCATATAATGCCAGTGCTTGGCTGGCTGACCTCCAAAAGGAATTTAACCTGCCCAAGAACCGCCTAATCTGTGACATGCCCACCAGGTGGAACTCAATGTTGGCCATGCTGCAGCAGCTGCACACGCAGCAGAGGGCCATAAATGAGTACCTATGCGACTATGGCACCAGGACAGGGTCAGGGGAGCTTTTTTTTTTTCCCTACGCCAGTGGGTCATGATCAGGGATGCATGCACTGTCCTATCACCATTTGAGGAGGCCACGAGGATAGTGAGCAGTGACAGTGCATGCATCAGTGACACTGTCCCTCTTGTCCACCTGTTGGAGCACACGCTGCGTGGAATAAGGGACAGGGCACTTAAGGCAGAACAGAGGCAGGAAGAGGAGGACTTCCTTACCTCTCAAGGCCCCCTTTATCCAGACAGTGTTCCTACGTGCCCGCTGATCACACAGGAAGAGGATGAGGATTGTGTCAGCATGGAGGTGGAGCCTGGCACTCAGCAGTCTTCAAGGGATCATTTACAGTTCCAAGAAACCCATGGACTTGTACGTGGCTGGGAGGAGGTGGCTGCGCATCATGTCGTCCTTAGTGACCCTGAGGACTCCGGACTGAATGCCTCAGCGAACCTACGCTGCATGGCCTCCCTGATCCTGCAAAGCTTGCGGATCCTCGGTAGCAAGGAGAAGGATCATTACTGGCTGGCAACCCTCCTTGATCCACGTTACAAGGGTAAGGTTGCGGACCTTATCTTGCCGTCGCAGAGGGAGCAGAGGATGAAACCTCTTCGGGAGGCCTTGCAGAAAGGTCTGTGCAACGCGTTCCCAGAGACTGGGAGGTTACAAATTCCTATTCCTGGACAACGTGTTGCTGAGGCTTCGGTCATTAAAAGGGGGTGCAGGGGAGAAGGTGGCCGTCTGACCGATGCGTTCAGACAATTTTTTAGTCCACAGCCCCAAGGTTTGATCGATTCCAGCAACCATCACCAACGTCTGTTTTACATGGTGCAGGAATACCTAGGGGCAAGATCAGACTTGGACACCTTTCCCACCGAAAATCCTCTGGGTTACCGGGTCTTGAGGATGGATCACTGGTCAGAGCTTGCACAGTATGCAATTGAGCTACTGGCCTGTTCTGCATCCAGCATTCTTTAACGCACATTCAGTGCTGCTGGAGGCTGGTGGATCACAGGATGCGCCTGTCCACCGAATCGGTCGATCAACTGACCTTCATAAAAATGAATCAGTCTTGGATCACCACCAGCTACCAAGCACCTGATGCTGATGTAACCGAATAATTTTTTTTGAAATGTCAGATCCCTTCAAGACTGCCTATGCTTATGCTAAGTGACTATCCTGTTATGCTGAGAGACTATCCTCTTCCTCCTCAATGATCATGGTGATAGCTTGTAAGAACATTTTTGGTTCTGGGCGCCGCCACCAGTGGCTAAGGCCCAATTTTCCAGCCCCTGTTTAACAGGGGCGTGTAATTACAATTTTTGATGCAATACTTTGCAGCAGGGCTCATTACTGCGCTCCAACTAGAGTATCTGTGAGAGGTTGCAGTGTTGTGGGACCAGTGTCTAAAGCCCAATTTTTCAGCCCCTGTTTAACAGGGGCGTCTAATTACAATTTTTGATGCAATATTTTACAGGAGGGTTCGTTGCTGCGCTCAACTACAGTATCTGTGAGGGGTTGCAGTGTTGTGGCACCAGCGCCTAAGGCCTAACTTTTCAGCCCCTGTTTAACAGGGGCGTGTAATTACAATTTTTGATGCAATACTTTGCAGTAGGGCTCATTCCTGCGCTCCAACTATAGCATCTGTGAGGGGTTGCAGTGTTGTGGCACCAGCGCCTAAGGCCTAACTTTTCAGCCCCTGTTTAACAGGGGCGTGTAATTACAATTTTTGATGCAATACTTTGCAGCAGGGCTCATTCCTGCGCTCCAACTAGAGTATCTGTGAGGGGTTGCAGTGTTGTGGCACCAGCACCAGTGCCTAAGGCCCAATTTTTCAGCCCCTGTTTAACAAGGGCGTCTAATTACAATTTTTGATGCAATATTTTGCAGGAGGGTTCGTTGCTGCGCTCAACTACAGTATCTGTGAGGGGTTGCAGTGTTGTGGCACCAGCACCAGTGCCTAAGGCCCAATTTTTCAGCCCCTGTTTAACAAGGGTGTGTAATTAAAATTTTTGATGCAATACTTTGCAGCAGGGCTCATTCCTGCGCTCCAACTAGAGTTTATATGAGGGGTTGCAGTGTTGTGGGACCAGCACCAGTGCCTAAGGCCAAATTTTTCTGCCCCTGTTTAACAGGGGCGTGTAATTACAATTTTTGATGCAATACTTTGCAGTAGGGCTCATTCCTGCGCTCCAACTATAGCATCTGTGAGGGGTTGCAGTGTTATGGCACCAGTGCCTAAGGCCCAATTTTTCTGCCCCTGTTCAACAGTTACATGTAATTACAATTCTTGATCTAATATTTCACAGCAGGGCCCATTCCTGCGCCTACCAAGAGTAACTGTGAGGGCTTACACTGTTGTGGCAACACCAGCACCACCAAAGGCCCAATTTTTCTGCCCCTGTTCGATAGGTGCATGTAATTACAATTCTTGATATAATATTTCACAGCAGGGCCCGTTCCAGCGCCCACCAAGATTAACTGTGAGGACTTACAGTGTTGTGGCACCAGCACCACCACCAAAGGCCCAATTTTTCTACCACTGTTCAACAATGGCATGTAATTACAATTCTTGATATAATAGTACACAGCAGGGCGTTCCAGCACACACTAAAAGTAATTGTGAGGGCTTACAGTGTTGTGGCAACACCAACACCTAAGGCCCCAATTTCTGCAGACTATATAGGGCAGGCCCCTACTTTCAAACATCTAACTTACAAACGGCTCCTACTTGCAAACGGAAGGAGACAACAGGAGGTGAGATGAAATCTACCCCTAGGAAGGGAAATTCTCTCCTGTAAGAGTTAATATGGGAAGGAGACAACAGGAAGTGAGATGAAATCTACCCCTAGGAAGGGAAATTCTCTCCTGTAAGAGTTAATATGGGAAGTAGACAACAGGAAGTGAGATGAAATCTACCCCTAGGAAGGGAAATTCTCTCCTGTAAGAGTTAATATGGGAAAAACCTGTCTCCTCTTCACTGATGCTTTATCACCAATCCATGTTTCACTAAAAACCCCAAATTTTCAAAAAACATTTGTCATTTGGACAGAAAGTGAGGTGAAATCTTCTGATGAGGAGCACAGACAGCAAAACAAATGTTACAGGGGTGATAACCCTTCCCTATGTTTTCCAAAAAGCTTAAAAATAGATTTTTTTTTGGCTGGAGCTACACTTTAAAAATGTACCAGTTCAAAATTACAAACAGATTCTACTTAACAACAAACCTACAGTCCCTGTCTTGTTTGCGCCGCCTGTATACTGCTGTTCAGAGTATATAGGGCCTGGGGGTCCCAGGCCTTTCCTTTTTTAAATTTGGATGCGGGGTTCCCCTTAAGATCCATACAAGACCCAAAGGGGCTGGTAATGGGCTGGGGGGGGGTACCCATGCCATTTTTCTCAATGATTTTCATTCATATTGCCGGGACCAGCCGCAAGCAGTTTTAAATGACTTTTTTCCTTTAGAAATGTAATTTTGTGCAGGGACAGTTCTAAACACGGGGAACACGCGCCACTTCACAGGCATACTATAGATACCCCCCAGATTACGATATTTAAAGGAATATTTCACTTTTTTTTCACGTTAAGCATCATTAAAATCACTGCTCCCGAAAAAACTGACATTTTTAAAACTTTCTTTTGCATTGATACATGTCCCCTGGGGCAGGACCCGGGTCCCCAAACCCTTTTTAGGACAATAACTTGCATATTAGCGTTTAAAATTAGCACTTTTGATTTTGAACGTTCGAGTCCCATAGACTTTAACAGGTTTGCGTGTTTACACAAATCTTTGGTCTGTTCGTATGTTCTGCCGCGGACCGAACCGGGGGGTGTTCGGCTCATCCCTACTACCCATGTATTATGAGAGTGGTTGTGTTACCAGGCCTTGGGCCACAAGGCAGATTTCCAGATGTCATGGTCTTGCTACCCCATTGGCTACCTGGTGCGGAAACAGATTTATAAACCGCCACTGGGGGAACTATATACTAGTTAACTTAGAGCAGCGTACACAATGCCTCTCATCCCCCAAAGAGGGAGCCAGTTCTGACTCTAAAGCCCTGGTGCCCAAAAAGCACCCCGTCGGCCCTGTGCCTGTGGCCCACTGACTGTTGGGCACCATACAGGAAGTAGAGTGACAGTGGGGTGCTGGGCCCTGTAAAACTCTATGTGTTCTAGCACTCGTCACTGAATGAGAGAGACTTACTGTAGGTGGAATTATATCTGCCCAAAAGCAAAATGCTAGCTTGGAGAGAGAGAGTGGTGCAGGAGTATTTGGTGGGCAAGTGATCACCAATAGTGGAGGATGGGGGTTACCTTTCAATTGAACTATTGAATTGTCCAGTAATGCTGTGGGGAATTAACTTTCACTGCTAAAGACCACCAATGTAGGGAGGTTAACTTTCACTGCCACTGCCCAATACAGTGTGTGTGTGTGTGTGTGTGTGTGTGTGTGTGGGGGGGGGGGGGGGGGGGGTGTTAAATTGAACTGCCACTGACCATTCATGTGGGTGGAGGTTAAAAGTACTGACACCAGTGCTGAGGGTTAATATTGCATTTACTGACACCGATGCATAAGATTATTATTGAACTCACTGGCACCAATGCTGGCGGTTATTATTGAACTCACTGACACCGATGCTCAGGGTCATTATTGAACTCACTGACACCAATGCTGGGGGTTATTGTACTCCAACTTCTGTGTGCATGGCAATACACTGCACAAAATTCAGCAGAGCCTCTGGAGGTGTTGGGGGCTGTAATTGAAGCCTTCTATCATTTTTAAATTGTCTACCACTACTCTAAAGCATAAGTAAACCCAAGAACAAAAATGTAATATTGTAGCATACTAATCATTAGATGTGGTGGCTGTGTTATTTTTTAAGGTATTTAGATAGTAGTGACAACCTATGAACTACTCTACATACTGCATATTCACACCACTCCCTGCCCTTAGGGAGATTACAGTCTAAGGTTTCTATATTACACAAGCAAACAACTATCCCCATGGGACTTTAAGTATGATAGCCTGACGTATAAAAAATGTTTTGACAAACTTTATTCGTAGAAATCATAAAATTACAGTTAAAAAAAATTGTGGCTTTAAAGTTGTGGACAAAAGTGAAACAATTAGTGCTTGTCCTAACCATGCATTTAAGATGCTATGGATAGTAATTCTACATCCTCTTTTAACATGCATATGGCCTCTGGAAGACCTTGTGAATACAGGAACAACTGACACGTTTCAGACTCTTTCTTTAGGCGGGTAATGTGGAGAAACATATCTGCAACAAAATACATACCAGTAAGTATATATAAATGAAGAAGCATAACAACAATGCACGGTGCTGCATCCATATGGAACTTGTTCATGCACATTTGGAAAAACCACTACATGAAACCACATGTAAAGCCGTAACAGTTAAAAACCTCATAAATGCCATCACTCGATGAGCCACCAAGGAAACAGCTCTTTTTACCGGAAGGTTACGGAAAACGGGTGAATTAGGGTCCCCAAAGATCACACTACCAGAGGGGAAAATAAGAAAATTAGGCCTAAGGTCAAAATATGATTTACAGTGCTGTGAAAAAGTATGTGCCCCTTCCTGATTTAATATTTTTTTGCATATTAGTCACACTTAAATGATTCTGACAAATCCTTTCATTCACGCTAGTGACCGGTGTGAAGGTCCCCCTTACATTGGTGGTCAGTGTAAATCCCTCCTTACATTACTGTGAATGCTCCTATTACATTAGTGGTCAGTGTAAACTCCTATTATATTGGTGGTCATTGTTGAAACCCCTCTTTATTGGTAGTCAGTAAAAAAATCAGCATTGCCATTGATCACACCCTCCCCTCCCCCCAGCACTGCCACTGATCCCAGGAGTTCTAGGTTCCCTAGGAGTTTTCTGTCTATTGATGGGTCCGCTCACTTCCCCAGTCCATGGTGTGCAGACAGTGAGGAGATGATGTGCTGTAACCTCTAGCAACCAATCAGTGAGCAGTATTACTGTACAATAATCTCTAGCAACCAATCAACAAGCAGAAATGTGCTGTAACCTCTAGCAACTATCAATGAGCCGTAATTTTTGCTGTAACCCCGAGGAACCTGTCAGTGTGAGCGGTAATGATATGCTGTAACCTCTGGCAACCAATCGCATTCGCTGCCTGATCTGATTCAGTAAACTGATTTTGAGTCTAGCTGCTATTTATTCTATGTCTCAGAGCAGGTGGAGAGCGAAATTGCATGGGGGGGGGGGGGGGGGGAATTTTTGCCCAGGGTCCAATCAATATTAAAGATGGCCCTGACCATATTGATTACAGATGTAAACAGTGTAGTGTTCACATCTGAAACTATGACCCTTCCCCTCACAGTGGAGGAAGGGGAGGAAAGAGGAACTAATGAATTAATTACTTATTCATTAGTTCCAGAGCAAAACACAGATCACAGCAGAAGTAGATAGCTATAGTTTTTAGCTGTATAAACTGGGCATTATTGCCAAGCTCCATGAATCCCTCCCTCAATACCAGCTTGACTTCCAGAAGCTTTTACCCACTTCATGACCAGTACATTTTATTTTTGCTATTCACCACTGCTTTACTTTAACTGCAAATTGCACAGTCATGCAACACTGTATGCAAATGAAAAGATTTTTTTTTTTGTGGTATTTGGTCACCACTGGTAAGAAAAAGAGAAAGTTGCATGTTGTATTACCATAAAAACCCTCAGACTTCCACCCAAAAGTAGAACTTCCGCTTATCAGATTCTTCCCCCCCTCCGGTGACACATTTGGCACCTTTTGGTGGGGGGGGGGGGAGTGGTTACCTGTTTTTTACAGGTATGCTGTTCCCACTTCCGGGATACCAGCCACGGCGAATTACGTCAGCCGCTCGGTCTCCCTTCTCCTCCCTCCCCTTCTGCCCGGCCAGTGAGAGAGCACAGTGCGTTTCACGCATGTGCAGTAGGTACCTGGCTGTGCAGTAGGGACCTGGCTGTGAAGCCGAAAGGCTACACTGCTGGGTCCCCTTACCCACAATGGCGGTGGCAGCACCCGACCAGCCAATGGAAACATCAGCTGCGGGGCCAACACCGCTGGACTCCAGGACAGGTAAGTGTCCTAATGTTAAAAGTCAGCAGCTACAGTATGTGTAGCTGCTGACTTAAAGCGGGGGTCCACCTATCTATCGTTTTTTTTTTTTTGGAGTTCATTCACAAACTTTTCTTCTCATGATTATCTACTCACATGTTCTGTGTAATAAGTCCGCCTGTGTCCGTTTTCGTTGTAAAGAATAACTTATAAAATTCACTGAAGGCGGTTTCCATCTTCATTGTGGGCATTTAAAGCCCACAAGCATGTATTTCCTGGATGCGGTGAATGCTGTGCTCCCAGCATTCACCGAGATGTTGTGATGACACTGTTGCACAATGCATGCTGGGAAGCCTGAGACTAGCTCCCAGGGGACTGTGGGAGGTCTGGGAGAGGCTAGAAACACGCCTACTCTAGGGTGACCACGTGTCCCGGATTGCCCGGGATTGTCCCTGAATTCATATTTGTGTCCCGTGTCCCGGGCACCTTCATTCCGGGACAATACAGTGTCCCGGAATGAAATAAGGATACACGGCCACACTAATAAACAGCTCGGACAGGGGGCGGATCTGCTTGGCTCGGGCTGGGACCAGATCAGCTCGGCTTGGACAGGGAGCATGTCCGCTCCACTCAGCCTCAGACAAGCTAGAAGCTACACAACACAAGCCGCCTCCCCCAGTCATCTCTATGGAGGGCTCCGTGTGCCGCGCTGCATGCTGGGAAGTCTAGTTTCCAGCGCAGCAGCAGCAGCCCTGCAGATACTCTTCTCACTAACATTGCAGACAGGAGGTGCGGAGGGGACGCTCGCCTCGTCCCAGGACAGCAACAAGGAAGAAGAGTCTGGCAGGGAGAGCGCAGGCTTCAGGGAACAGCCTACTAGGAAGAAGTGAGAACCGAGAAGTCAGGGAGACAAGTCCGCATGTGTAAGTGTCCCTCTGTCCATCCCACTGTCTCCCTCTCCCCTGTCCATCCCACTGTCCCCCTGTTCATCCCACTGTCCCCCTATCCATCCCACAGTCCCCCTGTCCATCCCTCTGTCCCCCTGTCCATCCCACAGTCCCCCTGTCCATCCCACAGTCCCCCTGTCCATCCCACAGTCCCCCTGTCCATCCCACAGTCCCCCTGTCCATCCCACAGCCCCCCTGTCCATCCCACAGCCCCCCTGTCCATCCCACAGTCCCCCTGTCCATCCCACTGTCCCCCTGTCCATCCCACTGTCCCCCTCTCCCCTGTCCATCCCACTGTCCCCCTCTCCCCTGTCCATCCCACTGTCCCCCTGTCCATCCCACAGTCCCCCTGTCCATCCCACTGTCCCCCTGTCCATCCCACTGTCCGCCTGTCCATCCCACAATCCCCCTGTCCATCCCACAGTCCCCCTGTCCATCCCACAGTCCCCCTGTCCATCCCACAGTCCCCCTGTCCATCCCACAGTCCCCCTGTCCATCCCACTGTCCCCCTGTCCATCCCACTGTCCCCCTGTCCATCCCACTGTCCGCCTGTCCATCCCACAGTCCCCCTGTCCATCCCACAGTCCCCCTGTCCATCCCACAGTCCCCCTGTCCATCCCACAGTCCCCCTGTCCATCCCACAGTCCCCCTGTCCATCCCACAGTCCCCCTGTCCATCCCTCTGTCCCCCTGTCCATCCCTCTGTCCCCCTGTCCATCCCTCTGTCCCCCTGTCCATCCCACTGTCCCACTGTCCATCCCACTGTCCCCCTGTCCATCCCTCTGTTCCCCTGTCCATCCCACTGTCCCCCTGTCCATCCCACGGTCCCCCTGTCCATCCCACGGTCCCCCTGTCCATCCCACGGTCCCCCTGTCCATCCCACGGTCCCCCTGTCCATCCCACGGTCCCCCTGTCCATCCCACGGTCCCCCTGTCCATCCCACTGTCCCCCTGTCCATCCCACTGTCCCCCTGTCCATCCCACAGTCCCCCTGTCCATCCCACTGTCCCCCTCTCCCCTGTCCATCCCACTGTCCCCCTGTCCATCTCACAGTCCCCCTGTCCATCCCACTGTCCCCCTGTCCATCCCACTGTCCCCCTGTCCATCCCTCTGTCCCCCTGTCCATCCCACTGTCCGCCTGTCCATCCCACAGTCCCCCTGTCCATCCCACAGTCCCCCTGTCCATCCCACAGCCCCCTGTCCATCCCTCTGTCCCCCTGTCCATCCCTCTGTCCCCCTGTCCATCCCACTGTCCATCCCTCTGTCCCCCTGTCCATCCCTCTGTCCCCCTGTCCATCCCTCTGTCCCCCTGTCCATCCCTCTGTCCATCCCTCTGTCCCCCTGTCCATCCCACTGTCCCCCTGTCCATCCCACGGTCCCCCTGTCCATCCCACGGTCCCCCTGTCTATCCCACAGCCCCCTGTCCATCCCTCTGTCCCCCTGTCCATCCCTCTGTCCCCCTGTCCATCCCTCTGTCCCCCTGTCCATCCCACTGTCCCCCTGTCCATCCCTCTGTCCCCCTGTCCATCCCTCTGTCCCCCTGTCCATCCCTCTGTCCCCCTGTCCATCCCTCTGTCCCCCTGTCCATCCCGCTGTCCCCCTGTCCATCCCGCTGTCCCCCTGTCCATCCCGCTGTCCCCCTGTCCATCCCGCTGTCCCCCTGTCCATCCCGCTGTCCCCCTGTCCATCCCGCTGTCCCCCTGTCCATCCCGCTGTCCCCCTGTCCATCCCGCTGTCCCCCTGTCTATCCCTCTGTCCCCCCGTCCATCCCACTGTCCCCCTGTCCATCCCACTGTCCATCCCACTGTCCGCCTGTCCATCCCACTGTCCCCCTGTCCATCCCACTGTCCGCCTGTCCATCCCACAGTCCCCCTGTCCATCCCACAGTCCCCCTGTCCATCCCACTGTCCCCCTGTCCATCCCTCTGTCCCCCTGTCCATCCCTCTGTCCCCCTATCCATCCCACTGTCCGCCTGTCCATCCCACAGTCCCCCTGTCCATCCCACAGTCCCCCTGTCCATCCCACAGTCCCCCTGTCCATCCCACAGTACCCCTGTCCATCCCACTGTCCCCCTGTCCATCCCACTGTCCCCCTGTCCATCCCACTGTCCCCCTGTCCATCCCACTGTCCATCCCTCTGTCCCCCTGTCCATCCCACTGTCCCCCTGTCCATCCCACTGTCCCCCTGTCCATCCCACTGTCCCCCTGTCCATCCCACTGTCCCCCTGTCCATCCCACTGTCCATCCCTCTGTCCCCCTGTCCATCCCACTGTCCCCCTGTCCATCCCACTGTCCCCCTGTCCATCCCACTGTCCCCCTGTCCATCCCACTGTCCCCCTGTCCATCCCACTGTCCCCCTGTCCATCCCACGGTGCCCCTGTCCATCCCACGGTGCCCCTGTCCATCCCACGGTGCCCCTGTCCATCCCACGGTCCCCCTGTCCATCCCACTGTCCCCCTGTCCATCCTACTGTCCCCCTGTCCATCCCACTGTCCCCCTGTCCATCCCACTGTCCATCCCTCTGTCCCCCTGTCCATCCCACTGTCCCCCTGTCCATCCCACTGTCCCCCTGTCCATCCCACTGTCCCCCTGTCCATCCCACTGTCCCCCTGTCCATCCCACGGTGCCCCTGTCCATCCCACGGTGCCCCTGTCCATCCCACGGTGCCCCTGTCCATCCCACGGTGCCCCTGTCCATCCCACGGTGCCCCTGTCCATCCCACGGTGCCCCTGTCCATCCCACGGTCCCCCTGTCCATCCCACTGTCCCCCTGTCCATCCTACTGTCCATCCTACTGTCCCCCTGTCCATCCCACAGTCCCCCTGTCCATCCCACTGTCCCCCTCTCCCCTGTCCATCCCACGGTCCCCCTGTCCATCCCACGGTCCCCCTGTCCATCCCTCGGTCCCCCTGTCCATCCCACGGTTCCCCTGTCCATCCCACTGTCCTCTGTCCATCCCTCTGTCCCCCTGTCCATCCCTCTGTCCCCCTGTCCATCCCTCTGTCCCCCTGTCCATCCCAAGGTCCCCCTGTCCATCCCAAGGTCCCCCTGTCCATCCCTCTGTCCCTCTGTCCATCCCTCTGTCCCTCTGTCCATCCCTCTGTCCATCCCTCTGTCCCCCTGTCTATCCCTCTGTCCCCCTGTCTATCCCTCTGTCCCCCTGTGCATCCCACTGTCCCCCTGTGCATCCCCCTGTCAATCCCACTGTCCCCCTGTGCATCTCACTGTTTAGAACCTATTTTGAAAATAAAAAACGAACCTTTACAACCCCTTTAAGCCACCCAAAGGTATGTAAGGTCTTTTACAATCCTATTGTCTATATAGTGTATACTACAAAAAAAAATGTAGTGCGGCAGAAAAGTGTTTGGGTTTGGCTTGAACAACAGTTGGTAACCCTAATCAGGAGGTGGTATTGCACTCCTCTTCCTCCTCTCTGCACTAACTACCCCCCGGTTATACTACCCCCGGCCATACACTCCGCACTACACTCCGCGTACACTCCGCACTCCTCTCCTGTACATATTACCCCCCCGCCATACACTCCGCACTCCTCTCCTGTACATATTACCCCCCGCCATACACTCTGCACTCCTCTCCTGTACATATTACCCCCCGCCATACACTCTGCATTCCCTATTTAACATTACCACATTCTGCACTATATAAGTCATCTCAGACTCTCTTTAACAACACCCCCCTTTAAGCCAATATTTAGCGCAATTTAAGACATGTCCACTGTTCACCACGATGCCCTTTGCGCGCCATATTGTTGTTCTTCTTGATGCCTAGGGCCCACTTTTGATCTTGCACACAGGCCCGCTGATTTCATACGCCCCTACCCCAAAAATCGGCAAAAAAAAATGTCAAAAATCATCTTTTTTTTTTGGGGGGGGGGGTGTCCCTGAATGGCAGTTTGGAAATGTGGTCACCCTAGCCTACTCCCATGGGAGGAAAACCAGGAAGTGCTAAGAAGATTAGAAAAAAAAAGGTAATTACGGCGATTTAAATTTTTTTACACAGCATGTCAGCATCTAGGCAAGGAAGAGAATGCATAGTGATAATGTTCAAAATTTGGGTGGAACCCCGCTTTAATTTTCTAAATGGGTGGGCGGAACTCCTCTTTAAGTATCCAATACACTACTCTCAAACAAAAAGAAGTCACAGGCTATTCACATATCACAACTGTTCAGTAGCAACGCACTTGGCTTCTTCATACATCCCCAGTTAGCGTGCTTGTAATCAGGGCTGGGACAAGGGGTGGGCAGGAGGGGCAGTTACCCTCAGTGCAGTGAAGCAAAGGGGCAAAAAATTGACTCAGGGTGATACACCCATTCTATGGCATGTATCAATACTGGGGAGGGGGCGCAATTTTGGATCCTTGCCCTGGGCGATGGACAACACTGTCCCGGTACTGCCACTATGTGAGTCTCCCTTTTCTTTGCCTAATATCCGAGAGACCGCTGAAGTGAGTATCATTCCTACCCATGTCTGGGAAGATCCTTCAGCCAAGTGCTTTATTCTAAGCGCTCTTTTACTGAGCATGCAAATGTGAGGCATAATTATTTGGTGAGTGAGACCCCCATAGGGGGAGCATTCGAGGTGATTATTTGTAGAGTGGGATAGTTACATGATCTATTCTGTACGATTTGAACTGGGCAGATTGTCGTTCTGTCAGAAGGGAAGGTACTGATCCTGTGTTTCTGCTAAGCAGGAACACGGATCTTTGCCTTCCTCTAGTCAAAGCACCTCCCCCCACAGTGAGTAAGCACAACCTAGGCATACATTTAACCCTTTGATCGCCCCTGGTGTTAACCCCCTTCCCAGCCAGTGTCATTAGTACAGTAATGCCCCGTACACACGGTCGGATTTTCCGATGGAAAATGTCTGATCGGAGCGTGTTGTCGGAAATTCCGACCGTGTGTGGGCTCCATCGGACATTTTGCATCGGATTTTCCGACACACAAAGTTTGAGAGCAGGATATAAAATTTTCCGACAACAAAATCCGTTGTCGGAAATTCCGATCGTGTGTACACAAATCCGAAGGACAAAGTGCCACGCATGCTCAGAATAAAAAAAGAGATGAAAGCTATTGGCCACTGCCCCGTTTATAGTCCCGACATACGTGTTTTACGTCACCGCGTTCAGAAAGATCGGATTTTCCGACAACTTTGTGTGACCATGTGTATGCAAGACAAGTTTGAGCCAACATCCGTTGGAAAAAATCCTAGGATTTTGTTGTCGAAATGTCCGAACAAAGTCCGACCGTGTGTACGGGGCATAACAGTGCATATTTTTTTAGCACTGATCACTGTATTAGTGTCACTGGCTCCAAAAAAGTGTCAAAAGTGTCAGTTAGGTGTCCAACTTGTCCGCCACAATATCGCAGTCTCTCTATAAGTCGCTGATCGCCGCCATTACTATTAAAAAAAAAAAAAAATATCCCGTAGTTTGTAGATGCAATAACTTTTACACAAAACAATCAATATATGCTTAATGGGATTTTTTTTTTTTACCAAAAATATGTAGCAGAATCCATATTGGCCTAAATTGATCAAGAAATTCGATTTTTTTTTTACATTTTTTTTATTGGATATGTTTTATAGCAGAAAGTAAAAAATATTGTTTTTTTTTCAAAATTGTTGGCCTTTTTTTGTTTATAGCACAAAAAATAAAAACCGTGAAAAAGTGAAAAAGTGAAAAGTGATCAAATACCACCAAAAGAAAGCTCTATTTGTGGGAAAAAAAGGACATACATTATATTTGGTTACAACGTTGCACGGCCGCGCAGTTGTCAGTTTAAGTAACGTAGTGTCGTTTTCTTGTTAAAAAAAAAAGTAACCTAGTGCCGTATCGCAAAAAAAAAGGGGGTAACACTTGATGATTTGAATTGGAATTTTTAGTATTGTTATAGCGCCTTCTGGAATCCAGGAATACTATCTTAATTTCTTGGGAGTTACAGTGCACAGTGCCTTGAAAAAGTATTCATACCCCTTGAAATTTTCCACATTATGTCATATTACAACCAAAAACATAAATGTATTTTATTGGGATTTTATTTTATAGACTAACACAAGGTGGCACATAATTGTGAAGCAGAAGGAAAACGATAAATGGTTTTCAATTTTTTTTACAAATAAATATGTGAAAAGTGTGGGGTACATTTGTATTCAGCCCCCTGAGTCAATACTTTGTAGAACCGCCTTTCACTGCAATTACAGCTGCAAGTCTGAGTGACATTTGTGCCCATTCTTCTTTGCAAAATATCCCAAGCTCTGTCAGATTGGATGGAGAACGTCTGTGAACCACAGATTCTCAATTGGATTTAGGCCTGGAATTTGACTGGGCCATTATTACACATGAATATGCTTTTATCTAAACCAGGGGTTGGCAACCCATCGATCGTGGGCTACCTGTCGACCGCAGAAAGGTGGCACGTAGACCGTGAATAGGTCTGCACCGCCAACCCCTGCAGGTACCAGACTGGTTCTCTCACCAGCCGCACCTTCGGTTCTTCTATCTCTCCATTACCCGCCTCCGCCCCCACCGCTGTCATCAGTGAACAGTGGGGAGTGAGAGCCAGCACAGATCAGGACAGAGAGCGGGAGGAGGAGCTGGCCAAGTTAACTTTTTAAGTTAACCCGCAGGTGATTGGTTGTTAGGTCCTAACCAACCAATCACCAGCTTTTTAATATGAAAAGTCACTCAGCCAGCTCCAGCCCCCTGTCCAGAAATGTGCTTTCTCCTGATCTCCGCTGTGTGCAGAGGTAGGATGCAATGGAACACTGCTATGGAAGGGAAGGGGTCCAGAGGTCACTGTTAAAGGGGGAAGAAGAGGACACTACTGTGTGGGGGCGGGGGGAGGTGATGTGAAGGGGGCAGTGGACACTGCTATGGGCAGGGCCACTCCCATAGTAGTGTCCTCTACCACCCATCACATCACCCCCCCCCCCCCAACTCTGCTTTCTGAGAGCAACGCACTACTAATTCCTACATTCTGAGCACAACGCACTCCTGATCCCTGCATTCTGAGCACAATGCACTCCTGATCCCTGCATTCCGAGCGCAATGCACTCCTGATCCCTGCATTCTGAGCACAACGCACTCCTGATCCCTGCATTCTGAGCACAATGCATTCCTTGACTATGCATTCTGAGCACAATGCACTCCTTGACCCTGAAATCTGAGCGCAATGCACTCCTGATCCCTGCATTGTGAGCGCAACGCACTCCTGATCCCTGCATTGTGAGCACAACGCACTCCTGATCCCTGCATTGTGAGCACAACACACTCCTGATCTCTGCATTCTGAGTGCAACGCACTCCTTGACCCTGCAGTCTGAGCACAACACACTCTTGATTACTGCATTTTGAGCGTAACGCACTCCTGATCCCTGCGTTATTGTGAGCGCAACACACTCCTGATCCCAGCATTCTGAGTGCAATGCACTCCTGATCCCTGCATTCTGATGGTGGCGCACTTCTGAACCCTGCATTCTGAGCGTAACGCACTTCTGAACCCTGCTTTCTGAGCGTAACGCACTCATGAACCCTGGATTCTGAGTGTAACTCACTTCTGAACCCTGCATTCTGAATGTAACACACTCATGAACCCTGCACTCTCTTGTAATACTTATTTTATTTTTTTGTGCTCACAAACACACTGCATTTGTGATCTACGTTTGGGGTTAACAATGTATTATCACCCACAATAGATCACAAAGGCAGTGCGTTTTGTACACAGTGCAGAAAACACACATGGAACACGCCTTTCTGGCACTGCGTTCTGGTGTGAACCGGCCCTAACAACAGGACCCTGTGCCCGGTGACCTTTGACTTCATCAGTGTTGTTCAAGTAGAACTCCATTTCTCTAAGGTTTCCTTGCCCTGATCTAAACCATTCCATTGTAACTCTGGCTGTATGTTTAGGTTTGTTGTCCTACTGAAAGGAGAACCTCTGCCCCTGTCTCAAGTCTTTTGCAGGTTTTCTTCTAAAATTGACCTGTACTTGGCTCCATTCATCTTCCAATCAACTCTAACCAGCTTCCCTGTCCCCGCTGAAGAATAGCATCCCCACAACATGATGCTGCCACCACCATGTTTCACGGTGGGGATGGTGTGTTCAGGGTGATGTGCAGTATTAGTTTTCCGCCACACATAATATTTTGCTTTTAGGCCAAAAAGTTACATTTTGATCTCATCTGACCAGAGCATGTTCTTCCACATGTTTGCTGTGTCCCCCACATGGCTTCTCGCAAACGGGACTTCTTATGGCTTTCTTTCAACAATGGTTTTCTTTTTGCCCTTTTGCATAAAGGCCAGATTTGTGGAGTGCATGACTAATAGTTGTCCTATAGACAGATCCTCCCACCTGAGCTGTGGATCTCTGCAGCTCCTCCAGAGTTACCTCTTGGCTGCTTCTCTGATTAATGCTCTCCTTGCTCGGCCTATCAGTTTAGGTGGATGGCCAAAGTCTTGGTAGGTTTGCAGTTGTGCCATACTCTTTCCATTTTCTGATGATGGATTGAACAGTGCTCCGTGAGATGTTCAAAGCTTGAGATATTTTTTTATAACCTAACCCTGCTTTAAACTTCTCCACAACTTTATCCCTGACCTGTCTGGGGTGTTCCTTGGCCTCCATGATGCTATTTGTTCACTAAGGTTCTCTAACAAAGCTCTGAGGGCTTTCCAGAACAGCTGTATTTATACTGAGATTAAATTACACACAGGTGGACTCTATTTACTAATTAGGTGACTTCTGAAGGCAATTGGTTCCCCTAGATTTTAGTTAGGGGTGTCAGAGTAAAGGGGGCTGAATACAAATGCACGCCACACTTTTCAGATATTTATTTGTAAACAATTTTGAAAAACATTTATTATTTTCCTTCCACTTCAGAATTATTTGCCACTTCGTGTTGGTCTATCACATAAAATCCCAATAAAATACATTTACGTTTTTGGTTGTAACATGACAAAATGTGGAAAATTCCAAGGGGTGTGAATACTTTTTCAAGGCACTGTATATAAATTGGTTTATAAAGGAGGCAGCAGGAATTTTTCACATTAAATATTATCACATATAATTGATTGAGGTATACACTTATATTTCTATAGCGCAGTGTTATTAGAGGTTTAAAAAAGTCTGTTTTAGGTCAACAAAATTCGCATGTTCGAAAAAAAAAAAAAAAAAAGAAGAGAGAAATGAATCTACTTCAGTAAAGTTTGCAAAATCAGTTTTCTCATCCAGTACACTCTGTACACCGCACACCATAAAATCAGTCCATGCCTACATCCCAGCATGAATAGTTTCCCCCTCTGATCAGTCATCTGTGCAAAGCTCCTCACTAAAACCACTCGGCTGTCTCTGACAGCACGAAAATGAATCAATTGCCTACAGAGGATATTAAATGATGGTGTCACTTTCCTTTACGCCGTTAGTTACAAACCTTTTATCCACATAATTATTCTTCCCATTATCTCTCTCCTGGGTATAGAAATTGTCTCCTCTTCTGTTGATTGTGATTAGTCAGTGGAGATCAGCGCCAGACATGAGGACAATGCAGTAGGAATGTTTTTATTGTAAATCTGTTTTATTCCCTATTTTCTTTTAGCTTTTTAAGGGTCCAACCATCAAAAACTGATGTTTTGGTTGTTGGCGGTGGAGCCCTCTAATGGCTTCTTGTATCACACTTATCCCCCGACGGAAAATGTGTGATAGGACCTTGTTGTCGGAAATTCCGACCGTGTGTAGGCTCCATCACACATTTTCCATCAGATTTTCCGACACACAAAGTTTGAGAGCAGGCTATAAAATCTTCCGACAACAAAATCCGTTGTCGGAAATTCCAATCGTGTGTACACAAATCCGACGGACAAAGTGCCACGCATGCTCAGAATAAATAAAGAGATGAAAGCTATTGGCCACTGCCCTGTTTATAGTCCCGCGTTCAGAATGATCGGATTTTCCGACAACTTTGTGTGACCGTGTGTATGCAAGACAAGTTTGAGCCAACATCCGTCGGAAAAAATCCTAGGATTTTGTTGTCGGAATGTCCGAACAAAGTCCGACCGTGTGTACGCCCTATTAGAGATCTTGACCTGGCCCTCACTCACTCTTCCATCTATCCAGAACCAAAATATTCATTTTTTACTGACTGCACACACTAGTGATGTAACTGCCTAGTACAGGGTACTCGGGAGTCACATTAGGCACTGACGGATTGTAAAGGTATTTGCAATACCTCTATTTCTGCAACATACTGTAGGACCCTCTAGTTAGGTCGGTGCTAGAATGAGGATTTTCTGGCAGAGTAGGTAAATTTAGGCAGGCCTAGGCCTGTTTGTTTTCATTCTGGGCTGGGAGTAGTTTAAAGTAGTAACTGGTGACTCACAGGAAGCATCACTGACCCCTTCCTCTTCTTTCTAGAGCTTGCTAGAAACATCTGGAAGGAGAGGTGGAGCTGCCTGGGGTATTTTAGGAAGCTCTGACCAATCAACCTGGACTGGCAGGGGACAGGTCTCGTTAAATACCTGGGGTCAGCCAGCTGGGGAGGAGTTGTCGGGTGGAAGAGCTGGAGTGAGAGAGTGTGGAGGCTGTCGGTGCCCACAGGAAGCTCCCCAGGTCTGGGGGGGTCACCCTGGGCTGGGGCCTCGGGTGCATCCAGGAGGAGTGACGAGATCCTGGAAGGAGAGACACATGAGGGAGCAAGTAGAGGACAGCGGGAGAGAACACTTCTAAGAGTCTCCAGGGCAGACTACTGGTTGCAGCCGGGAGGGCTGGTGAGTGGAGCACAGTCGGTAGGACTGGGGAGACACGCCTGAGAGAACTGGGAGATTGCAGTTAGAGATGGGTACAGAACCAGAAGAGAGGACTGTGGGAAGGGCAGTGGAAAGAGGTCTTTGCAGCCAGGCTGGTTGGCAGGGCCTGAAGAGAGCTATCTGGGAGTGGTAGCTGAATAGAGGACAGCTAGCACCTGAACTATTTCTACACCACAGGGGCCCATGGTCCCTGCCCGCAAAAGGTAGTTCATTGAGGCCTGGCTAAAGTAGTGTCAGGCCTACCCATGCGGTGCTAGCTAGCCTAGAAGAAGGGAAGTGCTGGAGGAGAGACGGTGTGCAGCAAGTGTGCTGGAGAGAAGATTGGAGTTTATATAATGGAGTGTATATAGAAGACCCAACCAAGTTTGCACTGAATATTCCTGGGCATCCCATGATTCCCAATTTCCCATCCAAGTTTAATTCCCATAAAATTAAAAAACAAAAAAAAAACAAAGCTATGGACTGTTCTATGTCTCTGAGTGACTGAGAGATGGCTGTCTGGCTGGGCAGGGTGACAGGTGAACCACTACATTCAGCAACAACTACGGGGCATGGCTACAATAGTAAATTACATAGTTACATAGTTGGTAAGGTTGACTAAAGACAGTAGTCCATCCAGTTCAACCCCTGTAGGTGTACGTGTGTCAGTGTTGATAATCATTTTCGTTGTGTTTTTTAAGTCCAAGAATCTTTTAACCAGTTGCCGACCGCCGCATGCCGATATACGTTGGCACAATGGCAGCAGTGGGAAAATGGGCATACCTGTAGGTCCCCTTTAAGAGCCGGGGATAGGAGGTGCGTGCGCGCTGCTGGAGGCGCGTTCAGCGTGGCCGTGCTCCCGGCAGTCAAGTCACGGAGCTTCAGAACAGGGAAGTGCCTATGTAAACAAGGCATTTCCCCATTCTGGCTTGTGTCATGACAGAGATCATTGCTCTCTGTCATCGAGAGCAGTGATCGCTGTCATGTGACTTGAAGCCCATGCCCCCCCCCCCCCACAGTTAGAAATACTCCCTAGGACACACTTAACCCCTTGATCGCCCCCTAGTGGTTAACCCCTTTACTGCCAGTGTCATTTACACAGTAACCAATGCATTTTATAGCACTGATCTCTGTATAAATGACAATGGTCCCAAAATAGTGTCAAAAATGTCCGATGTGTCCGCCATAATGTCGCAGTCCCGATAAAAATTGCAGACCGCCGCCATTACTACTAATAAAAAAAAAAATTTATAAAAATGCCATAAAATTATGCCCTATTTTGTAGACGCTATAACCTTTGCGCAAACTAATCAGTATATGCTTATTGCGATTTTTTTACCAAAAATATGTAGAAGAATACGTATTGGACTAAACTGAGAAAAAAAAAAATTTAGATATTTTTGGGGGATATTTATTATAGCAAAAAGTAAAAAATAATGCGTTTTTTTTTTCAAAATTGTCGCTCTTTTTTGTTTATAGTGCAAAAAATAAAAACCGCAGAGGTGATCAAATACCACCAAAAGAAAGCTCTATTTGTGGGGAAAAAAAGGATGTCAATTTTGTTTGAGTCCTACGTCGCACGACCCCAAAATTGTCAGTTAAAGCGACGCAGTGCCGAATCTCAAAAAGTGCTCTGGTCAGGAAGGGGGTAAAATCTTCCGGGGCTGAAGCGGTTAAAATCAATAATCACTGCGGACACCACCAATTGAGGAATAAGTACATAGTAAATGTTGGATTCGATGGTTATGCTAATGGTAAGGAAATTAATTATTATATAATATATTAATTAACTAAATAATGGTAAACTGCTTACAACTAGCTAGGCTTATAGCCAATAAGGCTCTTCCACATTTCACAATGCTGCCCACCTAATACGTGTTCTGAGATAAGAATAAAGCAGAGTGATAATCTCCTTAGTGTGCTGCTGCACCTTCATTGTCCAATCACAAGCTAGGTTACATCATCCACTGTGAAGTCTGCTGTAGGGCCCCAGCAAGTAAAGGACTTGGCTGTGCTGCCTGGCAGGGAGGGGTGCCTTGGTCACAAAACTAGCTAAACAGAATGACAAAATTTTGGCTTATAAGACCGTTTTTATCAAAGCCTGCCATAGATGGAGAGATTTACTTTCCTGCAACCATGGTGTTGATGGAGTTGGTGTTGATGGAGGAATGCCTCCTGTGGAGCTATTGTGTTCTCCCGGCAGGGGGGTAGGGGGAGCCGTCCCGGCCAGGAGAACACACAGTACTTATTGCTAGATTCTTTAGCCGCTGGCAATAATCGCATGAAAAATCCAACATGCTCGTTGTACCCAAGTTGATCGATCAATCAACTTGGGTACATTCAGCCTGCCCACACATGGTTCAAATTGTCTATGGCTGGCTTTATTTATTTCAAATGTTTGTTTAGTTGGTAGAACTCCTTTGTATCTGTAAGATCATTAGGCTAAGTTCACACATGCTGAGGTCGCAGCTCACAGCAGGGGGTTTCGGTGCGTCCCTATTCACCGATATTCCGAATTTCTGCCTGAATTTGCACCGGTTTCCGAGCCAAAGACATACAGGCATACCTCCCAACTTTTTGAGATGGGAATGAGGGACACCTATTACCAAAAGTATGTAGGCATAGGACACACCTCCTGTCACGCCCCCTTAAAGGAGAAATATTCAAAAAATAAAAGATTAGTTAAACCCACAAGTGCTTTTTTTTACCAGTACTTTTCCTTTATACTGGCTTTGAAATTTACAAATGTAGTGATTTAGAAATTGGATGAAAGGTTTAGCACTGGGAAACAGATTTTAAAAGATAACACGTTCATTTTATATACATCTATATAGATCAGACCAAAATGTGGGACAAATGAGGAGGAAAGAGGGACAGAGGGACATTGCTCCAAACCAGGGACAGTCCCTCGAAATCAGGGACAGTTGTGAGGTGTGTGGACAGGACCCTTTCCAAAAGTGGACCGCGGCCACCCCAGAGCTGTGTGAACCGGCTCCATCGAGAGCCGGTCACACTCTCCTGTCATGCGAATTGGTTGTGGGGAAACCCTTTATGCCCTGTACACACGACCGGTTTTGCCGTCGGATTAAACTCTGAAGGTTTTTCCGACGGAATTCCGCTCAAGCTGTCTTGCATTCACACCAAATTCCGACCGCCAAGAACGCGGTGACATACAACACGTACGACGGCACTAGAAAAAGCAAGTTCAATAGCCAGTGCACCACCCTTTGGGCTCCTTCTGCTAATCTCGTCGGAAGAGCATACAGACGAGCAGTTATTCCGATAGTAATTTGTTCCATCGGAAAAATATAGAACATGTTCTCTATCTAAGTCTGTCTGAATTTTCAACTGAAAAAGTCCGATGGGGCATACACACGGTAGGAATATACGATGAAAAGCTCCCATCAGACTTTTTCTGACGGAAATTCCGACTGTGTGTGCGTGGCATTAGGGAGGCTGTTAAGGAAAACTAAACTGAAGCTTTCAGTACAGAAGGGCAAAAGTCAGACCTTAGGATCATCTCCCCAGGCACAGGTCACCCTCTGCTTAGCTGATGTAGCAAAGTGAATGTATTGACCTCTGAACTTCAGCTACAGGCTAAAAAACCTGTGTGCCTAAATTCAGTCAAAACTTCCAGTATTTCTCCTCAGCTGAAATGTTAGAGGACAGCCGAGGTTTCTACAAAAAGCTTCAAAGAAACTTGAGTTTCAAGAAGTTTGAATTAGGGTTATAGAGTAGCTTGCAAGAGCATTAATAACTTGTCATATTATAAAATATTCTTTTGTAATGGTACCAACCATATGATCAGACTGGTGGTGATGATATGCAGTTACTACTTTAATAAACAATGGAAATCAACATAACATTGCATAGTGGATATCATATGAACAGGGGAGTGCATTATAGAGCATTAACTTCCTCCCACCTGCGCTATAGCCGAATGACAGCTACAGCACGGGCCTTAATTTCCGGGAGGACGGCATATGACGTTGATGTTTGTCAAAAGTCCCTAAATTTATGAGACAGGTACAATATAGGTACGGTATAGTCTCAGCACAGGTGCAAGGTAGATGTGTTTCAGATGCAGTAAGATTCGGTATAATGCGGTATAGGTGCAGTCTAGGGTTGGAATAAATGTGGTATAGAGTGCAGTATGGGTGCAGTACACATTGGGTACACATGGTGTCTTGCTCTCAGTGGCTCAGTTCCTGCTAGCGGTATCAGCAATTGGCTAACACTTGTCACCAATGTCACCAGTGTGGTCAGCGCTGCCATTGGAAGTCCCCTCCTTCTTCAACTCCTCTGTACTACTCCCGGCGCCTCCCTCTGAGTTCACTGGAGCCGGAACTACAGAGGGGGCATTGGGTATCAATGCGTGCTGGCAGTATTGTCTGTTACCGCACATTGAGAACAACACTGGAAACAACTTTGGGGGGTATAGATCCACTGCAATGTTGACTTGCGGCAGAACCCCTGGGGACCATCAAAATTTTCTCGTGGACCATCAGTGGTTCATGGACCGCTGGTTGGCGACTGCCGGTCTATGGGATTGCTTGGCTTCAGCTCCCCCCCTTCTGGCCTGAGGAGAATGGTGCAGCATAACATAATCTCAGTAGAGGGAGAGAAGAACAAAATGCAATTGCATCTGGGTTCACAAGAATGGTATTTAAAAAAGGCAATCGTTTTTAATATGCAGTGCTTTAGCCAACTAAATGTTGTGATTAACGTCTCCTGTAATTACATGTTTAGTTTTTTTTTTTTTTGTTCTTAAAAGAAGTATTTTTCTTTTTTTCCTTATTTGTGAACAGCTACTGTATATAGGCTGTTTTTTAATAGAGCAAACCTACTGACCCCTAGCCCTAGGGTATACATTTAGCTCAGCAGGTAAAACAAGCATGGTTAATTAGGTAATGAAAAATTATTATATGCTAAAGAAAACTCCTGCATAGGTGTACCACCCACTTCTGGACTCTTCATGTAAACACTTGTAAGACCTTTGTACTGCCATAGTTTATAATAGCTTGACAAGCTAAGTTTACCCATGCCAAAATAGTACCATACAATTGGCATGGACAATTATTAAACCCAAAAACAAAACTTTTATACTTTACAATATACCAATCCATTTCTAATGCCGCGTACACACGGTCGGACTTTTCGTCTACAAAAGTCCAACGGACGCTGACGGACTAAAGCTGGCTGGTAATCCGATCGTGTGTGGGCTTCTCCGGACTTTCAACGTACTTTTTTAGCCTCAAATCCGACGTACTTTAGATTTGAAACATGCTTCAAATCTTTACGTCGTAACTACGACGGACCCCGAAATCCGCTCGTCTGTGTGCTAGTCCGACGGACAAAAAGCCACGCTAGGGCACCTATTGGCTACTGGCTATGAACTTCCTTATTTTAGTCCAGTGTACGTCATCACGTACGAATCCGTCGGACTTTTGTGTGGTCGTGTGTAGGCAAGTCCGTTCGTTAGAAAGTATGCCGCAAGTCCGCCGCAAGTCCGCCGAAAGTCTGCCGGAAGTCTGTCGGACAGGCTGTCTGACTTTTGTAGACGAAAAGTCCGACCGTGTGTACGCGGCATTAGACTTGGTGACTGCAGTAATTTCCTTTTTTAGTTATTTTCCTTTATTTTAACCTGGTAATAAGTATGTTATTTTTAAATTTCCTTTAAAAGATGAAGATGTCCAGCAAAGGTGGCAGTTAGAAGGTTGAGATAAACCATTTACTACTGACAGGGTGGACAATGGTAAACTTTATTCATTTATGTCAAGTCTTTATTCCAAAAAGAAAAAAATCAGTTGCTGTAAGCTGGCGTTTGACTTTAAATAGTTAGTTAAGTCTATCTACACTCCCCTTTCTCCGGATTGCAAAGACAGCTGGACGGGGTTGCAAATATGTTGCAGCCGCAATGCTTTGTTTCACTTTGTTTCACTTTGTTTTAAAGGTTAGGCTCAGGGTTGTGTTGTGGTGTTCCCATTCAAAAAGTCTGATCATTTGTTAAAAAAAGCTATGCGTCGTGGTTTGCTTTAAAGGGTGCAACATAGGTGTAAACAATCCCTCAGCCTAAACAAGATTAACCAAATATAGCCACCATATCTAAGGACTGGTAAGCTGCAATATATTTATTATTTGTTCTTGGGTTTGGTTATCTTTTAAGTAAGGCAGCACGCAAAATTTCCACTCGCCTGCTCGCATTTGGTGAGTGGAAATTAGTTGAGGGCGAGTGAGCAGCCATATTGAATGGGAGCCGATTCTGCGATTTGCCAGGAAACTGTGCGGAAGGGAGAGGAGAGAAAGAGGAGCGCCGCCAGATCACACAGAGAGGAGGGGAAGAGGAGAGGAAGAGGAGAGCCGGCCGGATCACACAGAGAGGAGGGGAAGAGGAGAGGAAGAGGAGAGCCGGCCACATCACACAGAGAGGAGGGGAAGAGGAGAGGGAGAGGAGAGCCGGCCGGATAACACAGAGAGGAGGGGAAGAGGAGAGGAAGAGGAGAGCCGGCCGGATCACACAGAGAGGAGGGGAAGAGGAGAGGGAGAGGAGAGCCGGCCGGATCACACAGAGAGGAGGGGAAGAGGAGAGGAAGAGGAGAGCCGGCTGGATCACACAGAGAGGAGGGGAAGAGGAGAGGAAGAGGAGAGCCGTCCGGATCACACAGAGAGGAGGGGAAGAGGAGAGGGAGAGGAGAGCCGGCCGGATCACACAGAGAGGAGGGGAAGAGGAGAGGAAGAGGAGAGCCGGCTGGATCACACAGAGAGGAGGGGAAGAGGAGAGGAAGAGGAGAGCTGGCTGGATCACACAGAGAGGAGGGGAAGAGGAGAGGGAGAGGAGAGCCGGCCGGATCACACAGAGAGGAGGGGAAGAGGAGAGGAAGAGGAGAGCCGGCCAGATCACACAGAGAGGAGGGTAAGAGGAGAGGAAGAGGAGAGCCGGCCGGATCACACAGAGAGGAGAGGAAGAGGAGAGGGAGAGGAGAGCCGGCCGGATGACACAGAGAGGAGGGGAAGAGGAGAGGAAGAGAAGAGCAGGCCGGATCACACAGAGAGGAGGGGAAGAGGAGAGGGAGAGTAGAGCCGGCCAGATCACACAGAGAGGAGGGGAAGAGGAGAGGAAGAGGAGAGCCGGCCGGATCACACAGAGAGGAGGGGAAGAGGAGAGGGAGAGGAGAGCCGGCCGGATCACACAGAGAGGAGGGGAAGAGGAGAGGAAGAGGAGAGCCGGCCGGATCACACAGAGAGGAGGGGAAGAGGAAAGGAAGAGGAGAGCTGGCCGGATCACACAGAGAGGAGGGGAAGAGGGGAGGGAGAGGAGAGCCGGCCGGATCACACAGAGAGGAGGGGAAGAGGAGAGGGAGAGGAGAGCCGGCCAGATCACACAGAGTAGAGGGGAAGAGGAGAGGAAGAGGAGAGACGGCCGGATCACACAGAGAGGAGGGGAAGAGGAGAGGAAGAGGAGAGCCGGCCAGATCACACAGAGAGGAGGGGAAGAGGAGAGGGAGAGGAGAGCCGGCCGGATCACACAGAGAGGAGGGGAAGAGGAGAGAAAGAGGAGAGCCAGCCAGATTACACAGAGAGGAGGAGGAGAGGGAGAGGAGAGCCGGCCGGATCACACAGAGAGGAGGGGAAGAGGAGAGGAAGAGGAGAGCCGGCTGAATCACACAGAGAGGAGGGGAAGAGGAGAGGGAGAGGAGAGCCGGCCGGATCACACAGAGAGGAGGGGAAGAGGAGAGGAAGAGGAGAGCCGGCCGGATCACACAGAGAGGAGGGGAAGAGGAGAGGAAGAGGAGAGCCGGCCGGATCACACAGAGAGCGGATCTCCGCTGCCAAACAAAATCTTGCCTCCTGGACTGACTCCTATGATAGACAGTACACTGGTCCAATGCTGGGAAATTGAAGTAGTGTGATGGCTATCATAGGAGCCGGTCTAGGAGGCGGGACTTTGTTTGACAGCGGAGATCCGCTCTCTGTGTGATCCGATGGCGTTCCTCTTTCTCTCCTCTTCCTTCCCATGAGGCTACATTGATGGGCACTAATAGGCTGCGCTAATGGGCACTGGTAGGCTGCATTGATGGGCACTGATATGCTGCATTGATGGGCACTGATAGGTTGCATTGATAGGCACTGATAGGCTGCATTGATGGGCACTGATTAGGCTGCATTAATGGGCACTGCTGAGGCTGCATTGATGTGCACTGATGAGGCTGCACTGATGAGGCTGCACTGATGGGCACTGATGAGGCTGCACTGGTGAGGCTGGCTGTATTGATGGGCACTCATGAGGCTGCACTGGTGAGGCTGGCTGTATTGATGGGCACTGATGAGGCTGCACTGATGGACACTGATAAAGCTGCACTGATATGCTGCACTGATGGGCACTGCTAGGCTGCATTGATGGGCACTGATGAGGCTGCACTGATGAGAACTGACAGTTGTTGTTGCTAATATTTATTTTTGTAACTTAATTCTGCATAAAACATTCAACAGTGTAATTTCATGAGACAATTTATGAGGGCGTATTTAGGGCGGAATTATGGGTAGGATTTACTTGTTACGGCATCCATCTAATTTACACACTAGGTGCACCAATTATTTCCAGAAGTACAGTACATGCCCTACAATTTACCTCCATAGCTCTTTCGGCACAACCACATGTAGAGAGTCCTGATTGAAAGAACTATGACCTACTATGTATTGTTTTATGAATTTTATGCAGGGGTGTTCTGGGGTTTCTTAGAAATGTTTTGTGTTTCATGCATGTAGAAAGTGACATTTTCTACAGTTAATTATAGAGCTGGCCCCAGGGAAATTAGAGGAATTGGCTCTTATACAAGAACTTTTAACCACTTCCATACCGGGCCTATTCTGGCACTCCTCTCCTACATGTAAAAATCATAATTTTTTTGCTAGAAAATTACTCAGAACCCCGAAACATTATATATATTTTTTAGCAGAGACTCTGGGGAATAAAAATCATTGCAAATTTTTACGTCACACAATATTTGCGCAGGAACTTTTCAAACGCGTTTTTTTGAAGAAAACAAACTGTTTTATGAAAAAAAAAAAAATACAGTAAAGTTAGCCCAATTTTTTGTATAATACGAAAGATGATGTTATGCTGAGTTAAAAGATACTTAGCATGTCATGCTTTAAAATTGCGCACACTCGTGGATTGGTGCCAAACTTTGGTACTTAAAAATCTCCATAGGCGATGCTTAAAATTTTTTTACAGGTTACCAGTTTAGAGTTACAGAGGAGGTCTTGGGCTAAAATTGTTGCTAACGCACATGGCGATACCTCACATGTGTGATTTGAACGCCGTTTACATATGTGGGCGCGACTTACATATGCGTTTGCTTCTGTACGCGAGCACGCGGGGGTGGGGGTGCTTTAAAAAAAAAAAAATTTATTGCTTATTTTACCTTTATTTTTTTTATTTTTTACACTTTTTCTTTACTTTTTTTTTTTATCACTTTTACTCCTATTACAAGAAATGTAAACATCTCTTGTAATAGGAATAGTGCATGACATGTCCTCTTTATGGAGAGATGTGGGGTCTATAAGACCCCACATCTCTCCTTCAGGCTGGAAAGACCAAGATAAAAAAAAAAAAAAGAACTGTCTTTGCCTTTCCAGCCGAGTCCCTGGTCATAACGTCACGCCCGGGCCTCCGATGCTCATAGAGATGACTGGGGACCATCTGGTCACCAGAAATCTCTATGATCAACTTCCGGCGGCGACCGATTCGTTCTCCAGCTCGCCGATTGTACGGGCGAGCCCGGAGAAGCGCCGAAGGGGCGACAGGAGGGGGCATATCCCCTCACACCGCCTGTAAGAATGATCAAGTGGCTGAACTGCCCCTATGATTGTTCTTACAGTGCACAGAATTGCCGGCCGAAAAAGATTACTGTATATCTAAATTATGCCTGTAGCTGCAGGCATCATTTAGATATCCCTACGTCAAATGACGTCCTTGGGCTGGAAGTGGTCATGGTGTCTGCCTCCTGATTGGATTTTTTTGTCTGCTGCTATGATCAGGATAATGGTTAAAGGCAGGGGCGGACTGACAACTCATGGGGCCCCTAGGCAATAGGAGATTATGGGGCCCCCGGGCAATAGGAGAAGATTATGGGGCCCCCGGGCAATAGGAGATTATGGGGCCCCCAGGCAATAGGAGATTATGGGGACCCCCAGGCAATAGGAGATTATGGGGCTCCCAGGCAATAGATTATGGGGCCACACAGTATACACACACAGACACACAATATACACACACACAGTACACACACACAGAATACACACACTGAAAAGGTACTGGAGAGGCGGGGCAGCTATAATCTTGGGATTTTTAAAGAAACACAGATTTTTACATACTGTCCCTGGTTTTATTGAGGCTGGCAACCTGATGGGGCCCCTTAGTGGCAAGGGGCCCTAGTGCAGTGCCCGAGAGCCCAAATGGTCAGTCCACCCCTGGATAAAGGACAATGCACCAGGTAGGTTGCCCATCCAGACTATGGTGGTGCTCAGGGAGGTCTGGAGAAGCTGCGTCTTGTGCTCCACAGGGCAAGAAGGATTTTGCCAGTTACCATTGAGAACCCAGAGTAGCTGAGCATGCCTCACTAATAAGAAGGGACACAAAAGCACCTTGAGATGGCTCCTGACCAATATACTATGTTCGATAGAGGGTTAAAAACACACCACAATATACACATTTATCAAACTGTTGTTTCAGGCAAATACCGTACATGTATATAAAAAAAAAACTCTATGTACATCAAAACTGATGTGTAGCCAACACCTGCTCCAGGCAAGTACAATTCTTTGAATTATACTGTAACTAAGGTCAAAAGTTTTTTTTTTTTTTAAGTTTTCTATAGAGTGGAGAGAGGTTAGAAGGCTTGTCAGGTTTTACTACTGTCTGTGCCCGCATTAGGTAGATTCACCCTCTATTTGATCTGTTTACCATTATCATTGAAAGTGAAAGTAAAAAAAAAATCCCACATTTTGTGTTGTCCCCATTAAAGCAATGAAGGGGAAATTTTCCAATGGGGGCTCTAGTTCTGGTGGCCTGGGGAGCCCCAAGGGATTCTCTTAATTGGCAGGGATTTCCTCTCACTTTCTGTTTGGCTACGGGACACGAAGCGAAGGGCAATCTCCCCAATGGGACACAGATGGCAAAAAAAATAAAAAATCCGACAGGGGTTAAAACCCCCCTTACTCTATTCAAAATGAAAAAAAAAGTTTTGCCTATAGTTTGCCTATAGTTCTACTTTAGAAATGCGTGAGTATTTTTTTTTAGATGACACTCTAGGTGCTACTATCCCGAAATAAAGTCAATGCTCGCTAAATCCTTGTAATGAAGGGACCTTCGAAGGCTGCTACAAGAATGCGATACATATCAACTGCACATATAAACAAATTCTATTTCATTAGAAACATACTCACATATTAAAAACAATGACAGTAATGCTTTATTATGTGCGCTTGTTGTTACATAGATATTACAATAGACTACTCATATGGATTAACATACTAAATTTCCCATTTCACAGGCAGGAGCTCTACCCTCCCAGGAACCGCTGGTAGTTTGGTCCTATTTCCTCTCTCAAAGCACACACAGCCCAGCACACAGCATTTTCAGCATTCTTCCTCTGGCTAAAAGATCAGTCTAGGGGGTTTTTTTTGTTTTGTTTTTGTGTTTTTTTTAAATATTTAAACAGTAACTTGGCTATGGATGGGGAGCATGGGGTATCACAGAACTGTAGAACTGAACAACTTGAAGACTGTTTGGCCTCTGGCTGCTCTGTCCAAAATTCAGGCTTTTTTGCACAACCTCTGGCTGCACTGCTGTCTCTTGACTGTACTGTACAACTCCTGGCTGTCTGGCATAACTCCTGGCTGTACTTGGCAAACTTCCATCAGTATTGTTCTGCACAACTCCTCTGAAAAAGGGGGAAGGGGGCGGTCAATTACTCTCTCAGCCCCAAGATGGTTGGACTTCCTCCATCCAGCTCCCTTCTGGCTCAGCTCAGTTTCTGAACAAGTTTCTTTGGTAGCCCCCCCCCCCGTTAAACCTAGCTGGGACCTCAATGTCTTCACTCTGGCAGCTCTAGCTTTCTCTGCCCCAAGATCAGAGCCCCCTGTGCAGGGGTCTCACCCTGCAGGGCTGGGCCCAGGGACTCTGCTCCCTGGTGCCATGCCTCAGACTATTTATGGGCTCTCCTTCCACCTTCTGGGCACACCTTGCCATAGATTGGAGTCCCATAAATATTTAGGCTGTCTGTCCTGCTCTCCCTCCCACTATATTTTTAGAAGTCTCTAGAAGACAGGGGGGATAATCAGAACAGCAGCCTGTGAAACACTGAACAGCCCTAAGCAATCAACCCCCGCTCCTCTGTTTACAGAGATGGCAAACTAAATTTACCCTGCAGCCTACTGTGAATTAGGCGGGTGCTACACATAGAAAAACCCACTTCTTCAGGATCAATAGTGAAAAAGGTCATGCAGCATCCATAGAATTTACAATAGTGGTTTTACTTTGTATAGATACTATAATTACTTGACAAACAAAATAGCACACAGAAGGAAATAACTGGGAATTACTACTATATGGAGCCCAAAACCTGACGAAATACAGGAATCAGAAGTGTCCTGTCAAAGGATGTTGCAAATGGGAGAAGCAGTCTCCCATTATTCTTCCCCCAGATAACAGAGAGCTTGTCAGTACAGATGCTGCATAACCTTCATTACTGTTGGTCCTGATGGGGTGGATTTTTCTGCAAAATGTGCTGACTGCAGTTTGTTGCTGGTGAAAAGGGATATTTACCATGTATAATCCATATTAGTGGTTACTTGCAATATCGATGTAACAACAAGCATAAATAATGGAGCCTTCAGGCGCATGCGCGGCAGCCTGAGGCGGCGGTAATGTCTCCTTAAAGCTCCGCTCCTTGGGAGAACGTACCGGGGGACTACAGGTCTCAGCGGCGCCGAATTTCATCCAAAACGGAACATTATTCACCCCACCACAGCCTGTTACTAATAGAATGGTCCTAAAAGGTCCGAAAAACAAGTTTAACCACTTGCTTACTGGGCACTTAAACCCCCCTCCTGCCCAGACCAATTTTGAGCTTCCAGCGCTGTCGCACTTTGAATGACAATTGCGCGGTCATACAACACGGTACCCAAATGAAATTTTTATCATTTTTTTCCCACAAATAGAGCTTTCTTTTGGTGGTATTTAATCACAGCTGGGGTTTTTATTTTTTGCTAAACAAACAAAAAAAGATGGAAAATTTTGAAAAAATAAAAAAATCATGTTTAATAGTTTGTTATAAAATTTTGCAAACAGGTCATTTTTCTCCTTCATTGATATGCGCTGATGAGGCGGCACTGGTGGGCACTGATAGGCTGCACTGATGGGCACAGATAGGCACAGATAAGGCGGCACAGATAGGCACAGATAAGGCGGCACTGATAGGCACAGTTAAGGCGGCACTGATAGGCACAGTTAAGGCGGCACTGATGGGGACAGATAAGGCGGTACTGATGGGCACAGATAAGGCGGCACTGATGGCCACGGATGGGCGGCACGGATGGGCGGCACGGATAGGTGGCACGGATAGGTGGCACTGATGGGGGGGCACTGATGGGGGGGCACTGATGGGGGGGCACTGATGGGGGGGCACTGATGGGGGGCACTGATGGGCAGTGATGGGCGGCACTGATGGGCATTTATGGGCACTGGTAGGTGACACTGATGGGCACTGATAGGTTGCACTGATGTGGGTGCTGATGGGTGGCACTGATGTGGGTGCTGATGGGTGGCACTGATGGGTGGCACTGTGGGCACTGATGGATGGCACTGTGGGCACTGATGGGTGGCACTGTGGGCACTGATGGGTGGCGCTGATTGATGGCACTGTGGGCACTGATGGGTTAATCTGGTGGGCACTGGTAGGCAGCACTGCTGCCTATTGCTTTGTGACAGATGATTGCCGTGATCGGGACTGATGTCCCGATCACGGCCGCCGGTGATCGGGTTTTTTTTTCCTCCTCACGCTGTCAGCGCGAGGAGGAAAAATAGCCGATTACCGGCTCTGTTTACATCACATGATCAGCTGTCATTGGCTGACAGCTGATCATGTGGTAAGGGGTTGGGACCAACCCCTTACTCTGATCTGTGATCAGGCGAGTCTCATATACTCGCTGATCACCGAGCGCGCCGCGCGCGCCCTGCAGGGGGCGCGCAGGCCGCTCGTGCACGGGACGACGTCAATGGACGTAGTCCCGGCAATTTAGATCCGCGCTGTTGCCGTCATTTGGCAATGGCCCGGATCTGAAGCAGTTAAAGCCGGAATACCAAAGGAAAAACTCCACAGACTGGCAGCTGAGATGGCGGCATCATCCTCTCCCTCGCAGCGCAGCAGCCCACACATGAAGCAGTCTCTCCCTCACAGTCAAAATGCACAGGCTTCTAATGGTGAGTCAGTTTGTGACTATAATGACATAAGAAATACCACACAACCTGACTTGTTCAAACAATTTGAATATATGCTCCAGAAAGCTCTTAAACAGACCTCTGACCATATAACAGAAATGTTAACTAAAGAAATAAGAGAGCTGGGTCAGAGAACTGCAGACCTAGAATTGAAAGTTGATGAAATTGACACCCGCACTCATAAATATATGACTGAACTTGATACCCTTAAAGAGGAAAACCTTACATTACAGTCACGTTTGGAAGACCAGGAGAATAGAGATCGTCGATCGAATATACGTATTCGGGGAATCCCTGATTCTTTTTTGGCCTTACAGGCAACAGTCACGGCGCTGTTTTTAGGATTTAATACCCGGTATTCCCATTGACAGGCTTGAAATGGACAGAGTACATAGAGCCCTAGCCCCACGCAAATCCAATGGCCTTCCTAGAGATATCATTGCTAAATTACACTATTACAGAACCAAAGAACAGCTGTTAACAGCCGCCAGAGGCAAAGAACTCCTCAGCTTCCAGGGCCATAGCTATCAGCTCTTCACTGACCTATCTCTACTCACAGTAGCCAAGAGACGTGCACTCAAACCTCAATTACAGGCACTCCAGCGCAATCAAATTGTCTACCATTGGGGATTTCCCTTCTGTCTTCGATTCACCTACCTGGAAACTAAATACGTTTGTCGTTCTTCAGAAGATTTACAATCAATACTAATAGATATAGGTTTAACCGAAGAAACCTCTACCAAAAACCAGCCCCGCAGAAGTTCCATCTCTCGATCTTCACAGCAAAATAAGAATACAGGACTCAGCTCTACATCCTCCTCATATCAAAATATCAATAAGCGAGGTCGCTACGAACGTTTACCTCACACCATTATAGACTCCATGGACTGACTTCCCAGCTTAAATAAATTCCTCTCACTTTTTTCAGGTTTCCAGCTTTTTCTGCTGGTTAAAGTTCCTTCAATTGCCACACTCATGAATTGAATGAGCTTTGGCTTTGTGGTGTAGTTATAATGATGGGAGGGGGAGGGGGGAGGGTAGAGGAAGGGAAGATTAAAAAGATTTTTTTTTTTTTTTATTGAATTTTTTTCTTCTTTTGTCTATCTCTCTTCGCTCTCACTCTCTGTTAATAAATTGTTAGTTAATCATTAATATGATAATACTTCTATAGCTTCTGTGGTCCTCCGGTGTTGTTCATCCCATAGGAATTCCTTGCTGCCCTACATACCACCTAAAGAGCCCCACTAATTTTTATGGGGGACTCTGCAGGTGGTCCTGGATCCGAGATGCTCCCACACCCTACTGTCTAACCTTTGTTTACTGATATTTTGTCTCCATATTGTTTTTTTTTTTTCTTGTATTCTCTTATTCTCTCTTTTTCTACCTTTTACCATTTCCCCTTGATTGTCTGGCTGGCGGCTCTGGCTCTCGGTAAGTACTTTGCCTATTATGATATAATGTTGATCCTAGTTGGTTTATGGCCCCTATAAATGTTTTGTCATTAAATGTACAAGGGTTCAATATTCCGCATAAACGAATAAAAGCATTACGTTCCTTTGCAACAAAGAAAGCTAATATTATATGCTTACAGGAAACACATTTTACAGATAAATTGTATCCCAAGTTTCTTTCTTCCTCCTATCCACAATTTTATACAGCCTCTGCTACGGTTAAACGTCGTGGAACTCTGATTGGTTTTCATTGTTCTACTCCTTTTAATCTAGTATCGCAATTAACAGACCCTGAAGGACGTTATATACTTTTAACAGGTTTTATTTCTGATAATCCTATTACAATTGTATCATATTATGCTCCCAACAAACATCCAACAGCCTTATTGTCTCATCTATTCCATGTAATAGAAGCTCAAAGGTTTGGTACAGTTGTTATATGTGGGGATTCCAATGCAACTATTTTCCCGTTTCTAGATAATTCTCCCTCAAACCTAACACGGGTACAAAAAACTTGTCTTTTCAGCACCTACTTACCACATATGGTTTAGTTGACACTTGGCGAGAGATGAACCCTGCCAGCAAACGTTTCACTCATTATTCCTACCCACATAATTCTTTCTCACGAATTGATCATATCCTTACTCCATCTAGTATATTACCAGAAATCATTTCATCTAAAATTGTTCCTATTCCATGGACTGACCACTGCGCTGTAATCACTACTATTGCCTCTATAATTCCCAGATCACATGATACCACTTGGTGTATTAACGACTCTATACTGACTCACCCCTCTTATCGTGTTGTAATTGAGAAAGCACTTTCAGATTATCTAACATCTAATGACACAGGTGATATCTCTGCTCTTACATTATGGGAAGCACATAAAGTTGTTATTAGAGGTAGATTAATACAACAAGCGACTATACTTAAAGGGAATGAAAAATTTTGTTTGCAAAACTTGAATCCACCTTTAATGACTGTTAACAGTCTTTTCAATCATCTCCGACTGCTAACAACAACACTAAACTCGAAAAAGCCCATCTAGATTTAGATCTTTTTTTGACTGATTCAGCAGACAAACTCTTACGCAAGCGCCAGCATGTACAATACCTTAAGGCAAATAAACCTGATACCCTTATGGCTAGAATTCTGAAAAATTTACAACACAATCAGACACCCATCAAACTAAAAATATCCAAAGAAACGTATACTAGCAACCCAGTAAAAATTCTTGAGATATTTCGTTCCAATTTGGCTAAATTATAGTCCTCATCCTCGAATTTTGATAAGACCAAAGCAGATAATTTATCTTCTAACATTACACTTCCTAATCTTGACCAACAGCAAAAAGCCCATCTTGAAAACACGATCACCTCTACTGAAGTGTTAAGTGCAATAAAATCCTTAAAATTACGTAAGAGACCGGGTCCAGATGGCTTTTCAGCAGCCTACTATAGACAGTATGCACACATCTTAACACCAGTCTTAACCAAAGCCTTCAACTCGATCCTTGAAGGACATTCATTTAGATCAGAGACGCTTACCTCTATAATAGCAATGATTCCCAAACCACACTCTGACTCTACTTCCTGGACTAATTATCGTCCTATTTCTCTTCTCAACCTAGATATAAAACTAATAGCTAAAATCATGGCCACCAGATTAAATACTATCATTGGTCAACTAATACATAAAGACCAAACAGGCTTTATGCCGAAACGTCAGGCAGGCGATAATATTAGGCGTACACTCTTACTTATTCACGCGGCTAAAAATAGGCAGATCCCAGCTTGCCTTGTATCTCTAGACATACGCATTAAGCATTCGATTCTGTCACTTGGCCATATATGGAATATATCCTTCAAAAATGGGGATTTGGTAAGCACTTTTTAACTTGGGTCTCCTCTTTAGACAATAACCCTAGAGCATATATTAAATACTCCGGGTATAAATCAACATCAATAGAGGTACTAGACAAGGCTGTCCCCTTTCCCCATTACTTTTTGCCCTATTAATTGAACCTCTAGCACAACTAATTAGAAACAATTCCGACATTAAAGGTATTGAAATAGGTGGTCATCATCATAAATTATGCTTTTTTGCAGATGATATTCTAATATTTATGTCACGTCCCCATATATCTACCCCTAATTTATTACTCACACTTGAAAACTTCGCACAAATTTCAGGCCTATATATCAACCCTACAAAATCTCATGCGTTAAATATTTCCCTATCACAATCTGAACTTCAACAAGCACAAACTTCATTACCTTTTACCTGGGTTCCAAAACAACTCCCATACTTAGGAATACAAATCACAACTTCTCTTAAGGATCTTTTTGCAGTTAATTACCTACCCCTTTTGAAACAAATTACTGGTCTCATGAAAAATTGGGCTTCTCTTCCGTTGTCCTGGTTGGGAAGGATTAACGCTATTAAGATGTCAATATTGCCGAAATTTTTGTACTTATTTAGGGTACTTCCAATACCACTACCATGTTATTTTCTAAGACTAACTCAGCGTAGAGTTATGTCCTTTATTTGGGGCATCACCAAACCTCGTATATCCAAATCTACACTATATCTGAATAAACTGAAAGGTGGCTTGGGGATACCCAACTTTTTCTCCTATTACAACGCTGCACAAATTGCACTTCTTCCCAAATATCACGCTACAGTTGAAACACCCCTTTGGGTAGCTATTGAATCGGTGGACAGCGACCCTATTTCAGTGGCAAATATTTTATGGATTAACCCTACTGATAGAGTTCATCTTTCTAATCCAATAACAAAACATACCTTGACTATTTGGGATAAATTCAAATATCTGCATAATCTCAAATCCTCACATAATCCCCTGCTTTCATTCCTCAATAACCCAGCCTTTTATCCTGCTTGGAAATTTCCAAGATCATTCTCTATTTGGTCCGATGTAAATCTTACTCGCTTATATAATTTATCCTCTTCAACCAATCTTCATACCTTCCCTGTACTATGTGAAACTTATGGAATACCTAAAAAATAATTATTTCGCTATTTACTTTTTTTTTTTTTTTTTTTTTTTTTTTATTTTTTTTTTTTCTTTAATAATCTTTATTGACATTTCTTAAATTACATACCTTCAACAACATATTTAAAATAACCAGGTTCCATGCAAACGTAGTGAACTAGACACGGGGCCGTATACCCCCCCCGTCCGTTCCTACCCTGCTCCCGTTACATTTATTTATTATTTCACCAGTTGGTTTTCATACTACAGATTCAAGCATCGGGTAGACCTTTTCCCCTATCCCACCTAATTGTCCCTATTCCCCTCCCACCCTAAGGCTAAGTCCCACCTCATTTCCCTTGGTCTTGACATCCAATACTTATTAACCATGGGTTCCACATCTTTTCAAATTTTTTAAGGTTCCCTCTTCTAACATATAGGGCTCTCTCCTTCCATACTATATCATTCACTATCTTAACCCACTCCTCAACTGTCGGGGGGGGGATTGTTTGCCATCTTTGCATGATAAGCTTCCGTGCTTGGTACAGGCATCTCAAAACTGCTGTTTTGGCCGTTACCTCCTCTGAACCCCACTCTTTATAGCCAAAGATACAAAATCTGATATCTGCCTCCAAGGGTATCCCCCATCTACTACTAATAGCCTCAACTACCCCAAGCCAGTAACGTACTAGCCTGGGACATCTCCATATCATGTGTATCAAGTCACCCACCTCCCCGCACCTAGGGCAGCTGGCATCTGATCTTACACCAAAACGGTATAATTTTTTTGGAGTGTAATATGCTCTGTGCATCAACATTAAGTGAGAGAACCTCTGTGCAGGAGAGGCCGAGACCTCCTGCCCTATCTTCAGTATTTCCCTCCATTGTGCATCTGTTAATTTCCCCACATCCGTCTCCCATCCCTCCCTGCAGCCAAGATGCATTGGTCCTGTAATAGTTTTCCCGCATAGTTGGACATATATCCCTGAGATAAAACCCTTTATCTTCCCGGGTTTAACCACTTTTTGAAGCAGTGCAGCATCTGTCCATACCAGGGGGCCTGCCCTGAATTGAGCATCCAAAGCAGATCTCCTTTGTAGATACCTAAAAAAAGTTTGTCTAGGAATGCCATTCTCCTTCTGGAGATCCTCAAAGGTTTTTAATACATTCCCTTTGTACAACTGGGATAGCCTATTTATGCCCCACCTCGTCCATTCCTTAAATTCCCCCATGGCCATGATCTCCTGCAAGTTCCTATTATGCCAAAGGGGGGCATATTCTGTAAACCCGACATATCCCATTATACTCTTAGTTACCTTCCATACTTTAATTATCAGCTTGGATGTTGGACCGTTACTGGGTAAAGAATCTGCCTCCAGGGCCTCCACCACCATTTTATGTGGCGCCTCCAGGGTTAACAAACCCCTGTCAGCACTTCCAACCCCTATGTGCTGCAACTGAGCTGCCAGGAAGTAACACCTTGGATGCGGGAGGGCCATTCCTCCTTCTTTAACTGGTAGCTGCAGGCTTTGAAGACTGATCCTAGCCTTCCCCTTCCTCCACAGGAGCTCTCTAAATAGCATGTCAATTCTTTTAAACCATCTTTTATTCATCCACACCGGTGAATTATGTAACAAATATAGTAGTTGGGGTAGCCACACCATCTTAATTAGGTTGCCTCTCCCTGCTACAGACAGGGGCAACCGGCTCCAGATATCTATTTTACACTTAAATTTGTCCAACAATGGAGCTATATTATCTTCAATATACTGATTTGGATCTTTTGTCATGTTGATACCCAGATAGCGAATTGTTGATACTACTTTTAGATGGGGGGTTCGCGATGACATAGGACTGTTAGGGGTATCTATGGGCATTAATGCTGATTTCCTCCAGTTTACCACTAGTCCTGACACCTTGCCAAACCTCTCCATGGTATCCATTACCTGCCCAAGGGAATTTCCCATGTCCCCAAGAAACAATAGGACATCGTCGGCATACAGGGCAATCCTCTCCTCTCCTGTCTTTCTTATAAACCCCTCTATCTCTGGACTAGACCTAATATGGATTGCTAATGGCTCCATGGCAAGGGCAAAAAGCAGGGGGGACAGAGGACACCCCTGTCTTGTCCCCCTTTCTAAACATATTTTCTCTGAAAAATCCTTATTAACCTTAACCCTCGCACTTGGGCTCTTATACAGTATTTTTATCCATTTTATAAAAGCCGGACCTAAGCCAACTTCCTCCAGAACCCGCCAGAGATAGGTCCATTCCAGGCTGTCAAAGGCCTTAGTTATGTCCAAGGACACCACCGCTCTTGATCCCATATTCTCTGTCGGGGTCTGGAGGTTCAGATATACCCTCCTAATGTTCATGCTTGTGGTCCTATGGGAGATAAAACCCGTTTGGTCCGGATGTATGAGTTTATGAATAATTTTATTAAGCCTGGCCGCCAGCACCCTCGCCAGGATCTTGGCGTCCGTGCACAACAGCGAAATTGGCCTGTATGCCGACGGTTCTAGCGGGTCACCCCCCTCTTTATGGAGTAAAATAATATTTGTCTCCGTCATAGAGGCAGGCAGGCACCCTGCTTGTAAAGCCCAGTTCAGTGTTTTAAGCAGTTCTGGAAGCAAGATCTTCCCATATTGCTTGTAAGTTTCTACCGGAAGGCCGTCCGGCCCCGGGGATTTTTGGTTTGCCATTCCATTTACCGCTTGTTGTAATTCAGCTAATGTAATAGGCGCATCTAAGCCCTCTCTATCCTCTTCAGCAACCATAGGGATCCGTATGTCCCTAAAGAAATTATCCATATCCTCCCCTCCAGCACTCCCCTGTGAACTGTACAGGTTTTCATAATACTTCCCAAACGCATCCCTTATTACCGAGTTCTGGGAGGATATCTCACCGTTTGGGATCCTAATTGCAGGGATCGTCGAGGAGGAGGAGTTGGTTTTCACCAGGTAGGCCAGCATACGACCCACACTTTCTCCTTCCCCATAGGTCCGTTGCTTCTGAAACAGTTGCTTATTTTCACCCCTTTTTAAGACCGCTGTTCTATAGGTCTCCTGTTTATCTTCCCATACCTTCTGCCTCTCTGGTGTTGGGCCCTCTAGAAATTGCTTTTCAGCAATCTCCAGCTCCCTCCTAATCCCTTCCTCCCATTCCCTAGCCCTCTTTTTAACCCCTGCCACCCCTTGAATCAGGATCCCCCTAAGGAATGCCTTCAATGCGTCCCATTGTATACCTGCTGTAGTTGAACCTTCGTTAAATTTTATAAATTCTTTTAGCTTTATTATTATCCTCTCTGGATCCCCCATTAACTCCAACCAATATGGACTTAGTTTCCAAGATCCCCTAGCCTCCCTGCCCCCCATACCCACTGAGGTCACCATCAAGGAGTGGTCTGAGACCCCTCTCGGAAAATATAATACCTCCTTTATCATTGGTACCGCTTCCGCGTTGCCCAGGGTCATGTCTATTCTGGATAGGGTGGAATGGGAGGCCGAGAAGCAGGAATATTGCCTTACTCCAGGATTCCGGACCCTCCATACGTCCATCAAGCCTGCTTCTTCCAGGAACTGACCCAGCCTACCCTCTGCTACGTTGTTCATTTGGGGTCTCGGTGGGAATCTATCCAAGCCTCTATTTATCACCTCATTAAAATCCCCCACTACTATTACTGGGGTGCCTGTTTTATCCAGCATAAACTCCATTAAGCTATACAATACCTCCAGTTTGAAGGGTGGGGGAATGTAGATGTTGACTATCACATACATTCTATCTTCAATTGAGCAATGTAAGAAAATATAACGGCCCTTGCTGTCTACCCTTGCCTGCCTACAGGAGAATATCACGCCTCTTAACACCATTATGCTCACCCCCCTAGAATAGGAAGAGTAAACCGAATGGTACTGGGCCTGAAACCTCCTATTTGGGAGGTATTTCAACGTGTCCTTTGTCAGGTGGGTCTCCTGTAGGCAGATCAACCCCACCCCCCTTATCTCCAGCAACGAAAAAATGGCAGACCTCTTATTTGGATTCCCCATCCCCCGAATGTTCCAAGATCCTATTTTAAGAACCTTGGACTGCATCACACACACCACAGATAGACTTTGGCGCCCGGAAAACCAATTGTACTAAATCCAAAGAAAATGGACACTCTAGCTTTAGGCCCAGTATATTGCCCTATACCAGATAATAAATCCTTCTTACCCATCTTAATTCCAAGGCCTATGAGGCAGCTAAAACAAATAAAGTAGTACAGAAAAGGAGAAGAAAAAAAAAAACATAATGACCCAAACTATCTATCTTGGTTTGCCTACGAGAGAGCATCACACTTCTTGTCACCACTATGCTCACACCTCTAAAATAAGAAGTGTAAACCGAGTGTTATTGGGCTTGAAACCTCCTGCTTGGGAGACATTTCAACATATCCTTTATCAGGTGTGTCTCCCGTAGGCAGACCCTGCCGACCCCCCTTAACTCCAGTAGCGGAAGAGCAGCAGCCCTTTTGTCTGGGTTCCCCATCCCCCATACGTTCCAAGAACCTATTTTAAGAACCCTAGACTGCATCAAACAGGCCGCAAGGTAGAGCTGGCCTCCAAGAAGCCAAAAAAGTGGGTGCCTTAGACTTGGTACATTGTTTTATGCCGGAGAATAAGTTCCTCTTACCCACTATACCTCCCCAAAAAAAACCAAGAGAAAAGAAATAAAAAAAAGAATAGCTAAGGTGAAAATCCTCTGTTACTACCATATTGTGTGTTACGTGTAGAAGTAGTGAAAAAAAAGGGAGAACAAACAAAAAAAAAAAAAAAAAAGGAAAAAGGGGGGTTCCCTTAATTACCCCCTGTACTTTGTGCTTGTAACCCATAGAACTTCTTTACTATTATATTCCATTTCGGTGATCCTTCTAAAACTCTGCTTTTTCATGTTGTTTACCTTTACCACACATGTGCTTAATCCTACATCCCCCCTCCCCCCCTTCCCCTTAATTACCCCCCCAGGTGCTATGTGCGTATTAATTCCTACTATAATTTTACAGCCCTTCTCCCCCTCCATCACCCCCCCCACCCAATCCCCCCCACCTATCCCCCTCACCCCACCCCCCCAATCCCTGCTACCCCTACCCCCCCTCTCCCCCAACCCCTTCCCCCCCCTCCCCCCCCCTCCCCCACCTTACCAGGTTAGCCCCTGGGGCTCTATTCGTGACCACCTCATATATTCCTTCCAAAGTGTCCCTTCCTAACATTCCTACCACTCCCCTCCCTCCCTGTACCATTAATATCCACATGTGCAAAATTTTAAATATAATAACCTCCTGCTCCCCTATTCCTAATCTACCATACACCATCATTCTCCCTCTCTATACCAAGTTCACATTCCCACAGTCCAGATCTTCTTATCCTGTGGTCAAGCATCTTAACACTCTTGGTTCTTTCCTTTGGGTGCCAGTCTCTGTTTATTTTCTTCATACCAGTGGGTTACCCCCCCCGGAGAGTCAAAGAAAAGAACCTCCCCCAATGCCTCAACCCGTAGCCTGGCTGGGTACAGTAAAGCGTACTTGACATCAAATTTTTGTAAGGTACGCTTGACCTCCACAAAACCTTCCCTGCGTCTCTGCAGCTCCGGTGAAAAGTCCACAAAAAATGAAACCCTTGCACCGTTATACAGAATAAGCCTCTTCTCCCTGGCTTTGCGCATTAAAGTTATCTTGTCACAGTGGTTCAGAAATTTCAACAACAAGGACCTGGGGCGTCCTCCAGGGGGCGGAGCCCTGAAAGGGACCCGATGGGCTCTCTCAATTGCAAACTGTGGGGAAAATGCATCTCTTCCAAATACTTCTGTGAACCATCCTTCCAAAAAAGCAATGATGTTCTGCCCTTCACATCTCTCTGGGAGACCCACTATTCTTATGTTATCCCTTCTCAGGCGATTTTCCATTTCATCCATTTTTTCATTAATTCTACCCAGTTGTTCCTTCATAGATTTAACATCGTGCTGTAGGGGAAAAACATCATCCTCCACTTGGCTCACTCTTCCCTCCAGACCAGTTATTCTGTCTACTGCCTTTTGCAGTTCCTGTTTTATTAGTAATAGTTCATCCTTAATCTCTTTAATTTGGTCGCTTAACCCCTCCACTGTTGCTTTGCAAGAATTAATCGCATGCAAAATTTCCCTCAGGGTTGGTTCTACCTCTGTAATAGAGGCCATTGCTGGTGGTGGTACATGGGCTTTTTCCCCTGGCCCTGAGCCTTTATTAACACTTGAACTTTTATGCCCTGCTCCAGCTGGGGTTGAGGATGCCTGTCCAAGACTTTTCCTATCCCCGGTGGTCTTGAGTTGCGGAGCTTGCCCATTCTTAATGGGGGTCTGTTCAGGAGTGTGTGCAAACCTCTCCAATTTTGCTGCAGCTGCTGCTGCCTGGTTCCCCTTCTCTTTTGCAGATCGTAGCGACTGGGGTCCTAAATTCTCCATATTAGCTGGCTCCTCCCCTCTCCTTCTTGACATTGCCGTTGTTACCTTTCTATACCTGGATACCCAACGCCACCAGTGGAGGACAAACGGGACACAGGGGGGACCAGGAAACCGCAATAGAGGCTGACTGGGATCACACAGGTAGGTACTGTCTCTTTAATACAAGGCTCTGTTAACACCCCTGCAGCCTCCACTCAACCAATATGCATATTCAACAGTTCAGAGAGAAAAAAGAAAAAAAAAATATAGTCAGATAGGTCACATCTGCCCAGTCACTTCTCCTTCCCCCTGTTGAGCTAATGAACCATAGGGTAGTGACCCTGACTTTAGCCAAACGCAATAGGCTGTAATACGTTTAGGGGGTTACAGCTTTCTTTCCAGGTCCCACTCGCCTGCTCTGATCCCCAGAGTCCCAGGACCCAGCATTCAACTTCTTACCGGCCTCCTGGATGTGGCACAGATATGTTAGCATAGGCTCACCACCGGTCTCCCGATCTGCATATTCCAGCCATCCACTTCCTCTCCTCGCTCACCGCTCCGTGACTGAGTGTTAAGGCCGCCCCACCGGCTCCCCGGCGCACAGGCACAGTAGTTGCCGCGGCTTCAGTGGGCGTGCTACAGTGCAGCTAGTATACTCCGGTGACCAACAGCAACTCCACCGTCTTCCTCTCCTGCTGCAGCGGCCGCTCCAAGTTCCAGGCCCAGACACCTGCCGCCTAGAGATGCAGTCAGCTGAGCACACTCCAACCGATAACGGCCGATAGACAGTGGGGCAGCGAGGCTTGCAACCAGCTACTCGCTCCACTCCACACTCCTTCCACTCCTTCCACACCCACCTATTTCGCTATTTACAGATTAAAAATTTCTATGAACCATTCCTTTCTACAGGTTCTACTCTTAATCAAATGACTCAATTTGAGCGTATATGTATAAGCGATCCACACATCAGACGACTTATCTCATTATTATATCACCAATTCAATGTGACTTCTAGTGAATTTCTACCCTTATATGCTATTAAATGGGCACAGGATATCAATCGAAACCTAGATGATAAAGATTGGTCTAATATATGGTTAGCCACTAAAACTTCCTCTCCTAACTGTTTTGCAGTAGAAACAAACTATAAGGTCTCAACACGATGGTACATGGTACCGGCTAGAATAGCTAAATTTGCTCCCTCATATTCACCTAATTGCTTCAGAGGATGTGATGTGCCAGGTACACACTAACATATATGGTGGCAATGCCCAGTTGCCACAGTATTCTGGAAGAACATATTTCTTATGGCCTCTAAAGCCCTGGAAATCATAATCTCTCCAGATCCCACTATGGCTCTCCTAAACCTAAAACCTGACATGCTCACTCACACTCTATTTCTATTGTTTATCCAACTTAGTACTGCAGCCAAAGAAACCATTGCCAAGGCATGGAAATCTCAATCTCTAATTGTGAACAAAGCTAAACACAGAATGAACAAAGCACTCATACAAGCAAAGATGACAGCTATTGAATAAAATAAGATCGATAAATTTAGTAAGGTCTGGCAACCATGGGTTAAACACTATTTCCCCACAGACTTTGACCAATCTTTATTATTACCACACTAGGTTATGTAATAAATTCAATCTATATAAGTATATGTCTGTCGTGAGCCAGAGCGTCAGCCCGGATACTCCCTTCCTTCTCTCTTTCTTCTCTTTTCCCCCCTTTTTACTATTCTTTATGGCATAAGTTGTATGTAAATAAGAGATACATATTCCTTATCATACTCTCTTTTATTGCTCATCTTACAACTAGACAATTGTATCCAGCCAGATCATTTCATATTTATTTCTATTCCTGTACCTTACTCAACAATGTATACAATATAATTACAGTTGTAAGATGGTTCCTTTTATAACATTATACTGTAAAGCATCTTGATTACATGCTATCTATCCATGTATTGTATTCTTTTATTTCTTTTTCTTTTTTGAAAACTCAATAATTACATTTAACAAGGAAACACAAGCCATAAAATAGAAAAAAATAAAATAAAATAATGGAGCCTTGCTGTTGTTTTTAATATGTCTATGTCAATCTTAATTTCTATATGGCTTGTGTCTCATGAAGTACAGTTTTTTTAAATGTGAGGTTGATATGTTTTGTATTTAGTAAGCATCGATGTGTAGCCAGCACAACAAATATATTTATATATCATATGGTCATGAAAGTTGTGAAGTGTTTTGTTTACCTCTGAATTCCAAGGTGTGACCAATGTGTACAGAAGCCATTGGGAGATATAGCAGTGCGGCCACAGGCATGCCCCCATCTCCCATTACATTTGCAGAGCATATAGTGGGCAGTATATAGAGCACGTGTGCCAAACACAAGGCCCGTGGGCTGATTCTGGCCCACCAGGCTATTTCATGTGACCCTAGCACCTCTCCTGCAGCTGTGGCACCCCTTCAGAAGGTGGCAGCAGAGAGGAGGACAGAACTGCTCCTACAGATCCTGCTCCTCCCTGTGTAGACATAGCACTCCCTTGTCTCCGGCTTGCCTGGTCTCAGCATTTAGCTGACTCCAGCCCTCATCTGGTCCTCCTCCAGACTCTGCACTTTCTTCTTCCCAGCTACGGCCCCAGCTTCTTCTCAGCAGCAGCACGAGGAAGGAGGGTGCACTGTGAGGTAAGGAAGGGTGGGTGACTCTTGACTTCTGATGTAAGGGGATGGGGTGCTCTGGACATCTTGTCTTACAAATACAATGGCCCCTTTAAGGGCAACCATAATGCGGATGCGGCCCGCAATTAATTTGACACCCCTAATACAATGGGTGCAGCAGAGTTCCCAAATCATGCCCCCAGACCACTGCCTGTATTACCACCATCAGCCAGACACCAACCATGTGACCATCAGGTGACTGCTACACCTCTCTAGCAAAATCCATTAGAGTGGACCCTTATAAGGCGCAGTTGGCTATCCAATTTTTTTTTTTTTTGCACCATATGTCTATAATCTTGATTCACAAACACGGTCATAAACCCATAAAATATTGCAGCGCAACTCTTTAATAAACCTAAAGTGCAAGTGCTATGTTATCTATATATATCAACTTAAACAATCAAGCAGTGAAAGTTCAGGAAAAAACTTTAAGTATGCAGCAAATGAAAAAAAAAATCACACAAAAGAATTAAAAAATGGACTGATCCAAAAAAATGTCCAGATAAATATCCTCTTTCACCTTCTGTGACTTAACAGGTTGTGATGTAAAACAAAGTACATAAAGTGCCCGTGCAATCCTCCACCTGTGCTCACTGGCTGCTCACCTTACGTTATGACTCCTGTTTTACCAGCGAGTTATAACAAGCTGTTCCCCTTAGGGGTATACTCAAATCGTTGTGGCAGGTAAACATTCTGTTCCCTCTACCCAACTCTCTCCTTCGTAGGTATAATCACGGGATGGCAGTCATATGCAACAGAGCATAAAGAATCTAGTGCTCTCCGTTTAAAAATAAGTTATTCCTCCTAACATGTGTTGCATTCCACTCACATAAAAGGCACTTAATTTGTCTAGGTGGTATAGGGTTCCTGTCAAATTGTCCCGCATATTTACGACAATATCCAATCTTTGCTGGAGGTGCTGTGAACAGAGGGGCTCGTTTTTACATTTATGGTGGGATCGTCCTGCCATCAGACCTTTTTGGATAGATATCCGTAACGTGACTAATAAGGTGACACAATGCCAGTCTGCCGATGATCCCAGTATAAAAACTTATTTGGCAGCATTAGGCCATATACAAAATTTACCAAAAATGATACTCAATCCATAAAACTTGAGAGATGCTTGTATGTACAGTAAGCCGACGCGTTTCGCAGACTTCATATCCGCTTCTGGGCAGCTCAACATCTATACCATTATTCAAGTTACAAAAATATACCATTAGTATCAATTACAATAAATTTACTGAATATAAATATATATATATATATATATATATATATATATATATATATATATATATATATATATATATATATATATATATATATATATATATATATATATATATATATATATACAAATTTGTTAGCAATAATATAAGTGCTCACCAAATTCTATGACATTAACTCTGTACCGACTGCAGCATCAAAAAAGAAAGAACGGACCCTCATTCAGTAATTGAACGGTGATGTCAGAGTCACTGGAATGGTCTGGTGGGCATCGGATCATATCCAAGGCAGGATAGTATTAAACCAATGATTATCTATAGAACCAAACATATATGTTCCAATGCAAGATCCCTTACATCATCATATATGTAGGGACATACAATAGACTATATCCACACTAGGTACTAAGCACTCAGTAGTATCTAGTGTGGCTATAGTCTATTGTATGCCCCTACATACAGGTGAAAGCCAGTAAATTAGAATATTTTGAAAAACTTGATTTATTTCAGTAATTGCATTCAAAAGGTGTAACTTGTACATTATATTTATTCATTGCACACAGACTGATGCATTCAAATGTTTATTTCATTTAATTTTGATGATTTGAAGTGGCAACAAATGAAAATCCAAAATTCCGTGTGTCACAAAATTAGAATATTACTTAAGGCTAATACAAAAAAGGGATTTTTTAGAAATGTTGGCCAACTGAAAAGTATGAAAATGAAAAATATGAGCATGTACAATACTCAATACTTGGTTGGAGCTCCTTTTGCCTCAATTACTGCATTAATGCGGCGTGGCATGGAGTCGATGAGTTTCTGGCACTGCTCAGGTGTTATGAGAGCCCAGGTTGCTCTGATAGTGGCCTTCAACTCTTCTGCGTTGTTGGGTCTGGCATTCTGCATCTTCCTTTTCACAATACCCCACAGATTTTCTATGGGGCTAAGGTCAGGGGAGTTGGCTGGCCAATTTAGAACAGAAATACCATGGTCCGTAAACCAGGCACGGGTAGATTTTGCGCTGTGTGCAGGCGCCAAGTCCTGTTGGAACCTGAAATCTCCATCTCCATAGAGCAGGTCAGCAGCAGGAAGCATGAAGTGCTCTAAAACTTGCTGGTAGACGGCTGCGTTGACCCTGGATCTCAGGAAACAGAGTGGACCGAAACCAGCAGATGACATGGCACCCCAAACCATCACTGATGGTGGAAACTTTACACTAGACTTCAGGCAACGTGGATCCTGTGCCTCTCCTGTCTTCCTCCAGACTCTGGGACCTCGATTTCCAAAGGAAATGCAAAATTTGCTTTCGTCAGAAAACATGACTTTGGGCCACTCAGCAGCAGTCCAGCTCTTTTTTTCCTTAGCCCAGGTGAGACGCTTTTCGCGCTGTTTCTTGGTCAACAGTGGCTTGACACGAGGTATGCGGCAGTTGAAACCCATGTCTTTCAAGCGTCTCTTGGTGGTGGATCTTGAAGCACTGACTCCAGCAGCTGTCCACTCCTTGTGAATCTCCCCCACATTTTTGAAGGGGTTTTTTTTCACAATCTTGACTAGGGCGCGGTGATCCCTATCGCTTGTACACTTTTTCTGACCACATTTTTTCCTTCCCTTTGCCTCTCTATTAATGTGTTTGGACACAGAGCTCTGAGAACAGCCAGCCTCTTCAGCAATAACCTTTTGTGTCTTTCCCTCCTTGTGCAATGTGTCGATGGTCGCCTTTTGGACAGCTGTCAAATCTGAAGTCTTCCCCATGTTTGTGTAGGCTTCAGAACTGGACTGAGAGACCATTTAAAGCCCTTTGCAGGTGTTTTGAGTTAATCAGCTGATTAGTTTGTGGCACCAGGTGTCTTCAAAATTTAACCCTTACACAATATTCTAATTTTGTGACACACGGAATTTTGGATTTTCATTTGTTGCCACTTCAAATCATCAAAATTAAATGAAATAAACATTTGAATGCATCAGTCTGTGTGCAATGAATAAATATAATGTACAAGTTACACCTTTTGAATGCAATTACTGAAATAAATCAAGTTTTTCAAAATATTCTAATTTACTGGCTTTCACCTGTATATAATGATGTAAGGGATCTTGCATTGGAACATATATGTTTGGTTCTATAGATAATCATTGGTTTAATACTATCCTGCCTTGGATATGATCTGATGCCCACCAGACCATTCCGGTGAATCTGACATCACCGTTCAATTACCGGATGAGGGTCCCTTCGTTCTTTTTTTGATGCTGCAGTCGGTACAGAGTTAATGTCATAGAATTTGGTGAGCACTTATATTATTGTTAACAAATTTGTATATATATATATATATATATATATATATATATATATATATATATATATATATATATATACAGTGGCTTGCGAAAGTACTTTTGAACTTTTCAACCTTTTGCCACATTTCAGGCTTCAAACATAAAGATATAAAATTTTAATTTTTTGTGAAGAATCACCAACAAGTGGGACACAATTGTGAAGTGGAACGAAATCTATTGGATATTTTAAACTTTTTTAGCAATTAAAAAACTGAAAAGTGGTGCGTGCAAAATTATTCGGCCCCTTTACTTTCAGTGCAGAAAACTCACTCCAGAAGTTCAGCGAGGATCTCTGAATGATCCAATGTTGTCCTAAATGACTGATGGTGATAAATAGAATCCACCTGTGTGTAATCAAGTCTCTGTATAAATGCACCTGCTCTGTGATAGTCTCAGGGTTCTGTTGAAAGCGCAGAGAGCATCATGAAGAGCAAGGAACACACCAGGCAGGTCCGTAATACTGTTGTGGAGAAGTTTAAAGCCGGATTTGGATACAAAAAGATTTCCCAAGCTTTAAACATCCCAAGGAGCACTGTGCAAGCGATCATTTTGAAATGGAAGGAGTATCAGACCACTGCAAATCTACCAAGACCTGGCTGTCCCTCTAAACTTTCAGCTCAGACAAGAAGAAGACTGATCAGAGATGCAGCCAAGAGGCCCATGATCACTCTGGATGAACTGCAGAGAACTACAGCTGAGGTGGGAGAGTCTGTCCATAGGACAACAATCGGTCGTACACTGCACAAATCTGGCCTTTATGGAAGAGTGGCAAGAAGAAAGCCCTTTCTCAAAGATATCCATAAAAAGTCTCGTCTAAAGTTTGCCACAAGCCACCTGGGAGACACACCAAACATGTGGAAGAAGGTGCTCTGGTCCGATGAAACCAAAATCCAACTTTTTGGCCACAATGCAAAACGATATCTTTGGCGTAAAAGCAACACAGCTCATCACACTCAACACACCATCCCCACTGTGAAACATGGTGGTGGCAGCATCATGGTTTGGACCTGCTTTTCTTCAGCAGGGACAGGGAAGATGGTTAAAATTGAGGGGAAGATGGATGCAGCCAAATACAGGACCATTCTGGATGAAAACCTGTTGGAGTCTGCAAAAGACCTGAAACTGGGACAGAGATTTATCTTCCAACAAGACAATGATCCCAAACATACAGCAAAATCTACAAAGGAATGGTTCACAAATAAACGTATCCAGGTGTTAGAATGGCCAAGTCAAAGTCCAGACCTGAATCCAATCGAGAATCTGTGGAAAGAGCTGAAAACTGCTGTTCACAAACGCTCTCCATCCAACCTCACTGAGCTCGAGCTGTTTTGCAAGGAAGAATGGGCAAGAATTTCAGTCTCTCGATGTGCAAAACTGATAGAGACATACCCCAAGCGACTTGCAGCTGTAATCGCAGCAAAAGGTGGCTCTACAAAGTATTAACGCAAGGGGGCCGAATAATTTTGCACGCCCCACTTTTCATTTTTTTATTAGTTAAAAAAGTTTCAAAAATCCAAAAGATTTTGTTCCACTTCATAATTGTGTCCCACTTGTTGGTGATTCTTCACAAAAAATAAAAATTTTATATCTTTATGTTTGAAACCTGAAATGTGGCAAAAGGTTGAAAAGTTCAAAGGGGCCGAATACTTTCGCAAGCCACTGTATGTATATATATATAATATATATATATATATATATATATATATATATATATATGTATGAGGAGTAAATTTATTGTAATTGATACTAATGTTATCTTTTTGTAACTTAACATAGAATAATGATAGATGCATGTTGAGCTGCTCAGAAGAAGCGGATAAGAAGTCTGCGAAACGCGTTGGCTTACTGTACATAAAAGCATCTCTCAAGTTTTATGGATTGAGTATCATTTTTGGTAAATTATATATATGGCTTAATGCTACCAAACAAGTTTTTGTACTGTGCATATCTTGTAATAAATTCATATTTTATTATCATCCATTGTGTATGTGCTTACCTCAGAGACAGTGACCTATTCGGTAAAGTCCCATCACCTCATGGGGGAGTGGTGCTCTCTCTAATTTTGTTCTAGTTGTTCTTGTTGTTTTTATTACCTACTTTAATTGTCTGGGAGTTGGGGGGGCTGTTTTTCCCTCCTTTCCAACATGTCACCACTTTTTTGGTGGTCAAACATTATGTCTATTCTGTTTTATTGTTCTTCCCTCTTCCCCTCTAGCCACCTTTAACATTCCCCTTAACACCCTAGCCATGTAACGTTGGGTTCACTGCATTGTCTTCCACTAGAATTGATGGTGTTATACTTACAACATGTTTGCAGAACCCTACTGAAGTCCTATCGTGAACTGTTTTGACAGTTTCTTGGGAATGTTTATGTCTGTATTGTTATTTTTGTACAAAAATTTAATAAATACATTTCATATCGCGCTCAAACAACCAATCACATAAACATAAATATGTGAATACATAGAATAAATCAATAAAAGAATAGTGCTGGAAAATATCGAATTAATATGTGACATATATAAATACTATATTAAATATAAAATGTTAATATATATAAATTGAATTAGATGAATAAATATAATGTCCATGAACCAGCACCATAATCTTCAATCCAAGTGAATAGTGAAGAATCTTAAGTTGCTGAGTAAGGTAAGTGATTTCTTCCACCAATATCAAGCAAACATCCTACTCACCAGATCGATATGACACCCATTACAGGTAGTCAAACAAGCGTGGATGCCAATAGAAATGTATCTTCTGGTGAAAGACTGACCCCCCAGCACGATGAACACCAACGATCGGCCACTTATAAAAACGAGAAGAAGGAGCTCCTCATGGTGTAGTATGTAAGCTTGTTTTTATTCCAAAGGTAGAATTTAACACCTAAAAACTTGTTCTGCCCAGTAAAAACATGCAGGTATGCCGATTGCTTTCCACCTGCACTCCAAACAACGGAAGTGACGTGTCACGTACTATACGACCCGACATGTTTCGTCAGCAACGTCTGACGTCATCAGTGTCATGACCCCTGATGACATCAGACGTTGCTAACGAAACACGTGGTGGTGGTCCATGGACATGATATTTATTTATCTAATTCAATTTTCATATATGGACATTTTATATTTAATATAGTATTTACATATGTCACATAATAAGTCTACATTTTTCAGCACTATTCATTTATTGATTTATTCTATGTATTCACATATTTATGTTTATATGATTGGCTGTTTGAGTGCGGTATGACATTTATTTATTCAATTTCTTTACACATTTAGACTTCAGTCTCACTACGAGCTGCTCTCCACAGATTCACAAAGTATAATTTTTAATTTTTACTTTTAGTTTATTGTTTGGTTCAGTGTGTACGGCTTATAGGTGTCACCTATTTTTCCCCTCTGTTATTTTTGTACGTTTTGTACATTGAAAACAAAATAAATATATATATATAGTTTTTTAAAAGGCACTTAAGCCATGCCAGCTGATATCTTTTACAAGCACCGGCCATACTAGGAATGGCCACAGTATGACGTCAGATGTCAAGCTCCTATCCCATCCTATAGTGTCTTGATATACCATAGGTTTACCAACACCCGTGGACAAACAAACAGCACTTAAACACAGGAATACATGAAACTTCTGCAATCCAGTACCACCTTTAACTAAAAAGTTTATAATTATTTTTTTTTTACCATTGCATATGTTCCTGTTGGGGAGAGTTCCTGACATCCTGTCAGTAAACCGAAGTAATGGTGTATATCTCCATTGGAGGCCCCGTTAAAAGCAAGAGTCGAGCAGGGAAGGGTTGGAATTTCTGACAAAATAGAAGCGGCACGACTTGCAGGTCGCCTCACCGAGGCGACCTGCACACGACTGCCACGGCGACTTGCAAAACGACTTCTGTATAGAAGTCTATGCAAGTCGCCCCCAAAGTAGTACAGGAACCTTTCTTCTAAGTCGGAGCGACTTGCGTCGCTCCGATTAGAACGGTTCCATTGTACAGAACGGGAGGCGACTTGTCAGGCGGCTAGGTCACCTGACAAGTCGCCCCCGTGTGAACCGGCTCTTACTGTCTGTGCCTTCCTGCTCTTGTTACAAATGCACCCCTCATTTCTTGCCTTATTGTCACAGGGACAGGAAGGGAGGAAACATCTCCCCTATGGGGGCCCAGACAGAAATGAAAACCCAGTATGATTAGGAAGAAGTGTTGGACGCTGGACCAATATTTCCAATATTTGTGGGCTGGAGCTTTGGTTTGAGGCTAAAGTTTGTGTGTTCTTCTAGGCAGCTCTCCATAAACTGACACCATTGGACAACCCGTATCTCATGTAGACTGGTGTTTGAAGAGGTCTTTGAAAATCCAGAAATTAGATTTTATTAAGTGTAACCTTCAATAAAAGCAAACACATTTTGGGTGCTTGAAATGGTCTCCCTTCATCAGGGTTTAACATTTCTTTGAAAAATAAAAACGATGCTGGAAACGTGAAGGGTAGTAAGTTCCAAAAAGGATATTTTTTCACATTTAAAAGGATCTGCTCCAGGCTTTAACAGCCTGCTATAAAATAATTATAAAAAATGATATAAAATAAAAAACTAACTTGAATTTAACTCTTCACTATTCTATCCTAAACTGAAAAAAATTGATACATTTTAAAAGTTGGCTGCTCAAAATTCCAAGACCATGTACACCAGAACATAACATTCTCACAGGATATTGAGCAACCAGGCTTTTATGGGGAGACAGCAGCGAGGCCTCAGGAAGTGGATGGAAGCAGTAATCTTAGGTCAGAATTTTCTTTTCTACAACACCTCATTTTTGACACCCTTTTGTATTTATTAGGTGGGGTGGGGATTTTTATTACATACAAAGTAGTTTTAAATAAAATGTCTCATTCAATCTTTTTAACAAGTAGTGCAGACACTGGCGGAGATGATCTTTTTACAGGTTGAAGTGGGCATCACACCCACAGTTAGTACTACACAAGTCACAGTTAAGAATTTCACAAGATCATAGCAATAACATTTGAATGAACAAATAACAATTAAGTTATAGAACATTAACTAAAATTTCTAAATAAAACAGAATGAGTTAGGAAAAGCTTTTACACCAATGCAAAACCAAAAGGCTCTTGACCTTCCAATGGAGGAAGTAAAAAAAAGAAAAAAAGCTAGGTTCGACTTTAGCCCTCAGGTTCCAGTGTAAATATGTGAATAGAGTGTTGGAAGAGCAGTTAAATGTAAATTTAAATGATGAACCAAAAGTGGGAAAAAAACACAGCAATGTTAGCAGCAAATCATCTTATTTAAAGTTGGAGGACAAGAATTTACGATAGTCCATCTCCTTTAATTACATTTGCCTGAAGTCAAAACGTTCTCGCCTATCACCTACACATCCATTTTATTTTCTATTCGCTAGGTGAACAATATCTCTGCTTTCCAATTACATGATTATGGTCCTGCAGTAATTATTTTTGCCGTTAATTGCCAACGATAAATAACCCCGCCACACATGCATTTCACCTTGGTGACCTTCTTTATCCTGATCGCAACTTCTCTATTCTATAATTTAACGCCTCTTTAGGCCCAGCAAGAAAATGATGTACGGGTTTTCCTGGAGGAGATAAGTAAATTTCCTTGCTTCGGTTCTGCTTGCGATCCCTCGCTTTCTTGTCTATTACCGTGCAGGCTGTTTCCATTTTCACACTTAATAGGAGGACATCTGCATTCCGACTCTGTTTGTTGTCTTGTAGGAGTTGGCCGCTTTGGGCGAGCAATACGACATGGTGTTTATCGACGCTACGGAGGAGAATCCTATAAACTATTACAACCTGATTATGAGTGGCAATATGCTAAGGATGAACGGTGTGATCTGCGTGCAAAACGCTTCTACAAGCAGCCAGGAAGGCATCGATGATGAGACAGGATTTATGTCCAAGGAAATGACAGATGTAATTAAGGCAGACGCCAGAGTGGAGCAGGTTAGTGCTGAACGACTGTAATACACAAAACTGGAGCTGCTGGCTAAGTAATTTGAACAGGCAGAAGGGAATATTTAACTTTAACAGTTCTGTTTAGAGCAGACAGATTTTATTGTTTCTGGTACTGGGGCATGGCAGGATGTCCTACGCCGAAAATAAAATCTGTGATTTTTTTGAAGGTGTTTGTTAAAGCATAACTCCTCATTTCTGGGGAAGGTGATATGAGTAGGGCAAGACAGTAAAAGTCACTTTTGTTACAATATTCTCAGCCAATTTTGTTCTGTTATGCCTTATGGCAGTGTATCAATAATCACAAACACAAAAACCTCCTGCGCTTGGGAGTGGGTCCACGCAAAGTAAGTAGGCTATACTTCCATCCTGGCTGGTATGCATACACGATGATCTTGCTGCCCTCTTAAAACTGGGGGAGTTTGGACAACTGGAACCACAAAAAGAAAGAAAGGGCGTACAGACCTAATGCATTATCCCAAAACCATTGCTTTAGTAATAAAAAGAGTAAATAAGCTCCGAGGAAGAGGCTGGTCCTCGAAACTCCTTAGCCTACTGGATTTTTACTTCCTCTAACCAAATTACATTATGCAGTGTGGACTGGATGACGTTGTACCATGTGATGAGCTTGATACATTTGGTATCTTGTGAGTACAATACTTATCATTTTTATTAACAAAGTAATGGTTTTGGGATAATGCACTAGGTCTGTGCGCCCTCTCTTTCTTTTTGTGGAGCCAGTCCAGCGTACCTCTGCCACCTCGCTCCCAGTGATAGAATTGGGTCCTGCCGAGCACCTAGCGTGGACCTCATGCTTGCTCCCACTTGACTCTTCTCTTTCCCGTACCATGCAGCTAGGTTCATGAGGTCTCTGTACCACCCTCGCCAGGTACCATAACTGGCTGCTTTGTACTTTGCACTAGTTACTGGTTACAGATAGCAATAGCATTCCTCTTCCAGCTTTTCTTGCCAGGTTAACCTGTAGTAGTGGTCTTGTTTTATACCTCTGTGCTTTACAGACCCAGTTATTTTGATATGCTAAATGCTACCATGCACCCCTTCGATTTACTTCAGACCAGGCTTAGAAAGTTTAAAACTTTACTGAAATTTTGGCCAAGCTGAGACCCTGCCCTGGGACAAATATTTGAATCAGAAGGACTTCACTTCGACTTTCTAATTTGCGTTCTTGCTCCCAACCACTAACACCTTGACAAGAAGTGAGGGAAAATCTCTTTAACGAAGCCCCAGATAGCAACCAAAAAAACCCCAAAAATTCAAATTCTTCCCTAATCTATCCAAAATGTAAAAAAAAAATAGTTACTTGTCAAAATCTAAACCAGGCCTGCCCATGCATGCTGCAACATGGGAACTTGTATAATTTATTATAGTTCTATTTAAAAAAATTGTTACTTTAAAAAAATATATTCAACTCCTTAGATGTGGTGACTGCATTCGTTTAATAGGCTTTTCCCTTTATTTTCACCTATTTATCCAGCCGTTAACATTATTCCTGTCCTAGGCTGGCTATGCTAACCACTCCACTGTATCTATGAAGGAGCAGCGTAGGCACTCTTGGACAGTAGCATTGTCAACCTATGGAGAAGATGGACCAACAAATTAAAGCCTAACTTCAGCTACCACTCTTTCAACAGTTACAGAAAAAGGTTTATTCTCCTAAAGATAAAGGTTTTAACCAAATTAATAAAAACTGACCAATGTAAGCACTTGCCAGTGTTAAATGGTTTGTTTCAGCCCTATAATTACCACTTTGCTGGTTTGGAAAAAGACAGACTCACTGGCAGGATCATCAGGCAATAAAGGGAGGAACTTCTGTGTTAATGCTATTGAAAAACTCCATCACATATGTCATTTTTAATCTTGCCTATAATTCTACTTGAATCATTTAGAACAACCCTTCTCAACTGTTTTACCCCTGAAGAACCCCCAAAATAATTTTTAGGTCTTGGGGAATCCTTACTTAAAACTAACTCATTGGGGGTTAATGGGAAAAATGCCCTTATATTGATTGTCAGTCAGAAGAGTACCATTCTTGCTGACAGCTAAAAGTGTCATCGGGTCATGCAGCTCGCTCTGCCAAGTTGTGTTGGCCCTTGAACCATGCAGGCACCATCAGATGGGAGGTCAGTCAGCCACAACTCAAGGAACACTAGCAACCTCTGCAGGAACCCTGGTTGTGAATGGCTGACATGCAATTCGAATTGGTATAAGGACCATAGAATTTAGTAGAGGGCAAGCAAAAATAATGACATAATGTGATATGAGGCAGCAATAAGTTCAAGCCCTTTGACATCTTTATTCATGATATTGATGCCTTGTTGACTGTTTGTGGCCAGTCTGGACAATGAGGGAAGAAAACGTGAACATCAGTGCTGGATGAGGTTGAGCCGAACACCCCCCGGTTCGGTTCGCACCAGGCAAAAAATTTCTGCGAACATGTGAACACCATTAAAGTCTATGGGACACGAACGTGAAAAATCAAAAGTGCTTATTTTAAAGGTTCATGTGCAAGTTATTGCCATAAAAATTGTTTGGGGACTCGGGTCCTGCCCCAGGGGACATGTATCAATGCAAAAAAAAGGTTTTTAAAATAGCCGTTTTTTCAGGAGCAGTGATTTTAATAATGCTTAAAGTGAAACAATAAAAATGAAATATTCCTTTAAATACCCTGCCTGGGGGTCCGCTTAGTCTGCCTGTAAAGTAGCGCATTTTTCCCAAGTTTAGAAAAGTACCGCAGCAAAATGACATTTCTAAAGGAAAAAATGTAATTTAAAATTGCTCACGGCTGTAATGTATTGCCAGTTCCCGGCAATATACATAAAATATCATTTAAAAAAACAGCGTGGGTTCTCCCCCCAGTCCATACCAGGCCCTTCAGGTCTGGTTTGGATATTAGGGTGAACTCCACGCCATTTTTTTTTAAATGCCGTGGGGGTCCCCCCCCAAAATTCATACCAGACCCAAAGGGCCTGTTATGGACGCGGGTAACCCATGCCATTTTTTTCTTAATTCTGTCATAGGGCTCCCCTTAACCACTTTAATACACTATAATATATATTGTACACTGCACTATATACCCTGCACTGTATTATATATACTACACTGAGTGCACTATACACTCTGAACTGCAGTATATATACTATACGGACTGCACTACAGCAGTTTACGGACACTCACTTTACGTACACTCGCGAGTACGGACATACCCGCGAGTGTATGTATAATGCCTCACAAGTACAAACATTCCCATGCCATGCAGCCACAGTAGAAGGAACTGAAGTTCTGAAGCACCTAGCCTGCCCTGTTCCAGTGTGCTCTTCCTTTATCCTGGCCGCCTCCCCACCTCTGGTGACATCACATCTGCTCGGTGGTTCTTCCGGCTTCCCTATCAGCCACAGAATGCCATCCAGCCTCTCCACAGCACCAGTGTCCTCTATCCACAGCGGAATGTCAGATGAGCCTATTTACATGTGAGTGTTCTCCTGACACCCCCACTACAGCCCCTGACTCCCCCACTACAGCCCCTGACGCCCCCACTACAGCCCCTGACTCCCCCACTACAGCCCCTGACTCCCCCACTACAGCCCTTGACGCCCCCACTACAGCCCTTGACTCCCCCACTACAGCCCCTGACTCCCCCACTACAGCCCTTGACGCCCCCACTACAGCCCCTGACGCCCCCACTACAGCCCCTGACGCCCCCACTACAGCCCCTGACGCCCCCACTACAGCCCCTGACGCCCCCACTACAGCCCTTGATGCCCCCACTACAGCCCCTGACTCCCCCTCTATAGCCTAGAAGTGAAAAGGGGTATTGCTTCACTTTAAGTACATTTTAATTTTACATACATGCTCTGATCCCATTGTGTACCTAAATGTGGGGTATGCCTGTATATACTCTGAACTGCAGTATATATACTATATACTCTGCTGAAAAATTGGGCCTTAGGTATTGGTGGTGGCAGAGCATGGTAACCCCTCACAGTTACTCTTGTTGGGCGCAGGAACGGTCCCTGCTGTTAACTATTATTTCAAAAATTTTCATGCCCCTGTTAAACAGGGGCAGAAACATTGGGCCTGAGGTGTTGGTGGTGCCAAAACACTGTAACCCCTCACAGTTACCCTTGTTGGGTGCAGGAACGGTCCCTGCTGTTAAATATTATTTCAGCTGCTTGCCCTCTTTTAGTGGCCTGTCAGCGTCTGCCTCTCCTTGGAGGCCTTCCGGACATGATGGGTATCTGTACACTGTATTATATACTGTGTACACCGCCTGAAGTGTATTTGGAACTGTACACACTGTATTATATACTGTGTACACTGCCTGCACTGTATTAGAAACTGTACACTTCCGAATGCACTGTATTTATAGGCTACGCTGAATGCAAAGTTTATATATATATATATATATACTAACCTGCCTGCCTAATCTAGCTCAATCTCTCTATCTCCATCCACTATAACACACTATGCCTTTGGCCAATTATGGCTTTCGCTGAGGAGCGTGCTGTGATTGGCCAAAGCATGCAGGTCAGGTGTATGCTTTGGCCCATCACCCGATGTTCGAACTCAAAGCTCATTCCTACGGCTGGAACAAAGAACACATTCAGAGCTAAATCATTGTATAGTTATTCCACACACTTTAAGTCCGGTTTCACATGTGCGGTGCGAATTGAAGCTCAGGTTTCACTGGGGAGATAAAAATCTCCTGTTCAACGGAATCATTGCGTTTTAGCCCAGGATCAGTGAGCAGGGAGAGGGGGAGGGAGAGGGGGGGAGAGGGGGAGGTGTAGTGAGGAGAAGTAGAAAATCCTTGTTCATAACGCAATGCATCTGCGAATCAGATGCATTCCCATAGGAGATAATAGGCTTGTAGTTTGCACCGCAATGCCCAAAAAACGCACACGTTTTTTGTGCAATGCGCAGTGCGAATGCAACGCACATATGTGAACCAGATGCATTCATATGAATGTATTTTAAAATGTCCTGCGAATTAGATGCGGTGTAAGCCGCATCTAATTTGCATAGGTGTGAACTCAGGCTAAATCTTCCTAGAAAAATCAAAGAAACATATTTATTCCGTTGTTTGGTGTGGTAAAAGAACTCCATACTATCAAGTAAATGAATACTTGAATTGTGCCAGTGGGAGCCCCTTGAGATGGTTACAGCAGGTGTGTAGACCTGCAATGTCAAGTTATGAGATCTCAACATCATTCCCTTAGACATATAAGCATTCTGGAGGCTTAATGTGTATCTAAGACCACAAACAAGAATGCAATACATCGCAGATTAACAGTACTCTGGTGGCTGCATTAGGTTTCTTTTTAGTTTGTTTTCTTTTCTTTTTATCTAGTGAACCTGCCAGTAACACATTTCCAGTCCTTACTAACAAGGCCCACATCCTTAGGATCTTCCGGCATTTGCCAAAAAACTTCCAAATGGAAAAGGTAGTAGTTATTTCATTTTATAGGGGATACAATTATTTGGAACAGATATTATTAAAGGCATTTATATGGGAAATACATATAATTCCTATAGACCAGCCTTTTTAAACTAGGGTCCCTCCAGAGGTTGCTAGGGGTTCCTTAATCAATGAGCAACTTCTGCTTCTCAGATAAATTCCCACTGACACTAATGATCTTTGATGTGTAAGAGGAGAATTCTTCCCACTGACCATCACACTAATCAGACCTCAAAACTCCATTACTCAAAAAATATAATGATATTATTGTAAACCCTGTTTACAATGCACTTTATATTGAATGGGATAAATAATCAAAATGGCAAAAATAATTCTCAAAAATTCTAATATAAACCCAAAAAGTGTCAAAAACTGTTTTATTTGATCTCAAATTATTAAAGGCACACTCCAGTCAAAACTGAAACAGAATCCCTCTAGTCTGTAATGTTTAAATCTGGGAACCCCTTTTTGCTAACCTACAACAGAAGACATATTCCCAAAGAATGATGACCAAATCAATTGGAAAGGTAGGCGAACTACAAATGTTTTCCAGAATATAGAAATATTGTCCAATATGCAGAAAATCATATTCATGAAGCTGATTGCTTGGATTCTTAAATTTGTCTTTTTAAGGTGAAGTTACCATCAGACTGTGGAATTTTTATTGGAAGACGAATACCTCTCCCTCAGACCTCCCATCCATTGGTAAGCCTTTGTTTGATTTCCCTGAATGTTTATATATATATATATATATATATATATATATATATATATATATATATATATATATATATATATATATATATATATATATATTTTTTTTTTTTAATGTTGCAACAAAATCTTTTTATTTAAAGTAGATAAAAGTCAGAAGCGGTTTTTAAATGCAAGTTAATCCCCAATTCTATCCCAGACCTATTTTTTTTTTTTTTGGGGGGGGGGGGGGTAATAGTGGGGAAGGGCTACATACTATCTTAGTGTGGGGAAATTTCCTCTAACTTCCTGTTCCAGTAATGGGGAGGAAGGGCAGAAGTGATGGGAAATGTCTTTATTGGGGATGGAGGTAGCTAAAAAGAATACATTTTTCTAGTGCAGTGGCAGAAAGGTGCACCTTGGTCAGGTCTTTATTTCTGTGTGCACCTTCCTGCCCCATGACCCCTGTTCCCCTCATTCCTTGTCCTGGTTTCACAGGGTGGTAACTGAGACAGTGAGTAAAAATCTCCCCAATGAAGTCACAGACAGCAGAAAGTCTGTTAGAGGTTCTAACCCTTCCCGACACTTCAAATCAGTTATGGGTGGAATTTGGCTGTAAAGCATCTCAGAGTGCCTTGCAGCACTATGGTCCTCGGTTTGAATCCCAGCCAGGACACTACCTGCATGGAGTTTGCATGTTATCCCTGTGCTTGCATGGCTTTCCACCCACATTACCAAAGACTCGCTGGTAGGTTAATTGGCTATGAATTCATAGACAAAACAATGAGGACTTTAACTATATCTCCGGAGGTAGTTCACTGACACCATATTATCAATTCTTTTTTTCTATATGTATATACAAAAACCCTTTATAAACGTTGGACCAAAGCCAGTATAAAAACATCAATTGAATAATGGGGTTCATCAACAAGACCTTAGAGAGCAATACAAAGTAGATACAAAAACGAGAACCAGTCCACCTAGTTCATGGTTAGACATCTGCTTCTTCAGGACTTTTTCTGGTCTCACACATGTAATACATGTGTGAGACCAGAAAAGATCCTGAAGTAGCGGATGTCTAACCATGAAACGCGTAAACTTTGGTTCTCTTTTTTGAGAACCATTGGCCCTAGTATGTGTATGTATGTGTGTAAGGAACCTTAAATTGTAAGCTCTGGAGGGCAGGAACTCTTGTGTATGTTGTAAATCTCAGGAGTACTTGATTATATTATATACGTTTCTTGAACTCCCCAAGCCATAAACCAGTTCAATTTATCTTGGCTAATCGGATCTAGGGGTGGGGGGCTGTGGGCAGACTGAAGTTTGAGGCTGGTAATAGTTGTAACCATTTTTTGTCCAAGTCAACCAAGACTACATTATTAAAACCACTAACACATTTTAAAATTAAAAGCTAGGTAAGGAATATCGTTTAAATACAAGTGCCATAGGTATTCTTACTTGGATCTTGGTGGTCTATTTATAAAAAAAATACAATTTCTGTACAAATATGACCAAATATTTTCTATGATTATAAGTGCCATCTAGTGGACATAATGTAGTATTTTTCCTTAAAAGCCTCAAACAGTCAAATACCCCGTTGTGGCCACTAGATGGCACTAACGATAAAAGAAAATAATCAGATTAGATAAAATATGATAAAATTATTTTATTATGAATGTGTTTAATAAAAAATAAAAAATAAAAAATAAATTCATGCACATGCTTGTGCGCAGATAATCACATACACAAGTTTTCATTATAGCTGTGCAAATGTTTGTCACATTGGTACAACATTTTTTTTTTATATATCTAGCCCCCAAGATCCAAGTAAGAATATTTCAGATGAAACAACTCCTGCATCTTTCCTCTGTGCAGGAGCTTCCTGTAATAAAGACCGGTCACTACTGCTCTCTCTCCTTATGCAGGGTGACTGGTCTTATCTCCGCCCCCTCCCGTAGTTGTCTGCAGACAGCTTGTAGTGGGTGGGACCTGCTGGGCCCCTCCCACAGCTCTGCTCTCTGTACAGCACAGTAATTATACTACTTTTTAAGAAAATAACTGGGATTGACAAGGCACTTTGTGCACTCAAAGCAGATTTATATTCTCTGTAGCTGAGGAATACATTTTAATGAAAAACTTATTGCCTAGATTTTAGCTTTAAAAAACGCTAGGCTTTGCTACATGAATTGTGGTGAATAGATTGAAAATGCTGAGAAAGCAGAAATACATGAGACAAAATTGGATTCATATTTCAGTCATTTTTTTTATAATGTAGAAAGCAATTGTGGAAGATGATGTTTTTCGAGGGTTCGGGGGGCACGGCATATTGGACCGCTTGCGGCTGGATGGCAAGGTCGCCTATGTGACCGGAGGAGGTCAGGGTATTGGACGAGCTTTTGGCCACGCTCTAGGAGAGGCAGGTGCTAAAGTGACCATCGTGGATATGGACTTGCAAAAAGCTGAGGCTGTGGCACATGAGCTGCATTTGAAAGGTATGTGATTTTTGTATATACTGTATCATCGATCATTTGTTATTATCTATGTTACATGTATCTGTCATTTTCAGAGCAACATTGCACACCTTTTTCCACTATGGTGTCACTGAACCATGCATGTGGATTTTCCACCCCGCACATTTCGTTTTCACTATGTACCTCTAATTGGGCTAGGCTCTCAGCAGGCCTACGATCAGTTCCGGGACAAGGTGGGGGAAAGGTTGGGGCCAATAGTGGCACAGGCACCAAAATGTATGTAATGTTTGTGGCATGCACTGAAATATTACCAATAGTTGTGGAATACTACAGAGAACGGAAGGGTTTAAAACTGGTGCACAGATATGGGGCTAACAGTGGGGAAGGAAATAATGCCCTAATGTTGCTTGTGTCACTGAAAGGGAAAATTGTCTCTGTACTGGTGGGGTCACTGAAAGGAAAAAACGTCCCTGCATCGGTGGTGTCACTGAAAGGGAAAATTGTCTCTGTACTGGTGGGGTCACTGGAAAGAAATAAATGTCTCTGCATCGGTGGTGTCACTGAAAGGGAAAATTGTCTTTGCATTGATGGTGTCACTGAAAAAAATGTATCTGTGTTGGTGGTATCATTGAAAGTCCAAAAAATATCCCTGCATTGGTAAGGTCACCAAAAATGAAAGAATTCCCCACTTCCCCGCCGAAAGGAAAAAATGTCCATGCGTCGGTGGTGTCACTGGAAGGAAAATATGTATCTGTGTTGGTGGCATCATTGAAAGTGGAAAAAAATGTCCCTGCATCGGTGGTGTCACTGAAAGGAAAAAATGTCCCTGCATCAGTGGTGTCACTGAAAGGAAAAAACATCCCTGCATCGGTGGTGTCACTGAAAGGGAGAATTGTCCCTGTACCAGTGGGATCACTGGAAAGAAAAAAATGTCTCTGCATCGGTGGTGTCATTGAAAAGAAAAAATGTCCCTGTGTTGGTGGTGTCCCTGGGAGGAAAAAATGTCCATGCGTCGGTGGTGACACTGAAAGGAAAAAATGTATCTGTGTGGGTGGCATCATTGAACGTGGAAACAAATGTCCCTGCATTGGTGGTATTACTGAAAGGAAAAAAATGTCGCTGCATTAGTGCTGGCCCTGAAATGGAAAATTGTCTCTGTACCGGTGGGGTCGCTGGAAAAACAAAATGTCTCTGTGGTGTATCGGTGGTGTCATTGAAAATAAAAAATGTCCCTGTGTTGCTGGTGTTCCTGGAAGGAAAAAACATCCCTGTGTTGCTGGTGTCACTGAAAGGAAAAAATATATCTGTCTTGGTGGCATCGTTAAAAGTCAAAAAAATATCCCCGCATTGGTGATGTCACAGAAAAAGAAAGAATTCCCCACTTCCCTGCTGAAAGCAAAAAATGTCCATGCGTTAGTGGTGTCACTGAAAGGAAAAAATGTATCTGTGTTGGTGGCATCATTGAAAGTGTAAAAAAAAGGTCCCTGTATTGATGATGTCACTGAAAGGAAAAACTCTCCTTGTGTCGGTGGTGTCACTGAAAGAAATATTTGTTCCTGCATCTGTGTTGTCCCTGGAAGGAAAAATGACACACTGTGTCTAGGGCATGAACCCTTTCTGACCCCGCCCCGGCCCACCATGTCCCGGCCCTTACCATCAATGACCCTTTCTTGGTTAAATTGATGATACGCAACTCCTATCCTCATATTGATTAGTGGTTTCAAATTAATAATAACTACTGCAGTAGGGAACAGACACAAAAGATACGCTCAGCATCTTTCCAAATAACTGTTCTGCTTTATTATGACGCAATTGAAGGTTTTTATACACATGATTACGTAGGTATCACATTAATATTACAATTCGTTTATGGTAACAAGGGGCGTAACATAGGAAGGCTAATTCTAATCAGGACTCGAAAGAATGTAAACATGTACTGAAAACATTATTAGTGCTGTGTGCACAGTGAGGGCCGTGTGCAATACATACAAAATAGAATACAATTATATACAGAACTTACAAATTTCCATTACAACCCAAACGTTATATACAGTACACAGCCCAAATACATACGTGAAAACTAGATTATTTGCTAAATGAGTTGCAATTTAGTTGAGCTAGTTTAGCGATATTGGACCTGTTCCCATAGGAGCTCCATATGCTTGCAGCTCACAGAAAGGTACATAAGCTACTTTTGATGCAGAATGAGGAGTTTTGGCCACACTGACTTCAATGGAAGTAGCTAAAAAAAAAAAAGTCCCCAAAACACCCAGATACAAGCATTTCTCATGTCCAACCATTCAACTCCTCTTCCTAATACTATAACTAGCTTTCCACTGGCTGTAACAAAAACGCTAAAGCTTAACTATACCTAAATATGCATAAAAATGCACATAAAAAAGCGCCAAAGTTGCCTGTAAACACTGAGGTGTGAATGCAACCTTAAGCCTCGTACACACGATCGGACTTTCCGACGGGAAATGTTCGATGACAGGCTGTTTGCGGAGAATCCGACCGTTTGTACGCTCCATCGGACAATTGTTGCCGGCTTTTCCGCGGATAAATGTTGGATGGCAGGTTTTCAAATTTTCCACGGACAAATGTCTGTTGTCGGATTTTCCGAGCGTGTGTACACAAGTCCGTCGGACAAAAGTCCAAAGTACAAACACGCATGCTCGGAGGCAAGGACGAGCCAGAAGCGGTCGCTCTTGTATACTAATGTTCGTAATGGAGAATTAACATTCATGACGCGGCAAATTATGAAATCTCGAAATGCAGCGCACAATTCTCTTCTTCTTTAATGGGATAATAATAAAGCTGCTTTGCTGGTGATACTGATGGAGTTATTGCAAACAAATTTTCAAAGGCTTTTTTTTTTTTTCTAGTGATATCAAGAATAATAATATTATGCTTTTTTTTTTTTCCGGCAAGTTACCACAACACCATTATCCTGTAGTTTTTAAGATCAAAGATACAACTATGTTGGTGTCCCTTGTTAATTTTACATTGTATTTTTTAAAATGTAACTGCCTACTCCCAAACTGTCATTTGAAGTAAAACACATAGCCAAGTATTTTTCTACACAATTGTTTTATTGTGCATTAAAAAAAGAAAACAAATAAAATGACACATGCTATCTGCCAATAGAACTTAACCAAAAAGTGCATTCTATGCATCCAAAAATATAGAAAATTTACCAAATCAAATCATTATTCAACCATGTTATCTCCTCCAATTCTGCAACATGTCTGGTTGACAAACGGCCGTTCAGAAACGAACTGAAAAGCGCGAAATGAAAAGCACGAATCAACACTCACCAAACTTCTACTAACACGAAATTAGCAGAAGGAGCCCAAAGGGTGGCGCTAAAGAGCTGAAAAACCACGTAGTACGTCACTACATTCCTGATTGTTGGCCAACAATTGTGTGCCGTGTGTATGCAAGACAAATTTGGGCCAATGCCCTTCGGACAAAAGTCCACGGTTTTGTTGGCCAACAATCCGATTGACTGTATGAGGCTTTGGGCTGGGTTCACACTTGTGTGATGTGGAAATCAGCGCAATTCCAGTGCTGGTTTGCGCACCGCATCTCCCCCACAGGCCCTCTGCAAACCGCTGCGGGTGTCAATGTAAAGTTAATGACACCCTCAGATCGGTTTGCAGATTGCAATGCGAACTGTGTAATGGTACAGGAATCGGATCGCAGGGGTGTGAACAGTGCAGATCAAAAAAGGGTCCTGCACCACTGAATGCGATGCAAATCCATCCATACAAACTGTATGGCTGAATTCGCATTGCACAGACATCACCTGTGATCTACACAGCAATGCGGTGCAGGCTGAGACCAACAAAGGGGACTTTTTTGAGTCAAGAATAGATACTGGAATAGATTTTTTTGAATTCAGAGTTTAGTGTCACTTTTAACCACTTCCGGACTGCCCACCGCATTTATACTGCGGCAGGGCGGCCCGGCTGCACAAAATCACGCACCTGTACATGATTTTGTGCACACAGTGTAGGGGGTGTGCGCATTGGACACAGCGGGAGCAAATCAGCGGGTCCAGCGGCCGCGATTGCCTCCGTGACACGCCGATCATTCAGTAGAGAGGCGGAGCAGCAGTGTGCGTTGGTAAACAAGGCAAACCGCTGATTTCTCTGGGAGCAAAGGAGAGATCTTGTGTTTCAGCTGAAACACAATCTCTCTTTTTCTCCAGGGCATCCGTCCCCCACACTGTTAGAAAGCACCTCTCAGGCACACATTTAACCCTTTGATCACCCCTGGTGTTAACCCCTTCCCTGCCAGTGTCATTTATACAGTGACAGTGCATTTCTGCACTGATCACAGCATTGGTGTCACTGGTCCCCAAAAAGTGTCCAATTTGTCCGCTGCAATGTCACAGTCCCGCTAAAAATCGCTGATCGCTGCCATTACTAGTAAAAATGAAAATAAAAATGCCATAAAAATATCCCATTATTTGTAGACGCTATAACATTTGCGCAAACCAATCAATATACACTTATTGGGATTTTTTTTACCAAAAATATGTAGCGGAATACATATTGGCCTAAACTGATGAAGAAATTCGATTTTATTAATTTTTTTTATTGGGAATGTTTTATAGCAGAAAGTAAAAAATATTGTTTTTATTTAAAATTGTCAGTTGTTTTTTGTTTATAGCTCAAAAAATAAAAAACGCAGACATGATCAAATACCACCAAAAGAAAGCTCTATTTGTGGGAAAAAAAGGACATCAATTTTATTTGGGTACAACGTCGCACGACCGCGCAATTATCAGTTAAAGTGATGCAGTGCCATATCACAAAAAATAGTCTGGTCAGGAAGGGGGTAAAACCTTCTGGGGCTGAAGTGGTTTAAAGCTAGAAGGTGACATTCTGCATTGTATGTTAATGAGGGGGGATAGATTGAGTTTTCTGTCATTTCAAATTGTTCAGAGTAGCTCTCAGACTACCTGAGGCCTGCTCTGAAAATGCCTAGAAAGTTAAGAATTATTATTTTTAATAATGATGTATGAATGGGACACATAACAAGCATACAGAGGGATGTGACTGCAAAAGTAAAAATGTACTTCAAAAATACAGGACTTGTGCAGTCTCTTAAATTAGCACTAGGTGGCGACATCCACCAATAAACGAAGAGCATCATTTATTGAAGTTCAGCTAAAAAAAATAAATAAATTAAAAAAAAAAAATATATATATATATATAATCTGCTACTTAGTATGTTGATTACGGACACATTGTAGCGATTGATTCCAATATTAAAGTAATTGCCCGCATATTTATAAATGTCTGTCATTAATTACCTGTCCATTTAAAATACAGAAAAATAAAAAACCCAACTCAGCTAATTTTACTGGTGAAATTATTTCGCAGGCATAAATTCCGTTGCCATGGCAGCCGATATTAGCAAAGAAGAAGATTTGAAAAGAGTGGTGGATGCGATTGTGGCTAATTGGGGGAGAATTGACATTGCGTGTAATAACGCGGGAATTAACATGAATTCGGCGAGCGAAGATACCACCCTGGAGGAATGGGACAAAACGTTTAACGTGAACCTACGTGGCCTCTTCATATGTTGTCAGGTGTGTTCTCTGGAGCTTATTAAGACATGTTATAGCAGAACTGAGAGGTCCAATTAGAAGGTTTCCGGAGGGTGGTGAAGTCAAATATGATTGGGGAATTACTTTTATTTTGTATAATTAGTTTTATCTTTTTTTTTTTTATTCTTTTTTTTTTTTTGTTGGTCGCCCAATAAAACAAATTTGGCAACCGCTCAGATCAATTTATAACTAGCAAATGGAAAAGATCCATATATAGGAAATACAACCCCACCAAAAAATAGAAACTTTTCCTGAACATTTTCTAGTTAGTCAGGGCACAAAAAAACTATTTGACTATTTCAGCATTTTAGGGTAAAAATTAAGGTGCCTCTTTCAGGCTTTTACAAATATATGTAATTAAATCCATACTGCCGCATAAAGTCACCTAACTAAAGTTCCTTACGCCAAACAAGCTATTCTAAACAAGGGTTCAGTGCAGAGGTTTAACTAAAACCTTCAGGGCTCCGAAACCATGAAGGGCCGCCCTGACCGCCGGGGCCCTTTCCATCGGTCCTGGGGTCCTTTCCTCTGGTCCTGGGGCCCTTCCCTCCGAGCCTGGGGACCTTTACCTCTGAGCCTGGGGCCCTTCCCACCAGCCTGGGGCCCTTCCCACTGATCCCGGGGCCCTTTACTCCTATCGTGGGGCCCTTTATAAGCCCCTGTTTACACTGCGACACATAAAGTCACGTGACAAGTCAAAACACACATTCATTTCAATGGGTGCCATCTTAATCAATGCGACTCAAGTCACAGCGACAAAAAATAAGGTTCCTGCACTACTTTACTGCAACGATTGGAGTGCCATAGACTGCAATGTCAAATCACAAAAGTCGCAAGGAAACCACAAGCAAGTCTCACCACTGTGTGGGTCACGAGAGTGTGAACTGAGCCGGAACCTTTCACTTGCATACCGCCCAACTTTTTGAGATAGGAAAGAGGGACACCTATTAGCAAAAGTATGTAGGCATAGGACACTCCTCCTGCCACACCCCCTTAAAGGAGAATTATATTTAAAAAAAATGATTGGCTATGCCCACCATTGTTTTTTATTTTACCACTATTATTTCTTTATACTGACTTTTGAAATTTACAAATGCAGCAATTTAGAAATTGGATGAAAGGTTTAGCGCTGGGAAATACTTTTTGATAGATAAGTAGTGCATTTTATATACAACTATACAGACCAGACCAAAATGAGGGACAAATGAGGAGGAAAGAGCGACAGAGGGACTTTGTTCTAAATCAGGGAAAGTACCTCAAAAAAAGAAACAGTTGGGAGCTATGCACATGTTCTGCAGAGGGCCCCCTAGTTGACGTTTTGTCCCCCCTCGCCCCACCCCCACGGTGGCGAAACACTATGGTCCAGCCGCAAGTACAGCTTCTCGACCCTGGTAGTTCAACTACTGGTTCAGTGGAACACTAGGGTTCCTCCAGAGGTTGTTAGGGGTTCCTTGAGCTGTGACTAATTGACTTCCCATTTGATGACACCTGCATAGTTCCAGGACCAATGATCTTATTAGTTATCTGTAATTGTGGCATTCTGACCACCACTGTAAGGGTTTATTCTTCCTACTGACCACCAATGTAAAAAGCATTTTACCATTGCCCCCAATAGAATTGATTTCAGTAGAGGTTCCCTGAGACTTTGGCATTGTTTTAGGGGTTCCTCTGGGGTGAGAAGAGTGAGAAATGCTGCTCTAAACTATCTGAGTTTCAAACCTGGGGCATATCTATAACAATAAATACATTGAATTCAGGTATGTTTTGGAGGCAGCCCCTTAAAGAAAACTGAATTCTGAAAGCTATCACAAAAGGCAAAGAACTACTCACCAGTATTGCCTGTGGTGTCCCTCCAGTTGAACTTTCCCCATTACAGACTTCCCATGCCTTGTTCTGTACTGTGTCTATATGGGGGTGGCCATCTTGGTAGAGGCAGGGCTTACCTTCCTCATGTCAGAGCCTCCAGCAAGGAAAATAGTAAACAGTACAGCAGTGACATCGCCCAATCTCCTAAAACTAGCAGTCAGAGGCAGCACTGCCTTAGATCTCACACTGCAGATATATAGCTATGAGGCTGTAAACATGGGAGTGCCTAGGCACACTCACATACCAGGAAGTGCTCTGCTACTTTTTTAGGAGAAGGAGTTCAGAAGGCACTTTGTTTTAGGGCACTGCTTCGGCACAGTTAACATTTGTAAATGTTTCCTATAACATAGAAAAACATCAGATTTTGAGTTTGCTTTCAATTTTAGTTAGGACTTGCTCATTGAAAGCTGAAGACCCCAGTATGTACCTACACCAAATTTAACAAAGCAAACATGGTGATCACTAAAAAAGTAAAGGAGCACATGGGCAGGGCCATACACGGAATAATACAAAAGATCCCAGCATGCTCTATTTGCACTTTATAGTAGGAGTCCTAAGGAGCATGTACCTACCTTATCTATGCTCTCTGGTCACCTGATTCACCATCAGCGCTTAGAGAGGTACTGTACTATTAGGCATGGGGAACATAAGATGGCCCCCTTGACCCGTCATTGGCCAACCGGCAGGCCTGAGCGATGCCACACGGAAGACCGAGTATAAACCCTTATAAACACCAAGTCAAAATCCACTGTTGCTTCTATGGCACGGGAAGTGAAAGGAAACCTCCCCAATGGGACAAAGACACCTAAAAAATAAACTAATATATGTTTTATATTTTCCGTACACCATCCAAAACAGGAAAGAAAAGTTTTGGCTCTACATACATGTTTTAAAATAACAATAGGTCCAATTTAAAGCAGCCCTTGTAGTGCAATGCAAGGTCAGCATATTCTGAGCGGGCCCCCTATATAAACTGTCTTCTCATATACCTGTAGAGTACGTTTTTATACTTTCCTCACCTCCGTCTTCTGGATTCTGGCAGATCTTAGCGAGAGCGGCGCTCTCACGAACTCCCTCATGTGACTGTGCTCCAGCCTAGTGAATGGGTTAAGCCCAAGCATCATGGGGGGGGGTTTGCCACCCAGCTGGTATTTTACCTGAGGAGCACCAGAGAGGGGAGTATTAAGTGAAGTATTAATTGAATGTCCAAGGTAATAGGATCTCCTTAGTTTGTTAGTGATTAAATTAGATTTAAGTTATAAGGGTTTAGATCTACTTTAATTAGTGGACTTGTTCCATTTTTAGACATTGGCCTGATGATATATATTCTACTCAATTAAATTCCAAATATAGGACATTCGTTTCTGGCACTTGAAACATACACTTTCACAAAAGTATAATATTTAATATTTTGTGAATGTTATACAATTATTATTATTATTTTTATTTTCTATAAAAATACTAAAAGAAAGCAAATATATAAAATTTAACATGCTAAACATAAAATAATAATAATAATAATAATAATAATAATAATAATAATACTACATAGTTGTTGTTGTTGTTAATATTATTATTGTAACTATTATTATTTTAACATGTTATGCAAATACTACTACTACTACTAATAATGATGATTTATTTATTTCAGGTACTTATATAGCGCCATCAACTTACGCAGCGCTTTACATATACATTGTACATTCACATCAGTCCCTACCCTCAAGGAGCTTACAACCTAAGGTCCCTAACACATTCATTCATACATACCAGGGCCAATTTAGATAGGATCCGATTAACCTACCAACATGTCTTTAGATTGTAGGAGGAAACCGGAGTACTCGGAGGAAACCCACGCAGGCACAGGGAGAACATGCAAACTCCAGGCAGATGGTGTCGTGGTCGGGATTTTAACCAGCGATGATTATTATTTTCATGCAAAAATACTAAAAGCAAATACATACTATTTTATTATGTTGTACAAATAATAATAATGAATATTATTATTATTTGTACAACATGTTAAAATAGTATATATTTGCTTTTAGTATTTTTGTATGAATTGAATAAAAATAATAATTTATTAATATTATAATTTTTTGTACAACATATAAAATATTATATATTTGCTTTTAGTTTGTTTGTATGAAAACAATAATAATAATAATAATCATTTTTTTTTTTAATTTCATACAAAAATACTAAAAGCACATTTAACAAAAAGGAAGTATATAAACCACCTAATTAAAAAAATATGCAAACATGTATGCATTATAATTATAGCCTCCATTTTCCAGTTGATATGTAATACCAAGCCAGTCTATAATACACACGAACGGACTTTACGGCAGACTTTGTCCGGCGGACTTTTTCGACGGACTTTACGACGGACTTTCTGAATGAACGGACTTGCCTACACACAATCAACCAAAGTCCGACGGATTCGTACGTGATGACGTACGACCGGACTAAAACAAGGAAGTTCATAGCCAGTAGCCAATAGCTGCCCTAGCATCGGTTTTTGTCCGTCGGACTAGCATACAGACAAGCGGACTTTTCGACCGGACTCGAGTCTGTCGGACAGATTTGAAACATGTTTCATTTCTAGGTCCGTCGAACTTTTGGGGAAAAAAAGTCAGCTGGAGCCCACACACGATCGAATTGTCCGACGGACTCCAGTCCGCCGGACCGAGTATGCCGTAAAGTCCGGTCGTGTGTACGCGGCATAAGTCTACGCGTTTCATGGAAAACAGGTCCACTTCTTCAGGACCTGACAGTGTACTGGCACCCGCACTGGGTAGTTTTTAAGAAAATGGTGACTTTTACACTTGACAGGCACAGCAAGCAAAGCCAGAGATTAAGTGAACTGTCTCTCATCTGCTCAAACAACCAAACAGACCTTTGAATTATCCCAAAGTCCTGTATACAGAAACTGTGCCACAGGGATCTAATACCATGGGGCAAATCCCATGCAGCAAGGCCAAACACGTGGCCATGTGGATCAGCTCCCTCCGCGGGAAGGAATATTCTACATTTAACGAGCCGCAAAGGATTCTGGGAATGGCACTTGTCACAACTAAGGCTTGACAACAGTTCCTAATGCAGTGAGAAATACTAGTTTGTTTTCTTCAAGCATCCACTGCTGGGCATAACTGGCACGAAGAATAATGAATAATTTGCTAAGAGGCTTCAGTTAATTAATGCGGTACTGATAACTGAACCCTTAAGTGTTATCGGGTGGGGTCCACTTTGAAAAAGCCACACATCTGAAGTATTAATGGTCTAATTCATTGCCTCTCCAACGCTAAGTAAATTAATACTTTAACTACACTTTGAAGTGTGGCCTTTCTGTGCCGTTGCCTAATCATTAATTAGGATTAACAACTGAAACTGCTAATTAATTTGAAGATTTCTGGGTTATTTTTCTCTTTCATTGATAAATATATAGTGCAGGATTGGCTGCCACTGATTTCAAAGGAATATGTGAGGTTCTCATAAGGCTAAATTGCAATTAACAGTTGCTGCTGTTCATTTATTTTTAGAAGGGAACTCCAAAAAAAAAAAAAAAAAAAAAAAAGAAGAGATTTCAGATTACACACTGCCAACATCTTCTGGTTTGGCTGCAGGACTAAACCTTGCTTTGGCCGGCGATCGCCATCTTGGAGTAGCCTCTTCAGTCTGCAAATATAGATAAACATTAAATAAGAACCCTAGCCAACAATAAAAAAAATGAATAGCCATGAAAATATAAAATATTGAAGCCAGCTTTTGATTTTCCCTGCAGTACTTTTTCCTGCCACTAGATGTCCTCAGTCTAATGACCAGCAACTATCAGCCCACATCCTCAGAGCCCAGGTCATCCTGGACCCACCCCAGAATGTGATTGGACATTAATGGGAGAAGTAGCTCATCTCTCTGTCACTCCGCTTTCTCTTCCTACCATTATGCTTCTTGTCAGCACATGAACAGATTGGCTCCCTGTGCTGCTTCTTCCTCTCACACCAGAACCCTGCTGAACAGGAACATCAGGAAGCTGATGCCAGGTCAAGTTCTGATGCAGAAACCGCTTGCATTATAAAATACACTATATTACCAAAAGTATTGGGACACATGCCTTTACACGTACATGAACTTTTATGGCATCCCAGTCTTAGTATGTAGGTTTCAATATTAAATTGGCCCACCATTTGCAGATATAACAGCTTCAGATCTTCTATGTCTATGGGAATGTTTGACCATTCTTCCAGAAGTGCATTTGTGAGGTCAGGCACTGATGTTGGACGAGAAGTACCGGTATTTAATTTTTGGTGAGATACTCCCAATAGAAACACGTCTAAAAGGATGCAGGTCCAGCAAATTCCCTCATTAGTGCTCTGCAGCTGCACAGCTGACTGATAATTATAAAACCACTCCCATTAGGCCCAGAGGAGCAAACAGGGATTTTTTTCAGAATAACAAAAGGTAGGAATCTGCAACAAAGGTTGTTATAATTCTTGTAATGTACATAGATCACCCAGAGGGGAATGTTTTTTTCTCAACAAAAGTGGAGTTAGACTTTAACCGCTTGCCGACTGCCCGCCGTCGATTGATGGCGGCAGAATGGCACTCCTGCGCAAATCGCCGTAGCTTGTTCGGTGGTCGCTTTAAGGAGTATAGGGGGCGCGCGCGCATGCCCGCGGCGTCCCTAAGGAGCCGATGCACGCGCCCAGCAGCCGCGATGGCCTCCGGGCATCCGCGATCACTCCTGCTAGAGCGAGAACGAGGATTTGTGGGTGTAAACCCGCAAATCTATGTTCTGTCAGGGGTGAGGAGACAGATCGTGTGTTCCTAGTATATAGGAACAACGATTGGTCTCCTCCCTAAGTCAGTCCCATCCCCCTACAGTTAGAACACACACCGAGGGCACACATTTAACCCCTTGATCGCCCTCTAGTGTTAACCCCTTCCCTGCCAGTGACATTTATACAGTAATCAGTTCATTTTTATAGCACTAGACATGGAGGGGAAAGGTGGGACTTTAAATGAGGCACATATGCGGTGTGCCTCCATCCCTGTAGTATATAATCAAAAAAGGGAAAGTGGGACTTTAAATGAGATGGATGACTTTGTGGAAGCAAGTTTGAATGAATAAATGCAGATTTTTATTAGTAAACATATTGAATACAATGAATGTGTCAATACGTGTCAAATCCACCCACACAAGACATACAGGTGCGGCATGGATAAAAATTTACAAGAGTATAAGGATTCAAAACAATTCATGGTTACATTGCATGGAATGGGTTCATATAAGTACATATCACACAAAAGACAGCACTAGCAGCGAGAATGTGAATATCAAAAAGAGAACGTTTTATGGACCATAATAGATATATAAAAATGTCAAAATTGTTAATCTACTGCAGACCAGGGTTAATATGTCCATTACAGACATAAATCAGCACCACGTGTTCCCGACGCGTTTCGTGTAGAGACACTCTTCAGGGGCGGATGCTCAGGTATGTCTGCAGAGTATAAAATTGATAAATTATATTAGTCTATTTATTGGGTAATATAAAGGAATGGCAGATTTGCCCAACCTAAATACTCACAAAAAGTCCAATGCGGTGAGGTGCTGCGATCATGCGATCAGGGTCCCCAAAGTAGTCTCCCCCGGGAGCTGAGGTACTCATGGCCATGTGCAGCAAAGCGCCCATCACGGAACCTCCCGATGGTCCATGACACAAAAGCTGGTGCGTGAGTGAAAAACCAGGGTAACCCAAAATGGTAACCTGGGGTGATCTAAAAAGAGTGTAGATGGGAATGTGTGAATGAGTGAGCAAAAAATGAATATAAGAAATATAACGATGATTGGAACATGTGCTCCAACAGGTGGACAAGGGGGACAGTGTCACTGATGTATGCACTGTCAGTGCTCACCATCCTCGTGGCCTCCTCGAATGGTGACAGGACAGTGCATGCATCCCTGATCATGGCCCACTGGCGTGGGGAAAAAAAACCAAGGTCCCCTGACCCTGTCCTGGTGCCATAGTCGCACAGGTACTCATTGATGGCCCTCTGCTGCGTGTGCAGCCGCTGCAGCATGGCCAATGTCGAGTTCCACCTGGTGGGCATGTCACAGATTAGGCGGTTCTTGGGCAGGTTAAACTCCTTTTTGGAGGTCCGTCAGCCGAGCACTGGCATTATATGACCGGCGGAAATGCACACAGACTTTCCTGGCCTGCCTCAGGACATCCTGTAAGCCCGGGTACCTGCCCAAGAACCGCTGCACCACCAAGTTAAGGACGTGAGCCAAACAGGGCACATGGGTCAGTTGTCCCTGTCGGAGGGCAGAGAGGAGGTTGGTGCCATTGTCGCAAACCACCATTCCTGCCTTAAGTTGGCGTGGCGTCAACCACCTCTGAACCTGCCCCTGCAGAGCTGACAGAACCTCTGCCCCAGTGTGGCTCCTGTCCCCCAAGCACACCAGCTCAAGCACCGCATGGCATCTTTTGGCCTGCGTACTTGCGTAGCCCCTTGAACGCCTACGGAGCACCGCTGGTTCCGAGGAAGAGGCCATGGAGGAAGAAGAAGAGGAGGGGGTGGAGGAGAGAGGTGTGTCACAATCAGCATTTTGGAGGCGTGGTGGCGGAACAACCTCCAACACTACTGCACCTTGTCCTGCATCCTTCCCAGCTGCCAGCAGAGTCACCCAATGCGCCGTGAAACTTAAGTAACGTCCCTGTCCATGCCTGCTGGACCATGAGTCAGCGGTAATATGCACCTTACCGCTGACCGCCCTGTCCAGCGAGGCATGGACATTGCCTTCCACATGCCGGTAGAGAGCTGGAATCGCCTTCCGTGAGAAAAAGTGGCGTTTGGGTACCTGCCACTGAGGAACCGCACATTCCACAAACTCACGGAAGGGGGCAGAGTCTACCAACTGAAAAGGCAGCAGTTGAAGTGCTAGCAATTTTGCCAAGCTAGCATTCAACCGCTGGGCATGTGGATGGCTGGGAGCAAACTTCTTTCGGCGGTGCAGCAGCTGGGGCAGGGAAATTTGCCTGGTACAATCTGGCGTCGGTGTTCCAAAAGCAGATTGCCCACAAGTACTTGGCTGTGACACACCTAATTCTACACCTTCATTCCTCTCACTGCAGGTCTCAGAGAGGACTGAAGGTCTAGTGGGGTTGGAAATCTCAGCTGATGAGGAGCAAGGAGAGATCCTCTTTGTTCTTTGGTGTGGGTCTTTTAGATATGCTTGCCAACGAACTGCATGGCAGGTCAACATATGTCTGGTCAAGCATGTGGTACCCAAGCGGGAGATGTTTTGGCCACGCGAGATACGCTTGAGACATATGTTGCAAATAGCAGCGGTGCGATCTGATGCACTCGTCTCAAAAAAGGCCCACACCAAAGAACTTTTTGAATAACGCGCAGAGACTGCAGCGCCCTGCACATGTGGAGCTTTGGGGTGTGATGCAGTCAATGTGCTGCCCTTAGGCTGGCCCCTGGAGGGCATCCTGCCTCGTTGGTGATGTGCCACCTCCTCCTCCTCCTCCTCCTCCTCCTCTCTCCTATCAGGCACCCACGTTGAGTCAGTGACCTCATCATCCCCTCCCTCCTCATCACTGGAGCAAACCTGGCAGTATGCTGCAGCAGGGGGAGCATGACTGCCAGATTGCTGTCCTTCTTGGGCACCCCCTCTGTCCGTGCTCATGTTACTGCCTTCATCGAGCTCAGTATCATCATCAGAGCCTTCCAAACGCTGGGCATCCTCCTGGAGCATGTACCCAACACTGTGGTCAAACAGTTCGAGGGAATCCTCATGAGGACATGGTGGAGCTAGGGAAGGAGTCACTGATGACATTGAGCTGAGGGAAGAGGCCGCTGCTTTGCCAGACAAAGCACCCTGGGCATGGGTGAGAGAGGATGAGGAGGATGAGGACGGCTTGGTCATCCACTCGACCAAGTTTTCTGCATGTTGCGGCTCAACACGGCCAGCTGCCGAAAAAAAGGCCAAGCGTGTCCCATGGCCACGGGCTGATGAGGATGCACCGTCTCCACGACCAGCACTAGACACAGAGGCTGCTTGCCCTCTCTTATTGGCTTGTGACTGTCTGCCTCTCCTTCTTGGCCTTCCAGACATACTAATGGCCTGTAGCTGCACTAAGCTGGGATAGAACACCTGTAATTTTCTTCAGGTAGCTTTATATACTGTAACCAGACAAGCCTGCCTGTCAGTAGGAAGATAACCGGAACGGATCTAGCTGAACACTGTGAGCAGGACGCACTGCACTAAATGTAAATAGCAGGAACGGATCTAGCTGAACACTGTGAGCAGGACGCACTGACTGCACTAAATGTAAATAGCAGGAACGGATCTAGCTGAACACTGTGAGCAGGACGCACTGACTGCACTAAATGTAAATAGCAGGAACGGATCTAGCTGAACACTGTGAGCAGGACGCACTGCACTAAATGTAAATAGCAGGAACAGATCTAGCTGAACACTGTGAGCAGGACGCACTGCACTAAATGTAAATAGCAGGAACGGATCTAGCTGAACACTGTGAGCAGGACGCACTGACTGCACTAAATGTAAATAGCAGGAACAGATCTAGCTGAACACTGTGAGCAGGACGCACTGACTGCACTAAATGTAAATAGCAGGAACAGATCTAGCTGAACACTGTGAGCAGGACGCACTGACTGCACTAAATGTAAATAGCAGGAACGGATCTAGCTGAACACTGTGAGCAGGACGCACTGACTGCACTAAATGTAAATAGCAGGAACGGATCTAGCTGAACACTGTGAGCAGGACGCACTGCACTAAATGTAAATAGCAGGAACAGATCTAGCTGAACACTGTGAGCAGGACGCACTGACTGCACTAAATGTAAATAGCAGGAACGGATCTAGCTGAACACTGTGAGCAGGACGCACTGACTGCACTAAATGTAAATAGCAGGAACGGATCTAGCTGAACACTGTGAGCAGGACGCACTGCACTAAATGTAAATAGCAGGAACGGATCTAGCTGAACACTGTGAGCAGGACGCACTGACTGCACTAAATGTAAATAGCAGGAACGGATCTAGCTGAACACTGTGAGCAGGACGCACTGCACTAAATGTAAATAGCAGGAACGGATCTAGCTGAACACTGTGAGCAGGACGCACTGCACTAAATGTAAATAGCAGGAACGGATCTAGCTGAACACTGTGAGCAGGACGCACTGACTGCACTAAATGTAAATAGCAGGAACAGATCTAGCTGAACACTGTGAGCAGGACGCACTGCACTAAATGTAAATAGCAAGAACAGATCTAGCTGAACACTGTGAGCAGGACGCACTGCACTAAATGTAAATAGCAGGAACGGATCTAGCTGAACACTGTGAGCAGGACGCACTGACTGCACTAAATGTAAATAGCAGGAACGGATCTAGCTGAACACTGTGAGCAGGACGCACTGCACTAAATGTAAATAGCAGGAACGGATCTAGCTGAACACTGTGAGCAGGACGCACTGCACTAAATGTAAATAGCAGGAACGGATCTAGCTGAACACTGTGAGCAGGACGCACTGACTGCACTAAATGTAAATAGCAGGAACAGATCTAGCTGAACACTGTGAGCAGGACGCACTGCACTAAATGTAAATAGCAGGAACGGATCTAGCTGAACACTGTGAGCAGGACGCACTGCACTAAATGTAAATAGCAGGAACGGATCTAGCTGAACACTGTGAGCAGGACGCACTGCACTAAATGTAAATAGCAGGAACGGATCTAGCTGAACACTGTGAGCAGGACGCACTGCACTAAATGTAAATAGCAGGAACGGATCTAGCTGAACACTGTGAGCAGGATGCACTGACTGCACTAAATGTAAATAGCAGGAACAGATCTAGCTGAACACTGTGAGCAGGACGCACTGCACTAAATGTAAATAGCAGGAACAGATCTAGCTGAACACTGTGAGCAGGACGCACTGCACTAAATGTAAATAGCAGGAACGGATCTAGCTGAACACTGTGAGCAGGACGCACTGCACTAAATGTAAATAGCAGGAACGGATCTAGCTGAACACTGTGAGCAGGACGCACTGCACTAAATGTAAATAGCAGGAACAGATCTAGCTGAACACTGTGAGCAGGACGCACTGACTGCACTAAATGTAAATAGCAGGAACGGATCTAGCTGAACACTGTGAGCAGGACGCACTGCACTAAATGTAAATAGCAGGAACGGATCTAGCTGAACACTGTGAGCAGGACGCACTGACTGCACTAAATGTAAATAGCAGGAACAGATCTAGCTGAACACTGTGAGCAGGACGCACTGCACTAAATGTAAATAGCAGGAACAGATCTAGCTGAACACTGTGAGCAGGACGCACTGCACTAAATGTAAATAGCAGGAACGGATCTAGCTGAACACTGTGAGCAGGACGCACTGCACTAAATGTAAATAGCAGGAACGGATCTAGCTGAACACTGTGAGCAGGACGCACTGCACTAAATGTAAATAGCAGGAACGGATCTAGCTGAACACTGTGAGCAGGACGCACTGACTGCACTAAATGTAAATAGCAGGAACAGATCTTGCTGAACACTGTGAGCAGGACGCACTGCACTAAATGTAAATAGCAGGAACAGATCTAGCTGAACACTGTGAGCAGGACGCACTGCACTAAATGTAAATAGCAGGAACGGATCTAGCTGAACACTGTGAGCAGGACGCACTGCACTAAATGTAAATAGCAGGAACGGATCTAGCTGAACACTGTGAGCAGGACGCACTGCACTAAATGTAAATAGCAGGAACAGATCTAGCTGAACACTGTGAGCAGGACGCACTGACTGCACTAAATGTAAATAGCAGGAACGGATCTAGCTGAACACTGTGAGCAGGACGCACTGCACTAAATGTAAATAGCAGGAACGGATCTAGCTGAACACTGTGAGCAGGACGCACTGCACTAAATGTAAATAGCAGGAACAGATCTAGCCTAATCTAGCTCTCAAATCAAATGACACTGTCTGTCTCTCTCTCTATCAGCACACCGGAACACACTACACAGGGCCGCCGTGCAGGCGGCCTTATATAGTGTGGGGCGTGTACTAAATCCCCTGAGCCATAATTGGCCAAAGCCACCCTGGCTTTGGCCAATTACAGCTCTCTCTACTGACGGCGCTGTGATTGGCCAAGCATGCGGGTCATAGTGCATGCTTGGCCAATCATCAGCCAGCAATGCACTGCGATGCCGCAGTGAATTATGGGCCGTGACGCGCCACACAAATTTGGCGCGAACGGCCCATAACGTTCGCAATTCGACGGACGGTCGAACAGCCGATGTTCGAGTCGAACATGGGTTCGACTCGAACACGAAGCTCATCCCTAATGGGAATGTGTGAATGAGTGAGCAAAAAATGAATATAAGAAATATAACGATGATTGAAACATGATGTAAAAAATGTGAAAAAAAAAATGTGAATTAAGTGAACAAAGTGATGGTGAGCTGACATGACAAAGAAAGAATGTAGGGGTGTAAGGTGATAAGGAAGAGGAAAAGATGGGGCAAAGGGTGAAAAAACATACATAATGCAAGGAAACCAAAGGTGGCGTGAGAGTGTGTGTGTGGACCTAGTAAGAGACTTACGTGGAGACAAGGCTTGTACCTGAAGTGATGTGCTGAACTACTATGAAATGACTGAAAGGTGTAGCAGCAACCATTGTGTCAGGGGAGGCCGTTTATAGGAGCCCCACACGTGCATGCCGGCCAGTACCAGCGTCACGCTAGCGTAGCATAGGCTGGGAGGGGCTCCAGCGGGCTCCACCGCCTCCGCTGGAGCCCCTCCCAGCCTATGCTACGCTAGCGTGACGCTGGTACTGGCCGGCGTGCACGTGTGGGGCTCCTATAAATGGCCTCCCCTGACACAATGGTTGCTGCTACACCTTTCAGTCATTTCATAGTAGTTCAGCACATCACTTCAGGTACAAGCCTTGTCTCCACGTAAGTCTCTTACTAGGTCCACACACACTCTCTCACGCCACCTTTGGTTTCCTTGCATTTTGTATGTTTTTTCACCCTTTGCCCCATCTTTTCCTCTTCCTTATCACCTTACACCCCTACAATCTTACTTTGTCATGTCAGCTCACCATCACTTTGTTCACTTAATTCACATTTTTTTTTTTTTTCACATTTTTTACATCATGTTCCAATCATCGTTATATTTCTTATATTCATTTTTTGCTCACTCATTCACACATTCCCATCTACACTCTTTTTAGATCACCCCAGGTTACCATTTTGGGTTACCCTGGTTTTTCACTCACGCACCAGCTTTTGTGTCATGGACCATCGGGAGGTTCCGTCATGGGCGCTTTGCTGCACACGGCCATGAGTACCTCAGCTCCCGGGGGAGACTACTTTGGGGACCCTGATCGCATGATCGCAGCACCTCACCGCATTGGACTTTTTGTGAGTATTTAGGTTGGGCAAATCTGCCATTCCTTTATATTACCCAATAAATAGACTAATATAATTTATCAATTTTATACTCTGCAGATATACCTGAGCATCCGCCCCTGAAGAGTGTCTCTACACGAAACGCGTCGGGCACACGTGATGCTGATTTATGTCTGTAATGGACATATTAACCCTGGTCTGCAGTAGATTACCAAATTTGACATTTTTATATATCTATTATGGTCCATAAAACTTTCTCTTTTTGATATTCACATTCTCGCTGCTAGTGCTGTCTTTTGTGTGATATGTACTTATATGAACCCATTCCATGCAATGTAACCATGAATTGTTTTGAATCCTTATACTCTTGTAAATTTTTATCCATGCCGCACCTGTATGTCTTGTGTGGGTGGATTTGACACGTATTGACACATTCATTGTATTCAATATGTTTACTAAGAAAAATCTGCATTTATTCATTCAAACTTGCTTCCACAAAGTCATCCATCTCATTTAAAGTCCCACTTTCCCTTTTTTGATCATTTTTATAGCACTGATCGCTGTATAAATGTCAATGGTCCCAAAAATGTGCCAGAAGTGTGCGATCCGTCCGCGCAATGTCGCACTCCCAATAATAATTGCAGATCGCCGCCATTACTAGTAAAAAAAAAATAATAATAATAAAAATGTGATAAATCTATCCCCTATTTTGTAGACGCTGTAACTTTTGCACAAACCAATCAATCAAACAGGGATGGATGGTGAGCTCACTCACCCTTTGGCAGTCAGCACCTCTCATCCAGATGTATCTGAGGTTACTATTGCCACCTCCACTTTCTTTTTCTGAGCCACAGCACCAGGGATTGGCGTGTGGGCAGACACAGAGGAGTAAGGGCAGGTGGAAGAGGTGTAAATCGAGCCCTCTCTCCTCTCCCGTCTGTGTGTGTGTGTGTGTGTGTGTGTGTGTGGGGGGGAGGGGGGAATTGTTATTGCTGGCTTTGGGCAGTGTGAAAGAGAGTATAACACACACTCTTGGCTTACACATCTGCAGCCAGCAACCCTGCTGGGAAGCCATAGTCCACTCTAAATAATGTGTCTGGGTGTCAGGCGGTCTGAAACCCGGACGGATGATTCCAAACCCGAACTGTCTGGGTGAATCCCGGACAGGTGGCAACCCTAGTGCTGTGGCTGTCCTCTTCTCTGCTGCCTACTGCTGAGATGGGTGCAGGATCTGGTGGAGGAGTGCTGTTGTCCTGCCGACTGCTAAGACAAGGTGGGGATGGAGACAAAGGGGGTGCTGCTGCTGCAGGAGAGGTGCGAGGGACACATGAAATATCAAGGTGGGCCGATTTCAGCCCGCGGGCCCTATGTTTGACACATGTGATTTATATGCAAGCTCTAATAAAAAGTGACATTAAGAATAAAAGTATTGTACTCACAAAATATAGGTAGGTAGTGTGCATATCATCCTTAGGATTGTGGTCATTAGAGGAACTGCAGAGATCGGCAGGCAGGCGGCTGGTGTAGGCAGAGTGGTGCTGGACATCCAGCCGCTTCCTAGCAGGGAATTGCATTGCACACGGTTACAGGTTGGCCCTATTCAGTTGAATTGGTTGGGATTATTTTTGCAGCACTGCGATGCAAAAACTTAAAGCTGCGGCATGTGCGCACCCCATCTGCTGCTGTAGCAGCTTAACCAGTTGCCGACCACCGCACACCGATATACGTCAGCACAATGGCAGCAGTGGGTAAATGGGCGTACCTGTACGTCCCCTTTAAGAGCCTGGGATAGCAGGCGCGCGCACCCGCCGCGTACAGCGTGACCGTGCCTGCGGGATCGGCGGACATGATGTCCGCCGGTCTCCCGGCGATTGTGTCACGGAGCCTCGGAACGGGAATTGTAAACAAGGCCTTTCCCTGTTCTGCCTAGTGTCATGACAGAGATCACTGCTCCCTGTCATCGGGAGCAGTGATCTTTGTCATGTGACTTGAAGCCCATCCCCCCCACAGTTAAAATCACTCCCTAGGACACACTTAACCCCTTCATCGCCCCCTAGTCTTTAACCCCTTCCCTGCTAGCGTCATTTACACAGTAATCACTGCATTTTTATAGCACTGATCGCTGTATAAATGACAATGGTCCCAAAATAGTGTCAAAAGTGTCCAAATTGTCCGCCATAATGTCGCAGTCATGATAAAAATCGCAGATTGCCGCCATTACTAATTAAAAAAAAAATAATAATAATAAAAATGCCATAAATCTATCACCTATTTTGTAGATGCTATAACTTTTGCGCAAACCAATCAATATACGTTATTGTGATTTTTTTTTACCAAAAATATGTAGAAGAATACATATCGGCCTAAACTGAGAAATTCTTTTTTTTATATATTTTGGGGATATTTATTATAGCATAAAGTAAATAATAGTGCTTTTTTTTCAAAATTGTTGCTCTTTTTTTTGTTTATAGCACAGAAAATAAAAACCGTAGAGGTGATCAAATACCACCAAAAGAAAGCTCTGTTTGTGGGGAAAAAAGGACATCAAATTTGTTTGGGTACAACGTCGCACGACCGCGCAGTTGTCAGCTAAAGCGATGCAGTGTCGAATCGCAAAAAATGCTCTGGTCAGGAAGGGGTTAAAATCTCCCGGGGCTGAAGTGGTTAAATGGTTTGTCTCATCCATGTAAACTAATACATTCTGCTGGAGAGTTTGTGCTGTGAAAAACAACAGACTTGCTGGCTGGATGACTAGGTGAAAATAGAAGACAGAAAGCCTAAAAAGGAAACGAATGCAGATACCACATTTAAGAATTGGTAAGCTGCGAAATAATAAAAGCTTGCTTTTGGGTTTAATACTATTTTAAGAGGTTGCTGATGGGGGTGAGAGGGCAGTAAAAATGTGTCTCATCCACATGTTTTTATCATTTATCAAATATCAAATTTATCAAATTTTTATCAAATCTATCAAATTTATCAAATTTGATCAAAATAACTCAATTGCAAGTGTCAACAAGGCCTATGGTGCATTTATACATTTTTTGCAAAAGGTGGAACATGGCATTATAGATACTCTATCATTTTGCCCATTTAGGCTAGAGTGACAGGTTCTCTTTAAAAAAGCAGCCCCTCTTCCCCATCTCTGGTACTTGGCTTCATCCTGGTCCTCCTTGGCTTTGCTTGGGCCATCAGAAAAAAAACAGGTGCTTCCTGGTATTGGAAAATATGTTACCTTCTCCCGGGATACAGATTGGCCACAGTGATAGATGCTAAGGCTCGGTTTCGACTAGTGCGACTTTTCATGCGATTTGGGACTGAAAAGTCGCATGACAAGTCGTACTCCATGATTTCCAATGAGTACCGTTCATATCTGTGCAACTTCAAGTCACAGCAACTTCAAAGTAGTCCCTGCACTACTTTGGTCCCACTTTGATGCGACTTGAGGTCCTTAGACCTCAAGAATACACAGGCATTGCTTCATATTGTGGCAAAATCACGCGACTTTGGGGTTGCAATAGTGGAAACCGAGCCTAACACTATCAGCGAGGGAGGGGAAGAAATCTTTGCCAATGTAATCTTCAACACCATCTGAAATAAAGCTTAAAGCGGAGTTCCAGTCTGGGAAAAAAAACTAAAAGTCAGCAGCTACAGTGCCTCGAAAAAGTATTCATACCCCTTTTCCACATTTTGTCATGTTACAACCAAAAACGTAAATGTATTTTATTGGATTTTATTTGATAGACCAACACAAAGTGACACATAATTGTGAAGTGGAAGGAAAATGGTAAATGGTTTTCAACGTTCTAGACATGTGCAGCTTTTTTCGTTCCAAATCAAAATTCGGACGAATTTTAGTTTTTCGGGAAATTATGATGTATCGTAATTTCCGAATTAAAATAGTACCGAATTTAAACGAATCCGAAAAAAATTTGGACGCAATTCTAATTCAAATTGTTGTCGAATTCGAATAGTTTTCAAATTCGAATCAGAAAAGTTTTCTAATTTGAATAGTTTTCTAAAATCATTTGAAAACGATTCAAATTTATTCTATTCAAATTCAAATTGATTTTATTTGAATTTTGGAAAATGGTTATATTATTTCTATTCTATTCTATTGGTTTATTTTAATTCTCTTCTTTTCTATTCTATTCAAATTTCAGAAGATGGTTATAATATTTCTATTTTATCATATTCTTTTTTTTATTCTATTCTATTCTATTCCATTCTATTCTGTTCTTTTATTTTCTATCCTATTTTGTTCTGTTTTACGCTATTGTTTTATTTTATTATATTCTTTTCAATTCTATTCTATTTTTTTATATTCTATTCCTTTATTTTCTATTCTATTTTATTCTCTTTTGAAATTAGAAAACTATTTGAATTCTAAAACAATTTGAATTTGAAAATCTTTAAAATTTGAAAACTATTCGAAATCGATTTGAAAATTCTTTGAATTGATCCAAACTCGAATTAGAACAATTTGAATCGATTTAAAAACGAATAAACAAAACAAATTCCAAAAACGAATGAAACAAATTTAACTGAACAAACTTATGTAAATAACGAATCGAAACAAAACAAATTTTTCCGTTCTGCACATGCCTTGTCTGATCTATATAGTTGTATATAAAATGCACATTTTTACCTTTCAAAACATGTTTCCCAGTGCTAAACCTTTCATCCAATTTCTAAACTGTTGCATCTGTAAATGTCAAAAGCCAATATAAAGAAATAGTTTTCTAAAACGATTCGAAAATGATTCAAATTTATATTCTAGTCAAATTCAAATAGATTTTATTCGAATTTTGGAAAATGGTTATATTATTTCTATTCTATTGTTTTTTTAATTCTATTCTTTTTTATTCTATTCAAATTTCAGAAGATGGTTATAATATTTCTATTTTATTATATTCTTTTTTTTTTATTCTATTCTCTTCCTTTCTATTCTATTCTATTCCATTCTATTCTGTTCTTTTATTTCCTATCCTATTTTGTTCTGTTTTACTCTATTATATTATATTCTTTTATTTTCTGTTATATTCTTTTAAATTCTATTCTATTCCTTTATTTTCTATTCTCTTTGAAAATTGAAAAAACTATTCGAATTCGAAAACGATTTGAATTCAAAAAATTTTAAAATTCGAAAACTATTCGAAATCGATTCAAAAAACTCTTTGAATAGATCCGAATTCGAATTAGAACAATTCGAATCGATTCGAAAACGAATAAACGAAGCAAAATCCGAAAACAAATTTAACTAAACAACTTTATGTAAATAACGAGTCGAAACTAAACAAATTTTTCCGTTCTGCACATGCCTAGTCTGATCTGTATAGTTGTATATAAAATGCACACTTTTACTTTTCAAAACATGTTTCCCAGTGCTAAACCTTTCATCCAATTTCTAAATTGTTGCATTTGTAAATGTCAAATGTTTGTGGGGCTAGTGGGTGCGCGCACGCTCACTAGCCCCGCAAATGAAAGGGGACGTACAGGTACGCCAATTTGCCCACCGCTGCCATTGTGCCGATGTATATCGGCGTGCGGCGGTCGGCAAAAAGTTAATTAGCCACAGAACCTGTGTAATTAATATGTGTTTGGTTTTAAAGGGATAAGGAGGCAACCCTAGTTCATGGGCATTTTTTTCTTTCATCTGGAGGAGGAGAGGAGGGGCTTTCTAAGCTAAGCGCACCCTCCTGCCTGCATGCCTGCGCTAAGGGCAGATAGATTCCAGGAAATAAATGTTACATGGATCAATCATCTGCATCTTAGATAGCCGCAGATAGAAATGCTAGGTGGGCGTTTTTGCTTTTAATATTAAAAATGACTTAAATAGCATTTTCAGTTTGTGGTGTTCAGATATATTTAGGTTTAACTTTAAATATTGGATTTATCATGTAATTTTATAAAAAAGGAACATGCTCTTTTTTTAACATTTTCATTTATGATTATGTGATTGTGAGCGCTCTGCAATCTCACTTTTACGTTTTGCCTCTATAGGCTGCAGGCCGTGTAATGCTGAGTCAAGGCTATGGGAAGATAATTAACACGGCGTCCATGGCAAGTTTAATAGGTGAGTGATGAGAGCTGACAGGTGGGATTTGACATTGGTTGTTTAATTAGTAATCATGCCATCTGATTTAATTAAGAATTCAGAAAGTAGTAAATCACTGACACTTTATATCAGGTCAAAAGATATATTAGCAAACACTTTGGCCTACTTAACCCGACACTGAGTGACGCACCTGTATGACTGTCAGAAGTGGAAGGCTCTTGTTAATAGTATGACTCATTTACATACATTTACATAAATTAAAGGAGAACTCCATTCAGAATACAAAAATGTCAGGTTATGTGCACTTTTTTTTTGTAAGATGCATCTGTACAGACACATCAGTGATTTTAGTTCACAAATGAGATCTGCAAAGCTGGGGTAAGTCTGAACAGTTCATAGTGTGTTGGAGTGTGTGTAATGGCTAGTTTTGTTGCACAGAATCCATAGAAGCAAAGTACTTTTCAAAAGAGGTTTCATTTCTATCTTTGGGCCTGAAGATTTGAAGCTGAACTCCACGCAGAAACACCAAAAAAAAAATCGAATGTTACGTAGTGTATCTGAATTTGTCTTCATAAGAACTACAGTGGAACCTTACGAGCATAATCCGTTCCAGGAGAATGCTTGTAATCCAAAGCACTTGCATATCAAAGAGAGTTTCCCCATAGAAGTCAATGGAAACAAAGATAATTAGTTCCGCATTGACTTCTATTTCATGCAATACCGCATGTGGCCAGAGGTAGGGGGCGCCAGAGAGCCTCAAAAATACTCGAGGACAGCTCGGCTAAACCCGGCAAGGCTTGTAAACACTCGGGAACTGAGTATTTCTGAGTGTTTCCGAGTATTTCCGAGTGATTCCAAGTATTTCCGAACGGCTCCGAACCGTTCCGGGTGTCACCGGCGTCCCCGCACCTCTGGCCAAATGCAGTGCTGCACACTCCATTAGCTTGAATTTTGCTCGTTTTGCGAGACAATACTCGCGAACCGAGTCAGAATTTAAAAAATAAAGTTGCTCGTCTTTCAAAACGCTTGTTAATGGCGTTACTCGTTAACCAAGGTTCCACTGTACATGTGATCCCCTGTACTGCAGCACTAAAACTGGGCAAGGGTTGGTCAACACTAGAAGCCAATCAGAATCTGCCGCTGTGCATCGGGCTTGGCATGGAACATTCTGATAGACTAAGCAGGGTGATGGTAATTTAGGTTTTAGCTTTATGTGATTGGCTAGCATAGGGATAGGATCCTTGTCTGGTAGGAACAGTTTTTAGAGGTAAGGAAAGGTTTCTGAGGAGTGGTGACAGTGCAGGGACTACAGAGGAACCTCGGATTGCAAGTAACGAGGTTAACGAGCGTTTCGCAATACGAGCACTGTATTTTTAAAAATCGTAACTCGGTTTGCGAGTGTTGTCTCGCAAAATGAGCACGATTCAGGCCAAAGCGAGTGCAGTTGGCCTGAGGTAGGGGGGCGCCGGAGCCGAGCGTCGCCAAGCGGCACCATTTGGAAATGCACAGAAAGGCCCGAGGACAGTTCGGCTGACCTCGGCAAACCTCGGGAACGGCGTCTTTCCGCTCTTTGCTGAGGTCAGCCGAGGTGTGCTCGGGCCTTTCCGGACGTTTCCGAGGCTCTCCGGCGCCCCCCCACCTCTGGCCGCAAGCGGTATTGCATGCCATTGAAGTCAATGCGGAACAAATTATTTTAGTTTCCATTGACTTCAATGGGGAAACTCGCTTTGATATGCGAGTACTTTGGATTACGAGCATACACCTGGAACGGATTATGCTCGTAATCCGAGGTTCCACTGTACATCCTTCTCTTTCTAGGAAGCCTCCCCTTTGGGTGTGGAGCGGCCAGGCCGCATTCCGCTCCTCGTTGCAGACACTCTTGGCATCTTCAAGTCTTCAGACTGCTGTCACAGTTCGTAAGTGGCTCTGGACAGCTGTGCCTACCCACTGAGCCTGAATAACTTGTATTGAACCTTTCTACAATATAACTCTATTGCCTAACTTGGACTCTGTGTGTTCACAGCCCGCCACACCATGCTGCAATTTGCTACTACCTTTCAGATATGGCTTTATGGCAAGGAGACTTGGGTAGGAAGTAAGGAGCGCCTGGTGTCCAGAAAATTGCAACTTTTGATGTAGGGTTCATAAAATGCTTGAAAATGTAGACATGTACATCGAGCCAACGCGTTTCGGGGAAAAGGACTCCCCGTTCTTCAGGGCTGTTGAGCTTACTAGTAGGAATAGAGGAAAAGTTCCTGGCGCTGCACATCCTGGTGGGAGCTCAGGCCAAGTTTGTCTCTCCTATTTCCACCATAGGACTCCATGGATGTGCGGCACCAGGAATTTTTCCTATCTTTCTTATAGTGATTACAGGAACTGGGACAAGCTCTATCCCTTGGTGGCCCTCCTGCAGCAGAAACGACATTACTCACACTACTCCCCACAGAGATCGAGCCTGAGCGGCACACACACACACACCGTGGGTCACACTGCCTACTAGTGGGTGGGAGTGGGTTCCAAAAAGATTTCTAAAGTTTGGAAAGCAAATTGACAGAGTCCTGGCAAAGGATTCAGAGGCAGCAGACATTTTCAATGAACCCTGCATGAAAAGTTGCAGTTTTCTGTACACCGGGTGCTCCTTCCTTCCCACCCACATCTTCTAGAGCTGCTAAGGGCGCTCATGTTGTCCTTCAGGCTGCATTCACATCTGAGCGATTATCTGCTCAAAAATGCTGAAGGAAAAAAAAATTAATTGTTCTCTATTGAGATGGTTCACATCTCCACTCCATGTCGCTCAAATTGGGCAGATTTGGGCGTATTTGGCATGTTTTTATTCTCATAGAAATCATTTGCATTTGCAAGTTTTGTCACGTGTTTTCGCATGATTTTCTCCTCAAATGAAAAATGTAAAAAAAAAAATTGTAATAATATATGAATAAATAAATGTAAAGTACATACACAAATAACTAAAAATCATCATAAATAAGTAAAATAAGTAAAATAAATTAATACTATGTAATAATACATTAATAAATAATAATTAACCTCTAACCTTAAAAAATATTAAATACATTGTTATTATTATTATTATTATTATTGTTATTAATAATAATATAACAATAAACACCCAAACTTGAACAAAAAATGACATTATTATTATTATTATTATTATTATTATTATTATTAATAATAATAATAATAATAATATTAATTTATTTTGTGTTAGGGTTAGGGTGTTTGGATGATGCTACTCAGGTGAATTGTGGACAATTCTATCTAAATGAAATTTGTGACTTATGTGATATAAGTATCTACACATTATGTTATGCTGCTGTTTGCAACTGAAATATGTTTATATCTCTGTATGTGATTTTAACTATTTGTATTAATTAAACTATTTTAGTCTATACTGTATGCTCACCTCAATGTCAGCTATACATCCTTTAAAGTCCAATTTTTATGGGATCTTCTTCCCAATATGCACACAATTTCCAATTTCAGGATATGGTTGTAATAGCTGTCTTTAGAAATGGCAACATAATTTTTATTAGGATTAGGGTGTTTACTTATTTATTATTATTTAATTTTTTAAAGGGGTAAAGGTTAAAGTTAAGGGTTCATTATTTATTTATTGTTACTTAGTATTAATTGACTGAATGTATTTATTTTTTATTTATGATTTTAATTTATTTGTGTATTAAGTTTACATATATTTATTCATTTATTATTATTCATATAATAATAAATAAAATAAATAATCCTAACCCTAACCTAAACTGAAGCCGAAGCCCTTACCCTAAAGAAAAAACATAATAAATGAACAATAATAAAAGAAGAAATAAAAGCTAACGGAAAAGCTTAAAAAAGCTGAAATACCTAGCAACAAATGACGCAACCGATAATAGTTTCTTCTATTGGCTAATAAAAAAACGCCAAAGCCCAAAAACGCTGCATACAAACATGCAAAAACGCGCGGAAAAATACTCCTGCTATCAATCTGTCCAATGAGGAGAGTGACAGTGGCTGGAGCCGCTGCGCTCATGCACATTGCTGGATCGGATCAGGCTCAGGTAAAAAAAAGGAGGAGTCTAGGGGAGCTGCAAGACAAAAGGTTCTTCATCTTAACCACTTAACGACCGCCTCACGCCGATGTACGTCGGCAGAATGGCACGGGCAGGCAGAATCACGTACATATACGTGATCTGCTTCCCGCGGGCGGGGGGTCCGATCGGACCTCCCCCCCGGTGCCCGAGGCGGTCGGCTATTGTACAGCGGCGATCGGAGATGAGGGGGAGACCATCGGTTCGTGGCCCCCCCCTCGCGATCGCCACCGGCCAATAGAATCATTCCTCTGCTGCTGTATGCTAAACAGCAGCAAAGGAAATGATGTCATCTCTCCTCGGCTCGGTATTTTCCGTTCCGGCGCCGAGGAGAGAAGACTGCAATGTGAGTGCACAAACACACACACAGTAGAACATGCCAGGCACACAAAACACCCCCCTTTACCTCCCGATCCCCCACCGATCCCCCCCCGATCCCCCCCGATCCCCCCCCCCAATTACCCCCCCCCCGTCACACTGACACCAAGCAGTTTTTTTTTTTCTGATTACTGCATGGTGTCAGTTTGTGACAGTTAGTGTGTTAGGGCAGTTACTGTTAGCCCCCTTTAGGTCTAGGGTACCCCCCTAACCCCCCCTAATAAAGTTTTAACCCCTTGATCACCCCCTGTCGCCAGTGTTGCTAAGGGATCATTTTTTTCACTGGTGACGCTAGTTAGGGAGGTAAATATTTAGGTTCGCCGTCAGCATTTTATAGCGACATGGACCCCCATATACTATCTAATAAATGTTTTAACCCCTTGATTGCCACCTAGTTAACCCTTTCACCACTGATCACCGTATAACTGTTACGGGTGACGCTGGTTAGTTCGTTTATTTTTTATAGTGTCAGGGCACCCGCCGTTTATTACCGAATAAAGGTTTAGCCCCCTGATCGCCCGGCGGTGATATGCGTCGCCCCAGGCAGCGTCAGATTAGCGCCAGTATCGCTAACACCCACGCACGCAGCATACGCCTCCCTTAGTGGTATAGTATCTGTACGGATCAATATCTGATCCGATCAGATCTATACTAGCGTCCCCAGCAGTTTAGGGTTCCCAAAAACGCAGTGTTAGCGGGATCAGCCCAGATACCTGCTAGCACCTGCGTTTTGCCCCTCCGCCCGGCCCAGCCCAGCCCACCCAAGTGAAGTATCGATCGATCACTGTCACTTACAAAACACTAAACACATAACTGCAGCGTTCGCAGAGTCAGGCCTGATCCCTGCGATCGCTAACAGTTTTTTTGGTAGCATTTTGGTGAACTGGCAAGCACCAGCCCCAGGCAGCGTCAGGTTAGCGCCAGTACCGCTAACACCCACGCACGCACCGTACACCTCCCTTAGTGGTATAGTATCTGATCGGATCAATATCTGATCCGATCAGATCTATACTAGCGTCCCCAGCAGTTTAGGGTTCCCAAAAATGCAGTGTTAGCGGAACCAGCACAGATACCTGCTAGCACCTGCGTATTGCCCCTCCGCCCGGCCCAGCCCAGCCCACCCAAGTGCAGTATCGATCGATCACTGTCACTTACAAAACACTAAACGCATAACTGCAGCGTTCGCAGAGTCAGGCCTGATCCCTGCGATCGCTAACAGTTTTTTTGGTAGTGTTTTGGTGAACTGGCAAGCGCCAGCGGCCTAGTACACCCCGGTCGTACTCAAACCAGCACTGCAGTAACACTTGGTGATGTGGCGAGTCCCATAAGTGCAGTTCAAGCTGGTGAGGTGGCAAGCACAAGTAGTGTCCCGCTGCCACCAAGAAGACAAACACAGGCCCGTCGTGCCCATAGTGCCCTTCCTGCTGCATTCGCCAATCCTAATTGGGAACCCACCACTTCTGCAGCGCCCGTACTTCCCCCATTCACATCCCCAACCAAATGCAGTCAGCTGCATGAGAGGCATTTTCTTTATGTCCTCCCGAGTACCCCTACCCAACGAACCCCCCAAAAAAGATGTTGTGTCTGCAGCAAGCGCGGATATAGGCGTGACACCCGCTATTATTGTCCCTCCTGTCCTGACAATCCTGGTCTTTGCACACGAGCGGACTTTGCCCGGCGGACTGGATTTCGTCGGACAATTCGATGTGTGTGGGCTCCAGCGGACTTTGTTTTCTCAAAAGTTGGACGGAATTAGATTTGAAACTTGTTTAAAATTTATCCGTTGAAATCGAGTCCGGTCGAAAAGTCCGCCGTCTGTATGCTAGTTCGACGGACAAAAAGCCACGCTAGGGCAGCTATTGGCTACTGGCTATGAACTTCCTTGTTTTAGTCCGGTCGTACGTCATCACGTACGAATTCGACGGACTTTGGTGGATTGTGTGTAGGCAAGTCCGTTCATTCAGAAAGTCCGTCGGAAAGTACGTCGAAAAGTCCGCCGGGCAAAGTCTGCCGTAAAGTCCGCTCGTGTGTACGCGGCATAAGACACACTTTCACAGGGTCTCCCAAGATGCCATCGCATTTTGAGAGACCCGAACCTGGAAACGGTTACAGTTATAAAAGTTAGTTACAAAAAAAGTGTAAAAATATATATATATATATATATATATATATATATATATATATATATATATATATATATATATATATATATATATATATATATATATATATAAAATTTAAAAAAATAGTTGTCATTTTATTGTTCTCTCTCTCTCTATTCTCTCTCTCTATTGTTCTGCTCTTTTTTACTGTATTCTATTCTGCAATGTTTTATTGTTATTATGTTTTATCATGTTTGCTTTTCAGGTATGCAATTTTTTATACTTTACCGTTTACTGTGTTTTATTGTTAACCATTTTTTTGTCTTCAGGTACGCCATTCACGACTTTGAGTGGTTATACCAGAATGATGCCTGCAGGTTTAGGTATCATCTTGGTGTCATTCTTTTCAGCCAGCGGTCGGCTTTCATGTAAAAGCAATCCTAGTGGCTAATTAGCCTCTAGACTGCTTTTACAAGCCGTGGGAGGGAATGCCCCCCCCCCCACCGTCTTCCGTGTTTTTCTCTGGCTCTCCTGTCTCAACAGGGAATCTGAGAATGCAGCCGGTGATTCAGCCAGCTGACCATAGAGCTGATCAGAGACCAGAGTGGCTCCAAACATCTCTATGGCCTAAGAAACCAGAAGCTACGAGCATTTCATGACTTAGATTTCGCCAGATGTAAACAGCGCCATTGGGAAATTGGGAAAGCATTTTATCACACCGATCTTGGTGTGGTCAGATGCTTTGAGGGCAGAGGAGAAATCTAGGGTCTAATAGACCCCAATTTTTTCAAAAAAGAGTACCTGTCACTACCTATTGCTATCATAGGGGATATTTACATTCCCTGAGATAACAATAAAAATGATTTAAAAAAAAAATGAAAGGAACAGTTTAAAAATAAGATAAAAAAGCAAAAAAATAATAAAGAAAGAAAAAAAAAGAAAAAGCACCCCTGTCGCCCCCTGCTCTCGCGCTAAGGTGAACGCAAGCGGCGGTCTGTCGTCAATTGTAAACAGCAATTGCACCATGCATGTGAGGTGTCACCGCGAACGTCAGATTGTGGGCAGTAATTTTAGCAGTAGACCTCCTCTGTAAATCTAAAGTGGTAACCTGTAAAGGCTTTTAAAAGCTTTTAAAAATGTATTTATTTTGTTGCCACTGCACATTTGTGCGCAATTGTAAAGCATGTCATGTTTGGTATCCATGTACTCGGCCTAAGATCATCTTTTTTATTTAATCAAACATTTGGGCATAATAGTGTGTTTTAGTGCATTAAAATTTAAAAAAGTGTGTTTTTTCCCCAAAAAATGCGTTTGAAAAATCGCTGCGCAAATACTGTGTGAAAAAAAAATGAAACACCCACCATTTTAATCTGTAGGGCATTTGCTTTAAAAAAATATATAATGTTTGGGGGTTCAAAGTAATTTTCTTGCAAAAAATATAATTTTTTCATGTAAACAAAAAGTGTCAGAAAGGGCTTTGTCTTCAAGTGGTTAGAAGAGTGGGTGATGTGTGACATAAGCTTCTAAATGTTGTGCATAAAATGCCAGGACAGTTCAAACCCCCCCCAAATGACCCCATTTTGGAAAGTAGACACCCCAAGCTATTTGCTGAGAGGCATGTCGAGTCCATGGAATATTTTATATTGTGATACAAGTTGCGGGGAAAGAGACAAAATTTTTTTGCACAAAGTTGTCACTAAATGATATATTGCTCAAACATGCCATGGGAATATGTGAAATTACACCCCAAAATACATTCTGCTGCTTCTCCTGAGTACGGGGATACCACATGTGTGAGACTTTTTGGGAGCCTAGCCGCGTACGGGACCCCGAAAACCAAGCACTGCCTTCAGGCTTTCTAAGGGCGTAAATTTTTGATTTCACTCTTCACTGCCTATCACAGTTTCGGAGGCCATGGAATGCCCAGGTGGCACATAACTCCCCCAAATGACCCAATTTTGGAAAGTAGACACCCCAAGCTATTTGCTGAGAGGTATAGTGAGTATTTTGCAGACCTCACTTTTTGCCACAAAGTTTTGAAAATTTAAAAAAGAAAAAAAAATGTTTTTTCTTGTCTTTCTTCATTTTCAAAAACAAATGAGAGCTGCAAAATACTCACCTGTGATAGGCAGTGAAGAGTGGAATAAAATTTTACACCCTTAGAAATCCTGAAGGCGGTGATTGGTTTTCGGGGCCCCATACGCGGCTAGGCTCCCAAAAAGTCCCACACATGTGGTATCCCCATACGCAGGAGAAGCAGCTAAATGTATTTTGGGGTGCAATTCTACATATGCCCATGGCCTGTGTGAGCAATATATCATTTAGTGACAACTTCGTGCAAAAAAAAAAAAAAAAAGTGGCACTTTCCCGCAACTTGTGCCAAAATATAAAATATTCCATGGACTCAACATGCCTCTCAGCAAATAGCTTGGGGTGTCTACTTTCCAAAATGGGGTTATTGGGGGGGGGGGGGGGTTGTGCCATCTGGGCATTTTATGGCCTTCAAAACTGTGATAGGTAGTGAGGAGTGAAATCAAAAATTTACGCCCTTAGAAATCCTGAAGGCGGTGATTGGTTTTCGGGGCCCCATACGCGGCTAGGCTCCCAAAAAGTCCCACACATGTGGTATGCCCATGGCCTGTGTGAGCAATATATCATTTAGTGACAACTTTTTGTAAATATTTTTTTTTTGTCATTATTCAATCACTTGGGACAAAAAAAATAAATATTCAATGGGTTCAACATGCCTCTCAGCAATTTCCTTGGGTTGTCTACTTTCCAAAACGGGGTTAGGCAGTCATAAACTAAAAGCTGTGTAAATTCCAGAAAATGTACCCTAGTTTGTAGACGCTATAACTTTTGCGCAAACCAATAAATATACGCTTATTGACATTTTTTTTACCAAAGACATGTGGCCGAATACATTTTGGCCTAAATGTATGACTAAAATTGAGCTTATTGGATTTTTTTTATAACAAACAGTAGAAAATATCATTTATCTTCAAAATTTTCGGTCTTTTTCCGTTTATAGCGCAAAAAATAAAAACGGCAGAGGTGATCAAATACCATCAAAAGAAAGCTCTATTTGTGGGAAGAAAAGGACGCAAATTTCGTTTGGGTACAGCATTGCATGACCGCGCAATTAGCAGTTAAAGTGACGCAGTGCCAAATTGGAAAAAGTCCTCTGGTCCTTAGGCAGCATAATGGTCCGGGGCTGAAGTGGTTAATGCATAGAATGCTTTAAAGGGGGTTGTAAACTCTTGAGGTTTTTCATCTTAATGCATTCTATGCATTAAGGTGAAAAACCTCCTGTGCTGCAGTTGCCCCTCAGAGCCCCCCTTTTACTTACCTCCACCCGGTTTTTCCAGCAACAGGGATGTGCACACCAGCTCCAGCCGGTGTCTCGGGTCCTGATTGGATAGATTAGTAGCAGCGCAGCCATTGGCTCCCGCTGCTGTCAATCAAATCCAATGACATGGTAACAGGGGCGGGGCTGAGTCCTGCTGTCTGTGTCAATAGATGCAGCAGCAGGACATGAGAGCACGCCCACATGAGTTCCCCGAGGGAGAGCGGCTCTCCAACGGGGCACTCGAGAAGAGGAGGAGCCAGGAGTGCCGCTGAGGGACCCCAGAAGAGGAGGATCGTGGCCACTCTGTGCAAAACCAACTGCATAGAGGAGGTAAGTATGACATGTTTGTTTATAAAAAAAATAAATAAATAAACAAACCTTTAGTTACCCTTTTAAGGGGAAAAAACCTTAAAGTGACACTAAAGGTTCGTTTTTTTTTTTTAAATAACAAACATATTATACTTACCTCCACTGTGCAGCTCGTTTTGCACAGAGTGGCCCCGAACATCCTCTTCTAGGGTCCCCTGGCAGCTCTCTCGGCTCCTCCCCACATCAGATATCCCCCTAGGAGAAGCTCTCTCCCGGGGGGGTTACCTTGCTGGCGCACTCCCGAGTCCAGCATTCGGCGTCCATAGAGGCCGAATGCAGGACTTGGCCTCGCCCCCCGGTGCCCGCATCATTGGATTTGACTAACAGCAGTGGGAGCCAATGGCTGTGCTGCTATCAATCTATCCAATCAAGAGCCGAGAACCCCGGGCAGAGAGAGAGAGAGCACGTTTGAGGGTTCAGGTAAGTAAAATGGGGGGGGGGGAGCTGGGAGGCCGGTCACTGAGAGGTGTTTTTTCACCTTAATGCATAGGATGCATTAAGGTGAAAAATGAAACAGCACGAACCTTTACAACCCCTTTAAGGCTGTACAACCACTTTAATGCAAATTCTGTTTCTGTAATTTAACTCTGTGTGTTTACTGCCACCTCACCATGCTGCACCTCCCCACAAGCGGATGTGGTACCTGCCCCAGGGTGGGCATACTTGCCCTGTACCTACAACTACTCCCTACTTGAGTACCGGGGCCTCTTTGGGTATTCCTCAACCAGGGTTGCCTGGCTGCAAATAGGGCCCCAACCAGTTCCATGGGGGTCAACTCCATCAACTACCAAGTTTCTGTTCTACATCTCTGCCCAAACTCCTCCTATCTTGCTCAGCACACACGTTTATATCCTATCAGGGGGTGTCACCTAGTGGCCAAAATGGGAATGGTGCTAACACCCCTTGACAAGCTCCGACACAAGCCTTATTATTTTTAATTTTTTTAGCAGTGCCTGTTATAATGACTTGGCATTCAGCTGTGACAGGATGCTTTGGAAGGCTGCTGCAGGTATAGATGATTTTGTCTTCTTACTTGCAGCAGTTTGCTCCCCTTCCCCCGTGGCAGGGTCTCTTTAAAAAAATGTTTGAACCCTCAGTCCTCTATGGTCACATCACATCATGCATCTGCCCATTTTTTCTTGAAACAATCTTTCCCGGCGATGGCTGGGCACACAGACACTGGCACTTTAAGCGAGAATTATGTGCAATATTTGTCTAGTAACTCTGAGCCCGTCTCTCCAGACTGGAATGCCAGTTGTTAAACCTCTTTACGGTCGCCAACAGGTGCCTGAACCAGGGGCTGCTGTATCAGCAGCGAGCGTGCGCCAGCCAATAAACCATCGTAACATATGGTGAAAAGTCCCGACCGCTGAGCTAATCTGGAAGGCAGTTACTTTCTGGTGATCCGAGGACCACGGAACAAAAATTGATCAATTACACAAATTAAGCCGAGCCCTTCAGGAATTTATTTTATTGGTCTGGACATCTGTTTCAGCATTGTCCATATCCAAAAATCAAACAGCGCTCCGGGCTGCCAAGTTAGGGGGAAGAAAATCGAGTAGCAATAAAACGACAACACAAAACCACTAAGTTAATATTACATCCATCTGCTGAATGTTATATAAATATGCAGTCCTTTTTTTATTTTTCCTTGGGAATACCATTTATTTTTACAGTGCCCAGTGTGACATTCTGAGCTGTTCGAAGCCGTTTATTGCGCAGCCACTATAAATGTTTCTTCAGAAATGCATTTATAATTGCCTTACGAGTCCTTGGTTAAGTGTCCTCGCCACCTGTCCTATTTTGTAATTAAAAACAGGATTTTTTTTTTTTCTTTCCTCTTTTAATTTTTTTTTTTTTCACCTCCTTTCGATTTTAAATACACGGGACAAAGACTGTAAAATAAGTGGCAGTGACAATATTTTTGCAAAACCGTATGTAAATGATTTAAGATGGAATGGTGGTGAATTTATAAGTGGAAATAATTATGTGGTTTTCAGAGCGGGCGAAATAAAACATTAACTTAAACAGATCGGCTATTGAAACCAGTCGAACTTGTGGTTAAAGGACCTCAATACCCCAAAATGAAAAAAAAAAATGCACTATGTGGAATGGCTGCTAGTAATTCAAGATAAAATAAATTTAGAATTTTTATCTCCCTGAAATTTCTGTGAAAAGTAAGAGATTTCTGCAATTTTTTTCCATTTTTGGAAATACTTTAGAGTTAATAGGGAAGTTGGCTTTTTAAGGATGCAAAGTACCACGGATGCAAAGGATGCAAAGTACCATGGACTTGTTCATTTAAAAAAAAAATGACCCCTCATTTTATGGAAAAAATAGATAGTGAAAAATAACAAAAATAACTACACATACAACAGAAAGAAAGTAAAAAAATACAAAGAACATTAAAAGAAATAAATTAACCACTTGACCTCCTTCGTGACCAGGGCATTTTTTGCTTATTCAGCACTGCGCAACTTTAACTGGCAATTGCGCGGTCATGCAACACCGTACACATATGACATTTTTATCATTTTTTTCACACAAATGAAGCTTTCATTGGGTGGTGTGTAATTACCACTGTTTTTTTTTTATTTTTTTGCTAAATAAATGAAAAAGGCCAAAAATTTGGAAAAAAATGCACCTTTCTTTCGTTTATGTTATAACATTTTGCAAATAAATTATATTTCTTAATGAATTTAATTTATATAGTTTTTTTTCACAAAAAACTGAGCTTTCATTTGGTGGCATTTAATCACCACTGGGTTTTTAAATTTTTTTGATAAAAAAAAATGAAAAAGGCCACAAATTTGGAAAAAAATGCGCCTTTCTTTGTTTATGTTATAACATTTTGCAAATAAATTATATTTCTTCATGAATTAAATTTATATAATTAAATTTATATAATTATTTTTCGCACAAATAGAGCTTTCTTTTGGTGGTATTTGATCACCACTGGGTGTTTTATTATTTATTATATAAATATTATATAAAAATTATATAATTTATTATATAAATTATTATATAAATGAAAAAAGACCAAAAGTTTTGAAAAAAACCCCCCAATATTTTCTACTTCCTGTTACAAAACATATCCAATAAAAAAAAAAAAATCAAAAACCGAATTTCTTCATAAAATTTAGGCCAACATGTATTCTGCTACATGTCTTTGGTAATAAAAAAATCCCAATAAGTATATATTAATTGGTTTGTGTGAAAGTTATAGCATCTACAAGCTATGGTATATATATTGGAAATTACGCAGCTATAGATGCTATACTGTAATGGCGGTGATCAGCGACTTATAGTGGGACTGTGATAGGGTGGTTGACAATCTGGTGCTAACGCTAACAGACACTGGCTGGGAGGGTTTCTAACTGACAATGACGTCACTAGTGACACCAACACAGTTATCAATGACACTGTACTAATGACACTGGCGGGAAAGGGTTAACCTCTAGGGGTATTAATGGGTCTAACTTTGTGCCTAACAATGTGTAAGGTGTACTGCTTTTACTTACTAATCTGGCTGTTTTTTCTCCCTGCTTTTCAGGTAGAAGAAACAGCCAGATCATTATTCTAATATACACAGAGTTCTGTGTGTTTGTAAACACAGGACTCTGTGTGTGATTGGATACAGCCGATTAGCAGGTTTCAGCCGAAATCATTGATTGAAATCTGCTGCCAAACTCGTCCTGTGTCCAAGGAAGTTACCCAGCACAGAATTATGTAATAAGGTACCATACTCCTTTTCAAAAGCACTGTAAAGCGCCTGCCGGATCTGGATCAAATAGATCACCTAAAACTCAAATTAAATGTATTCCCAGTAGCAGTGGTGGCTGGTGGTTTTTTTTTCCGGGTGGGGGCATCCACCTCCTAGGTGTCCATTTGGATCACTTCCTGATTGGCCGGAAGGAGGATCGGTGTGACAATAGCGAATATTCATTCGCTATTGTCACACAACTGGGTGGGCTCAGGGCGCAGTGCTCTGCGCCCCGAGCCCACCCTTTTTTGAAGCCTATTAGAGTCTCTGGCTGTAATCACGTGCTTAAAAAAAAAATCCCCCATTTGAATCCATGCGTCTGGCGCCCTGCATGTAGATTAGGGGGCTGGACGCATGGATGGGGCGCGGTGTCCGTGCGGCCCTAATGGACGGGTCGCCACTGCCAAGTAGACTTTCTGTCCTTAGTACAGATGTAATATATTTGCGCATGGTCTGTTTCTTATGCTGACTTTTCTTGATGTAGCAATTAGCCTTGAACTTTCACCTTCTGCTGGATGTTATTTGGCATTATCACTCAAACCTCTGCTGTGCACACCTTCCCGCATTTGTGGACTTTAAACACAGCCTTTAACCACTTGCTTACTGGGCACTTAAACCCCCCTCCTGTCCAGACCAATTTTCAGCTTTTAATGACAATTGCGCGGTCATACAACACTGTACTCAAATGAAATTTTTATCATTTTTTTCCCACAAATAGAGCTTTCTTTTGATGCTATTTGATCACCTCTACGGTTTTTAGTTTTTGTTAAAAAAAATTGAAAAAACAGAATTAAAAAAAAAAAATTATATTTTTTTAATATTTTGTTATAAAATTTTGCAAACAGGTAATTTTTCTCCTTTGTTGTTGTACGTTGATGAGGCGGCACTGATGGGCACCGATAGGTGGCAGTGGTGGGCACTGATGGGTGGCAGTGATGGGCACTAATGGGTGGCAGTGATGGGCACTGATTGCTTGAACTGATGGCAGCACTGCTAGGTGGCACTGATTGGCACCACTGGTGGGCATTGATAGGTGGCACTTGTGGGCATTGATAGGTGGCATTTGTGGGCATTGATAGGTGGCACTTGTAGGCATTGATAGCAGAGGCGGCTCTAGGCTTTGTGAGGCCTTAGGCAAAATTTAGACCCGAGGCCCCACTGACACCCATAATGGATAAAAAAAATTCAAGCAAGTAAAAATGGCTGCAGAAAGATGTGTGGATCTAGCACACAGGCGATCAGCACCACTTTCAGGGCACCCTCCTCATCCATCAGACATATGCAGCCAATACAACATCTGGGACCCAGCAAGGTGACAACCCCTCTAGGATTTTCCCCTGTGCCTTGGGAGAATGGGAAGGGGGTGTCACTGAATCATTCCATATCCACAGAGGAAGGAGAGTGGGGGTAGCCCAGCGCAGATAGAGAGAGAGAGAGAGGGGGGTGAGGTAGGTTGAGAGGGAGGGAGAGAGAGAGGAAGAGAGAGTAAGGGAGAGGGGGAGGGGGGAGAGAGGGAGGGAGAGGGAGGGAGAGAGGGAGGGGGGAGAGAGAGTGGGAGGATGAAAGAGGGAGAGTGAGGGAGAGGGGGAGAGACAGAGAGGGAGGGAGAGAGAGGGGGAGAGAGGAAGAGAGAGGGGGGAGAGAGGGAGAGAGAGGGGGGAGAGAGGGAGAGGGAGGGGGAGAGAGGGAGAGGGAGGGGTAGAGAGGGATTGGGGAGGGAGGGGGGAGAGGGAGGGGAGAGAGGGATTGGGGAGGGAGGGGGAGAGAGGGCAGGGTGGAGAGGGAGGGTAGAGAGGGAGGGGGAGAGAGGGAGGGGGAGGGAGAGAGGGAGGGAGGGGGAGAGAGAGGTAAGGAGAGGGAGGGAGGATGAGAGAGAGGGAGGTGGAGAGGGAGGGAGGGGGAGCGAGAGAGAGAGAGGGAGGAGGGAGGGTGAGGGAGGGAGAGGGGAAGAGAGTGAGGGAGAGGCAGGGAGAGAGGGAGGCAGGGAGAGAGGGAGGGGGAGAGAGGGAGGGGGAGAGGGAGGGAGGGGGAGAGGGAGGGAGGGGGAGAGGGAGGGAGGGGGAGAGGGAGGGAGAGAGAGAGAGAGGAAGAGAAAGTGAGGGTGAGCGAGGGAGGGTGAGAGGGAGAGAGAGAGAGTGAGGGATGGGGAAGGGGGAGAGAGAAGGAGGGGGAGAGAGGGAGGAGAGAGAGGGAGAGGAAGAGAGTGAGGGAGAGGCAGGGAGAGAGGGAGTGAAAGAGGGGGAGGGGGAGAGAGGGAGGGTGAGAGGGAGGGAGAGAAAGAGAGGGAGGGGAAGAGAGAGAGAGAGGGAGGGGAGAGAGAGAGTGAGGGAGGGTGAGGGAGGAAGAAAGAGTGAGGGAGGGAGGGGAGAGAGGGAGGGAGGGGAGAGAGGAAGGGAGGGTGAGAGGGAGGGAGGTTGAGAGAGAGGGAGGGAGGGAGTGAGAGAGGGGAAGAGAGAGAAAGGGAGAGAGAGAGAGGGGGGGAGAGAGAGAGGGAGGGGGAGAGAGAGAGGGAGGTTGAGAGAGAGGGAGGGAGGTTGAGAGAGAGGGGAGGGAGGGAGGGAGGAAGGGGAGAGAGAGATCTCTAGCCCTGTTCCTGTCTGCAGCCCCTCCTGTGTACCATGTCCCAGTGCCTGTCTGTGGGAAGCTGTGTGTGATGCTTGGTACGGTACCTTCCATGCCAGCAGGATGTTCGCGACGGTCAGCAGCAGGCAGGATCCATTCTCATTCTGGGTGGGGACAGTGTCCTGCTCCTTCCAGAGGATCTGTTTGCTTTGAGATGGAGTGGTCCCTGGTCACCTTTATCTTCCCCCTGTCCTCGTTTTTCGGCCCCAGTCAGCGTGTCCTCCAATCCTGAGAGGTCTTTAGAGCTCTTCTCCCTCCAGGACTATCAATCCTTGCAAGCCTCGCTGCTCAAATTGCCCGCCAGGCCCGGACTGGGACAAAAAATAGATTGAGCAGCCCATGATATCGGTCCCTTCCCCGCTCCCCAGCCTCAGAGACCCCCGCAGCAGCTGGAGTGAAAAGAGGGGGGAACCTAGCAGAGCTGCCCAGGGGTGAGGAGGCCAGAAAAGAGAACAGGGGTGGCGAAGAGCAGGGGAGTGAGGCTGAAAGCAGCAGAGGGAGGGGGGCAAGAGCAGTGGGGGAGTGGAGAGCAGGGGGGCGGGGAGCACTAGGGGGGTGCACTGGCAGGAGTGAAGAGCCTGGCAGGGGCAGAGAGCATGGGGGGGTGATGGAGAGCATAGGGGCCAGAGAGTACTGGGGGAGGGGCAGAAGAGCATAGGGAGGGTGGGGGTGGAGAGCACCGGGGCAGCTGGGTAGGACAGTGTGGTGGAGAGCATGGGGGGAGCCAGGGAGCACAGGGGGGTGGGGGATTTGGAAAGCACTGGGGGGGAGCTGGATAGCATAGTGGGGTGGAGAGCATGGAGGGGAGCCAGGGAGAAAAGTGGGGTCTGGAAAGCACAAGGGGGAGCTGGAGAGCACTGTGGGGGGAGTTGGAGAGCACGGGGGGAAATTGAAAACACAGCGGGAGCCAGGGAGCACAGGGGGCAGAGAGCACTGGAGGTGCAGGTAGAACTGGGAAGGGTTAGGGAGCACGCAGGGAAGAGAGAGATCTGGGGGGCTGGAGAGCACTGGGGTCGGAGAGCACTGGGGGGGGAGAGTATGGGGGGAGACAGGGAAGACCAGAGAGCACTGTGGGGGGATATCAGTGTGGGGGGAGCCAGGGAGCACAGAGCACTGGGGGGAGGTGGAGAGCAGTGGGGGGGGGGGGTGACTGGACAGCACAGTGGAGGGGGGAGCATGGGGGGATCCAGAGAACACAGAGAGGACCAGAGAGCACTGGGGGGCAGCTGGGAAGCAGTGGGAGGAACTAGACAGCACTGTGGGGGAGCCAGGGAGCACAGGAATTGGGGACTGGACAGCGCAGTGGGGGAGAGAACATGGGGGGAGCTGAGAATCAGTGGGGGGGACCGGACAGCACAGTGGGGGAGCCGGGGAGCCAGGGAGCACGGGGGACCAGAGAGCACTGGGGGGGAAGAGCCAGGGAGCAGAGGGGATATGCAGGGAGAACTGGGAGGAACCAGGGAGCACGGGGCAGTAAAAGAGTTCGATAGGAGGAGCTCTGGTGGATGGATTCCATCCCAGCACCTGCTGCAGCCTGGCCGACTGCCCAGGGAGAACGTGAGTGCCCGGTCGTGCCGCCCTCCTGTGTGCCTGGATAGGAGGAGCGGCGAGGACAGCTGCATATGAAGGAATTGATCTTTCCATATTCTTTCTGCAGCCAATGAACGCCCGCAGAAGAAGCGGTCATTCAGCGGCTGCAGGAGGAACATGAAAAGATCAATTCCTCCATATGCAGCTGTCCCCGCCGCTCCTCCTATCCAGGCACACAGGAGGGCGGCACGGCCGGGCACTCACGTTCTCTCTGGGTGGTCGGCCAGGCTGCAGCAGGCGCTGGGATGGGATCCATCTACCGGAGCTCCTCCTTCCCCTTCACAGACAGTCATAGGGCAGGGATAGTTTCTGCCGCCTGGCTCAACTCCTGACCCGAATAGGCTGCCGGCCAGATGCAGAGAGGCCAGATGAGCAGCGCGGGCTGAAGGAGTAGCCCGTGCTGGACTTGGACATGGATTTGCAGCCCGCCCGGTGTACTCTATGGCTGCCCGCACGGCTTTTACAGATGGCACATGGAGCCTGTTGGTCAGTCCAGTGATCGAACAGAGGCAAATTAGGCGGCCGCGAGGCCCCTGTGAATGCGAGGCCTTAGGCGGCAGCCTAATTTGCCTAATTAGAGAGCCGCCTCTGATTGATAGGTGGCACTGCTGGGCACTGGCAGGTGGCAATGACAGATGGCACTTGCAGGCACAGATGAGGCATTGTGCCTCCTTCCTCTTCGGGACCGATATCCTTTTGACATTAGCCGGTAAACGGCTTTTTATTCCGAGGAGAAAACGAAACCGATCACCGAGCTTTTGTTTACATCATGTGATCAGCTGTCATTGGCTGACAGCTGGTCACATGGTAAGGGGCCGGGACCGGCCCCTTACTCGGATCTGTGATCATCTGAGTCTCCGTGACTCGGTGACCACAGTGCGCACACCGCACGCCCTGCAGGGTGCGCACGGTGCGCGTGCACAGGGGAGGACATCCCATGACGGCCTCCCGGAAATTGAGGTCCACACTGTGGCAGTCATTCAGCTATGGCCCGGACCTCAAGTGGTTAAAGCAGTTCTAAAGTCTTATTTTTTATTTGACTAAAATAAAAAATATGTTATACTTAGCGGCTCTTTGTGCAAGGGTATTGCCACTTCTGGGGTTCCCCGCTGGTGCTGTCCGCTCCTCTCATTCTGTATCTGCCGCTATAGTAAACCATTTGATATGGGGGCAGATGTGCGGGCTCGCTCCTGAGCCAGACTTTGTGCATTCATAGATGCACATGGCCCCACCCCCACACTCCCTCCCCACAGGATTTGACTGACAGCAGCAGGAGCCAATGTTCATTTGCTATCGTAAAACACCTGGGTAGGTTCCGTTCACATTCTCTGCGCCCCGAGTCCACCCTATTTTGAAGCCTATTAGAATCTCTGGCTTTAATCAGGTGCTTCAAAAACAAACCCCCCCCCCATTGAAATCCATGCATCTGACGTCCTGAAAGGGGCCAGACGCATGGGTAGGGGGGCTGGCCATGGATAAGGGGGGCGGTGCCCATGCGCCCTTAATGGACGGGCCTCCCCTGCTGACCAACTGTCTGAGGACATACACTGGTTTAGCATCTGTCCTTTCTATTGTCCATGGCAACACAGAGGGTCTACTGACACTTGGCTTTATCTATTACCTTGACTTTCTGAAGATATAATGGAAGGGGTAGTAGTGTTGTTCATTTTAGTGTATTAGATGAAACTGAGTAGCCGCATGTTTTATACTCCCTTATGAGGGCAGGAGCTTCTGATTGTGCAAACAGTTTATCTCTACTGAGAAATGGAATTAACTGTGTTCCACTTTATCTGTGCCGCGCCTGCCTGGCGACCCGAGGACCTCTATCTATGTCTAATGTGAATGCTGTGACCTGACCTTCCTCTGGAACACTAATGAAAATCGTGTGCCTCTCTTCTCAGTGATCATTGAGGCTGACAGAACAAAAAACGACAAACATTTTCCAAATCCTTACTGCTGGCGGGGTCTGCGCTTGTTTAGAAGTTTCTATCAGAACAAGGGACAATGTAGCTGTTGGTACACATATACTTGTAAGACTGGCCACACGTTACCGACCAGGCTCTTTCTGGCACTTTTTATTTACAAGTTTAAATCCATGTTTTTTGCTAGAAAATTACTTATAACCCCCAAACATTACACTTTTTTTTTTTTAGCAGAGACCTTAGGGAATAAAATGGCGATCATTGCAATTTTTTTATGTCACACAGTATTTTTGGGAAAAAAACACTTTAATGATTTAAAAAAACAAAACATGGTTTCCCTAATTTTTTTTATAATGTGAAAGACGATGTTATCCCGAGTAAATAGATACCTAACATGTTCAGACCTAAAAATCTCCATAGGCGGTACTTTAAACGCCTTTACAGGTTACCTGTTTAGAGTTACACAGGAGGTGTTGTGCTGGAATTATTGCTCTCGCTCTAATGTTCACAGCGATACCTTACAAGTGTGATTCGAATACCATTTACATATGCGTGGACGACTTACGTATGCGTTCGCTTCTGCGCACGAGCACAGAGGGATGGGGGTGCTTTATTTTTTTTATTATAATTTATTTTTTTTTTATTTTTGCACTGACCCTTTAATTTATTTTTTGATCACTTTTTTACCTATTACAAGGAATTTAAACATCCCTTGTAAAAGAAATAAGGATGACAGGTCCTCTTTATGGAGAGATCTGGGGTCAACGAGACCCAAAATCTTTCTTACCTTTAAAAGCAAAAAATAAAAAAATATATATATTTTGGATTTTTTCCTTTAAAAATAAAAATAAAAAATTTCTTCCAGCCTGGACCGAAAGTGATGTCATGACATCTCTGGTCCTCCAAGGCCATAGAGTCGATCAAAGGAGGTTAACTGGTGTGCAGTCATGTAGGAAAGGAAAGGGGCCATCCCCAAACTGTTCCCACAAAGTTGGGAGCATGAAATTGTCCAAAATGTCTTGGTATGCAGACGCCTTAAGAGTTCCCTTCACTGGAACTAAGGGACCAAGCCCAACTCCTGAAAAACAACCCCTCACCATAATCCCCCCACCACCAAATGATTTGGACCAGTGCACAAAGCAAGGTCCATAAAGACATGGATGAGCGAGTTTGGGTTGGAGGAACTTGACTGGCCTGACCTCACCGCTGTGATGCCTTGTTAATCAATAGGCTTCAGCGTAACGCTCACACCGTACATATGGGCTGGTCAGTTACTGGGCAATTGATATTTCTGTGCTAGGAGCGTGCTAACTGCATGCTCCCAGCACAGAGACCGAGCTGTCGAGGACAGCTCTTGGACCTCACCAATGATCATAGTTGGCTAGACCGACTCCTAATCACAGTGGTCACATGGTTGCCAATCCTTTCTGCCCTCCGGGCATACCGAACTTTTTAAAGGGACACTAGGGCAGACAGGAGGGGCTTAAAAAGAGATGAGAGCTCCACCCACTGGTTGAATAGAAGACTACATGGTATTAATATGCAATATTTCCTATTTATCTTTGAAACTTTATATCTAAAAAAAAAATACATATACAACCACTACACATTTCCTTTAACTGTTCTGTAGCCCGTGATCACACTTCTTCAGAAGCTTAGTCCCTAAACCGTCGTTCACTAGGATAGCTTCTATGAGACATAAAATAAACCCAGTGAAATACTAAATACATTTTCTGAAAGAGATATGAGGAGTTCATGACTATTGTTTGTATAATAAAATATATGCTTAGCTGCTCACTGCCACAGGGAAAAACTGAAAGGAAAAATTCACTACAGAATCTTCCCCAAAATGTGCAATCTAACAAGTTTCTTGCTGCTGTTAAAGCTGCAGATTATTACTGAAACTCTTCTAGATCAATACTGTAACTTTTCCATTTTTGGATTTTATATTGGTACAAAAATATTATGCTAACCCTCAATTTCTACTTTAACTATAGCTTGCAACCTAACCTGTTATCTTTATGTCTTCATTTTATTCAGTCAAGCTGTTAACTCTTAGCTAGGGAAATTTGAATGTTTTCATTTTGACAAACTTTTGGAGAAAAGTGGGGGAATTTCAGTGAAATTTCACCATTTTAGAAAAATGCATTGGAGTCAATGGGGAAGGTGAAGTTCAGTTAGTTTTATAGTGTTTACATTTAACACATTAAAAAAAAATGAAAATAATAAACATTTTATGCTAACCTGCTCTGTGCAATAGTTTTGCACAGAATGCCCCCAAACCTCGTCTTCTGGGGTCCCCTGCCAGTGCTATCTGCTCCTCTTCTTTGTCTGCCCCCATAGGAAACTGCTTTCTATGGGGTAGACATGTGTGCTTGATCCCAAGCCGGGCTGTGTGCATCCTCAGACACACACAACACAGCTCAACCATGCCCCCTCACTCTTTCCTCTCAGCATTAGCATTAGAAGCCAATGGCTCCCGCTGCGGAGTAGAGGAAGAAGGGAGAGAAGAGATGCAGTAGTGCACAGACCTGGATCGATTAAGGACTCATACGTACTGTATTTAAGGGGAGGTGGGGGCAACAAATTGTTAATGTTTTTTTACCTTAATGCAGGGGAAAAAAATGTTTTGCTTCACAACCACTTTACGTTTTTAAAGGTGCGATGGGCCTTAAAGAGTAACTGCAGTCTGCTTGCATAAGTTGTAATAAAAACATCTTTGCCATGCTGAAGCTTCCCTCCAACCACTTTGCATATTATTTTATATATACTGTGATTCTGTACTTGCCAAATATTGGGCGGCACAGTGGTGTAGTGATTAGCACTTTTGCCTAGCAGTAAGAAGGGTCGCTGGTTCGAATCCCAACCACAACACTACCTGCCTGGAGTTTGCACGTTCTCCCTGTGCCTGCGTGGGTTTCCTCCCACACTCCAAAGACATGCTGGTAGGTTAATTAGACCCTGTCTAAAAATTGTCCCTAGTATGTATAAATGTGAGTTAGAGATCCTTAGATTGTAAGCTCCTTGAGGGTAGGGACTGATGTGAATGTACAATGTATATGTAAAGCGCTGCGTAAATTGATGGCGCTATATAAATACCTGAAATGAATAAATATGCTGCAGAAATCTCCCTCCACTAAGTCTGGCTACAGCCATTTTAACTGTGGGCAGCTGAATCTGCTGCCTGTTCACTTCCTGGATTTACACAGAGGCACACCTTAAGCCCTGCAGCTCTCATTGGCCCTCTTATGACTCATCCCCCCTCCCTTCCTGGCAAACTCGCATGAGAGTGAGGGAGAGAGCTGTGTATGATGTTATAAGCCTAGGCTTTTTATCAGACAAGAAACAGGAAGTGGGCTGTATCAGGTATTTACTGGCAGAAAAAAATGTTTTACTATCCAAAGTTAAAACAACAAGAGCAGAAGATTTAATAGATGGAAAGATGAAAAAAAGACTGAAGGTCCGTTACAATTATAGGTTACAGAAGCCCCTTTTAACTATTCTTTGGCCAAAAATAGCTCCTCCATTTTTTTTTATTACTGAAAGAAAACAGACAGGCACATAAAAGTTAAATATTTTTTAAGCAACTGCAAAAACAATATTTTAATACAAAAAAAAAATTACAGAAAACACTAAATAATATAATCTTCTCCTTATTACACCCCCCCCCCCCCCCCCAAAAAAAAATCTTCTAAATAATGAAAAAGGGGAGAACTTTTTTCTAAGTACATATCACCTAAGCAGCTCAATAAATGAAATTGGGTTTACGCTTTTGCAAATGTCTCCAATTTTCCAGCAGTTTCCAGCATTTTCTCTGCTCATCCCTACTGTCAACCCAAAGCCCAACCTTTTACCAATCTGAAAAAGACAACTCTTTTTTTGCCAAAAATAAATAAAAAATGTACTAAATGTAGATTTTGTTAAAAAAGTCCTTGCCAGTCGGTCTGGTAAAGTAGTAAAATAGATGTTGGTCTGGGGTAGGGATTCAGGAAAAAGTCCAAAGTAACGCAGTCATGGTCTGTAACAGGGGTGGACTGGGCAGGGGGCAATTGCCCCCCCCCCGGACCTCTTTGATGCCCCGTAAAAAGGCTGCAGGCTTCCGCCGCAGACATGCCCAAAAGCTTCCTGGTAAAGAGGAGTAAAAAGTGCAGGATGAGGACAAGGACAGAGCGCAGGTCGCCCCCCCCCCCCCCCCCGCACGGATGGTGTATGATCTCCTCCCCCTGCCAGGCCCAACTGAGCCACCCAGCCCCCCCCCCCTGCAGCCCCCGGCCATGTCCTGCTGGCCAGTTCGGGAACCTGGAGTCGGTGCAGCAGCCACTGTCCAGCCCGACCTGCCCGGTGAGCAGAGAGTACCTGGAGTGGAGCTTCAGCCTGGGTAGGGGATCGGGAGGAGGAAGGGAAGAGGGAGAGCGGGAGGGGGGCTGAATCGATGTACCATGGGCCTCTGGGTTGTGCTTGCCCCCTGGGCTAAAAGTTGCCAATCAGCCCCTGGGCTGTAAATGTAATGTTTCTGTGGATGAGAGATGGGGACATGACACTGTTTCAATTCACAGAGCCTTCTGTACACAGTAGTCACATCCATTCCCCTGCTCTGCATGGGCTGTCCATAGTGGAAACTTCAAGAGATTTAAAAAGAAAAAGCCTTGGAATTAGCAGGTATTATTCACCACATAGCTGAGCATCAAAAATATGATTTTACCTCCAGGTTTGCTATGGAGCAGAGTTAAAGTGGAACCATAACAGCCTGCAATGGAGTTCTCTGTGTACTGCCATATCTGATGCAGCAAATGGCTTACTGGTTTAATGCTGCCCAAACCTATTCCTGGCATGAGACGGATGCCAGTAATGAAGTCACAGGGATTTCTGTACCGCTTTAATCTGTACAATTTAACAGGCCTCTTGGCAGGTCTGCAACCTCCTTTGCTCTGTGCAACCTCCTTCTCATGCTTCTGTATGTGCAAAGATGACATGAGTTTAGAGAGGGCAATGAATGATCCACTAATTCAAAAGCTCTGCTATAGGACCATTTTGAGGATGAAGGTTTCAAAAACAATTAACTAGCGTGGCAGGCAGGTGCAGAAGGTGGAGGCATGAGGAAAAGTAGATCCACTCAGGGTGGGCTTCCAGATGTCAGTTTGAGAAAGTAAAATATACCTTTGTGACTGCAGAATATTTTATATGATAAGGGAAAGATTGTATCATGTAAAATATTTATGTTATAAGGTCTTGTGCTGTCTTTTTTTTTGTTGCAGTGCCTCACCCCCAGAAGCAGTTAGCCTATAACACCTCGAAAGCCGGTGTGGTGAAATTAACACAGACGCTGGGAACAGAATGGATTGACAGAGGAGTAAGGGTCAACTGCATCTCTCCGTAAGTGCCTGTCACAATAACGTGTTCTTCTGTGCTACTTTCACTATTATATAAATTACAGTTTTTCATATTCTGAAATGCGCAAAGTGGCTGTAAAATGACACATTTGCAGCCCGAAAGCTTAAGGGCTGAACTTCAGGCAAACAGCTAAAGCCACGGATGAAATACATGAGTGAACAAGATAGTCAAGGTATCTTTTCTACTTCAAGAAGATAGATGTGTAGGAGTCAGGTGGGGAACTTAGAAGTTTATATGAAAGGGATACCAAGCGTCACGGTGTTCAAGTGTCCAAGCAATGTTGATCGAAAGGTGACAGGTGAGTGACAGGTGTCCAACTTCTAGGAAGTATTGCGGATAAGCAATTCAGTAATTGAGCAAGTCTTCAGACATCTAATGGGCGATCTAAACTTGTTTTTTTGTCTGATGGGGTTTTGAGTTTTTGTCACAATGTTTGCTTTACTGGTAATAAAACAGACAGAAATATTTATCTTCCAAACTGAAAGCAGGGTTCTTGACTACAGGGGTCGTGAGTGTAGGTTGTGTTTTTACAGTCCCAACCATTTTCTGGGAAGCCACCAAAGGAAACCTCTATTTTATGTGAACAGCCTCACTAGAGCCAGTTAAATAATTTTATTTTCTCTGTTTTACTAAACAAATATATTTTGATATCCCATTATTGCTTAGATACAGGGGCGTTGCTAGGTCTACAAAAGATCTGGGGCTAGAGCCCATAGCAGCGTAGTAAAGAAAGTCATACGCTTGGGCGGGCATACACATGTATATAATATACGTGTGTGTGTATCCCCAGAGAGCCCCCCCATACATCAGAGTCCCCAGAGAGCCTTCCCCTTGCATCAGGGTCCCCAGAGAGCCCCCCCCTTGCATCAGGGTCCCCAGACAGCCCCTCTTACATTAGGGTCCCCAAAGAGCCTCCCCCTTAAATCAGGGTCCCCAGAGAGCCTCCCCCTTAAATCAGGGTCCCCAGAGAGCCCGCCACTTACATCAAGGTCCCCAGAGAGCCTCCCCTCCCCTTGGGGACCCCTGCAGAGACTCGGGGCTATGGGCCCCAGATTCGGGGCTATAGCCCAAAAAGCCACCCCCTAGTGACGCCACTGCTTAGATATGATTCTTTTAGTTGCTGTCAGCATCCCTGTTGGGGAAATTCAGACTCTGTCATGGTCTGGAGTCAGGCTCGGAGGCCAGTAGGTATAGCAGTGGAGAAGCACCCACCGACAAATAGGACAGGTGTTTGAGCAGGTCACCCTGACAGATACAGGTTCACCTGAGGTGCGGAGTTTAAGTACTAATCGCTATTCACCAGAGATCCTGATGGTGGAGAAGGATTTTGCTGCATGTTAGTACCAGGTTATGGTTCTCAGGATCGCTCCATCAGGAGGTGAGCAAGCTGGGGTCCAGTAGCAGATATAGCAGGTAGGGATCAAGCAGAAACGTAGTCAGGAAACAAGCCAAAAGGTTAGTAGCAAATGGTTGCAGGTTGGGATTGAGCAGAAGCGTAGTTGAGGAACAAGCCAAAAGTCGGTAAAGAATGGTAGCAAAGATACAGACAGCAGCAGGAGACATAAAACCCCAAAATTGGCTGGAGGGAGCACAATAATCTGGCAAACAGGAAGTGCAGCTTTCCAGGTGGCTCAGCAAGCAGAGTCATTGCCAGGCACAGCTGAGGCCCCAGGTTCAAGTCCAAGTCCTAACAGACTCTTTATTTGTCCTGGTGACCATCATCCTACAGAAAAAAATTATGGCAATTCCAAAATGTTAAATCTTTTGCCAGAAGAAGAGTAGAGAGGAAATCTTCTAATGAATAAATCATCATATTTATTCTCACTTTAGGTTTATATCTTTTTATTTTCTGTTGTGCTTACAAGATAGAAAGTAAAGGGAAATCTCCTAAATGGCATCCTCAGCTGTCCTTCTTTTGGTCTGATGTATAGACCTCTACAAAAAATATACTTTTTAATTTTCATCCAAGCTCTGGATTATTGCACTTGCTATTTTGAAAATCCAGTATAAAATAAAAGTAGTGATGGGTTTAACCAAACATGTTTTGCCTATTAGTTCTTCATGGTCCATGTAATTGGGATGTGTGGCAGGGGTGTGTCTTTTGCTTATATACTTTGTGCTAAAAGATGCCCCTCTATGTCATTTGGGAGGTATGACCTTTATTCTTCCCTTTCCTTTTACGTGTTCTTCTTGCTTACAGAGCATAGAGCAGGTACCGCTACCTATTCTTCATGATCTCTAGTTTTCTGTCATTTTAAAATAGTTTGTTTGGGTCAAGCCGAAACAAACGATTGTCTTGACTAGCGGATGTACCCACTGTGAGTGCTGTATAAACTGCATGTAGCATCAGCTACATACAGTATGCAGCTCTGTGTTCTGGCAGTGCAATGGGGACTTCCTGTCTGCTGGAGGAACAAAATCAGGTTAGACTGAGCGCTGCTCAGCCGTTCACAGGATGCAGTAATACAAGGCTTCCTCTTTTTGGCTAAGGTGGAGGGACGGGCGGATGACATCACAATCTCCACTTTAGCCAATCACATGCATGGTACTAATCTAGAAGATACAAAGCTTCCTGTAAATGGCTGAACAGCCCAACTCAATTTTGTTCTGGGAATGGGAAAGGAAATCCTGCTCCCAGAACACAGTGCTGCATTCTATATGTAGTTGATGTTACATACAGTTTATGCAGTGCTCACAGCAGGTGCATCTTTTAGTGAAGGTGGACCAGGTGGTCCAAACAAACTATTTTACAGCGGCAGAAAGCTGGAGTTAGGCCTTAAATAATTACCAGTATGTCCAAATGAAAGAATCTATGTCATGGTCAGCATGTAGGTAGCCTCCTCGCATACAGTTAACTGTGACAGGACAGTCTTGCTGGCTGAGAGGAGAAGTGGGACTACAATTGTATCTTACTTACTTTCTCATGCAGAAATGTCATATTATATTCAGAATGTGTTTGTGTTTTCATGGTGTTTTGTGAAATCCTGTTAAGACTGTAACGTTCTCTGAACATGACTCCAGCAGCCATCTTGGAGAAGCCTCATGTTCTGATTGGTGCCAAGTTCTCTCGAGATTTTGTCCACCATTTTCTGTTAGCTTCCATATAAAAGGGGGCCCAGCCACCATTTTGAGAGACATGTGTGTGGAATGAGTAAGGGAAAGGTATACTGCCTGTGAGGGAAAGCTAGGCCTTATTCAGGGAGAGTGTTCCAGCCTGCAGGGACAGAACAGGGATCCTCAGGAGTCCTGCCTATCAGCACTGCTGCTGTGCTTGTGATAGAAGATCATCTAAGACAGTGTTAAATCATCTCTGCTGCATCCGTGGAACCTGCTTATGGACTCCAGCCTATGGCAAGTAATCAAAATGTGCCTTGTATACCACTGATGTGCCTGAAGAGAGGAATAGTAACTACAGTGCCAGTTTACTGAGCTGCATTCTGTATCTTTGGTGAACGGACTGTGAATCTGTGCCTTATATGGTAATAACAGAACAGTTTACTCCACTTTTGTAAATATAATTTTCTACTGCTGCTTATCTGGCAATTAAAGTTACTTCATTTACAATACCACACAGTGTGTTTCCCTCTATATTACAGCCATGGTAATTCCCCTGCTTAAAAGCAGATTCTTTTATCACTAGTGGAAAGTACATGTGGGGTAAGGGAAATCTGAATCTCCAGTGAAGAAGAGCCCAGCTTTATGAGTTGGTGATAAGGAAACTGACCTCAAAAAGGCCTTACTTCTGAAAGCTCTTCACAAAAATATGCCCAGGAATTGGCTACCTTGTCTCAGCAGTTGGCAGCAGAGAGGACAGAACTCCTCCACCAGATCCTGCACTTCTCTGTGCAGCCGGAGAAAGGCTTGTCTCTGCCCCCCTTCCCTATTTCAGCAGTTGGCAGTAGAGAGGAGGACAAACTTCTTCTATAGATCCTGTACCTCTCTGTGCATCTGCAGCACCCCCTTATCTATACCGCCCCGGGGCTCAGCATTCAGCTGACTCCAGCCCGCCTCTGGTCCTCCTCCACACCCTGCACTTTCTGCTTCCCAGCTCCACCCCCAGCTTTTTCCCTGCAGCAGCACAAGGTAAGGTGGGTGCACTGTGATGTAAGGGAGGGTGGGGGGCTCTTAAAATCTGTTGTATGGGGTGGGGCTTTGGACATCTATTCTTACAGATACAACTGGCCCTTTGAGGGCAAACATAATGCTGATGCGTCTCACGATGAAATTGAGTTTGACACCCCTGCTATATACGGTCTGGTCTTAATTGCAGAGGACCTTAATAGTCTATCGTTACCTTTGGGGTGCTTTAGCCAGGATGGCATGTAGTTCCCCCCTTTGCATATTTGGTGTTTCTATTGGTGGCCTGGGCTTAGCTAGTTCCTTGCTTGTTGTCATCCCTCACTTTGACTACCCATGGAAATTCGAGCACAATCAGATGTAGCCACAATTCAATTACACTTAGGGTAGCAGATCTTCAGAGCACTGCCAACCTTGCAAACTTGTGCAGAAGGGAGAAAAGTTCAGGCAGATGCTACTGGCACAAGGAGACCAGTAGCAATGGGAAGAGTTTCTAATATTTCTACTAGGACTCTTGGCCGGTGGGCCAGTGGGTGGGTAAGATCATGACCAAGAATGGCTGAAACTATCATTTTGTGGGCTGCATTAGTTCCTTTTAAATTCAGAGCTATAGACTTTCTTGTAGAAAAAAAAAGCTAAGACAAGATTAGGAATCCTAATTACGAAGTTGTGCGTGGCTTCTTATTTCTTCTTCGAAGAAAGGTCTTCGTTTTTCCTTCTCTAAATGAAATTCTGGCGTGGGAAAGACATCGCTAATAGGTTGTTAGCGCAGCACAGTCAATACACCAGCACATTAGTACGCTGGCAATCTCTATGGATAACCTGGAAAGGCTTCAAATGAGTCTTGCCTGCGAAGATGCACAGTGGCATTCCTCCAAAGAGAAGAATATACAACCAAGGAATTTCTTCACTCTTACAGCAGCCAAAAATGCCGTTCTTATAATCACTCAGCGAGGGTGCTGAAAGCCTGCAGTCGACAATATTTAAAAAAAAAAAAAAAAAAAAAAAAAAAAAAAAAATATATATATATATATATATATATATATATATATATATATATATATATATATACAGTGGGGACGGCAAGTATTCAGACCCCCTTAAATTTTTCACTCTTTGTTATATTGCAGCCATTTGCTAAAATCATTTACGGTAAGTTCATTTTTTTCCTCATTAATGTACACACAGCACCCCATATTGACAGAAAAACAGTATTGTTGACATTTTTGCAGATTTATTAAAAAAGAAAAACTGAAATATTACATGGTCCTAAATATTCAGACCCTTTGCTCAGTATTTAGTAGAAGCCCCTTTTGATCTAATACAGCCATGAGTCTTTTTGGGAAAGATGCAATAAGTTTTTCACACCTGGATTTGGGGATCCTCTGCCATTCCTCCTTGCAGATCCTCTCCAGTTCTGTCAGGTTGGATGGTAAATGTTGGTGGACAGCCATTTTTAGGTCTCTCCAGCGATGCTCAATTGGGTTTAAGTCAACCACTGGCAGATACTCCATTAGGGGCGCAGGGGCGCTACCCCCCTAATACATGTCCCCCGGCCCCTAATCTACATGCAGGGTGCCGGACGCATGGAATTCAATGTTTTTTGTTTTTTTTAAGCACATGTTTAGAGCCTGAGGCCTCTAATTGGCTTCAAAAAAGGGTGGGCTCTGGGCGCAGAGCACTGCACCCTGAGCCCACCCAGTTGTGTGACAATAGCAAATTAATAGCCGCTATTGTTTTCCTGATTATCCTCCCGATTGACCGGGAGTCTTAGGACTGCAGTGACTCGGGGTGGGCGTGTCCTCCGTGCCTGGAGCTGGAGCCACAGCCGAAGGGGCATGTATCGGGCAGCAGCGGAGAACAGATTGGGAAGATAGTAGCCTGCCCTGCCCTGTGCACCCTCTTCATTGCCCTCATCATACCCAGCCTGGCCCGGTACATCAAGGTGAGCCCGGTATATGTGATGTATAATATCCACCCCCAGGGACACTGCAGGAGCTGTCAATGGTGGTGGGAATATATCCACATGTATGGGAAGGAGAGCCGGCCTCTGTGTGTGTGGTAAACAGTGGTGTCACTAGGGGGTGGCTACTGGGGCTATAGCCCCAAATCTGGGTCCCATAGCCCCGAGTCTCTTACCTAGGGTTGGCTCCAGGCTCCATCTGCTCAGCTGGTGGCCAGGGGAGGAACATGACTAGTTAATGTTATCAGGCACAAGGTCTTATCTATATTCAGCAGTTCCAACAATTTAATAATTGTCCTGACGTCCACTTCTGTACCAATCTGCCGAGCACTGTAATTGTTGGGAACAGCAGCCCCCCCAATGTAAGGGGGGCTCTCTGAGGGGACCCTGATGTAATGAGAGGGGCTTTGATGTAAGTGGGGATCCACACTCAGATATGTAACAATATTATATATATATACACACATATACACAGATACATACACACACATGTATATTATATACAGGTGTATGCCCACCCAAGCGTGTGACTTTCTTTACTTCGCTGCTATAGGCTCTAGCCCCAGATCTTTTGTAGACCTAGCAACGCCCCTGGTGGTAAATACGTGAACTGAGTGATGTATGGAGTGTATACCCTCGTGGTGTACAGTATATACCCCCCCTGTATTCCCGTCCGTCTTCCGCACGTGTGGGGGTGGTGTTAGTTTGTCACCCCCCCCCCAAATATTGAGCACGAGTCGCCACTATTTTTAACTGATTTTAAACGTCTTAAAGTGTTACTAAACCCACAACAGTAAAATCAATCTGTATATACAGACTTCTTTTACTGTGCCAAATCCATCTGCTGATAGCACAGAGCCCTAGGAGGCACTCTGCACATGCTCAGTTTGGTGTGTATTTTTTTTGTTGGGGAGGGTGCATGTGATCAACACAGGGCTGATCAACATTGTCCAGACAGAGTCAGGGGTCCTGCAGCCTCATAGGTCAGTCAGTGTACAATGAAAACTCCTCCTACAAGCTTTAACCAGTGCTCGGCCGGACACTGATAGAAGTCACAAGACTGCTGATGAGAAAAAGTATTTAGCAGTTTATATTTACTAAAATAATTTTATTTCCATGTTCTGTGTACTGTGGGAGACCAGATATAGTGAATGAAGGGTCCTGGGTTTAGTAACACTTTAACTACTTCAGGTCCGCCCTATAGCAGTTTTACTGCTACAGGCCGGCACCTGTGCGCTAGATCACACATACAGTATCTCACCAAAGTAAGTACACCCCCTCACATTTTTGTAAAAATGTATTATATCTTTTCATGTGACAACACTGAAGAAATGACACTTTGCTATAATGTAAAGTAGTGAGTGTTCAGCTTGTATAACAGTGTAAATTTGCTGTCCACTCAAAATAACTCAACACACATCCATTATGTCTAAACCTCTGGCAATAAAAGTGAGTACACCCCTAAGTAAAAATGTCCAAATTGAGCCCAAAGTGTCAATATTTAGACATGTACGAAGCAGTATTGGAAAGGAGGCGCAGTACATCCATGACAGGGTGCAAGGAACGTAGGGAGAGAACAGGTTAATAGTAGGAGGGGTTAAAGAATGAACTGCACTTACTGGATTGGTGAACAGAGTAGATGGGAGGAGAGTGAATTTGTTGCAGGAGCTGGGGGAGCAGAAGCAGCAGTCGGGGATAGCTAGACAGGAGGAACGTTCCCTCCCTCCCGCCCTAATATATGAGTTACAAAAAGATGGACTTCATTGTAGTGTCACAGTGGTTAGGTCCTTGGCGACAGGAGTATATATATATGGATATATATAATATAATATAATATAATATATATATATATATATATATATAAAAACAAATGAGGTATTGAAAAAACGTGTTGTGGTGTCTGTGGTCAGTTAGTGAGTCCTCGAGGCGAGTTGGCGGCTGGGGACAGATGCTAACAATTAGGGATTACAGGCTCAAAAAGTTAAAGGGGGTCGTCAGGGACCAGCAACCAAAATTACTGGGATTCGAGATAAAATATTTTGAATATTTTAAGTTGTTTTTAAAAATTGGAAATAAAAGTTTACAGTTTTTGGTTTTGTTAATAAAGGCCAATAAGGCCATTTACATCCAAGCAGGTGTCAGTGTCATTATTTAGTAGTAGCATAAGGCATTATACATGTATTGGTGGGGCAGTAAGTTATCTGGCTACCCTAGTCATGTCTGGCCACCATTATTTTCCAGCACTGCCTTAACCCTCTTGGGCATGGAGTTCACCAGAGCTTCACAGGTTGCCACTGGAGTCTTCTTCCACTCCTCCATGATGACATCACAGGGCTGGTGGATGTTAGAGACCTTGCGCTCCTCCACCGTCCATTTGAGGATGCCCCACAGATGCTCAAAAGGGTTTAGGTCTGGAGACATGCTTGGCCAGTTTATCACCTTTACCCTCAGCTTCTTTAGCAAGGCAGTGGTCGTCTTGGAGGTGTGTTTGGTGGTCGTTATCATGTTGAATACTGCCCTGTGGCCCAGTCTCCGAAGGGAGGGGATCGTGCTCTGCTTCAGTATGTCACAGTACATGTTGGCATTCATGGTTCCCTCAAGGAACTGTAGCACCCCAGTGCCGGTGTTCTGTCGAGAAGTGCCCCCCATATTATAGTGCCCGCGCATACGCAGGAGGGAGTCGCACTTCAGCTGATTTGCTGATCAGCTGAAGTGACGTGACCAGGGCGTAAGTGCACATCGTAGGAGGCATCCCTCGATGGGAGATACCATTTCACGGCCACAATTGAAACCTATACAAACAGCGGGGGGAGACCGTAGTTCTCACATTGTGCCTCGCTGTTGCGGGGTGGCTTTACAGTGTGCTGATGGTCCGGTTGAACGGCTGGTTTTGCCTGTGTGAAAGGGCAGGTTGCAACACAGACAAAACCAGCTCTTCAATACAGCCACTAGCTGCCCTCCAGCAGCAGCGATGCACAATCTGAGAACTATGGTCTCCCCCACATTATATAGGTTTAAATTGTGTCTGTGAAATGGTATCTCCCATCGAGAGATACCTCCTACGTTGTGCGCATCCGCCCTGTTACGTCAGCCCAGCTGATCGGCAAATCAGCTGCTGTGCTGTTCCGTACTGCGCATGCGCAGTACATACTGGGCACTTCTCGACAGAACATCGGCAGCACTCATGCAGCCCCAGACCATGACACTCTCACCACCATGCTTGGCTGTAGGCAAAACACACTTGTCTTTGTACTCCTCACCTGGTTGCCGCCACACACGCTTGACACCATCTGAACCAAATAAGTGTATCTTGGTCTTATTAGACCACAGCACATGGTTCCAGTAATCCATGTCCTTAGTCTGCTTGTCTTCAGCAAACTGTTTGTGGGCTTTTTTGTGCATCATCTTTAGAAGAGGCTTCCTTCTGGGACGACAGCCATGCAGACCAATTTGATGCAGGATGTGGCGTATGGTCTGAGCACTGACAGGCTGACCCCCACCCCTTCAACCTCTGCAGCAATGCTGGCAACACTCATATGTCTATTTCCCAAAGACAACCTCTGGATATGACGTTGAGCACGTGCACTCAACTACTTTGGTTAACCATGGCAAGGCCTGTTCTGAGTGGAACCTTTCCTGTTAAACCGCTGTATGGTCTTGGACACCATGCTGCAGTTCAGTTTCAGGGTCTTGGCAATCTTCTTATAGCCTAGGCCATCTTTATGTAGAGCAACAATTCTTTTTTTCAAACACTCAGAGAGTTCTTTGCCATGAGGTGCCATGTTGAACTTCAGTGACCATTATGAGAGAGTGAGAGCAATAACTCCAAATTTAACACACCTGCTCCCCATTCACACCTGAGACCTTGCAACACTAATGAGTCACATGACACCGGGGAGGGAAAATCACTAATTGGGCTCAATTTGGACATTTTTACTTAGGGGTGTACTCACTTTTGTTGCCAGCGGTTTAGACATTAATAGCTGTGTGTTGAGTTATTTTGAGGGGACAGCAAATTTACACTGTTATACAAGCTGTACACTCACTACTTTACATTGTAGCAAAGTGTCATTTCTTCAGTGTTGTCACATGAAAAGATATAATACATTTTTACAAAAATGTTAGGGGTGTACTCACTTTTGTGAGATACTGTGTATATATATATATATATATATATATATATATATATATATATATATATATATATATACGCAATTCTGGGTGGGGGGCAAGCATGCGCTCCGCCATCGACTCACTCCTGCTGTGATCACACACAGCTGGATTCCAGCGGCGGGTACCGGGGACTCGATGTCTGCCAGCACCCGCCGATGATCGAGCAGAGAGGCAGAGCGGCGGTCTGCCTATGTAAACAAGGCAGATTGCTGTACTGATAGAAGGGAAGGCATGGATCCTATGTTCCTGCAAAGCAAGGACAAGAATCCTTGTCTTTCCCTAGTAAAAGCATCTCCCACAGTTTAGTAAAACACTGGCTAGGCAAACAATTAACCCTTTGATCACTTCTGATGTTTACCTCTTCGCAGCCAGTGTCATTAGTACAGTGACAGTGCATATTTTTTAGCACTGCATTAGTGTCACTGGTCCCCAAAAAGTGTCAGTTAGTGTCAGAATGTCCACTGCAATATCTCAGTCCCACTATAAGTCGCTGATCGCTGCCATTACTATTAAAAAATAAATAAATGAATAAATAAAAATATCCTATAGTTTGTAGATGCTATAACTTTTGTGCAAACCAATCAATATATGCTTATTGGGATTTTTTTACCAAAAACATGTAGCAGAATACATAATGGCCTAAATTTATGAAAAATTTCCAATTTTTTTATTAGATGGGTTTTATAGCAGAAAGTAAAAAATATTGCAGAGCTGTTGGTCTTGGTGCTGTCAGGACCTTAGACTACTGGAGTACTAAATGCTAACTGGTATCCCCCAGAGCTCCTGGTGGCAGAGATGGGTATTGCTGCATGTTAGTAAGTGGTCAAGGTCCTCAGGATCACCCCAAATGTGGTTAGCAAGCCAGGGGCCAGTAGCAGATAAAGCAAGTAGGGATCAAGCAGAAGCGTAGTCAGTAAACATGCCAAAGGTCAGTAAGAAATGGTTGCAGGTTGGAATTAAGCAGAAGCTTAGTCAAGGAACAAGCCAAAAGTAACAAGTGGTAGTGGAGATATGGGTGGCAGCAGGAGGGACAAGAGCAAGATATGGACTTGAGAGAGCACAAAAATCTGGCAAATAGGAAGTGCAAAGGCATGGCTTAAAGAGAAAGTTCATGGGAGGAGCACATGGTTCAAGGTTCAGCAGAAATAAAGCACAAGGCAGGATTGTCCAATGGATCAGACAGGGAGCTCAACAAGAAGAGACATTACCAGATGCAGCAGACATCGCAGGGTCAGACCCGGGTCCTGGCAAAAACTGTTCAGAGCTCAAATGCTACTTGTGATCATCCTTGCAAACAGCAGACCCACTCAGTGAAGTCCAGGGTGGCTCTGGTAACACAGGTGGACAGCTGGAGGGATCTAAGAACAAAGTTCCACCCCACTGGAACTGAAGTACTTTGGTAGCAATTGGATGGTGCTCCAGTTGGTTGGATCACCAGGATATATGGTATTAGCTTATGGCTCAGCTGCCTGCACATTGGTTCTGGTAGTGGAGGGCTACCTCTGCCCTATCAGTTGTGACCTCTCTGAGTTGTTTAGGGAGGGAAGCAGAGAAATGTATCTTCCTTAGGTATGCCCAGCACCCAGGAAGTTGCGGGAAAAACAATTAAAGGGGGTCTGCACCTGTATCTGGCCATGGTGAGTAAATCGGCACTCCGCTACAACAGAAAAGTGAATGTGGTTTAGTAGATATGGACATCATCTCTAGCTGATGACATCACATGCACAGTACTGTCTTCTGCTGGTGACTCCCCTGCTCATGACGTCATTACGGCCTGACCATTGAAGTGGCTGGAGGATGAGAAAGTCTGTCATAATGTGCTAATATGTGGCGTGTACTAGCACATTATGGCAATAACTTGCAGGGGGCCCTGTCTTTTCACTATCCAGTCAAAGGCAGAGGTTGGGTAGGAGACTTGTAAGTGAAAGGGAAACTGCAACAGATCAAATTCAGTTCTTCTGCCTTGCCAGACGGGGCTGTGCTGTGTGGTGGAGCTGTGTAAATCTTAGGATTGGAAGGACGGAAACACAAATCTTAAGGAGTCGTTCAGCTTTAAGCCGTAGGTGACAATGATCACAGAGCACTCCTCGCTGTCCGATCCTTTTGTTACAAACCACAAAAAAAGTTAGCAGCTTTACAGAGCGGAGGAGCTTTTACTGTAAGATAAAGCCTTCCAAGGGGAGCTTACAATCGACTTGCCGCTGACATTGACTCTGTGACATGACATTGCGGGGATGATCACTGGAGCGGGAAGCAGGTTTTGTACTGATCCATTGAAATGATGTGTGGATGAGGCCAAAAAATTTTCCTTGGCCTATTAAGCTTTAAATTGGCTTGCAAATGAAAATGAATGTGGATTTCTCAGAGTGACATTCGGGAGGTTTTCAGATTCATTGTGCCGTGGGAGACAAAGAACAAAACATCAAGCAAGGATGATTTAAAGACATTTAAAGAAGACATAAAGAAGGGAATTTAAACAGAGAACCTGTCCACGAGCCTCCCTCCGCCGCTGATTGACAGGCCTCTCAGGCACTGATACATAGGCTGTCATCGCTTATCCTCCCTCTGAAAATGCTAGCTGTGTGGCTGTCCGCTCTGCCTTCATTGCTGAGTCTCTAAACCATAGAACAATTAGTTCATGCCTACAATTGGTAGACAATCTTTCTTGGGTATGCTGCTTTGGGCTGAGATAATGTTAATTTACATTGTATTTTGGAACTAGGAGCGCACCCCTGTGTGTGCCTGTGTGTGTATTCGTGTGTTTTGGGGGGTTTGGAGTGCACACAACAAAGAACTATCCTTAGAATGATTGGGGGGGCTGGGGATATGTGCTAGGGCTCACTATCAGAGGGTATCAGACTATCAGATTTGTGCTAGGATCTATAATAACAATCTGATTTGTGCTAGGATCCATCCCCCCTCCTCCCCTAGCGCATATCCTCTCCCCTCTCCAAATCAAAGAGATGCTGAGAGAGGGGGCAATTGTGGCGCCTGGAAGCCTTGGCACGAGATGCAGGGCAATTGCCCCAGGTGCCTGAGTTAGTGTCCCCCCCCCGCCAGGCAAGTTAGTGGAGCCAGGTGCTGGGCTCCAGGACTTAGGACTGGTTCACACCATGGAGTGCATAGGAACGCGCTGTGCGTCCTTGTGCGATTTTATTTGAATGAGCTGAAATTGCGCCAGACTGCACCAAAAGTAGTTCATGCACTTCTTTAAAAAACGCACAACAACTTGATCACATGATATTACTGTACCATGGGATCCAGTGCAGACAAATGCACTGCATTTGCGATCTACATTTGGGGTGTTAAGTTAACAAATTTTTGTGCCGGGGGGATTTGGAGACGGGAAATTGGGGGGTTGTGCTGGGACAAAGGATTTGAGGGGCGGGGGTGGAAGAGGATTTATTCTGAGAGGGGTACTAGGGGGAGAAGGATTTGTACTAATGGGCGGTAAGCGTGTAAATTAGTCTTGGATTTTTTTCTTTGGAGGAGAGGGAGTGTGTTTTTTTTTTAGCTTAAAGGGTAATGTGTGAGGGGGGGGGGGGGAAGTATAGCTTGGGATAGGTTGGGGGGGGATTTTGACCTCTTCTTACTTCTACTCTTATTTTTTTGTACTCCTGACTCTTGCTATGCATTCCACATTCCTGTCCCCTGGATTCTATGCATTACGCACTCCTGTCCCCTGCATTCTGTGCTCTGTGCATTACACTCCTGTAACCTGCATTCTGTGCATTACATACTCCTGTCCCCTGCATTCTGTCCATTAGATACTCCTGCCCCCTGCATTCTGTGCATTACACACTCCTGTCCCCTGCATTCTGTGCATTACACTCCCGTCTCCAGCATTCTGTGCATTACAGTCCTGTCCCCTGCATTTTGTCCATTAGATACTCCTGCCCTCTGCATTCTGTGCATTACACTCCCATCCCCTGCATTCTGTGCCCTACACTCCCGTCCCTGCATTCTGTGCATTACACTTCTGTCCCCTGCATTCTGTGCCCTTCACTCCCGTCCCCTCCATACTGTGCATTACACTCCTGTCCCCTGCATTTTGTGAATGACACTCCCGCCCCCTGCATTCTGTGCGTTACACTCCTGTTCCCTGCATTATGTGCATTACATACTCCTGTCCCCTGCATTCTGTGCATTACACTCCTGTCCCCTGCATTCTGTGCTTTACACTGCCATTCCCTGCATTCTGTGCATTGCACTCCTGTCCCCTGCATTCTGTGTATTACGTACTCCTGTCCCCTGCATTCTGTGCCTTACCTTCCTATCCCCTGCATTCTGTGCATTACACTCCTGTCCCCTGCATTCTGTGCATTACACTCCTGTCCCCTGCATTCTATGCATTACACACTCCTGTCCCCTGCATTCTGTACCTTACACTCATGTCCCCTGCATTCTGTGCATTACATACTCCTGTCCCCTGCATTCTGTGCCTTACACTCCTGTCCCCTGCATTATATACATTACCTACTGCTGTCCCCTGCATTCTGTGCATTACACTCCCATCTCCTGCATTCTGTGCCTTACACTCCTGTCCCCTGCATTCTGTGCATTACATACTCCTGTCCCCTGCATTCTGTGCATTACACTTCCATCCCCTGCATTCTCTGCATTACACTCCCATCCCCTGCATTCTGTGAATTACACTCCCATTCCTTGCATTCTGTGCATTACACTCCCACCCCCTTCATTCTGTGCATTACACTCCTATCCCCTGCATTCTGTGCATTACACTCCCATCCCCTGCATTCTGCGCATTGCACTCTCGTCCCCTGCATTCTGTGCGTTACATACTCCTCGCCTCTGCATTTGGTGCATTCAACTCCTGTCCCCTGCATTCTGCACATTACATACTCCTGACCCCTGCATTCTGTGCATTCAACTCCTGTCCCCTGCATTCTGCACATTACATACTCCTGTCCCCTGCATTCTGTGCATTAAACTCCTGTCCCCTACATTCTGTGCAGTACATACTCCTGTCCCCTGCATTTTGAGCATTATGTCCTACTGCACTAAACCCGGCACTGACTACAGTCCTCTGTGCATTACATACTCCTGATCCTTGAACACAGCCTGGACCCCTGCTGTCTGCGTTATGATTTCCAAACCCCACACTGACTGCAGCCTCTCCCCAACCCCTGTGCTCTGCATTACAGACACCTGCAGTATATACACTTCACTCTACATTAAATACTTCTCACCAAAGCGTTCATTGTTTCAACATTTGCTGTTTGCTCTGCAGTCCCTGACTATTTTAATGAAGCTTTTCTTTAAGGTAGGCTCAGAAAAAGCAATTAAAGCATATTTTATAGGTACAAGGAAGCCTGGATTTTGTTTAACCACGACACTTAAGCTCCTCCCACTATTAAGAGTTTGGCTACATCCACATATTGCTCTGGTGCAACGCATGCGCCACAAGTCACTTCCTCCAGGTGTCCCTCATTCTGAAGTTCAAAATTTGGGAAGTATGCACAGTGACAGCTGAAACCGTAGGCTGCAGCTGTCACAGTGCAATACAGAGTATAAAAAAAGCTAAAATAAAAAATAAAAAAGAGATTAAAACTGTTATCTGCAAAATTGCCAAAATGCATGTTTAAACATTATGTCCATTTGTCAGCTTCTAATAAAAAAAATAATTGTAATGTTAATGTAATGCTTCCTCCACTAGGGTGACAACACTGATTCCCTTGCAGTGAAATCATTGCAACGCGGTCACCCTACTAGGTCTAGAGGACTGTGTGCTTTTGAAGGCCTGAAAGAGGGCAATGGTGCTGTCACTGCTGATAACCCTCCTACTCACTGCAGGACATGCTCAGCTCCACCCCCAGGCTTTGTGATTGGCTGCATGGCCTGCCTTGGTAGGATGTGATGTAGTACACCCCCTTGGTTTCCTCCTTACGACTTCCCTGTGCAGGGAAGGGGACAAGAATGTTTGGATAGGGGGGAACTTTCAGGGTAAAAACGTTTCCATAAAGGGAATTTAAAGATCAGCTCTGGGTGGGTAGCCATAGGTTGAACCACGCCTGCATGTGTCCTCATTTTCTAAGTTCACTGATCCATTACTTTGTTTGGACATCGCTAGCAAATGGATGATGTGAACACTATATTCAGCACATTTCAATGAGAAGCAAATTTAAGCCATTATCTGGCACTGCCTGGCAAAACAATACATTATTCAATGGGTAGAACGTAGCAGATGGGTTTAGCACTTTTGGATAGAAATGGGAAAAATTATGTTAACTGATGCAGTTCTGTCCAAACCTCTACATCCGTCCACTGCATGGAAATACAGGGACTAGGAGTACTCCGGGTTGGGCATTAGCAACATCTAAAGATATTTTTTAAATTATGCATACTTTAAGGAGGAACTCCATAAAAACCCAAGCTACCCTTAACCCTTCAGTACTGGGACAGGTAAGGAGTGTGCACTGCATTTGCATGGCCAATTGCTTGCTTTCTAGCAGCTAGAATGAAGTTACACATGCACAGGGTAAAGCATCTGCTGGTTGCCAGCCACTGGCCTGGAGCATGTAGTGAGGGGGTACCCCACCCTACCACCAACCCCACCACCCCTGTTCCCAGGGCAGCTTCCCCTCCTGCCCATCCCTTGTCCCAGCCCTCCTCCCCTGTTTCCCTAAAGCTCCTACTGGTCAGTCCCATGATATCACAGCTCCTGTGTCTTCCTGTACTATGCCCTTACTTCTCCACTGCATGGTGCTCACCTGATGACATGTGAGCATTGTTTGGTGCAATAGTACTATAAAGCCTAGTGGTGATGATGCACCCCCAGGGGGGTGTCTCCAGGACAGCCTGGACTCAGTGGTAATGGGTTGAATGGCGCTGGCTGCCATTCACATCAGAAGACTGACTAGTGGTAGAATGGAAAGTACTGCGGGGACAGCTCCAGTTTTAAGGTGAATATACAGTATATATTTATTTTTTATCTTTTGGCCTCATTCATACCAGCACATAAGGTTGTAGAGCAGGAGTGTCAGACTCAGTTTTATTGCGGGCCGCATCAGCATTATGTTTGCCCGCAAACATAAGGACCGGATTTATCTAAGACTAGATGTCCAGAGCATCCTCCCTTACATCAGAAGGCAAGAGTCCCCAACCCTCCCTAACATCACAGTTACCTTTTGCTGCCGCTGAGAAGAAACTGGGGGAAGAGCTGGGAAGCAGGAAGTACCGGGTCTGGAGGAGGACCAGAGAAAGGCTGGAGTTAGCTCCTGGATCTGCTGAATGCTGAGACCAGGGGAGGCAGAGACAAGGGGGTGCTGTGGTTGTCCTCCTCTCTGCTGCTGACTGCTGAGATGGGGGGGAAGGGGTCAGAGACGAGCCTCGGAGAAGTGCAGGATCTTGCGGAGGAGTGCTGTCATCCTGCCGACTGCTGAGACAAGGTGAGGGTGGAGATGAAGGAGGTGCAGCAACTGCAGGAGACGTGTGAGGGCCACATAAAAGGACCTGGGGGGGGGGGGGGGCTGAATACGGCCCTCAGCCTTGTGTTTGACACATGTGCTGTAGAGGGTGATGAAGGTGTGCATTTATGTGGTTGGCAGCTTTCCAGGAAAGACAGGTGCCATCTGTACAAGCCAATGATAGGCTGTGGCTGTACAGCCCTTTGCACTCGTGTGCATACCCAAAATGTTTTTTTCGTTTGTGATAGAATGGGGAGGTGTTAGAAACCCGGTCAGGTTTTACCAAACAAGAAGTGAGGGAAAATCTGCAACAGACCACAAACAACAATACAATTCTGACAGAGGTTATAGCATTCCTCTACTTAACATTTCTGCTTTTGTCTGTGTTGCTGTTAAGCCGCGTACACACGAGCGGAATGTCCGACAGAAAAAGTCAGACGGAAGCTTCTCATCGTCTAATCCGATCGTGTGTATGCCTCATCGGACTTTTTTTTTCGAACATTCTGACGGACCTAGAAATGGAACATGTTCTAAATATTTCCGACGGAACCAATTCCTATCGGGAAAAGCGATCGTCTGTATGCTGTTCCGACGGACCAAAAAGGACGCATGCTCAGAAGCTAGTACGAGACGGAAGCTATTGGCTACTGGCTATTGAACTTCCTTTTTCTAGTCCCGTCGTACTTGTTGTACGTCACCGCGTTCTGGACGGTCAGACTTTGGTGTGACCGTGCGTATTCAAGACCGCTTGAGTGGAATTCCGTCGGAGTTCCATCAGAGAAACCTTCGGAGTTTATTCCCACGGCAGAACCGGTCGTGTGTACGCGGCATTAGAGAGATTTCCCTCTCACTTTCTGTCCTGGGGACAACCTTTGTACCAAACAGGAAGTGAAAGAATTTTTGAAACGGAGCCTCCAGTGACAGTGAAACCTGATCCTTCCCTACTATATCCAAAACTAAAACAAAGGATGCAGATACCCTTTGATGGGCTACTTATTTTTTCTTTTCTTTTTTTGTTGGATAGACTGGAGGATGTCCACCAGCACTATAGTTTGACCTAGAGATTATGCTGGACCAGTAGAATGGTTCATAGTCAATATTAGGTGGATCCGCGGGTGAATGATGGTGTTGATCTCTCTTTGGAGACATGGGCTTCTACCTTGGTGGTAGGACAGAGCTGTCTGTTGCTGGTTATTCTGGACACCGGGCACTCCTTTCAACTTACTCAAGACACACACCTCCCAACATTTTGAGATGGGAATGAGGGACACCTCCTAGCAAACGTATGTAGGGATAGGACACGGCCCCTGCCACACCCCATTAAAGGAGACTTAACTGACAAAAAGGTTAATTAAATCCACAAGGGCTTTTTTTTACCACTATTATTCCTTTATGTTGACTTTTAAGATTTACCAATGCAGCAATTTAGAATTTTGATGAAAGGTTTAGCACTGGGAAACACTTTTTGAAAGATAAAACATGCATTTTATATACATCTATATAGATCAGACCAAAATGAGGGACAAATGAGGAGGAAAGAGGGACAGAGGGACATTGCTCCAAATCAGGGACAGTCCCTCGAAATCAGGGACAGTTGGGAGCTTTGAAGACACCATCACATAGGACACTTCTGTACCATCCCTTGTGCTGAATTTTTAAAAGACATTATTTAAAGCGGGGGTCCACCTAAACCGCCAAAAAAAAATAATAATTAAAGCCAGCAGCTACAAATACTGCAGCTGCTGACTTTTAATAAATGGCCACTTACCTGTCCCAGGGTCCAGCGATGTTGGCAGGCGACGCCGAGAACCCGCTCGGTTCTTGGCAGCTGCCGCCGCCATCCTAGGTGAGGGAATCAGGAAGTGAAGCATTGCGGCTCCACTTCCCGGTTCCCTACTGCGCATGCGCGAGTTGCGCTGCGCATCGTAACTGGTCCGCGCTATCTCCTGGGAGCTGTGTATTTCCCAGGAGACAGCGCGGAGGGACAGGAAGAGGCATAGACTCCCATGGGAGTCTATGCCAGAAGTGGGTGCAAATATCTGTCTTAGACAGGTATCTGCACCCCCCTCCCCCCTGAAAGGTACCAAATGTGACACCAGAGGGGGGGAGGGTTCCGAAAAGCGGAAGTTCCATTTTTGTGTGGAACTCCGCTTTAAGTGAGCTAAGACTTTAAATGTCCACTTTGAGATGTTTCATATAAGGCTTCATTCCTCAGCAATGCCACAATTAGTGCGATCAATAAAAAAAAAAAAAACCTAAACATATAAAATAACCGCGACGGTAATGTATGTCTAGGCCCAACAGGCCTCTCTATAGTTCCCCCAGCAATTTCAAGGTGAAATCCATCAGCATCTAGAACAGAACTATCTCAACCTTGTTGGAAAGCCCCGCGGTGATGGTCTAAATTAAAAGGAAGATAATTTTCTAGAGAGAGAAAGAGAGAGAGAGCGGAGAGAAAATACACCCCCCCACACTTTTTCCTCGTATACTTGTTCATTTCATATTTGTCGCCAGTTTGTTTGCTAATTTTCATTTGCAAGCGTCACGTCATCCAGCGAACCGGGCGCCTCAATGGGCTGCTGATTTCTCTGAAATGACAGGCTGTAAATATGCATAAAAAAAGCCTTGCAATTAGCGAGTGTGTGGTTGGGCTATGCCTGATTTCATTGGCAAGTTTACCCACTGCGTTGATAAGCTACATTATCTAGAAAATTGGCCGGTGAAAAACAGCACCTCTGATTGCCAGGAAAAGTTTCAGATAACAGGGTGCTGAAGGGAATTATAATTGAGGTTGAATATGTTAACCGGGGTGTCACAAGCTCCTTAGAAGCGTTAATTCATCAGCATGTTAGAATTTTTATTAACATTTGGAGAGCGTCCTTGCCACGCTAATGAGCTACAATTGGCAGTTCGGATTTTAGTTACTGTCATCTATAAAGAAGTTAAATATAATTCCTTCAGCGGCGACAATATGTAAATGTATTTGTTCTGGGGCTACGTAAAAAAATAAAAATAAAAATTACGCATTGCACACAACAAGCTTAAAAAAAATAAAATAATAAATGCGATCCAGAGAGCAGTGTCAGTTAAATCACAGGAGAGGTTGCGGACGACAGGCTTGAGTTTATTGTGTCCGCGGCTCCTTAATCAAATGGTATGCTAATGCTATTTGTACATTTTAATGGGGAAATCATTGTTTTAATCGAGGTTGTCGAGGCTGCAGGGGTTGCTTGCTTGATGATGTGATGTGAATTTCCTATTGGGCTTTGGAGGCTCGTGTTTGATTATATCCTAACTGCTTCAGGGCAAGGGCAAAGCCGTGTTTCTCTGGTCAGTGGGCAAATGACTTGTATACGGTTTGACTTGGACTCCCCTTCCTTTATGGAAGGAATTTTAAAGGCATATTAAAGGGTTTGATACGTTTTATTCATTGTTCACATGATTGAGTGAAAATATCACACCAATGAATGTTCATTTTTTACAAACCTCCTTTTTATGCAGAGTTATTTAGGGCAGTTATAATAGTTTTTGGTTGTTATTTTTCTTGTTTTTAAGATTTAAAGCTGCTCATGTTGGGCAAAGCACTGGCCTACTTCAAATCACACATCCACCCCCTCTCTTCAGCCCCAGATATATACTGTATATATATATATATATATATATATATATATATATATATATATATATATATATATACAGTATCTCACAAAAGTGAGTACACCCCTCACATTTTTGTAAATATTTTCTTCTATCTTTTCATGTGACAACACTGAAGAAATGACACTTTGCTACAATGTAAAGTAGTGAGTGTACAGCTTGTATAACAGTGTTGGTTTGCTGTCCTCTCAAAATAACTCAACACCCAGCCATTAATGTCTAAACTGCTGGCAACAAAAGTGAGTACACCCCTAAGTGAAAATGTCCAAATTGGGCCCAATTAGCCATTCTCCCTCCCCGGTGTCATGTGGCTCATTAGTGCTAAGGTCTCAGGTGTGAATGGGGAGCAGGAGTGTTAAATTTGGTGTTATTACTCTCACTCTCTCATACTGGGCACTGGAAGTTCAACATGGCACCTCATGGCAAAGAACTCCCTAAAGATCTGAAAAAAAAGAATTGTTGCTCTTCATAAAGATGGCTTAGGCTAAAAGATTGCCAAGACCCTGAAACTGAGCTGCAGCACACTGGCCAAGACCATACAGCTGTTTATCAGAACATGCCTCACCATGGTCGACCAAAGAAGTTGTAAAAAAGGAAAAAGAAAGGCGCCTCTAAATGCAGTATGTAAAATTTAATAAAGCGCACAAAGGGTTAAAAGCACTTACAAGATTGTTGCGTGTTAAAAGACATGATAAATCAGGAGTCCTCATCTGTGGCATGTGTCCATCCTCAGCATGGTGGTAGAGAGCAGTGTAGAGCCGTCCAGCAGCTGTAAAGCGTTCTCATGCGTGTTGGAAAGAGGAGGCAGCAGGGAAGCCTGTATTTACTGTGGGACACACAAGGCTGATGGTGTCAGTGTAGAGAAGGGGGTGGTAACGCGTTTCGGAGCATGTGCGGCTCCTTCGTCAGACCTTCGTCAGGTCTGACGAAGGAGCCGCACATGCTCGTAAACCCGTTACCACCCCCTTCTCTACACTGACACCATCAGCCTTGTGTGTCCCGCAGTGAATACAGGCTTCCCTGCTGCCTCCTCTTTCTAACACGCATGAGAACGCTTTACAGCTGCTGGACGGCTCTACACTGCTCTCTACCACCATGCTGAGGATGGACACATGCCACAGATGAGGACTCCTGATTTTATCATGTCTTTTAACACTCAACAATCTTGTAGGTGCTTTTAACCCTTTGTGCACTTTATTAAATTTTACATACTGCACTTAGAGGCGCCTTTCTTTTTTATATCTTCAGAGTTGCTTCTCATCTAACCAAAGTGCTGCCAGATGTGCCATCTCATCACTATCATCCCTCTGACCAGCTACCCACCTCCACCAAAGTGCCCTTATCTCCTCTCTGTTTTAGACCAAAGAAGTTGAGTGCACGTGCTCAGTGTCATAGCCAGAGGTTGTCTTTGGGAAATAGACATATGAGTGCTGCCAGCATTGCTGCAGAGGTTGAAGGCCCGGGGTATCAGCCTGTCAGTGCTTAGACCATACGCCGCACACTGCATCAATTTGGTCTGCATGGCTGTCTTCTCAGAAGGAAGCCTCTTTTAAAGATGATGCACAAGAGAGCCCGCAAACAGTTTGCTGAAGACAAGCAGATTAAGGACATGGATTACTGAAACCTCTTGTGGTCTGATGAGACCAAGATAAACTTATTTGGTTCAGATGGTGTCAAGCGTGTGTGGCGGCAACCAGGTGAGAAGTACAAAGACAAGTGTGTCTTGCCTACAGTCAAGCATGGTGGTGGGAGTGTCATGGTCTAGGGCTGCATGAGTGCTGCCGGCATTGGGGAGCTACAGTTCATTGAGGGAACCATGAATGCCAACATGTACTGTGACGTACTGAAGCAGAGCATGATCCCCTCCCTTCAGAGACTGGGCCGCAGGGCAGTATTCCAACATAATAATGACCCCAAACACACCTCCAAGATGACCACTGCCTTGCTAAAGAATCTGAGGGGAAAGGTGAGTCATTGACCAAGCATGTCTCCAGACCTAAACCCTATTGAGCATCTGTGGGGCATCCTCAAACGGAAGGTGGAGGAGCGCAAGGTCTCTAACATCCACCAGCTCTGTGATGTCGTCATGGAGGAGTGGAAGAGGACTCCAGTGGCAACCTGTGAAGTTCTGGTGAACTCCATGCCAAAGAGGGTTAAGGCAGTGCTGGAAAATAATGGTGGCCACACAAAATATTGACACTTTGGGCCCATTTGGACATTTTCACTTAGGGGTGTACTCACTTTTGTTGCCAGTGGTTTAGACATTAATGGCTGGGTATTGAGTTATTTTGAGGTGACAGAAAATTTACACTTTTATACAAGCTGTACACTCACTACTTTACTTTGTAGCAAAGTGTAATTTCTTCAGTGTTGTTACATGAAAAGATATAATAAAATATTTTAAGGCTGCGGAAATTAACGATTAATTCCTCGATTAATCGTTAATTTTTTTTAACGATCAAAATTTTTTTGATCGGTAGGCTGCCTGCCCTGGGGCCACTTTGGGCCAAGCTGTGGCGGCAGTGCAGCGCAGCGCTCCGCTCCCTCCTCCTCCACTATATGTCATACACAGTCTGTGGGCATCTCCCGCTGTGTGTCTCCGAGCTGAGTGCGAAAACTTTGGCCGCGCTGTGAGAAAAGTCCCGCCCTCCTCCTAGATCAGCTCGTGTGATAGACGCAGTGTTCTGTCTATCACACGAGCTGATCTAGGAGGAGGGCGGGACTTTTCTCACAGCGCGGCCAAAGTTTTCACACTCAGCTCCGAGGCACACAGCGGGAGATGCCCGCAGACTGTGTAATCCAGGCACAGGCACTGACTACAGTGAGGTTGCCATTATGGGCATGGTGAGACTGCATTATGGGCATGGTGAGGCTGCCATTACAGGGACGGCGGGGCTGCGATTATGGGCGCGGTGAGACAGCATTAGGGGCACGGTGAGACAGCATTATGGGCATGGTGAGGCTGCGATTATGGGCATGGTGAGACTGCATTATGGGAAAGGGGAGGCTGCGATTATGGGCACGGTGAGACTGCATTATGGGGACGGTAAGGCTACGATTATGGGCACAGTGAGGCTGCGATTATGGGCATGGTGAGGCTGCGAATATGGGCACGGTAAGGCTGAGATTATGTGCACGGTGAGGCTGAGTTTATGACATGTGACGCCCTAGCCATGCCCCGCTATGTCCGGCTTTGGCCGTTGCCATAACAACGGTGCTAAATCAGCTAAAACTTGTTGGATCTGTATGTGTGTTATAATTAATCAAAATTAGTCGATTAATTGATTAAAAAAGAAATCGATTAATCGAACATGAAAATGGTAATCAGTAACAGCCCTAAAATATTTACAAAAATGTCAGGGGTGTACTCACGTTTGTGAGATACTGTATATATAATATATATATATATGTGACAGTTGGGGACATCCTGGGTCCTTTCTTTTCTCTGGTGGTGGAGGGGGTGTGGGCCCTTATTACTGCAGTAGCACTCTTGGTTGTGTGATGATGCCACCCCTTCAGGGTAGGCCAGTCTGGATTCAAAGGTTGCTTGATGACGCTGACCCATGGAGCAGGTCCATGACAGCCTGGGCTCAGAGGTTGCATGATGATGCTGCCCCCCCAGGGGGAAATCCAAGATAGCCTGGGTTCAGAGGTTGTGTGATGATGCTACTCTCAGGGGCAGGTCCATGACAGTCTGGGCTCAGAGGTTCTGTAATGACGCTGCTCTCAGGGGCAGGTCCATGACAGCCTGGGCTCAGAGGTTGTGTGATGATGCTGTAGGTCCATGACAGCCTGGGCTCAAAGGTTGTGTGATAACACCACCTTCAAGGGGAGATCCATGACAGTCTGGGCTCAGAAGTTGTGTGATGATGCTGCTCTCAGGGGCAGGTCCATGACAGCCTGGGCTCAGAGGTTGCATGATGATGCTGCCCCCAGGGGGAGATCCAAGGCAGCCTGGGCTCAGAAGTTGTGTGATGACGCTGTCCCCAGGGGGAGATCCATGACAGTCTGGGCTCAGAAGTTGTGTGATGACGCTGTCCCCAGGGGGAGATCCATGATAGCCTGGGCTCAGAAGTTGTGTGATGACGCTGTCCCCAGGGGGAGATCCATGATAGCCTGGGCTCAGAAGTTGTGTGATGATGCTGCTCTCAGGGGCAGGTCCATGACAGCCTGGGCTCAGAGGTTGCATGATGATGCTGCCCCCAGGGGGAGATCCAAGGCAGCCTGGGCTCAGAGGTTGGGTGATGACACTGCTCTCAGGGGGCAGGTCCATGACAGCCTGAGCTCAGAGGTTGTGTGATGACAACACCCTCAGGGGGAGATCCATGACAGCCTGGGCTCAGAGGTTGTGTGATGACAACACCCTCAGGGGGAGATCCATGACAGCCTGGGCTCAGAGGTTGTGTGATGACACTGCTCTCGGGAAGCAGGTCCATGACAGCCAGAGCTTAGAGGCTGCAGAGTGATGCCTCCCCTAGGGGTAGGTCTACGACAATCTTGACTGAGAGGACTGGGCTAAATAATGTTGGCTTTCATTCATGCCAAAAGACTGAGGGCATCTAGTATCTTAAAGATAATACTATGTGGGACACTGCCGGATTGAAGGTGAGTATTTGACTTTGACGGGCATCTTTTTTTGTGATTTAAAGTGTATGTGAACACTCACCTCGTAAAACAATACATTCAGTTTAAAATAGAAATGAAAGTCAAAACATTTGTGTAGACATATAAAAAAACATTATAAATACCTTTTTTCTTCCTTTTTTATAAGTGATCACATACCATCTGTTCTCAGCTGCATAAGGAGTTCATAAAACTAGGGAAGGTTAAACAGCAGTACACTGGTCTTCTCAGTAAATGGTTGTGCAGTAAGGGGGATATGTTAGCACAAGTCTAATCATTGGAGGAGAGCAGGCTAAGTTCCTAGATAGCCAGAAAGAAAGCCTAAAAGGGCCACCACTTCTAAATACTGGTAAGCTGCAATATATACATAGTTGCCAACATTGCAAAAAAAAAATGTGGGACACTTATTTGGCTGTAGGCGGAGCCGTATAATTAGGGGGTGGGGCATGCATTTGTGGGCGTGGCTTAGGAAACGGTGTCGCGTGAAAAATGGGCGTGGTTGATGTGAATAGTGGGCGTGGCTTAAATGGGAGTGGCTCAAAGGGGTGTGGTTAGAGTCTGAGATGAATAAGGGATGGAGAGGGAAAGAGGGAGAGAGGAATGAAGGGACAGCAGCCCCAGATCCTACACAACAATAGAAATATGTGTATTCTAGAAAGTTTAACAATCAGCAGATAAAGATACTCCAAACACCTGGTGTTAGCGCTTCAATCATCCCAGCACCATGATTGTTATGGTGTCAGGATGATTGAAGCACATTATTTCTATTATTACATTGTAATATAAAAATAAATCATTCAACTCACCATAATGCAGAATCAGTGGGATCCCTGTGCGTGTCACCTGCCACGTCGCCTGCCACCAGCAGAGTCCATCCTTGCATCAGGTGCCACCAGCAGAGTCCATCCTTGCATCAGGTGCCACCAGCAGAGTCTGTCCTTGCATCAGGTGTCCCCAGCAGAGTCTGTCCACGTATCAGGTGCCCCCGGCAGAGTCCCTCCTTGCATCAGGTGACCCCAGCAGAGTCAGTATAGACCCCCTCAGTGCAGACCCCCCCTCAGTGCAGACCCCCCTCCATCAGTGCAGACCCCCCTCATCAGTGCAGACCCCCCTCCATCAGTGCAAACCCCCTCAGAGCAGACCCCCCTCCATCAGTGCAGACCCCCTCAGAGCAGACCCCCCTCCATCAGTGCAGACCCCCTCAGAGCAGACCCCCCTCCATCAGTGCAGACCCCCTCAGAGCAGACCCCTGTCCATCAGTGCAGATCCCCTCAGCAGACCCCACTCCAGTGCAGACCCCCTCCATCAGTGCAGACCCCCTCAGAGCAGACCCCCCTCCATCAGTGCAGACCCCCCTCTATAAGTGCAGACCCCTCAGAGCAGACCCCCTCCATCAGTGCAGACACCCTCAGAGCAGACCCCCCTCCATCAGTGCAGACACCCTCAGCAGACCCCCCCTCTATCAGTGCAGACCCCCTCAGAGCAGATTCCCCTCTATCAGTGCAGACGCCCTCAGCAGACCCCCCTCCATCAGTGCAGACCCCCCTCCATCACTGCAGACCCCCTCAGAGTAGACCCCCCTCCATCAGTGCAGACCCCCTCAGAGCAGACCCCCCTCCATCAGTGCAGACCCCTTCAGTGCAGACGATCTCAGCAGACCCCCCTCCATCAGTGCAGACGCCCTCAGAGCAGAACCCCATCAGTGCAGACCCCCTCAGCAGAACCCCCTCCATCAGTGCAGACCCCCTCAGCAGAACCCCCTCCATCAGTGCAGACACCTTCAGCAGACCCTCCCCTCCCATAATGCCCCCCAGGCCCCAGCAGTGAGCACATAGAACGGCCGCTGGTGTAGCGTCCGGCGCCGTGTGTTCAGTGGAGAGGGGAGGGACCGATCCGTGCGAGAGGAGAAGCCGATTCATTGGCTGCACGGATCGAGCCCCCTTCCCCTCTCTACTGAATACAATGGGGAGCGATCAAGCGGCGGCGGGACCGGCCGCCATTTTATCAAAGCCAGCTTCCCAAAAACGCAAATTGCAAAAATTCCTGATTTTCCCTGGGCAAATCCCGTTTCGGGACAGCCTCCGATCGGGACGAGGGTCCCAAAATTGGGATTGTCCCGGGAAAATCGGGACAGTTGGCAACTATGTATATACATTTTTTGTTTTCGGGTTTAGATACATTTTAAGTCCACCCATCACAATGGGGAGGCTCAAGAGTTGAGTGGGTGGGGCAAAGGCTGACTTTCTGGAAATGTCTTAATTTTCATAGAACACTTCGGTTGCTTATATTTGTGGCTTTATTTATTGTAGATACATGGCTGTCACTGAACGTATTCTATTCTTATTAATTTCATCAATAACGGCTTCAGCAAAGCTGTCATGTGGCCCCTGGTCATAAATGAAGGCTAGGGTCCAAAACATTAAAAGAGAACTCTAGTCTGATAGAATAGCAGGGAATTGTTTTATGGAGACTGTTGGGAAGATAGGGGATTGCTACAATTCACGATAACTTTTTGTTCTTTTTCTGTCTCCCTCTTCGGCAGGGGAATCGTAGACACTCCTCTCATTCATTCAGAAACACTCAAGCCTCTTGTAAAGCGCTGGTTGGTCGATATCCCCGCTGGGTGTCTAGCTCAGGTGACAGATCTGCAGGCCGCCGTGGTGTATTTGGCATCTGAAGCTTCCGACTACATGACAGGTCATAATTTAGTCATTGACGGTGGCCAGAGCCTTTGGTAGAAAAATGGAACCACCAAGAAAGGCCATAACAATGGACATCGGTGGGAGAATAATGCATCGTGTCCTGGCAGAGTGGAGGATGGGCAACTGTCTTACTGTACTCTGAAGAACATCTCTCCTCTCCATACACATATTGATCTGATAATTCCATGAAATTATCAATTATAATGATTATTGGTCAATGGTATAACGAAGAATGGTCAATTGCATGAAATATTGATGAGTGTGTAGCCAGCATTAAGATTGTTACACACTAAAATCTGATTCCACAATCCACTTAAAGCCAAATTCTAGGTCTGTATATTTTTACACCAATGTAACAATTTATATACCATACCTGGCCGATTCTCCTGGAAGCTGCTAATCACTCTAGTAGAAACTGCTACTCCTGTGACCTCACTAGCTTCCGGGTCCCATGCTGTGTGGCTGCCCTGCTGTATTGTGAACCCAGGAGGTCACTTGCATGGCACGGGCACCATTCACAGAACACTTTGCCTTTTCTCAATGAATGCAAAGCATTCTTTGATTGGATGAGGTGAAGAGGTGGAGTGGCAATGTTACGATCCCCTCCTCATCCAACCAGAGAATGCTTTGCATTCATTGAAAAAATTAAAAGTGTTCTGTGAATGTGTTTAGTAAGCAGCAGGGCAGCCGCTCAGCATGGGACTCAGAAGCTAATGCAGATCACTGTAGTAGTGATGCCTTTCCAACTTCCATAGGCTTTTCCTAGGTATGGTATATGTTTAGTTAAATTGTAACTATGTAAAAACATGGCTTTTCTTCAACAGGAATGCGGGGAACCTCCAGCACAGAATGTATGTAATGGCAAGGGGTTCTGGGTTTTGCTACATTGTCTATTGATGCTGGCTGCAGGGGGATCTATTGTTGCTGGAGGAGATATATTTTTACGTGGGGGTCTATTATTGCTGCTGGGGACCTATTGTCTCTGGAAGGGATGTATTTTTGCAGGTGGGAGGTCTATTGTTGCTCGGGAGGGTCTGTTATTGCTGGGTTGGTCTTACGTTGGTACATTGCTGTTCGGGGGATCTATTGTTGCTGGGGGGTCTATTGTTGTTGGCTGCAGGAGATCTATTTTATTACTTAATGCCACAAATGTTACTTGGTTCTGTATACACTAAAAGGGGCAGCACTGGGAGGTGGGTAGGGCAAGGAACGGTGCTCGGAGGTAGGTAGGGGCGGAGACAAGGGGTAACACCGAAAGTGGTAGTTCCTACAGCTATTCTCTGAGAAAAAAAGCCCTGTGTAAAAATATCCATACCTGGGTTCATCTTTAAGATTTACTAAGAACTGTGGAGATGGTCCTCCCTGTACAGTCTATTCTGTCACACCTTGCACTACAAAGTTATTAGTAAATGTTGCTGATTTTAAAGCTGAATTCCGGGCAGATATTCATGCAGTCCTGTATTCATTAATATTAAATCTATTTTTAAAAGCAGCCAGTGTATATGTCACAGTACATGTTGGCATTCATGGTCCCCTCAATGAACTGTAGCTCCCCAGTGACGGCAGCACTCATGCAGCCCCAGACCATGACACTCCCACCACCATGCTTGACTGTAGGCAAAACACACTTGTCTTTGTACTCCTCACCTGGTTGCCGCCACACACGCTTTACTTGGTCTCATCAGACCACAGAATATGGTTCCAGTAATCCATGTCCTTAGTCTGCTTGTCTTCAGAAAAATATTTGCGGGCTTTCTTGTGCATCATCTTTAGAAGAGCCTTCCTTCTTGGATGATAGCCATGCAGACCACATTGATGCAGTGTGCGGCGTATGGTCTGACCACTGACAGGCTGACCCCCCCACCACTTCAACCTCTGCAGCAATGCTGGCAGCACTCTTACTTCTATTTCCCAAAGACAACCTCTGGATATGACGCTGAGCACGTTCACCCAACTTCTTTGGTCGACCATGGCGAGGCCTGTTCTGAGTGGAACCTGTCCAGTTAAACCGCTGTATGGTCTTGGCCACCGTGCTGAAGCTCAGTTTCAGGGTCTCGGCAATCTTCTGATAGCCTAGGCCATCTTTATGTAGAGAAACAATTATTTTTTTCAGATCCTCAGAGAGTTCTTTGCCACGAGGTGCCATGTTGAACTTCCAGTGACCAGTATGAGAGAGTGAGAGCGATAACACCAAACTTAACACACCTGCTCCCCATCCACACCAGACACCTTGTAATACTAATGAGTCACATGACACCAGGGAGGAAAAATGGCTAATTGGGCCCAATTTGGACATTTTCACTTAGGGGTGTACTCACTTTTGTTGCCAGCGGTTTAGACATTAATGGCTGTGTGTTGAGTTATTTTGAGGGGACAGCAAATTTACACTGTTATACAAGCTGTAAACTCACTACTTTACGTTGTAGCAAAGTGTCATTTCTTCAGTGTTGTCACATGAAAAGATATAATAAAATATTTACAAAAAATGTGAGGGGTGTTGTGAGATACTGTGAGATACTGTATATACAGTACATACGTATATACATATACATGCACACACAGATACATACACTCTTATAAATACATTTTAAAATGTAATAAAACATGGATGGTGTCAGTAGGACAGTGGGTGGTGTCAGTAGTTTTTTGTTTTTTATTATTTTATTTTTATATTATATTTTACAAATGTTTTAATAATTTTTAACAACATTTTTATTAGTTTGTTACAATTTTTTTCTTTTTGGAGTAGCATTTGGGGGCTAAACAGACCCCTGATGTCTCACTTTTCAGACGGGAAAAGGGACTGAGGACAGAGATTCCCCAACCCCTTTCTAAATGGGAAACGCTCTGTGCTGAGAAACTTTATGTTCATTTACAAACTGAAGGCTGGATCAGTAAAAACACACCAACATTTATTGATCAAAACATATCCAGACTTACACTTAAGCTGATAAAAAAGCAGCTCCAGGAATAGAGGTGAAATCCACTGAACACAGCAAGGTACCAAAAAATTGTTGAGCTGATGGATGGTATACCAGTCTGCTGGGAAACTCAATGGTTTGCAATGTCTGTAACAGTTCTCAGAGCCTCTTAGTGCTGCAGCCAAAGTAGCAAAGGAAAGTGGGTGGACAATTATACGCGTTTTAGAGCTCCGCCCCTTTCCCAACATCCCTTTAAAAGGTATGTTAAAGTACACCACTGGGTCAAATGGGTTTTAGGGGCTGGCAATTTCTTTTGGTGGTATTTGATCACCTCTGCGTTTTTAATTTTTTTTTGCTATAAACAAAAAAAAGATGGACAATTAAAAAAATATCTTTTTTTTTACTTTCTGCTATAAAACATATCCAATAAAAAAAAAATTCTTTTTAGATTTAGGCCAATATGTATTCTGCTACATATTTTTGGTAAAAAATCCCTGAGGCCCCTTTCACACGGAGCGGATTTGCTCCGGATCGCTCCGTTGATAACCGCTGAGCAGGCGAATGACAGGTCCGTCTCCGGCTCACTGTGTAGGGATGGACCCGTCGGAGCCCTGCTGTTTTCTATGGGGAGATCGGATGAAAACGGACAGCCTGTCCATTTTCATTCGATCCGATCCGCTGTACGGATGGCGAACGTATCGCCAACCCTCTGTTTTGAGCGGATCTTGTCAGATCGGATGGCAGGCGGGTGTCAGCGGACACATCTCTGCTGAAATCCGCCTGCCCATAGAAGTCAATGGGTGACCCGCTTGGATCCGCCTGAAAACAGACAGGCGGATCCGAGCTGGCCGGTCGCGTGAAAGGGGCCTTATAAGTGTATAGTGATTGGTTTATGCAAACGTTATAGCGTCTACAAACTATTGGATATATTTAGGGAATTTTCATTTATTTTGTTAATTATTGTTTTATACTAGTAATGGCGGCGATCAGGGAATTATAGCGGGACTGCAATATTGCAGCGGACAAACAGACACTAACTGACCCTTTTGAATCTTTACGGCAGGGGTCTCAAACCGCGGCCCTCCAGCTGTTGGAGGACTACAAGTCCCATCATGCCTCTGCCTATAGGAGTCATGCTTGTAACTGTCAGCCTTGCAATGCCTCGTAGGAATTGTAGTTCTGCAACAGCTGGAGGGCCACCAGTTTGAGACCCCTGCTTTACGGGAACCAGTGACACGAATGTGACACTTGGCTACATAGGCATAACTCAGCTCTCTGTGTATTGCTGATGATCGGCTTCTACTGTGCACCCCCTGCAGACAAAAGCACAGAATCACGTGTATATATATGTGATTCTGCACAGGAGAGCCGCCCTGTAGCAGTAAAACTGCTTTGGGCCGGACGTTAAGTAGTTAAACAAGCCCTTATAAACAAGTAAGCGGCGACAGCTTATGGTGACCCCCTAAGTTGGTACCACCCCCATAGTGACCCCCTAAACACTTAGTAAAATGCACCATTAACTGCAAAACGTTTTTTGCCTTTTTAATTTTCCCCAATGTTTTATTGTTCTCATTTCATCCTGTAGATTTTACATTGTATTTTCTATCCAGAAAAATAAATAAAATAATGCACCAATCTAAAACTGTGAAAATGAATCTGCGCAATGCTACGATGTGTTTTTTATTTTTTCAAGCTTTCTGTCAATACTCATTATTAACATGACGATGGATTGTTACAGTAAGGTCGCTAAAGTGAAATATCTTGAACGTTATACAGTGAGAATTGGATTCTTGGAATGCATATCATTACTTAATATCCGATAATAACTGCAAGACCCAGCCCTGCAAATGCCACTCGGCATATGTGCTGCAAACAATGTTACTTTGTGCATAACACACATTCACAGTAAATACTAGTGATAATGATTAAGCGTGACATGGAAATATTTCACTTTTTCTTTTTAACACCACAAAAAGGGTAATTATACCATTTCAAACCTGACTGCTGGGAATATATTATCTAGTTTGAGTAAATTAATCTAGGCAAATCAAAGTGAGCCATATGATGAAGAAGTGGAAACCGGAAGTCAAGAAATCAAGATGTACAGGCAGCTGAAGTTATGTGCAAATCTTGACTTTTCTTGTAAAAGCTGAGTTTGGCCCCGCCTCCTTTTCCCACCCTGAGCTTCAGCAAGGACTTAGGACCTCATGAACATGGACATACTTCATGAATTACAGCAGGAAGTTGGCACTGATTTATAGAAAAAAAATGTCTCGTACTGTAGGGTGACCAGCTCTCCCCAGTTTCAGGGGACAGTCCTCAATTTTAGGGGGCTGTCATGGGAAAATGTTCCCCCCGATTTTGTTCCCAGGTAAAAGAACATTTTCCTGATTTTTATCCAGCTATAATAATGTAACCTGAAAAAAAAATAGGGTGCCGCTCAGGCTCCTATATCCAGATCTGAAAAAAATATATTGAAAATGGGACTTGAAGTGTGCTTCCAAGGGTATAATATAAACAAGAAATACAATTACATAAAATATACCACTTTATTTTGGCGTATTAAGAACATGTCTATAAAAATCATCCTAAAAAAGGACATTCAAAACAGCCACCCGATGTTGCAGTACAAATGGCCTTAAGAATAGCTTATAAGGAATGACGTGTTTCGTGGGAAACCCGTTTCATCAGGACCTGGGATCTCAATGTAACAGTGCTTCAAAGAGGCAAAACATTTTTGTCTTGGTGTATTCAGGTCTGGTAGATTCCACTATGGGTGCCAGCTCAGTATAAAGAGCCCATATCAGCTCTGTGTATTCAAACATGAGAGAGGAAAGTCTAAATCGCTGCACACCAAACAAACCCAATGGTTATGTGAATGATAGCAGTCTCGGCCTAGCTCCGTCCAAGCCACCCCGACGCAATTCGCCCCACCCACGGGGCTTAGTCACGGAGGTCAACAACAAATCCCTGTGGGTGGAACGAAATGCATCAGAAAGCGGGGCTTGGAAGGAGCTAGACTGAGGTTGCTATCTCTCGAATGACCGTTGGGTTTGTTTGATGTGTGGTGATCCGGATTTTCCTCTCTTCAGCTATAGTATTGGTCATTCACTAGGTCAAATGAGTCATTCACTAAGCAATAGCAATGCTGCAGAATGACATCACCCATCACTCTGATAGTCTCAAGGCTGAGGTCATTATGTGCCTGCACCGCTGCCTACAGGTTGTTGATGTGTACATCCCCCCTTAGCCCTGGTTGGACTTGAACGAGGCTTTCCCTAGGAAGTAGCAGGGGGTGCAACGCAGAATGACTTGGCCTTCGGTCATTTGAAATGAATGCTGAAGTCATTCTGTGCCTGGGCTACTGCTGCCTAGTGAATTCCTCATTTGAGTCAATTAGGGCCGCCAGGGGAGATATAAACATCAACAATCTTTAGGTGGCAGCACAGGCCCAGGATGGTCTCCACCTTCAGTCATTCTGTGACTGTGCCACCGCTGCTGCCTACACATTGTTTATGTGTGCACCCCCCCCCCCCCCCATGGTCCTGAATGGATCGAATGAGGCATTCTCTATGCAGCAGCAGTGGTGGCATATGCATAGCTCCCAACTGTCCCTGATTTTGAGGGACTGTCCCTGATTTGGAGCAATCAGCAAGGCTTATTAAAAACACCTAGACACTTTCAAAAAACATTATCAAAAAATATGGGGATTTGGTCACACCATATTGCTATATGGTGCTTAAGCCCACTTACTGGTTCAGAGAAGTAGGATCTTCCAATCTATGGATAGTGTAGGACCCACTAATCATGGGGTACTTTGTAAGTGGGCTTAAGCACCATATAGCAATATGGTGTGACCAAATCCCCATATTTTTTGATAATGTTTTTTGAAAGTGTCTAGGTGTTTTTAATAAGACTTGCTGGAGGTAAATGTCTTTTTTGCATGTGTGCGCTGTAATATTTTGTTCTGGTGTATGGTCTTATGGCTGCACCATCTTTAATGCATCTTTTAGCGTGTGCCCCCCAAATATCTTGTTTGATTTGGAGCAATGTCCCTCTTTCCTCCTCATTGTCCCTCATTTTGGTCTGATATATAAAGATGTATATAAAATGCACTTTTTATCTTTCAAAAAGTGTTTCCCCATGCTAAACCTTTCACTCATATTCTAAATTGCTGCATTTGTAAATTTTAAAAGCCAATATAAAGGAATAGTAGTGGTAAAAAAAGCCCTTGTGGATTTAATTAACCTTTTTTTTTTGGTTATTTCTCCTTTAAGGGGGTGTGGCAGGGGGGCGTGTCCTATGCCTACATACATTTGCTAGTAGGTGTCCCTCATTCCCATCTCAGAATGTTGGGAGGTATGCATATGTGTAGAATGACCTTGGCCTTCAGTCATTCTGAACGACTGAAGGCTGAGGGCATTCTGCTCTTGTGCCTGCGCTGCAATGGCTGTTGCCTCATTTGAGTGGAGATGTAAACATTGGCTATGTGTAGGCAGCAATGCAGATGCAGAATGATCTTAGCCTTTAGTTATTCTGAAAGAGTGAAGGTCAGGTCATTCTTTGCCTGTGCATGTACTACTTATTGAATGCTTCATTCAAGTCAATTAGGGCCAGGGGGGAGATGTAAACATTAACAATTTGTAGGCAGCGGCAAAGGCATTGAATGACCACCTTAAAGTGGTGTTCCGGCCGAAATTATACTTTTTAAATAAAAATACCCCTATAATACACAAGCTTAATGTATTCTAGTAAAGTTAGTCTGTAAACTAAGGTCTGTTTTGTTAGTTTTGTAGCAGTAGTTTGTTATTTTATAAACTTACAGCAGGCCGTGGCCATCCTAAGTGTGGGCATCTGAAGCCAGACTGTATTTCTTCCTGGATCTCATCCTTGCAGATCTCGCACATGCTCAGTGCAGCACAAGCAGTGTAATAGGTTTCAGGTCAGGTTTCCATAGCAACTGCAGTTTCAGAGGAAGTTGCTGCCCCTTGCCAGAAGGCATTGCAAACAGGAAATGATGCGATGGGCCGCGGCCAGGGAGGAGGAAGTGAAAAATGAATACAGCAGATATACAGTAAGTGCTGAGAAAAAAAATAAAAAAATATCCAATTTGTTTACAGTGCACAGTGAGACAGTACAGTTTAGTGAGGGATGCTGAAGAGTTGTAAAAGTGGGTGGAACTCCACTTTAAGTCATTTATGACTGAAAGCCAAAGTCATTCTGCACCTGCCCTGCCACTGCTGCCAGTGCCTATACATTGTTTATTTTTATGTCTCCCCAGCCCTGAATTCACTAGGTAGCGATGGTGGTGCATATGGTCATGTACACTTATGGATTATGCATGTAAGCATTTGCATGAGTCAACTATTATCTGACTCTGGGTCACAGGAGAGCAAAAGTAAGTACGTTTCTGAGACCCAGAAGAGAAGTATGGCCAGAAACTATTTTTCCATACTTCTCTTTTAAATGTCACTTTTATATCTGTGTAGCGCTACCCACGTAAGGACCGCTGAGTTGTGTCCCAGGTTTTTCTCCCACCAGTGGAAAACTTAGGACACTCTTCTCTTGTAGTAGCTTCTTGACCCAGTCCCCTTCGCAGTAGGTTAAAATGGACAGCACTGGATCACTTGTAGCAATGTCCCAGCCAGGCAAGCCTTTTACTCTTTGCAGCAGGGGTTAAAGTGGTTGTAAACCCACTTTGAAAAAAAAAAAAAAAACTAACACCTGCAAGACAAAGGCATTATAAGCTAGTATGCATAGTAGTAGTAGTTATGAAATTGTCCCTTTATGTACGGAGAGCACAATTGGTCTATTCTTTTGCATGAGTGATTGTCCAATTAAGAGGAGAGCGATGGAAATAAAGATCGAATTTGGGGAGCCATCCGATCTGTGGCCTATGAGGGGGCAAAAGTGTATGTGGCCCTTGACTAATAATCAGGGTCTTATCTAGAGGAGAGGATACATTAAGCACAGATGGTGTGTGCTTGCATCACGGGTGAATCCTAAGATCTCTAGAGCATGTGGATAGCACTGGATGGAAGCATAATTGCATATCTATTTCCCTTTTCTTTCTTTGGACTTTTATGTTGTGACATTTAAGTTATTTTATATGTTGTGTTGAGGTACACAGGTTGCACTACATCTTTTATTTATGTAGTAGTTTGAACCAGGCCTCAATGTTTAAGCTCTCGTCATATCAGCCCTTTAGTGACTTACTGATTACCGACACAGTGCCGAGAATACAGGACAACTGAGCATGTGCAGAGCAGGGTCAGACAATGCCAGAATAGAGGGGATTGATGACTGATTAGTTCAGATAGAAAATTAAGTTGGGCTCAAGATGGCTGATGCACTTTTAAAGGCTTATATTGTGGCAGAGAATTGGGAGTAATCAGTTTCAACACAAAAAAGAAGCGTGGGGGAAAAAAAGGTAAGACTGGAGTTCAGCTTTAAAAATATAGAAAATTATTTTTGAAAATATATTACTAAAGCTTAAATGAGATTGTCACAAGTCACACCCCCTATATTCCAGCTTTATGCTAGGGTTGGGTGAGAAGAACAAAACCTGTTCCTGTGCTTTCTAATATTTAAAATTTACTTAACCTAGAACTAAAGGCAAAATGTGTTTTTTTTTTTTTTTGTGGCTAGAGTAGGGGAGGTTATATCCCTGACTTTTTTTTTTTTACCATCTGTGTCCCATTGTGGACATTTTCCTTCACTTTGTCAGGGAAATAGGCTAGCAAACCAGCACAGGCAAGGCCGCGCTAACGCGCATCAACGCACACGGGTGTGCAATGTTTCTACTAGGCGGACGTCTGGCACCACATTCGGACGAATGCACGTGCGTAGCAACGTCGCGATGTTACGAACGCACGAACGGAACGGTGTGCGTACGACGTGATACTACACCTTGTCTATTTAAACGTCCCACTGATGGTGCCACATTGCTGGATTATCGTCAGCTCTTCCTGTGTTCCTGTGATTGTGTTTCCTGTTTTCCTGACTTCCTGTTGTCCTGACTTCCTGTGTACCGACCCGGCTTGTTATCGACTCCTCTGGACCTCCTGGCTTATTCAACCGGCTTGCTTCTGACTCTCCCTGCCTGCTTCCTGCATCTGACCCCGGCTTGGCTAAACGGACTCCGCATTCCTCTGTCTCCTGTACCTGGACTTGTCGCTTTGATTCTCGGACTGCTTACTGTGTTTGACCCCCTGGCCTGGCTTCTGATTTTCCTATTGGACTTCCATTGGTCCCCTCCTTGGATCCTAAGCACGTTGCCTCTACGGACTTTCTCTATCAAGCCACCAACACCGGCTCCTACTTCCAGGCAACCCGTGCTTCTGTGAGCACCACATCCCTGTACCATATTCAGGGTTGTGCTGCACTCGGCCGCAAGGGGAGCCCTCTCAGCAACTCGGTCTCCTACCAAGGTCCTGACAGTATAATCCAGCCATGTCAGAGACCGACGGAGGTGACTCCCCGATGAAGGCCATTCTCCAGCAAATCACGGCCTTTACCCCAGTCATTCAGAAGCTTCAGGAGGAATACTTCCGGTTGGAGGAACGTCTGCAGCACCTACCTGAGTCATCCTCCTCCTCGGTTCAAGGTCCACCTCCAGCGGCAGCTGCTGGGATCATGGTCCATCCAGAACCACGTGTCCCAACGCCAGAATGTTTCTGCGGCGATCGAAGAAAATTTAGGTCTTTTAAAAACTCCTGCTACTTATACTTCGACTTGCAACCACAGACTTTTTTCAGTGAAACAGTCAAGGTGGGGTTCACTATCTCCCTATTACGTGGTGAGCCACAGACCTGGGCCCATGGCCTGTTGGAACAAAGCAGCCCCTCCATCAACACTATGGATCAGTTCTTTGAAGTCATGGCTCGGTTATATGATGATCCCCTACGGGTAGCCACTGCCGAAGCAAATCTACATTCCCTCCGTCAGGGTCAGCGCCCTGCGGAGGACTATACAGTGGAGTTCCGCACATGGTCCATGGATTCTGGTTGGAATGAGGCAGCATTAAAATACCAATATCGAATGGGGTTATCAGAGGCCCTCAAGGATGAGTTAGCCAGGTTACAGGGTCCGGTCACACTTGAAGATCTCATCCAGTTAACTATTCAGCTTGACAGACGTTTACGGGAACGTCAGGGTGAACGTGACCAGGCCTCTTGCTCCACGCGGAACCTGCCCCAAGTTCAGTCTGCATCAGCTCCCTTACAAGTCGGCATGTTCCATCCAGCATTAACTCCTGGGGTGAGACTTTATCGCCGGCAAGCGAGACTTTGCTTCTACTGCGGGGAATCAGGACATTTCATAGATTACTGCCCCATAAGACCAAGAAAATCGACCCTCCGTACTCACCTTCAAGTATCCAGGTCTTCCTCTGCCCATATCTCACTTCCTGTTACATTGCTAGTGGCAGGTAAGGAGATCCACCTCCAAGCAATACTGGATTCCGGGGCGTGTAGTTGCTTCTTGGACTTGGCCTTGGCTAAAGATCTAGCTATTCCGTTAAACTATAAGGAACAGAGGCTAACAGTTCATCTGGCTGACGGCTCCTTGCCAAGCTCGGGTCATGTCACCCAGGAAACCATACCTATTCTTACCACTACCAATTCTGGTCATCAGGAGTTTCTCAGATTTGATGTCTTAAGTTCCCCTATGTTCCCGGTCATCCTGGGAATCCCATGGCTACAAGCACACAATCCTCAGATTGACTGGTCCAAGAAGGAGGTACTCCTTACATCTCCCTATTGCCAACAACATTGTTTGACCCCCAAATTCCAGGACTTTTCCAGTTGCCTGACTGTACAATCCACACCGAGTCCGGATCCTAATGTACCAGCAGCTTACCTGGAATTTCTTGATGTCTTCGATAAAAAGAAAGCAGACACCTTACCGCCACACCGTCCTTACGACTGCCCCATCGAGTTACTACCAGGAGCTACTATTCCTTTTGGTCGTATATTCCCCCTCTCCGAGACTGAGCTTGAGACCTTGAGACAATATATTGATGAGAATCTTGAAAAAGGTTTTATCCGTCCTTCTTCTTCCCCTGCTGGTGCCGGAATCTTCTTCGTTGAGAAGAAGGACAAGACACTGAGACCATGTGTGGACTACAGGGAGTTAAACAAAATTACCCTTAAGAACCGCTACCCACTCCCGCTAATCCCTGAGCTTTTTCAAAGGTTCCGCACAGCACACATCTTTACCAAACTCGACCTCCGTGGTGCCTATAATCTCGTCCGCATCCGAGAGGGGGACGAGTGGAAAACGGCTTTCAGAACAAGATTTGGACATTTTGAGTACCTAGTCATGCCATTTGGGTTGTGCAATGCCCCGGCGACCTTTCAGCATTTCATAAATGACATCTTCCGGGAACATTTAGATCATTTTGTTGTTGTCTACCTTGACGACATTCTTATTTTTTCTGCCACTCTGGAACTCCATAGAATACACGTGAAGAAGGTACTGAGCATCCTCAGAACCCATGGGTTATTCGTCAAATCTGAAAAGTGCGATTTCGAAAAAACTTCAATTCAATTCCTGGGTCTTATCATCACCACAGGTGGAATCGCCATGGATCCTCAAAAAGTAAAGTCCATCCTTGATTGGCCGGCCCCTTCTGACAAGAAGGGTGTACAGAGATTCATTGGCTTCGCCAACTTCTACAGAAGGTTTATAAAGAATTTCTCCACCATTGTAGCACCTATTACTCAGACAACCCGCCAACATACCAAGTTTAAGTGGTCAGCAGCAGCACAGTCCGCCTTCGATCAGCTTAAGACCTTCTTCACTTCTGCCCCAATCCTGCAACACCCTGACCCTGCTCTACCCTATGTCCTGGAAGTCGACGCCTCAGAAGTCGCCACAGGGGCGATTCTATCTCAGCGTCAGGGTCCCAAAGCACTGCTGCATCCCGTGGCCTTTTCCTCACGGAAAATGAGCCCTCCTGAGAGGAATTACGATGTGGGGGATCGGGAACTTTTGGCAATCAAGACAGCTCTCGAGGAATGGAGGTATCTCCTGGAAGGTGCCACTCATCCCATCCTGATTTTTACGGACCACAAGAACTTAGAATATCTCCGTACGGCCAAACGCCTAAGACCCCGACAGGCTCGATGGGCACTATTTTTCTCTCGGTTTAATTTTCACTTAACATATCGCCCAGGGTCGAAGAATGGAAAGGCAGACGCCTTATCCCGGATGTTTCCGGACACTCCTGAAGAAATTGCACCTAGTACAATTTTGTCTCCCCAAAACTTCCTACTGATCCAACCCGACCTAAGATCCTCTATTGAGCAGGCCTCTAGTCAGTGTACTGAAGCGGAAGTCTCCTCCCTGAGAAGCCAAGAGGGACTCCTATGGCACCAAGATAAGATTTTCGTTCCCCAGCAAGCCAGATTACAAGTATTGAAGACCTTTCATGACCATCAGCTAGCTGGTCATTTTGGGGTTCGAAAAACAACTGAGCTAGTTCAGCGGTCCCTATGGTGGCCCACTTTGAAACTTGATTGTAAAACCTATGTCGGCTCCTGCATCATCTGCCAACGGAACAAAGGATCCAACGCCAGGTCTTGGGGCTTGTTAAGACCATTGCCAGTCCCAGAACAACCATGGAGGAAGATTTCCATGGACTTTATCGTGGATTTACCCCCCTCAGAAGGATTTACTACCATCTTGGTGGTAGTAGACCGCCTGTCCAAAATGGCGCATTTTTACCTATGAAAGGTACCCCCTCTGCCTTAGATACAGCAAAAATCTTTATTAAGGAAATTGTTCGACTACACGGATTACCAAATAACATCGTATCAGATAGAGGGGTACAATTTACTTCTAGGTTTTGGAGAAACCTCTGCAAATTACTTTCTATTGAAATGTGTTTGTCCACAGCTTACCACCCACAGAGTAACGGTCAGACCGAAAGGACCAACTAAACGCTGGAACAGTATCTGCGGTGCTTCTGTTCCTTTTCTCAAGACGACTGGATTCAACTATTACCTTGTGCAGAATTTGCTTATAATAACTCAATACACACTTCTACCAACCAATCACCCTTCTGGGCGAATTACGGCTTCCACCCCTCATTCCTACCCAACGTCATTCCGGAATCTTCAGTACCGGCGGTTCAGGACAGAGTGGATTTCATCCATAATAATTATCAGACACTCCAGGATACCATGAAGAAGGCCCAAGAAGAATATAAGAAGCAGTACGATAGGAAGAGAAGAGCGAGCCCTACCTTTAAGATAGGGGACAAGGTCTGGCTCTCATCTATAAATCTCAAGCTACCATGCCCATCTCGGAAATTGGGACCCAAGTTCCTGGGTCCTTTCGAGATCAAACGCGAAATCAACCCTGTAGCCTTTGAACTCACTTTACCCGAATCTTTCAAGATCCATCCTGTTTTTCATGTGTCACTTCTTAAACATGTTGTTTCTAGTCCTTTTCCAGGGAGAGAAGAAGTGCCCCCACCTCCGGTCCAGGTTGGAGATGAAGCAGAATTTGAAGTTGAATCTATCCTTGACTGTCGTCGGAGAGGTAGGACAATTCAATTTCTAGTCAAGTGGAAGGGGTATTCTGCAGAAGAAAACTCTTGGGAGCCCGCAAGTTATGTACACGCTCCTAGGCTAATTCAGAGATTTCGCAGTAGGTACCCCGAAAAATGGGCACGTTTAGGCATCCGGAGGCTGCCCCTTGGGGGGGGGAACTGTCAGGGAAATAGGCTAGCAAACCAGCACAGGCAAGGCCGCTCTAACGCGCATCAACGCACACGGGTGTGCAATGTTTCTACTAGGCGGACGTCTGGCACCACATTCGGACGAATGCACGTGCGTAGCAACGTCGCGATGTTACGAACGCACGAACGGAACGGTGTGCGTACGACGTGATACTACACCTTGTCTATTTAAACGTCCCACTGATGGTGCCACATTGCTGGATTATCGTCAGCTCTTCCTGTGTTCCTGTGATTGTGTTTCCTGTTTTCCTGACTTCCTGTTGTCCTGACTTCCTGTGTACCGACCCGGCTTGTTATCGACTCCTCTGGACCTCCTGGCTTATTCAACCGGCTTGCTTCTGACTCTCCCTGCCTGCTTCCTGCATCTGACCCCGGCTTGGCTAAACGGACTCCGCATTCCTCTGTCTCCTGTACCTGGACTTGTCGCTTTGATTCTCGGACTGCTTACTGTGTTTGACCCCCTGGCCTGGCTTCTGATTTTCCTATTGGACTTCCATTGGTCCCCTCCTTGGATCCTAAGCACGTTGCCTCTACGGACTTTCTCTATCAAGCCACCAACACCGGCTCCTACTTCCAGGCAACCCGTGCTTCTGTGAGCACCACATCCCTGTACCATATTCAGGGTTGTGCTGCACTCGGCCGCAAGGGGAGCCCTCTCAGCAACTCGGTCTCCTACCAAGGTCCTGACACACTTCCTGTCCCAGTCGCCGAAATATGACTTTTAAGATAAAAAATATTCCTAGAATACTCATGCCTCGTGCACTGTAACAAAGGTATGAGGTATACTATGCCTAGTTTTCTATTTGTGCAGCATAATTTTCTTACTTTGTGAAGTTCCTGCGCAGCGCGGCCATCTCCAGTGTGGAGAAATAAGTTTTGGGACTTTAAATAAGAACAATGCCGGGTAAGGTCAGATGTCTCCATCTCTGTCAATTTGAAAAAAGGGGGAAAAAAAGCCACAGTGCCCTTCTTCCTGGATTCCGTGCATGCTGGCTACCTAGCATGCACCTGCCGATCTTGCGCATGTGCAGTGCAATCTTGGTCAGCTTGCCATGCCAAGCTGACCAAGATTTTCCATAGAGGCGAATGTTAAATGTCACTGGAGCTGCGCCATGCCAAGCTGACCAAGAATTTCCATAGACGCCAATGTTAAATTTTACTGGAGCCACCATGCCAAGCTGACCAAGAATTTCCATAGACACCAATGTTAAATGTTACGGGAGCAGTGCCATGCCAAGCTGACCAAGATCTTCCAGTAGCCAATGCAAAACTGGAAATGACGTTCGCGGCCACGGCTGCTAAAGGAGGAAGTGAACTTAGATATAGGCTTAAATCAGGTAAGTGAACAGAAAAAAATAAAAATAAATTGCCAATTTATTTTAAGGATGCACATTAGTGCTGCATGGTGAGGAGTGGAAAATGTGGGTGGAATTCTGCTTTAACACTAAAATCTCTACATCTACAGACATCTAACACTAACTTTTCTAGCCCTGTAAAGAAGAATGCTACAAAAAAAAAGGAGAGATAAGGTTTGGGACTTTAAATAAAAATAATGCCGGGTAAGGTCAGATGTCTCCATCTCTGTCAATTTGAAAAAGGGGGGGGATGGGATTTTAATGAAGCATGTGGGTGCAAATAAATAAATAATACTTATTATAAGTATTAAAGAAGAAATCGCTATACATACCTTTTTTGAAGGCAATCCGCCCCAATCCTACGCTGAGCTGTCAGGGCGGGTGCAGAGGACACAGCCGACATCGGAAGCCCCATAGTAATTCTATGGGTGACGTCACTTCCCATTCATTTCCAAACCGTTGTCGGCTGTCTCCCGTGCAGAGCTTCCACCACTGGAGACCGGATAGGCTTCAAAAAAGTTATGTATACAGATTTCTTCTTTACAGGACTAGATAGGTTAGTGTTAGATCGGTGGATGTCTGAAGATGTGGAGATTTTAGTGTTAGGGTGGACTTGCACTTTAATATTCTGGGAACCACACAAATTTTGGGATTTTCTTTAACTTTCACTTTCAATGATGACAGGACCAATAGAGAGGCTGAATCTCCCTACAGGGGGCACAGTAAAAAAAAACCTGACAGGTATTCTAATCCCTCTCCACTTTTTCCAAAACTATATAAAAAAAAGTCCTTCAAATGAGGAATAGTCCTTTTTTTGGGGGGATATATGATGAAATTAGACAGGTGAATACTGCTATAAGAAGGAGCTATTGTGTTATTACCTTGTAATCAAATACTAGATTTTTTTTTTTCTTTTTTTGTTTTTAATTATTTCGAATAGTGTTTGAACCAATAATTTAGAAAGATTAAAAAGTTGTTCTTTACTTTTTTTTAAAGGTTTTTTTTTTTTAATCTTTAGATTAATCTGTAGATGAAATACCACCCGTGTCCTCTAGGGGGAAACCTTAGCCCATTCAGTGAATGTACTGTCGCTGGCCTTTATAGCTTACCTTCCCAAGTTTGGCAATATTGTACGTATGTCACTAGTACCTTTGATTTTTTTTTTTTTGTATTTCAGTAAATTTTTCTTAAACATTAATGTCGAATGTCTCATAATGACAAAAAAAAAGATAATAGCCTAATACCCTAGGGCATGGTGTACACTTATGCTAAAAGTACAGCTTTTATTGTCAATTAAAGTAATAATCTTTCCAAGCCAAATTGCTTTAAATTAAAAAAAAAAAGTAAATTATTACCAGATTCCACCATCTTCAAACCTTTGTATAAGCTAGATTTTATGTCAGTCCTTAATTGTTAGGTGCATAAAATAATATTTATTTTAAAGCATAAGTGCACTATAAAACAAAGTGCACTTATCTTTTTTGCCCCTTTCCCCTGACCTAACCTAAAACATCCCCTTCTAAAGATGCATACTTACCTCAAACCTATGACCAAGGTTCCACGTCCATGTCTGTTTACATCTATCGTCTTCCCTGCCCTACAGAATTGTAAGGGGCCATATCCCGAGGTTGCAGATGATTGGAGACAGTCTCATCGAAGTCTATGGGGCTGTAAAGCCCATTTGCTGACAGGACAGAAGACTATGAAACTGATCGGATGCGTGAAATTGGTTGCTGTTGAGTTTCAAAATGTATTAGTGAGACAGCTTTTTTTTAAAAATGCAAAATTAGACATAAATGTACATTTTGATTATTAGCACACCTTAGAATAGTATAATATTAATCTCTTAAAACAAACTGCAGCATTAACGGTATTGTAAAATAAAGTACTAACTGCAGGGAGACCACTGCTTCCACACAGAGGTTTCTCTTGTTACTGGTGGAATATCACCTGAGATGGAATTAGGGGCCACCCACTTGCTCCTACAGCGTTTCTTTCATGCTGGCCTGTAGGCAGGTGCAGTCTACTTTCTCCACTGCAGGTGTCACTCAACCGCAGCGGCATTACAGAGGGAGAGGAACATGGTTCCTTTATACATACCGTATTTATCGGCGTATAACACGCGCCGGCGTATAACACGCACCCCAAGTTTAGGAGGGAATTTTAAGGAAAAAAACTTTTAGGAGTAAAGTTTAAGGAAGAAAAACTTACATTAAAATGCCCATCAATGCAACGTTATCGGTGTCCATCTGTAGCCTTTTCAGTGTCAGTGCAGCCTTGCTCCAGTGTCTATTGCAGCCTTGTCAGTGCAGCTTTGCCCCAGTGCAGAATTGTCAGTGCAGCCTTGTCAGTGCAGCTTTGCCCCAGTGCAGAATTGTCAGTGCAGCCTTGCCCCAGTGTCCATTGCAGCCTTGTCAGTGCAGCTTGGCCCCAATGCAGCCTTGTCAGTGCAGCCATGTCAGTGCAGCTTTGCACCAGTGCAGCCTTGCCCCAGTGCAGCTTTGCCCCAGTGCAGCTTTGCCCCAATGCAGCCTTGCCCCAGTGCAGCTTTGCCCCAGTGCAGCTTTGTGGGATCGCCGTGATCCCTGCCGACATACACAGCCGTGTGTAAATTCAAATACGGCGCCTAGAATGCAGGGACTCGGCGGAGCCGAGATACACATACCCGAGAGTCCTCGGCTTCTCTCGGCGCCGCTTACAGTCCCGCCCAGTCCCGCCCTATGGGCAGGACTGTAAGCGGCGCCGAGAAAAGCCGAGGACTCTCGGGTATGTGTATCTCGGCTCCGCCGTGTCCCTGCAGTCTAGGCGCCGTATTTGAATTTGCACACGGCTGTGTATGTCGGCGGCGATCGCGGCAATCGCCGCGATCGCTCCGATCACACAAAATTGGGGGGGGGATCGGCCTATAACACGCACCCACGATTTCCCCCTGATTTTCAGGGGAAAAAAGTGCGTGTTATATGCCGATAAATACGGTAGTTACATAGTCGGTAAGATTGAAAAAAGACACAAGTCCATTAAGTCCAATCTGTGTGTGTGTGCGCTTTTATGTCAATGTTACATTATATATTCCTGTATGTTGTGGTCATTTAGGTGCCTATCTAATAGTTTTATGAAATCATCAATGCTCCCTGCTGAAACCACTGCTTGTGGAAGAGAATTCCACATCCTTCCCACTCTTACTGTAAAGAATCCTCCAGGTAAATTGCTTTTCCTCTAATTTTAGTGAATGGGCGCGAGTTTTTTTAAATGCCCTTGCGCGGAAAAGTTTTATCCCTATTGTGGGGTCACCAGTACAGTATTTGTACTATAAATCATATCCCCTCTCAAGCGTCTCTTCTCCAGAGAGAATAAGTTCAGTGCTCGTAATCTTTCCTCATACTGTAACTAATATCCTCCAGACCCTTTATTTGTTTTGTTGCCCTTCTCTGGACTCTCTCCAGCTCCAGCGCATCCTTCCTGAGGACTGGTGGCCAGAACTGGACAGCATACTCTAGGTGTGGCCGGACCATAGTCTTGTAGAGCGGGAGAATTATCGTTTTTATCTCTGGAGTTAATTTCTAATTTCTAATTCCTTTTTAATTCATGCCAATATTCTATTGGCTTTGTTAGCAGCAGCTTGACAGTGCATGCCATTGCTGAGACTGTCATCTACTAGGACCCCCAGGTCCTTTTCCAGCTTAGATTCCCCCAGAGGTTCTCCCCCTAGTGAGTAGTATGCATTCATGTTTTTGCCACCCAAATGGATTATTTAAAATTTTTCTACATTAAAACTCATTTGCCATGTAGTTTCCCACCCCATTAATTTCTTCAGATCTTCTTGCATGGTTTCCACATCCTGCAGAGAAGCTATTGCCCTGCTTAGCTTAGTATCGTCCGCACAAATACTGAGATTGAGCTGTTTATCCCATCCTCCAGGTCATTTATGAATGAATTAAATTGGATTGGTCCCAGCAGAGAACACTGAAGGGCCCCACTTTCCAGTATGGACTATTCCGAGTACTTCCCATTTATCTGAAGATCTACATTTAGGCTGAAATGCATTAGGTTATGCAGCTAGGTTGCTAGCACCCCTCATACTGTGGTTCATCATTGATTCATATATGCTTTATTTCATCTGATGTTTGTGAGTACCTCTTTTTTATCAATGAATTGAGGTTTTTTTTTACTACTTCACTATGTGCCTCCTCATTTTCCTCCTATGGTAATTATCGCTCTTGCTGCTTGCCACTGGAGCTAATGCTGCACATTGGTGGTTAATTGGAAACTGATCCTTATACCTTGTGAGCTTCCAGTTTTGATTGTGGTGATGTGGGAGGGGCGAACCGTTCGGCCCGAGCATAAGTTCGTGCCGAACTTTCATTGTTCGGTCGTTCGGCAAACAGTCAAAGAAACGGGTCATTCGACCGTTTGTTGGCCCCCCCCCTCCCGAACCGACCACAATGCATTGCGGCGCTGAACAGTGCATTGCAAGTCCTGATTGGCCCGAGAGAGCGAATGCTTCAGCCAATCAGGGTGCAGAGCACTGTCAGAGTCATGATTGGACACTGTCATCATGACTTTATCCAATCATGGCTCATTCCTGCCCCACAGTATAAAAGTATTCTTTCAATGGCAGCCATTTTTAGTGTGATTTTGGTGTGGAGAGAGATAGAACAGGGCTCTGTTCAGTGCTATTAGTTAGTTAGTATGCAAGATGTACTAAAACAGGCCAGAAGAGTCTGTAGCTATTTCAGGCGGTCATACACAGCCAGTGCTCGGTTGGCTGAAATTCAGAGGGTATTCCGCCTGCCCATAGACCGCCTGATTTGTGACATGCCCACTCGGTGGAACTCAACTTTGGGAATGCTGCAGAGGCTAAACATGCAGCAGAGGGCCGTCAACAAGTACCTGTGCCAGTACGGCATGACGACAGGCTGAGGCCACCTCGACTTTTTTCCCCACGACAATGGCTGATCATTAAGGATGCATACACTGTATTGTTACCATTTGAGGAGGCCACAAGGATGGTGAACAATGACAGTGCATGCATCAGTGACACAATCCCTGTTGTGTTACTGCTGGAGCAGACTTTGTATGGCATTATGGACATGGCACTGGAGGCAGAGCAGCAGGAGGAAGAGGAGGACTTCCTTTCCTCTCAAGGCCCACTTTATCCAGACACCATCATTCCTATGTCACAGAATACACAGGAGGAGAGAGGGAAGGAGGATGAGGAGGATTCTGCCACTTTCATAGGCTTCGAAAAAGAAAAAGACATGCCTCAATCTGTAAACGATGGCTTTCCAACCACAGGACCCTTGGGAGTAGTACGTGGCTGGGAGGAGGAAGTTCCAGATGCTGTCATCCCCGAGTGACCCCGAGGAGTCTGCTTCTCAAGCCTTGGGAAATTTGAGGGACATGGGCAACCTCATGCTTCAAAGCCTGCGAAAGGACCCAAGAATACGTGGCATAAAGGAGAAGGATGATTACTGGTTGGCAACCATCCTTGACCACCATTATAAGGGCAAGGTCTCAGAACTCATCCCGTCCCCACAGAGAATGCAGAAGATAAATCTCTCGAGGACAGGTTAGAGATTTTATTGAACGTTTTTTCTGACTCCAGTAGGTTACAGTGTTGTGGAAAACGTCATTTTGAGTCTTCTGTTGGTCAAGAGAGGAGCGTTGGAGAAGGCGTCCGCCTAAGTGAGGCATTTCGGAATTTTTTTAGTCGTCGCCGCCCAGGGCTGTCAGCTTCCACATCCCATCGGCAGCGTCTGGATCATATGGTTGACGATTACCTTGGGGCAAAAACAGAGATGGAGGGCTTTCGAGCTGACGATCCACTGACTTACTGGGTCATGAGAATAGACCACTGGCCAGAACTTGCCCATATGCTATTAAGTTGTTGGGCTGCCCTGCATCCAGCGTGCTTTCAGAATGGGCATTCTGGGCTGCAGGAGGTTTCGTTACAGATCATAAAACGCGTCTGTCCACAGACTCCGTGGACCGTTTGACTTTTATGAAAATGAATCAGTCCTGGATTACCAGCTATGAAGCCCCTGATGCCGATGTCACTGATTAAGTCTTTTTGGGATGTGGAATCTGTGCAGGACTTCGAGGCTGAGTAGCTTTGAGGGTGTTCAATCATTTCATCTGGAAGAATATTTTTGGTATAGGTTTCATGGGCACAATTAACACCTAAAGAACAAATTTTCAGCACCTGTTTGACAGGTGCATATCAATTTTTTACAGCAAGACCAATTCTTGCTTTCATCAAGAGTACCTCTATAGGGTTACAGTAGGAAGGCGCCACCGACACCCAAAGACCAATTTTTCTTCACCTGTTTGACAGGTGCATAGCATTGCAATTTTTTACAGCAAGGTCAATTCTTGCTTTCATCAAGAGTACCTCTATAGGGTTATGGTGGGAAGACGCCCCCAACACCCAAAAAGTAATTTCTCTGCACCTGTTTGACAGGTGTATATCATTGCAATTTTTTACAGCAAGGCCAATTCGTGCTTTCATCAAGAGTACCTCTATAGGGTTATGGTGGGAAGGCGCCACCGACACCCAAAGACCAATTTTTACGCACCTGTACTTTTACACAAAAGTCAATGTGACACCAGTATGTATCCAAAAAATCTCTGATCTTCCCAGCGCACTACATTGTGGCCTCATCATACACACTGGCTCCCCAGCTGTTGCTGAGCAAAATAAAGGCAGCTTTCAGGGAAAACTTCATTTCTTTGGGCTTTATAAATGCAATTATTGCTGCAGCAGATTTTAGACATGGTACAGATCTGCCACTTTACAGGTAGACTAAGGGGACCCCCCCAGGCACTATATTGGAAGGAATTTTTCATGTTTATGCTTTCACTTTAAAAATTAAAAAACTACTGCTCATTTAAAAATGAACAAACTTTTTTTTTATTGTTACATGTCCCCCAGGGCAGGACCCGGACCCCTATAACCATTGTATGCCCAATTACTTGCATATAAGCCTTCAAAATGGGCACTTTTTATTATTTTTTGACATTCGGGTCCCATTGACTTTAATGGGGTTCATTATTCGGGTCCGAATTTTCGCTGTGTTCAAAAGTTCTGGTGCGAGTTCAGCCCATCCCTAGTGGTGACCGCCCGATGATATTACCTGCCTAAGCGTTTGGATGAGCCATATATACCATATGCTTGTTTTTCATCTGTTTCTGGTAAGAAGATAAATTTATCAGCACGGTAGTGTGTGTTTATTATATACTGAAGTTGGTGAGAGGTTCTTTATTTCCACGTTCACCTGTATCCACCGTCTCTTCATCTGTCTCTTACCCCCAGCGCTGCATATGGACCTTATATACTCCCCATTTATCACTACCCTCTGAACTCGCCCTTGTAGCCAGTTTGCAATCCATGTAGTCACCCTTTCATCCATGCCGACAGACCTTAGCTTGTATAGTAAACATTTGTGGGGAACTGTATCAAATGCCTTTGCAAAATCTAGATACACCACATCTATGGGCCTTCCTTTATCTAGATGGCAGCTCACCTCCTCATAGACGGTTAATAGATTTGTCTTGTCATTTTTATGGTTTATTGGGGAGCTATTCGATTGGATGCTAGTGCTCCATGTGACTCTGGCTGCCTTCTTGGGTGAAGCAGAGTCTATTTAAGACACAGTTTGGCGCACATTTCACGTGTGGTAGTGTAGGGACAAGTCACTCGTCTGCCAGGGACAGTATTTAATGGCAGGGAGAGGTGAGTCTCTCCATCCAGATGAGTAGGGAAAGAGCAGAGACACACTGTCCTTCCTGGAAGCCTCCCTGTTTGGAGCCGTGACCAGCAAGGCCACATTCCGCCTCTCAAAACAGACAATGTTGATGCACCAGAGACCTACTGCTTTACTCTTAGCTGCAACATTCTGTTAGTGTGCCCTGTCGGGTTGTCTTCCCATCAGATAGTTGTGCTTTGTTGAACTTTAACTTCAATACATTTCAGCTTCTGAAACTGGACTCTGAGGGTTCACTGGTGCCGCACCACGCTGCACCTCCCCACATGCTGAACCAGCCCTGTGTAGCTTCTTTGCCGCTCTCTCAATAGCGAGCAAGGTTCTGTAGTGTTTCAGACAGTCAGGGAGCAATGTCATGGAAGCAGGCGGGTGATCTCTTGTGGGTTGTTGCTGGCAATTTGCCCTCAGTGATGGGATCAACATTGTGACACAGGCCTTACTCTACCTAAAGTGCATTTATTTTGTTAATTGCTATGTACTGTATATGTCCCATTCTACTTGAATTAGGGTCACACGTAAAGAAGTCTCATCAAACTCATTCAAAGAAAAGTGTGATAGCTATTGAGCTCTGCCTGTGCTCCACTCTCATGCACCATCACTACTGATGCAGGGGGAGGGTGGGAGGTCAGAACAAGGCTCATGTTCCTCAGCCAAGCAAAGCACTGACCGACTAAATTAACAAGGGGGGGTAGCAACTTAGCTTTGCCTGAGTCCAACAATGGCAACATCCACAAATAGGGCTTCTGGCAGGGGAGGAGCTGAGAGACAGGAAAGGATTTTCTTCTCAATTCATTGGTGTTTCATTGCTGAGCCAAGGAAAGGTATGTTTACATGAATGTATGGACCAATATTTAAATTTTATTTTTTTGCTCATGAGAATTCTTCTTCAACTAAGCTTAACTGTCATTGCTGTGTGGCTTCATATACTGTATATGTGCAAATATATGCAACAAAGTTCTTTTCTTTTGATCTAATTTTTTTAAAAAGTTTACAGCTAGGTTCTCTGTTACGGCTAGCAGCACAAGGTGATTTTTGTATTCTAGATTTACTGAGAATTGCCCCACCCATGCATACTCCTCCTCTGCTGTAAACTGACACTATATTTTTAATACATACCGTATATACTCGAGTATAAGTCGAATTTTTCAGCACTTTTTTTGTGCTGAAAGTGCCCCCCTCGACTTATACTCGAGTCAAGCACTTTTCTGCAGCAAAAAATTTCATTTTCCGAACCGACTTTGGGGCCCCGTATCTCAGGGCCACTTGGTGCTAGAAACCCCAAATTTGGTATGCAAACCCAGTGGACCTAGTACCACAACATATCCAAAGCTGGGGTTCCTAGCTCCAAGTGGCCCTGAGATACGGGGCCCCAAAACTGGTTCAGAAAATGTCATTCTCTCCTGCAGAAAAGTGCTTGACATTTTCTGAACTGATTTTTGGGGCCCTGTATCTCGGGGCCACTTGGTGCTAGAAACCCCAGCTTTGGAAATGTTATGGTACCAGATCCACTGGGTTTGCACACCAAATTTGGGGTTCTTAGCACTAAGTGACCCCGACATACGGGGCCCCAAATTTGGTCAACTGTGTCTATCTGCAGCAATGTCATTTCGGGACCCTTTGAGTTCAGAGACCCCAAATTTTGGCTGCAGCTGGGGGGCATCTAGGAACCCTTAACTACCGAGTTTGAAGTTCAGGGGACCTATGGCTGCAAATGGGCACAGTGAAGCATGCAAATGGGCACAGTGATGCTGCAAATGGGCATTGTTGACCCGCTTTTCCACTTACAGTAGATGTGCATTTCTCACCCTCGTCTTATACTCGGGTCAATAAGTTTTTCCCATTTTTTGGGGGGTAAATTAGGGCCTCGACTTATACTCGGAACGACTTATACTCGAGTATATACGGTATGTATTTTTGTTTGTGTTTTGTATATCTTTGAACACACATACAAATACTTTCAGGAATAGACAAATTATGATCAAATTCAGAGTACATTCATTCCCATCATGAATTGTGAAGGCCATTTTTTAAAAGAGAATGTTCGGTCTAGTAATCTCCTAGCCAGTTCCTTGGCACCCAAGGCGAGAATGGCAATCTCCCCTAGCTCTAATAAATTTTGTATTGAATAAAGGAATACAGGTTAACTAAAATTTTACAAAATGTAGGGTTAGACAATATAATTACACTTAAATGTTACTAAACCCAGGACCCTGCATTCACTATATAAGAAGCGCAGATAGTTTAAGAAAACTATTAGATGAGCATCTTAGCGAACGCAATATACAGGGATGTGAAAATTATTATTTACATAAACACACATCCACACCCACACAGGTTGAACTGGATATACTGGTGTCTTTATTCAACCTTACCAACTATGTAACTGTGTAAGGGGAAATCTTTAATAGGGACTTGTGTTACATATTTTCCTTAATTTGTAGATATTTCTTTTCATTTCCTGTTGTGCCAATAGGACAGAAAGTGTAGGGAAATCTTACAAAGACAGCAAAAAAATTAAAAAAAACATGACAGTAGTTTTAGGCTTGAAGTGTTTGTTACCCAGAACAAAAAAAATAGATCCTGTTCCTTTAAAGAAGTCCAGCCAAAGCTTGTTTGTATGGATCACAGGAGTGCAGTTCGTTTTGCTGACTTCACCAGTGTCAGTCCAGTCATCGCGTTATAGCGATAATGAAGTCTGGATCCGCCAGATGCCTGGACTGACACCCGGCTCAGGCTCTCAGCGAGCCACTGAGAGCCTGAGCCGGCCACCCCCTCCACAGCTCAGCTCTCCAAGGAAGAGCAGAGAGCTGTGACTGACATTCAGCTGCTCTCTGCTGAGGGAGCTGTGAGAACCGAGCAATCGGCTGTGTTCGATCGCTCGGTTCTCAGTGTGGAGGTGCCAGAGGACAGATGCAGAATCGGAATGATGCTGCATCCACCTAGGTAAGTATGAATCTGAAAAAAGAAAAAAAAAAACCTGTGTTTGATTTCTATAGTTCCCTCTGTTAGATAACATCAAGCTCCCCATTGTATGTATTGTATAAAAATACACTGCCTATTACCTTATTTCTGAGGGCCGCTCACGTGACTGCCTGCTGGTCTCCTCCTCTCCTTGTCCCAGCTGATGTCAGCGGGGGATACACAGCACCCCCTGTAGCTATCAGATCAGGAGAGGAGACCAGCGGGCAGTCACATGAGCGCCGAGCTGCACTCGAAAATAAGGTATTAGGCAGCGTATTTTTATAAAATACATACACTGGGGAGCTTAATGTTATCTAACAGAGGGAACAGAAAAAAAAAAAAAAAAAACGTGGCTTGACAAACACTAACTCCAGGCACAATAATGAAACTTCCTTAATATCCACAAAGGATAAGGGTATAAATTCAAATGCCTCTGCAAACCCAGAAATTATTTTAATAAAGTAGCAGTGACATTATCACTATGCTGTACATAACCTGTACAGAGAGCAAAGCTGTGGAAGGGTTCCATTAAAATCCACCCACTACAGGTTGTCTGCAGAAAACTACAGGAGAAGGTCGGAGACTAGACCAGTCACCAGACATTGTGCTGTCTGGGTCCAAGAATGAAATTCTGCACCCCTCCACATCCCCCTCAAAAAATCACGCCCACCAAAAGGCCCCCACATCCATTGTTTTATATCATGATAATTAAAACTACAATTAAATGTATCAGAAAGTCAGATATACATGCAACAACACCTTGTCTATATGCAATAGGGTCGCCACCTGCCCGGGATTCACTCGGACAGTTCGGGCTTGGAATTATGCATCCGGGTTTCAGACTGCCTGAAATCCAGACACATGATTCAGAATGGACTATGGCTTCCCAGCAGGGTTGCTGGCTGCAGTTGTCTAAGCTGAGAGTGTCTGTTACACTCTTTCACACTGCCCAAAGCCAGCAACAACCTAGCAACCCCCTCAAACACACACACAGACGGGAGAGGAGAGAGGGCTCATTCTGCACCTCTTCCTTCTGCCCCTACTCCTATGTGTCTGCCCACACTCCAATCCCGCAGTAACATCATGGGCCGTGGTGCGGACTCCCGGAAGTGGGAACAGGATACCTGTCAAAGGGGGGGGGGGGGGTTACATTGGACAGAATACACTGGGGGGTTACATTGGGGGGATTACATTGTAAGGATTACACTGGGGGATTACATGGGGGGGTGGAATTTTCACTGGAGGGATTACAGTGTGAAGATTTACACTGGGGGATTACATGGGGGGGGGGGGTGGAATTTTCACTGGAGGGATTACAGTGTGAAGATTTATACCGGGGGGATTACATGGGGGGTTGGAGTTTAGACTGGGGCATTACACTGTGAGAATTACACTGCAGGGATTTACACAGTGGAGTACAATGGGGAGATTATGCTGGGGAGTTTACACTGGAGGGGGAATACACTGGGGGAATTACACTGGTACACTGGGAGGATTTACCCTGGGGGCATTACACTTGAGGGCATTTACACTGGGTGGGGATACATTGCAGAGGTTTTACACTGGGGGGATTTACACGGAGGAGTACAATAGTTTGACTATGCTGGGGGGATTACACTACGGGGGATTCGACTGGGAGAGCACATGGGGGGGGGGGGCATTGCACTGTTACACTTGGAGGATTACACTGGGGGGGGATTACAGTGCAGGGGATTTACACTTGGGGGATTAACCTGGTCTGCTCGGTCTAAAATGCCCGGACCTATTTTTTGTCCCAGTCCAGGCCTGGGTGACACCATTAAGTAGGAAGTAAAATCTCACCGCAATGGTGTCACCCCCATCCATGACAGTGCACAGATTGGCATGCCGGCTCTGACCACATCATTTACAGGGGCCAGCTTGGAGTGCGCACCGTGACCATGTACTGCTGGCCCAAAACTAGCCTGCTCAGCGCCCTGCAGAGCACTGTGACAGGCTAGGCAGGAGAGAGCTCGATATGCTAGCTTGCCCAGTGTCTACTACTCTGTCCTGCTCCTGCAGTCACTCTGCAGCAGGACAGAGCACTGTGACAGGCCGGGGGGGGGGGGGGGGGGGAATGGAGATCTGTGCTGATGCACTAGCCTGCTCAGTGCCCGGGATTGTTCAGTGACTGGGGGGGGGGGTGTTTTTCCACACCAGGTGACACCAACCCTAGTGAGGCCACTGCTCTTTTTTCTTCACTCTGTTGAAACCCTTGCTCTGCCAGAGCAATAGCTCCAATGGAATGGGACTTCTGGCTATGGGGAAAAGCTTGTGACAGTGCTTGGGTCTTTACAGCGAATTGCTAGCCTTAAAAATTGTCACATGAGGAATGGTAGTGATGTCATCCACATGGGTAATAAGGCGCCACCGGATGTTGGAGCTTAGCTAGGGTGAGCTCCTACAGCGGGGCAATGACAACTGAGCATTGATGGGTGAATATACCTCCCTGGGGGGGTTATCAGCAGACACTGTCACTCTGCTCTGAATAGGCAAAGTGACATTTTTCCTTTAACAAACAATTGTCTGCGTCTTCTGGAGCTTATATATTCTCCCTATACACTCCTGTCATCATACTGACACTTGTCATATACAATCACAATTTAAAATAGTCTATTTTGTCAGTTACAAACCATTTTACATAGGGACACTGTTGACATTGAAATAAATAGAATCCCGTAATAGGTCTGATGATGAGAGACACAATGGTAATAGAGATGAAGGCACTCTACAGATCTGGCATAGATGTGTTCACAGCCTGTACCATGGCCTGTTCCTACTAAATAAATCTGTTCACATTTCCCTTCAATAATCCCTATTTTCCCAGACAGATTTGTTATTCACCTACAATCTGTGCCCTTTATAACACCGGGAACCCCAGATGCATTCCAAAATGGGGTAAAAAAAAAAGCAATATGTGTTGATCGGCTTTCACAACAAGTTCATATTTTTATATCATGAAAATTAACCTCATGATGTCTCCTTCTTTATAACAATCTTATTTGATTAATACAGTTATTTGTTTCCAATTATTGTGTCTGTTGTGTATTCAGATAAAAGCTGTACTCATTTATGTGTAAATGTACATAAAACAAATATAAAAATAGATAGATAGATAGATAGATAGATAGATAGATAGATAGATAGATAGATAGATACAGGCTTAACTAGAACCTTCAGGGCCCGGTGCAAAAAAAACATAAGCCCCCCTCCTATGAATCAGTGGCAGTGGTGGTGGTGGGGGTGGAATCAGTCCACTGATGATGGTGGGGGGATGGGATCAGTGGCAGCGGTGGTGGTGGGGGGATGGGATCAGTGGCAGCGGTGGTGGTGGGGGGATGGGATCAGTCCACTGAGGGTGTTGAAGGGGATCAGTGGCAGTGGTGGTGGTGGGGATGGGATCAGTTCACTTGGGGTGGTTGGAGGAATGGGATCAGTGGCAGCCATGGTGGTGGTGGAAGGGATGTGGATGACATCAGTGGCAGTGGTGGGAGTAGGGATGACATCAGTGGCAGTGGTGAGTATAGGGATGACATCAGTGGCAGTGGTGGGAATAGGGATGACATCAGTGGCAGTGGTGGGGATAGGGAAGACATCAGTGGCAGGGTTGGGGATAGGGATGACATAAGTGGCAGCCCTAATCTCTCGATCCACCTAATCCCAAAGGTGCTCTATTGGATGTGATCTGGTGACTGTGGAGGCCATGGGAGTACAATGACCTCATTGTCATGTTCATGAAACCAGTGGTGACAATCTTCTATTGTCCAATTTTGGTGAGCCTGTGCGAATTGTAGCCTCAGTTTCCTGTTTTTAGCTCACAAGAGTGGCCCCCAGTGTGGTTTTCTGCTACTGTAGCCCATTTACTTCAAGGTGTGTTGTGTATTCAGAGATGGTATTCTGACTTAAAATAAGGACACTTACCTGTCCCGGGGTCCAGCGATGTCGGCACCCGAGACCGAACCGTCCCTCGATCCTCGGGTGCTGCCGCCGTCATTCTCACTGAGGGACCCAGGAAGTGAAGCATTGCGGCTTCACTGCCCGGTTCCCTACTGCGCATGCGCGAGTCGCGCTGCGCATCTACACTGGTCCCCGTTGTGTTGTGGGAACTGTGTATTTCCCACAACACAACGGGGGTGGGCGGGGGGTCTGCGGCTAGCTGCGGCTAGCTATACCCGGAAGTGGGTGCAGATACCTGTATTATACAGGTATCTGCACCCCCCTCCCCCCTGAAAGGTGCCAATTGTGACACCGGAGGGGGGGGGGGATCCGATGAGCGGAAGTTCCACTTTAGGGTGGAACTCCGCTTTAAGTTACTGTTGCCTTTCTAGCATCTCAAACCCGTCTGCCCATTTCTCCTCTGACCTCTGACACCAATGAGGCATTTTTGTCCACACAACTGCCGCTCACTGGATATTTTCTCTTTTTCTGACCATTCTCTGTAATCCCGAGAGATGGCTGTGTGTGAAAATCGCCAGTAGATCAGCAGTTTTTTAAATACTCAGACCAGCCCATCTGGCACCAACAACCATGCCACGTTCAAAGTCACTTAAATCCCCTCTCTTCCTCATTCTGATGCTCAGTTTGAACTTCAGCAAGTCATCTTCACCACATCTAAATGCCTAAATGCAATTGAGTTGCTGCCATGTGATTGGCTGATTAGCAATTTGTGTTACCAAGCAATTGAACAGGTGTAGCTAATAAAGTGGCCGGTGAGTGTATATATTTTGGGCATTTTCAGGAGTCCAGGGGCTTGTGGGAACCCAGGGAATTGTGGGAAAATGGGTTAAAGGAGCCCACACCTGCATCAGAGCATGGTAAGTAAAGGGGCACTTTGCTATAAATCTGTGGCATGGAGAATAATAATTCAATAAAACAGGATACACTGCAAAATAAAAGATGAGTAGGTAAGCAGAGATCACATAACTGGTTTGAAAATACTTTTTTTCTCATATTTTTTTTCTATTCCTTTTAAATTTACCAAGCCATATAGAAATACTTTGCTAGGTAAAAAAAAAAATATAACAAAAAAAAAAAAAAAAGAGCAAAAGACGACCGTATAGAATTTTCCTTTCTGACCACTGTGAGTCCATTAGACATTATTGACATCTCCAAACATGTCCTATCTTTTCAGCAAACGCCGGTTTACATAAGCACCTGACTTCAATTTATATTATTTGCAGACTACCTCTAAGCTCGCCATTCTTTAAAAGTATCAAGTGAATGTAAAATAAACAACATCTATTTGAGACTTGTCTTATAAGGTAAAATTTAAGTCTTACATTAAAATACCTTTTTTTTTGGTGGAAAATTGTATGTAAACACCTGGGACATATTTATGTCTGGGCTGTTAAACTTTATATAAATACTTTAGTAAGAACTTGTGACCTGAAACATCTGTCTTGAAAAAGCGGGCGCTCGTAATTCATTAAATTTGTTTAATTGTAAAGAACAAATGTTGTGAAAAAAACGAAGAGAACTCAGAAGTCGGTAATGGCATGGCTCTGGTTTCAAGAAGTACTGCAGCCCATTCGGTAAATCTGCTACTAAGAACTCAAAATGACGTACTTGGGCAGGTCACCAAAGCAAAAAGGAAACTTTACAAATTCTCTTCTGGTCATGGATTGGGGCACTTTTACCTTTAAAGCCAGGAAATTTCAAATGGGTGGGGCATTCGTAGGTTGGCGTACATGCAATACCAGTGCAACGCTTCCTTTGTTCCTTCTATAATATGGGCATTAAAGCTGAACTCCAGGCAAACATCTAAATTCTGTTTGCTCAAATGGCTTGGTTTACAGACACAGTATACAGAGCCTATCAGAGCTGCTCTGTGCATTGTGATCACTGCGGTTGCTCATACCAATCACAGCTATCACAACTGTAAACAGTGTATTGCTTAACCCATGAACAGCTACTTGCACTTAGCAATTGAAAGGGGGGGGGGGGGCATGAGGAGCCCAAATAGCGTAGTATGTCAATTTAATATAAATAAAATAAAAACATAAGTGAATGCACTCACATGCTGCAGATACACAGGCATGTCGTGGTGTCAGATCCCTCATCCACGTGGATGAATGGCTTTGGTGCCTGACCAGAGAGGACAATAGACTGCTTGGGGTACAGTGCCGATGGACAGTTGCGCTGCTGCCAGATGGAACAAGGCAGCTGAAAGTCCATGCTAGGATCCTAAATGAGCAATGCCGGGAGTGGAGCCAAGGGGGTGGAAGCTGCAGCTCCAGCCGCTGATGCCACTGATTGATTCAGGGACTGGGGTTGTTGGAAGTATCTGCCATGTAGAGGGGGTGACAGGACAGCCCCGTGTATGCACCAGAGTTGTGTGATTTAAGGTATGCACGAGAATGCCTTTTCAGAAGAACCAGTCACTTCCTTCATCATCCTCATTAATACTTGCACTTAGTCTCTGTTTCAACATCTCTCACAGTAAAGTCGAGGGTAGGACTGGGTAGACTGGTGAACAGCTGGTGGGATCTTGGGGCTGGCACCACAGGCGAGTGGCTGGAGAAGTCCCAGGGCTGGCACCACAGATGAGTGGCTGGAGGAGTCCAAGGCTGGTACCACAGGTGTGTGGCTGGAGATGCAGGGCTGGTACCACAGGTGTGTGGCTGGAGAAGTCCAAGGGCTGGCACCACAGGTGTGTGGCTGGAGATGCAGAACTGGTACACAGGTGTGTGGCTGGAGAAGTCCAGGGCTGGCACCACAGGTGTGTGGCTGGAGACGCAGGGCTGGTACCACAGCTGTGTGGCTGGAGGAGTCCCAGGGCTGGTACCACAGGTGAGTGGCTGGAGAAGCAGGGCTGGTACACAGGTGTGTGTTTGGAGAAGTCCCATGGCTGGCACCACAGGTTTGTGGCTGGAGATGCAGGGCTGGTACCACAGGTGTGTGGCTGGAGGAGTCTCAGGGCTGGTACCACAGGTGAGTGGCTGGAGGAGTCCCAGGGCTGGTACCATAGGTGAGTGGCTGGAGGTGTCCCAGGGCTGTTACCACAGGTGAGTGGCTGGAGGAGTCCTAGGGCTGGTACCACAGGTGAGTGGCTGGAGGAGTCCAGGGCTTTTACAACAGGTTAGTGGCTGGAGGAGTCCAGGGCAGGCACCACAGGTGAGTGGCTGGAGGAGTCCCAGGGGTGGTACCACAGGTGAGTGACTGGAGGAGTCCAGGGTTGGTAAGATAGGTGTTTGGCTGGAGATGCAGGGCCACTTCACTTGAACTGCAGTACTCTGGTAGCAATTGGCATTGTGTTCTCTGCAGTGATTGGTTATCGAGAGACCAATCACAGAACTCACATTTGTAAACAGTTTATTGTTTACATCTGAGAGCCCTCTCCTTTCTCCTACAATAGAAAAAGGGAAGCTAAGAGGAACCAATGAACGAATGAGTGAGTAATGTATTAATTCAAGAGAAAAACACAGATCATGGCAGCAACTGCAGCTAAGAATAGTTTTTTTTTATTATAGGCTTACCTGTAGGTACAAGTGGTGTAACAGAGTTTACTACCACTTTAAGTCAGATCAAAGTTGGGCTGAAGTTGCAGGGCAAAGTCAGATCAGAAGTCGCGCAACTTTAAAGAGGAACTGTAGTCTGCTCATATAATCTGTAATAAAAACATCTTTGCCATTATGAAGCTTCCCTCCAACCACTTTGCATATTATTTTATATATACTGTGATTCTGTACTTGCCAAATATGCTGCAGAAATCTCCCTCCACTAAGTCTTGCTGCAACCATTTTAACTGTGGGCAGCTGAAGCTGCTGCCTGTTCACTTCCTGGATTTACACAGATACACACCTCCAGCTCTGCAGCTCTCATTGGCCCTCTTATGACTCACCCCCCCCCCCCCTCTCTCTGCCTGGCAAACTCTCATAAGAGTAAGAGAGAGAGAGAGCTCTGCATGATGTCATAAGCCTAGGCTTTTTACCAGACAAGAAACAGGAAGTGGGCTGTATAACGTATTTACTGGCAGAAAAAAATGTTTTACTATCCCAAGTTAATACAAAAAGGTTAGAAGATTTAATAGATGGAAAGATGAAAAAAATGACTGAAGTTCCGCTTTAACCGCTTGCTGAGCAGCCGCCGCAGTTGTACTGCGGCAACATGGCTCAGCTGTTATGTCGCTTCTATTTGTGGCCATTAGGCCACGCCCGCTGCTCGCCCCCGGAGCCGGTGTGAGTGACCGGCGGTCGCGATGACCGCCGGGCTCCCGTGATTGCTCGTGACACGCTGAGAACTGGGATCTCTGTGTGTAAACACAGAGATCCCGGTTCTCTGAAGGGAGAAGAGACAGATCGTGTGTTCATACAAAGTATGAACACCGATCTATCTCTTCCCCTAGCAAGTTCCCTCCCCCCTTCAGTTAGAACACACACAGGGAACACAGTTAACCCCTTGATCGCCCCCTAGTGTTAACCCCTTCACTGCCAGCGCCATTTTTACAGTAATCAATGCATTTTTATAGCACTGATCGCTGTATAAATGCCAATGGTCACAAAAATGTGTCAAAATTGTCCGATGTGTCCGCCATAATGTCGCAGTCACAATAAAAATCGCAGATCGCTGCCATTACTAGTAAAAAAAAATAATAAAAATGCTATAAATCTATGCCCTATTTTGTAGACACTATAACTTTTGCGCAAACCAATCAATATACGTCTATTGCGATTTTTATTACCAAAAATATGTAGAAGAATACATATTGGCCTAAACTAAGAAAAAATTTGCTTTTTTTAAAAAAAAAGGGGATATTTATTATAGCAAAAAGTACAAAATATTGTGGTTTTTTTTCAAAATTGTCGCTCCTTTTTTGTTTAAAGCGCAAAAAAAAAAAACGCAGAGGCGATCAAATACTACCAAAAGAAAGCTCTATTTGTGGGAAAAAAAGGATGTCAATTTTGTTTGGATACAGCGTCGCACGACCGCGCAATTGTCAGTTAAAGCGACGCAGTGCCGAATCGCAAAAAGTGCTCTGGTCATTCAGCAGCCAAATCTTCCGGGGCTGAAGCGGTTAATGTCAGAGCAGTGTGAACCTGGGCTTAGTGGCACTTTAATTATAAAGGTAAAATGTTTATGTTTTTTGCTTGCTATTGGTATACATATTTTTTAACTTTAATTTTGGCTTTAACATGTTAAGCATGTTAAAGCTTAAATGGGATTTTTAGCTTTAGGTTTACTTCAGTTATTAGAGTGTTTTCAACACCAAAAGCCCCGCTCCAAAATGGACCCAGCGATACCTTCTCTGTGTTGAAAACAATATATTACCCCTGTGTGCTATACCAGTCCTGGATTTGCTTTGATAAATAATAAAGGTTTTTGATATGGAATTATATTTATTCAATTCATACATTTTATACAATATACATATTGCCGTGTATATCTTATGTTTCCTCTTTTTGAAAACAGTGTGGAAATGATCGATGATCTTGAGGTTTTCACACATTACAAGCCGCTGTCTCCACTCCTCCAGCACAGAGAGCTTCGTTTTCCTATCATTTCTCGCAATACTTGTTGGCCTTTGATAAATACAAGAGACAAATGGAAGCATTGCCTCTGACAGTTCTTCAATAATCTCTGTGTGGTTCTTTGTCAGAGCCTTCTCTGCAGTGACAATGCCTTTGTTCTATATCAGTCAGATTTTATAGTTAACACATCAAAAGTGTATCTGTGTACATATAATGCCGCAAAAACAGTTCAAAGGGGTAAGGGATTTTAACTCCTTAATATGTCATTTCCATCGCTATTACAGAGCTGGCCATGGGGGAGCTGCAAGACGTTATAAACCAGAGGAAAGTTCATTAGACATCAAGCGATCCTGGAATGTTTTCCGAAGAAGCCATATTGTCCTCCGTTCTCTGAACCAATCTGTAATGCCGCGTACACACGGTCCTACTTTTCGTCTACAAAAGTCCAACAGACGCTGATGGACTAAAGCTGGCTGGTAATCCGATCGTGTGTGGGCTTCTCCGGACTTTCAACTGACTTTTTTAGCCTCAAATCCGACGTACTTTAGATTTGAAACATGTTTTAAAACTTTACTTCGTAACTACGACGGACCCCGAAATCCGCTCGTCTGTGTGCTAGTCCGACGGACAAAAAGCCACGCTAGGGCACCTATTGGCTACTGGCTATGAACTTCCTTATTTTAGTCCGGTGTACGTCATCACGTACGAATCCGTTAGACTTTTGTGTGGTCGTGTGTAGGCAAGTCCGTTCGTTAGAAAGTAGGCCGCAAGTCCGCCGCAAGTCCACCGAAAGTCTGCCGGAAGTCTGTCGGACAGGCTGTCCGACTTTTGTAGACGAAAAGTACGACCGTGTGTACGCGGCATAATGCCGCGTACACACGGTCGTACTTTTCGTCTACAAAAGTCCAACGGACGCTGACGGACTAAAGCTGGCTGGTAATCCGATCGTGTGTGGGCTTCTCCGGACTTTCAACGTACTTTTTTAGCCTCAAATCCGACGTACTTTAGATTTGAAACATGCTTTAAAACTTTACTTCGTAACTACGACGGACCCCGAAATCCGCTCGTCTGTGTGCTAGTCCGACGGACAAAAAGCCACGCTAGGGCACCTATTGGCTACTGGCTATGAACTTCCTTATTTTAGTCCGGTGTACGTCATCACGTACGAATCCGACCGACTTTTGTGTGGTCGTGTGTAGGCAAGTCCGTTCGTTAGAAAGTAGGCCGCAAGTCCGCCGCAAGTCCACCGAAAGTCTGCCGGAAGTCTGTCGGACAGGCTGTCTGACTTTTGTAGACGAAAAGTACGACCGTGTGTACGCGGCATTATACTCTGTTCCCAAACCACTTCAGATTCATACATTAAATCAAACAAGCACATTAAAGATGCAAATTCTAACTGAATGACATTTAGTGTGCTAGTATAACATAAACAATTTTCATTTTTTTAATAAAATACATATATATTAAAATATATATATATATATATATATATATATATATATATATATATATATATATATATATATATATATATATATATATATATAATATAGTATTTTTTTCTGAATTATTACAAAATTTCCTTTGTTATAAATCAGTGTTGCTGATCCCCTGCAAACTCTATGCATCCACTTTTTGTCTACCTGCACTCCTGCAAAGATCATGGGTTTCCTGATGGTGACAGCATTGGACTATGGGGGTTATTTACGAAAGGAAAATCCACTTTGCACTGCAAGTGCCCTTGGAAGTGCAGTCGCTGTAGATCCGAAGGGGACATGCAAGGAAAATAAAAAAAACAGCATTTTAGCTTGCACATGATTGGATGATAAAATCAGCAGAGCTTCCACTCATTTCAGATCTACCCCTCAGATTTAGAGTGATTGCACTTCCAAGTGCACTTGCAGTGCAAAGTGGATTTGCCTTTCGTAAATAACCCCCATTGGCTGCATTATGTGTATTGAAAAGTCCACTTGTAGTCTCCATTGAAAGCCCATGTGATAGGGTGATGATACAGGAAGGATCATACCTAGGTTAATTGCCGCTTGAATGTGCTGTTTTTGCAGCCCCCCTCATCTTTACTACCCCACCCTTTGGTTTCTAGGATCCTAGCAACCAATAACTATGTGTGGCTTGGTTGCTAGGACGCTGGCGGCTAGACCACAGCATCATTGATTGCTAGAATGCAGGACCAATGACTCTGTGTGACTCAGCTGTCAACATCCTAGTAACCAGCTCAGTAACGCTGCCCTGTATGATCTTACTGACTTGCATTGAGGACAGAATGTTCAGTATATAAACTCCAGCCTCAGTACCACCCCCAACCATGGAATGTAAACTCTGGCCTCGGTGGTGCCCCCCTGAGGCGGGTGCTTCACTTTGCCTCATTGGTGGCATGCCAGCGTGTACAAAAGCACAGTTTGGAAATAAGAGCAGAGCATTGTCACCCTATAAAAGACCTTCATGGAAGGATCAGCAGTTATTATTTTAATGAAAACTGCATATTCAAAAATATTGCAAATTACTTTTGAAATGACCATATTATATCTTATATCAGATTGGTTTTGCATTCCTTTTTTTTCTATTTGCCAAAACACTGGGATATGTGTTCTTAAAGTGGTTGTAAACCCAATAAAAAAACAAACAAAAAAAAAAACAAAACCTGCAAGACAAAGGCCTAATGAGCTAGTATGCATAGCATACTAGCTCATTATGTATTACTTACCTGAGATCGAAGCCCCCGCAGTGGTCCCCATTCACTGCTCCGGCCGACGACATCGCTCCCGGAGTTATTACCAGGTATCGCAGGCTCCGGCGCTGTGATTGGCCGGAGCCGCGATGACGTCACTCTGGCCCATGAGTGCGGGAGCCGCCGGTAACGGCACAGTTAGTACGTGCCATTGCTTCAGTTTGCTTCAGAGTGCATGTGCCGATGACATAGACACATGCAAATACAGGGGAAATCTCCTAAACCATTCAGGTTTAGGAGATATCCGGGGTAGCTACAGGTAAGCCTTATTATAGGCTTACCTGTAGCAAAAAGTGTGTTGTAAGGGTTTACAAACACTTTAACCCCTTCCTGACCAGCGCACGCCGATGTACGTCGGCAGAATGGCACGGCTGGGCAAATGGACCTACAGGTACGTCTATTTGAATTCCCCGCCGTGCCATTGCGTGCGCGCGTGCGCTGGCCGGGAGCTCCGTGAGTCAGGTCGCGGGTCCCACGGACTCGATCGCCACGGGGATACCCGCGGTCGCCTCACGGAGAGGACGAACGGGGAGATGCTGATGTAAACAGCATCTCCCGTTCTGCCTAGTGACAAGTGTCACTGATCTCTGCTCCCTGTCATCGGGAGCAGAGATCAGAGTAATGACACTGCTAGCCCATCCCCCCTACAGTTAGTAATCACTCCCTAGTACTGACTTAACCCCTCCCCGCCCCCTAGTGGTTAACCCCTTCACTGCCAGTGTCATTTATACAGTAATCAGTGCATTTTAATCGCACTGATCGCTGTATAAATGACAATGGTCCCAAAAATGTGTCAAAAATGTCCGACATGTCAGTCACAATAAAAATCACTGATCGCCGCCATTACTAGTAAAAAAAAAATATTAATAAAAATGCCAGAAAACTAGTCCCTATTTTGTAAACGCTATAACTTTTGCGCAAACCAATCAATAAATGTTTATTGCGATTTTTTTTTTACCAAAAATATGTAGAAGAATACGATCGGCCTAAACTGAGGAAAAAAATGTTTTTTTATATATTTTTGGGGATATTTATTATAGCAAAATGTAAAAAATAATGTGTTTTTTTCAAAATTGTCGTTCTTATTTTGTTTATAGAGCAAAAAATAAAAATCGCAGAGGCGATCAAATACCACCAAAAGAAAGCTCTATTTGTGGGAAAAAAAGGACGTCAATTTTGTTTGAGAGCCACGTCGCACGACCGCGCAATTGTCAGTTAAAGCGATGCAGTGCCGAATCGCAAAAAAGTGCTCTGGTCAGGAAGGGGGTAAAGTCTTCCGGAGCTGAAGCGGTTAAAGGAGCGCTGCACAGAACAATGAATGGAGCTGTGGACATTAATTTCCAGGATTCCTGGCACACAGAGGTGGTGAAGACAGGGTTTTTCTGGGTCTTCTGTGGGAGGAAGCCGAGCTGGACAGACTGGTGCCAGAGCTTCTGCAGTGCGGAGACCAGAGCATGCAGACCCAATGCTGGGGTGCCTGTGCCCACACCAGAAAGGACACAGATCTGTTGCTGGTGACTGAGCATAGCACCAGTGAGACTGAGGCACTGAGAAATCAATTGCTTAGCTGGGATTGAAGCTGGAGGGACCCACTTCCATGAGTGTCTACAGCAAGAGAGAACCAGCAAAGGACCAGAGCCTTGTAAGGACCTATTCAGGAAGACCTGAGGACCTGAGGAGTCACCAGGTCCCGGGAACCTGAGAACAGCAGACCGCCAAGTAATATGGACCGGATTCCAGTGTACTAGAAGGGGTGAGCTGAACCATCTGTTCTTATCTCAACACTGACAAAATTAATGCAATAGAGACTGCTCCTTGTTTAGCAGCCCATCAGCCATCTATTTCAAAATCTTAAAGTGATTCCAAAACTTATTTTTTTAAATTAAAATAACAAACATTTTATACCTACCTGCTATGTGCAATAATTTTGCACAGAGTAGCCCCAATCCTTCTCTGCTGGGGTCCCCCGCCAGGGCTCTCCTGGTTCCAACACCCCCACCAAGTGCCCCCACAGCAAGCCATTTGCTATGGGGGGCACTTGTGCATGCTTGCTCCCAAGCCCCACTCTGTGTTTCCATAAGAAACATACAGTACTTTGGGTCTTGGCCCCGCTCTCTCGTCACTTGCTCTGATTAACAGCAGCAGCTGCTGTATCTGAGCCAATGGGGAGCGAGAGAGGCTCTGCTCTCGTGACCATCGCTGGATCAAGATCAGGCTCAGGGATGTATTTAGGGGGAGCTGTACACAGAAGCTATTGTACCTTACTGTACGGAATGCAGTAAGGTAAAAAAACTTTCTGTCTTTACAACCACTTTAAAGGGACAACTACATGTGCCCCACCTCATAGAAGGGCCCCAACGGCTAAACATTTCACACCAGGTACCAGATATCACTACAGAGTGCACTCCAAGACACTTTATTTGAATTGGTTACTGTGAGACTTCCTTTACTGCCATTATATACCTTGCTTCCTTCCTTAATAATGCTGTGAAATCCATGTTAGTTTGGTTTAGCGTCAATGTGGTCTAAACAAATGCCAAGGCTAGTATTCAAGTTAGTTAGCCTAGCGTGTTCTAACATGATCTTTGCCCATTTATTGGTTTGTGATCCGAGTTACCTTGCCTTGCCTTAACAAACTTATTCCATTTACTATCAAGTCGCCTGTGCCCTATTTTCTGTGTACTGTTATAGAGTGCTATCATACTAACGCTTAAGTTACACAAGTGAGAGCTGCCTCCAACTTACATTCAGGTGTATCAATGAGGATCAAGCAACTTAGAATGTTGTGGCACAACTGAGAACCCCTCATATCCAGTGGCTCCCGTGGGGGTAGGCTCTACACATCTGTGGGAAGAGTGATACAGCTTATCCTTTTGGGCTGGGTGCCAAAAACACCAGATATCTGTCCTGCTGCCGCCCAGGTGATTGGTGACAGAACGAGCTGGATGTAGAAGCTCTATATCAAGGGTAGGCAACCTATGGGAAATGAAGATCTACCAGAACAACATAAAGTAAGCAAAGATCACCAGGGTTTGGCACCCTTTTTTTAAAGACATTAACTGGCAAGGCCTAACTAAATAGTAAGGAAAACTTAGAAAAATATAATAAAACAAATGTCTCTGTAAAAATATAAACTTAGCCTACCTTAAAAGTGGACGGTGTCAGTAGGGCAGTGGATGGTGTTTTTAGGGCAGGGGATGGTATCTGTAGGGCAGTGGACAGTGAGAGTCAGTAGGGCAGTGGATGGTGTCAGTATTTTTTTTTTTATTATTTTTTTGCCATTTAATTTCTTTTATTAGATTTTACAAAAAAAATTATTACAATACAATACATGGTGACATATCAGGGATCTCAGCTCATGCCTCAGCTGCACGTATTTGGAAATTCAGATTTTACCACCCCATACCCTCCCCCCCATTCCGACACCCTAAGGTGGTTGCCTAAGCAGCCTTATGTTGGCACTGGCCGTACCCACAGTAGTGTCCTCTGCCCTCCCCACACAGTAATGACCTCTGTATCCCCATAGCAGTGTCCTCTTCCCCCCTTCACATCAACCCCCCCTACACATAGTAGTGTCTTCTGCCCACCCCCACCATAGCAGTGTTCTTTTCCCCATAGCAATGTCTTCTGCCCCCTCAACATCACCCCCTAATGCAGTAGTGTCCCCTGCCCCCCCCCAACAGCAGTGTCCTCTGCCCCTTTCACATCACCCCTCTTCCCCCACAGTAGTGCCCTCTGCCCCCCCAGCAATGTCCTCTGCCCCCTTCACCATCCCCGCCGCCCCTCCAACCCCCCACCTCCCACACACACACCAGTGTCGATGTCAGAAGAGCAGTTTAACTCTCCTACCTATAGTGGTGTACACAGAGCAGAAGCTCGAGGCAGCACAGCTCCAGAAAGAAGGAAAGGAAGCCGGAGACGCTGGAGTTAAGATTCCATATTAATAAGCTGGTGATTGGTTCCTAGGACCGCCTAGCAAACAATCATCTGCCGGTTAACATTCGGAGCTGTGCTGCCTCCCGATATCTGCTGTGCTGTCAGGAAGGATGGGCATGGCGAAGGAGGCTGGAAGGAAAGACTGGCGCCAAGGTGTGGGGGTTGGCAAAGCAGAGGAGTATTCACGATCTACCCCTCACCCACCCATGGTCGACTGATAGATTGTGATCGACGGTTTGCCGACCCCCGCCCTATATAATAGTCAATTATCCTGTCCCTTCTGTATTGAACTGTATTGTAATTGTACTGCCCCCCCCCTCTACATTGTAAAGCGCTATGCTAACTGTTGGCGCTATATAAATCCTGAATAATAATAATAACATTTTGGAGAATTACTGCCTGGTGTCATTTTTCAACTTCCCTTTTTCCTCATTATACAAAATTGTAAGATATTGTATTACACGAGATGAGAATGCCTGATTCTGTTCTTGTTACCCAATCAACTCATTTAATTTATTATATCCCATTCATTTAATTGTATCTAGCTCCTCGTGTCAACAATTATTACATCTGTCACAAAAGCAATGGAAAACTTCTCTTTGGTTTTTGTTTATTGGTGTCCCAATGTTGGCACTTTTGAAGATTGGAGTATGACCTGTACTTTGAGAGCTACCTTGATGGCACCGTGAAGACCTATTTCAAGATATTTTCATAACAGGGGTAAATAAAACGAAGAGTTTAATTCCCCCAAAACTTCAATAACCACTTGTCGACCAGCCGCCGTCATTATACTACGGCAGGTTGGCTCAATTATGCGAATCTGCGTAGCTGTATGTCGGTTCGCCGATGCTGGTGACCGGCGGCCGCGATGTTCGCCGGCCCCTTGAGATCGCTCCACAGAGAGCCAGAATGGGGATCTGTCAATGTAAACAAACAGATCCCCGTTCTGACAGGGGGGTAGATAGAGATTGTCTGTTCCTAGTGATCAGGAACAGCGATCTCTCTCCTCCTCCAGTCAGTACACTCCCCCCCACAGATAGAAACACCTCCCAGGGAACACATTTAACCCCTTGGTCACCACTAGTGTTAACCCCTTCCCTGCCAGTGTCAATTATACAGTAATCAGTGCATTTTTATAGCACTGAACGCTGTATAAATGTCACTAGTCCCAAAAGTGACGCTGTCCCGCTAAAAATCGCTGATCACCGCCATTACTAGTAAAAAAAATAAAAATAAAAATGCCATAAATCTATCCCCTATTTTGTAGACGCTATGACTCTTGCGCAAACCAATTAATATACACTTATTGCTAATTTTTTTTACCAAAAATATGTAGAAGAATACATATTGGCCTAAACTGAGGAAGAATTGTGTTTTTTTATTTTTTGGGAGGATATTTATTATAGCAAAAAGTTAAAAATATTTAAGCTTTATTTTCAAAATCTTTTTTTTTTTATAGCGCAAAAAATAAAAACTGCAGAGGTGATCAAATACCATAAAAAAGTTCTATTTGTGGGAAAAAGGACATAAACCTGTTTGGGTACAACGTCGCACGACCGCGCAATTGTCAGTTAAAGTGACGCAGTGCCGTATCACAAAAAATGGCCTGGTCATTAAGGGGGTAAATCCTACCGGTCCTTAAGTAATATAATAATAATAACTAATAAAATAATAAAAATCATGAGATTTGGGCTAAATGCATTTGAGACAATGGTGAAAGCAAAAGTGAGGTGGTTTTAAAGGGTCCAATAGGCTTTACATTTCTCCTGGGGTTTACAGAAGCTCCTTTCAACTATTTGGCTTTTTTTGTGCCAAAAACGAGCCTCTCCTAATGCCGCGTACACACATCTGGACTTTCCGTCAGAATAGACTCCGACGGTCTTTCCGACGGAGTTCCGCTGAAACTGACTTACCTACACATGATCACACCAAAGTCCGATCGTTTAGAACGCAATGGCGTACGACGGGACTAGAAAAAGGAAGTTCAATAGCCAGTAGCTGCCCTTGTGTCATTTTTGGTCCGTCGGAAAAGCATACAGACGAGCGGTTTTCCCGAAAGGAACTGATTCCGTCGGATAAGATTTGAAACATGTTTATTTCTAGGTCCGTCAGAATTTTAGAAAGAAAATAATGATGAAGCCCACATACAATCGGAATGTCCGACGGAATGATTCCGTCAGATCTTTTCTGCCGGAAAGTCTGTTCGTGTGTACGCGGCATTAGGCTCATTATTTTACAATTTTTTTACAAAAGGCAAAAAAACAGACAGCAAAATAAAAAAAAGAGATGCAAAAAAAATGACAATATAGAAATAATGTTAAAATACACAAAAAAAACACACACATAGAAACTAAACAAACTAAACTACCCCAAATATGCACAAAAATTTAAATAAAAAGTAAATTATTACAAGCAATTTTCCTGCTTTGGTGAAATTGTATGGCAAAATCAACTTTGAAATCCTTCTAAATTCAAATTCATCTCGAGTTTGCAAATGTTATGTGATTGAGACCACTGCCTTTATTTTGATTGGACAAGCAGTTTTTAATTAGGTCCCTATTGCTATCTGGCAAAATTGTGTATGGGAATTTTTTTCCATTTTGAACACTCGTTCAGGTTAGTTTCTAATAGAGCTTCCTTTGGCCCTACACACATAGCTAATCTTTTCAAGAGCTGTAACAGGTTAAAGCAGCTCTGCAGAAATAATAATCCAGGCTATAAAATAGTATAGATGCCAGCAGTACTTGATTTTCCGGGAAGACACACGCGTTAAACATTTGTTTCAGGAAGTTTATCTCCCAGGTTTTCAGAATTGACTGGCTGTACCATAAAATATATTTTATTTTTTTATTTTAGATGTAATCTTTATCTTAGTGTTTTTTGTTTTTGTTTTTTTGTCTTTGTCCCTATTGGCAGATTTTCCTTCTTGCCTATCCCAGAAACAGTGATCACTGAGATGGGAAGCAAAGAGAAATCTGTGATAGCATATACATTTTTTAAATTTTCCCACACCCACTGTGCCTATCCCACTGGGTGCCTATCCTACACCCACCTAACAACTGTCCCCGAGCCACCCCCATCAAATCATTGCCTGCATCTATTACCTTTTGTACCACCACCCCCTCTCTTTAGAATGTAAGCTCTATGAGCAGGGCCCTCCTGTACCTTCTGTATTGAACTGTACTGTAATTGTGCTGTCCCCCCTCTACATTGTAAAGCGCTGTGTAAACTGTTAGCGCTATACAAATCGTATATAATAATAATAATTTTAGCAAGTAGAGGTTAGAACCAGGGGCATACCTACGAATCATGGGACACCATAGGAAAATTTTGATGCCCCCCCTCCCTGTGTCAACTTTGACTAAATAAAGGATATGTAGTAGGAGAACTGTCGCCATAGATAGTGCACCAAAAGGACCAGTGCTTTGGTTAAAAGTTATAGTTGTAGTAGCAATAGTAATAACACCAATATTTATCACAAAATGACTAATGCCTTACGACAAAAGACTTTAAACTCCAGCTCCTATTTTATAGAATTACAAAGCTGTCCTACAAGATTTTATCTGAAGAGGAACATGGGGTCAACTTCAGGCTGTAGCAATAGTTCAGAGGACAATACCTTTACACTGCTAGAAAAGCTAAGCAAATGCTTCTAACTGCACAGAGAGGGATTTTTGGCTGGTGAAGAACCTGAGGTCTCACTTCAGCCCATCTATACTGAAAGCTGCACAGTTTTCCTAAACAGCCTCCCTAATAGGGCCCCCTCCCTTCCCAAGCCCCATAGCAGCCTCCTGAGCTGCTATGGCTATTATTACGCTGCTGGTTTCAACCCCCTCTAAGGTTTTTTTGCCCTCTGTGTTTTCAAAAGTCGTGGAGATATGGGTCACCAGGACAAGAAGTGAGAAGAAATCTTTCCAACAAGGACACAGACAGCAATTGTTGCAGGAATCAGCAACAGGGATGGCCAGATCTGCGAGGCAACACTCAGGAAACTGGGAATAGACTGTATAAGCTTTGTGAGATTTATTTACAGGGAAACAAAATCCACTAAAAACACCAGCACACAGCAAACATAAAAATCCAGGAGGTCCCCGAGTTACGAACCTCCGACTTGCAAACGACTCCTACTTATGAATGGGAGGCGGCGTGAAGTTCTGCACATGCGCGGCAATCTTTCGACGGCGGGCACATCGGAAAACGACGTTTGCGCATGCGCGGCTACTTGACAGGACATTGGAAAACATTGGAAAATGACGTCTCTGCCGTTCTGCGCATGCGCTTCTGACTTCCGAACAAATCCGACTTAAGAACAAACAGGCAGTCCCTAACCCATTCGTAACTCGGGGACTGCCTGTATAAGTGAACTAAAAAAAACAGTGACCCAATATGGCACAAAATAGTACAAGTTTTCCTACTGACATTTTGTCATATAAAGTGGACAGTGTACACATACTGGCATTTGCTCAAATGCCAGCCAGCATTCAATTATAAGAATGCCTGTACTTACAATTTTCTCTTAGTTCCCCTGCAAAACCCCCCAAAAAAACAGTTTATTCTCTATAAGTGAAGTCCACCTAATGCAATTTCCTGTGATAGTGTGGCAACAATGCTGCACTGCTTCTGGACTAAGAGCAGGGTTGCCACTCTTATGTGTAGCACTACCTCTGAAAAGGCCGCTGGAATTTCAGGTCCTTCCTTACTCCCACAGCCCGGCAACAGGAATTTTGAAGCTTTCATGCAGACTCAAGAATCAGTCCAAAGGGATGTTTGTTTTGTTTTTGTTTATTTACGGGTTAAACTTGGATGGGTAATGGGGAAAAGCATGGGATGCCCAGAACTGTAAGACTTGCTAACTTTCTGGCTGCTAGGAATTAACATTACAAAGCTGTTCTCCCATAGGATTGATAAAGAGGACAAGGGTTCCCCACTATGGGACTTTTAAGGCCTATAAATATCAGAATACAACCGGTACCATATCCTGGGCATCTGACTCCTTTCCTTCTTTCTCCTTGAGCAAGCATGTGGATGTGCTGATTCTCTTCAGATACCCTGTATGGGAATCTCAGCCTGGCCACTGGCCTGTTCCTGGGCTATCCCTGCCATGTTGTTCCCAGGCAGGAACACAGGATCTTACTGCCCCCCTGGTATTTGGATGGGCACTGCTACAAGTTATTAAATTCCTTGGCTGCTATTATCTGTACATTGAATAGTATAAGTGTTTCCAGTCCGACCTGCTCCACACCCTCGATGAAAGAATAAGATCCTGATCCTGATCCCACATGGTCAGGCTCTAGAACATTTATGGCCTCTCCCCACCCTCTGGGCCTTGCCTACCGAGGGATCGGTGGAGACTCTATAAATATTCAGGCTTTAACTTCTGTTCCTCCACCCTCTAAGTTCCAGAACTATCCAGCACATTCTGGAAGCCAGGGGGAGGTAACATAGACCCAGCCCTGTGAGCTCTGCACAGCTAACACAAACCAAATAAACCCAAGCTCCTCTGCCTACAGAGGAGCCAAACTAAATTTACCCACTCTATACACTGAGGGTGTTACACATGAGCCTGCTTCCACTATAGTGGGGGGATAAGATGTTGCATGGGCAAGGCTTTTAGCATTGCCATTGCTGATTCACAGACCTGTAGCTTGTCAGCCAGTACCTGACCACACCTAATCCTGCCCACTGCTTTTTGGATTGACAGCACTGCTTCTGTCGCTGAAGCCCTCCCACTGTGAGCTGCAGTGCCTGGGAGGGGCGTGTGTGAGACACAAGTAAAGGAGGATTTGACTCAATCATGGGAAAGTTAAGGAAGTTCTTTGCTTTACTTTATGGTGCTTGTGCATCCCAAAGGATTTGGTACTTGTTTAGGCTGCCAAAAATTAGCCTTTAGTTGTACTTTAAGTCTTGTATAACAAAAAGTATGAACTGATATACTCCCCTAGTTCTGTATAGACAGATATGTTGAGATAGACCTATGCCTTTTCTACATGGACCACCTTGTCTATCAAATATAACACCCACAGAAGTGAGAGTAAGAAAGCTATTGTCAATTTTTATATAATAGTGAACATCTGTTGGAAATCAAGGAACACTTGCCAATGATCAAGCCAACTTGGAAAGGAAAGGCTCCATCTTGCTTGTCAACAGCTTGCTTTCATCAGTTGAACCTGACCTGTTTTATTTTAACTTAATCAGCCCCACAATGCGTTTTGCATGTATGCACATGCTAAAACACAAGTGCTTACATTTTCACATTCATTTTACAATCACTAAACTTTTTTGCTTATGTTATCATGGATTAGTAAAATTTCAGTGAATCAGGTTTAATTGAAAATAAAAGCATGTGGAAAAAAAATGCAGAAGCAAGATGTGAAAATGTTTTTCACAGTTTAGTAAATTGGGCAGCAAGACTTCAGGGTAAATAGTTCTGGGGCTCAAGTGTCTGCACAATAAATGAAAACATTTTCTATGTAGAAAAGACCATTACTGGACTGAGGTTCTTCTTTGCAAATGTTGAGCTTACTTTAAAGTCGTCCCTATTTTTCTCCAGAACTGAAATGGTTGTTTGAAGTTTCCCCTTTTGAATTTTGTATAGGCTGCGACTCCAGTTCTTCCAGGATTATTCTGTGTTTCACTTTCAGAATCTGGCACATACAAAGCTTCACAAGCCTTGCGTTTATTAATATGGGAAGCACAGACCCATAGGCTTTCAGCCGAGTAGTTATTTTCACAAAGTTATATTTTTCTATGTTTCTAAGTTAGGAGTGATTACTACACTTAATCTTAAGAGGTAAACAATTTATATGCCATTGTGTATACTAATAGAGATGGGCTGAACACCCCTCTGTTCGGTTCGCACCAGAACTCCCGAACAGGGGAAAAGTTTTAACCCCAGTGGCGAACCCCATTGAAGTCTATGTGAGCCGAACAGGAAAAAAGTGCCCATTTGGAAGGCTTATATGCAAGTAATCAGCCAATTAAGGGGTACGGGGGTCTGGGTACTGCCCTGGGGGACATGTATCAATATATATATATATATATTTTTTAAACTATCTTTTTTTAGGAGCAGTGATTTTAATTATGTTTAAAGTGCTTAAAGTGCAACAATAAAAAAGAAAAATTCCTTTAAATATAGTGCCTGGGGGGTCCCCTTAATGTGCCTGTAAAGTGGTGCATCTGTAGCATGCATAAAACATGCTACAGCAAAAATGAAATTTCTAAAGAAAAAATAAAACGAGCCAAATCCCATTTGAAATGACTCGCGGATACAATTGCCGGCACCCAGCTATTGAAAAAATAAAGAAGAAATGGAGCATGGAGTCCCCCCCCCCCCCCCCCAGTCTATGGCAGGCCCTTCGGGTCTGATATGGATTTTAGGGGAAACCCCACGGCAACATTTTTTTAAAAAATGGAGTAGGGTCCTCCCAAAAATCCATAGCAGACCCCTATCCGGGCATGAAGCCTGGCAGGTCAGGAAAGGGGAGGGGACAAGTGAGCGCCCCCTCCTGAACCATACCAGGCCACATGCCCTCAACATGGAGGGGTGGGTGCTTTGGGGCGGGGGGGGGCATGGTCATTAACAATATGTATTTGGATTTCACTATCTACTGAAGAAGTGAACCTTGCTCACAAAACACGTCGAGATCATCATCAATGCTTGATTGTTGTGAAATGATTTGTGCCTTAAAGGGCAATAGACAATAATGTTTATATGTTTTATCTTTTGATTATATGGCTACTTGTACTTTGCATCCTAGTTTTTTACTTTTATAAGCAATAAAAGACATCATATTTTATATAATGTGGTATTAATCTTTATGGCATTACTCAACAAAAGTCCCATGAGCATCATCTGCGTGAAAGTTCAATTAGTTTCCAAACCTGAAAAATGTCTTCAAAACTTAGTCAGCTCAATTTTTCAATTCAATTTTGTCGAGCTGGGTTGTGCCGACAGCCACCCAAGATTTAAATATTGTGCCAATTCAGCAGGAATTCACCAAAATTTGAGCCCTATATGATTAGTTTTAGCCATAAACAAATTTGTAAACAATAGTGCATGTGCCTCTATATGTTTAATAGTGTTTACAATGAGAGTGTAATGATCTCAAGGAACTTTCTGTTGGTACAAAGACTCAGGAAGGGCTGATGCAGTTCTGTCCAGCTGCTCCATATAGCTATAGATCACTGCTGCATAAGATCTATTCTACTGACTAGAAATAAAAATTGTGTAAAAAATACATATACTTTCTTCCAAAATTATTCCCCATGATCTTCATGACATAAATCACAAACCTGTGAGAAAGTACCCATCATTGTGCTTCTTTGTGCCCTCATCAACCCAACTTAATCTTATCGTAATGTCCTCTTGTCAATGTTACACAAACCCTTTTTTTACCCCTGCATGCATTGAAACGTAACGTCAAAAGAGGAATAATGCTTTCCTAAAGTAAAACACATACGTTCACCTTGAGCTTTACTATTCTGCGATGTTACATAAAAGATACACTAATGTGATATAATTTCAAACAGCAGACTTTGTTAACTATATTTTGGGGTGGATATATGGCGGAACTCAAATTACTTAAAGGTTGCATTGGGAAAAATTACAGGAAAATGCATTTTTTTTTTCTAAATTATTTTACTTTTTATTTCCAATAAAAGTTAAGCAAATAAAAAATATTTATCAATTTGGAAAAACAAAAATATATGTATCAAATTTTACTGCCAAAATTAAAGCACTGTCTGTCCAGAAAAAAACCCCTGTAATATGTAATATGTAATATAATGTAGTGGACTACAAATCTCAAAAGATTGTGCGCAACCAAGACATCACTGAAACAAAAAGAAAAACAAAAACACTCTGGGACTAAGGCCTGGTTCACACCTTTGCAGGTTGCAATTTGCATATTCTAGGTGCATTTTGCATTTTTTAATATACGTTTTTGATCCATTGAAGTCTATGGCCCTTTCCATAAAATGCATAGATGTGAACGCGACCCATAGGAAACCATGTTAAATGGACTGTAGTGTGTTTCTGCAAAACTGAACACGCACAAAAAAATGCATAGGTGCGAACCAGGCCCTAAGGAGATTCGGGGAAAAAAAGGCCCTGTGACTCCACTGGTTAATTGATATATTATTATATGCAATATATGTTATCATGTCAGTGCTCCTATAGATTGGAGTAGTACTACATGACAAGAAGGAGGGTTTTAGAGGACACATACCGTATAGACTAAAAAAAGTGCTCTTTCTCTTTAAAGTATATCTTTTTTTTTTTTTTTTATTCCCAGATATTCTCAAAGGCTACTTATACTTTCAAGGCCTGAAGTCAGTTATGGAGCCGGCATTACATTTTTCATAGCGTTATTTAAGCTTGGCTATAAAATCAAAATTATAGCTTTCAACTGTCGAGTACAAGCTCGAATTCCCTCTTTTGCGTTTAATTCTAGATACCATTTCAATTAAAATTAACCAGGAAAAATTCTGAGAATTTAATCAAAATCAATGTTATAAGTTATGGGGACAGGTCATATAAAGTAATCTTTGTGACTTCAAAGGAGCAAAATACATAATAGGCACAAATTAGATGCAAGATCTTAAATATTTTGCCTATGGATGATAGAGTTTGACCGTGAATACATCAATGTATATATTAATATGTCCAGACTGATTGACTGCCTTATGCCTATATTGCCAATAAGATGGAGATGTGAAAAGAATTTAAAAAATAATCAAATTAGTGTGGTATACTTGAAACATATGGGTAACTTTTATCAAAGTGTGTTATGGAAGCGTTATCTGAAAAAATAACTAGATGCATTTACCTAGTTTCCAACCATAAATATTTTGGAGAACCAGAATACTTGTCAAACTCTGTTTTAGCGGTACATTGTTTCTCTAGACCAGGCTTTATGTACCAAAAACATATAAAAAATAATTACTCAACTCTTAGGACTGACCCTAACACTTATCCTTCCTCTCATCTGAACCTTAAAACTTAACCCAACATCTAAAATAATACTAACACAACTACCTGCCAACACTTAAGCCTCGTGCTAACCGACTTCAATTAAATCTGAGCTTCATTCAATATTAAAATATTAGTCTCACGTGCCCCCTGCCCCCTTTCATCCACATAGTAAGGTTCAATAGCCTGTTTAGTCTTGGAGGGTGTAGAGAAGTACTTTTCTTATTCTTCATTTCCCCTGACGGTTGGCCCTCCCATCCAGTCTCTTCTGCTCCTAGTATATGGAAGGCATTTATTCTACTTGTGCAATGCAGGACTGGTGATTCTGCACTGTAAGTAACAAGAACAGAGAGGCCACAAGTGGTTGACTGGTGAAGAGTAGACCAGAGCTTGGCTTGGTGAGACCTGAGGTAGGGTGAGGAGAAAGCCTGCAGAAACAAGGAATAAGGGAAGTATAGACTAAATAAGATATTAAACCTTGCTGTCCAAGAAATGGGACACATGATACCAAAATTTAACCTCTCACTGGAATTAGGGTTAGCCCAGGGATGAACATAAAATAGAAAATAATGTGTACCCCCCAGTATTCCTAGAGCCCAACCTGTGGTCCAAGGAAAACATGAAACCCTTTGGTACCTATTGTTTGGAATTTGGGTCTCAGCAGGTATCGGGGGGTGGGGATGGGTGAAAGTATTGATTTATAAAGGAAAACTAATGCCAGTGATTTTTAGCTGTCTCATGTACCATTTCCTGAGTCTCTCTTGCCACCGGTCTCTAGTCTACAACTACACCTGTAGTATGTTTACAATATATGACAACCTTCTAACACATTAAGTATCCTGAATATTAGGTATGGCTACTTGGTAATAACAAAGGCCGCACTTGAGACTCTCTTTATCTACTTTATCTAGTTGACCACCACTGCCCAAATCACTGATCTATTGGCTTCATTACTATTTCAGTCTCTGATCAGAAACAAGTTTGCACGTTAGGAGTTGTGACATCACTCTGACTTTCAAACATTCATGTTTATTTTCAAGTCAATGACTCCAAATATATTGAAGCCAAAACAGACAGGAAATTAGTATTTTTAGAAAGAGGCCAGTACTGGCAACCCACACAATCCTCTCATTACAAGTATTTTCTCTGGAGTCACAAAATACCATAAAAATACAAAAAAAAATAAGAGAATTGCTCTATTAGTGAACTAGATCCTGATAGGGTTTTAGCCTGTTTCATGACAATGTTGGACATTGCTGTTCATTTTCCTCTGTATAGCTGCTTAGATGATTCGTTCGATGGAAGTGTCCCTTTGGTTCCCCTGCAGGATATTTACTAGGAAGTCCAAGAGTGGAAGACGATCTGCATGGTTGTAGTCATGCTGTGAAATGTCTTTGTTGTTTCTGGGTAGATTAGGATTAGAGAAGGCTAAAAGGATGTGAGAAAATTACTGTTACCAAGAAGTTCTGGATAACTTTTTATAATTAGTCATTCTAGCACAGAAATCCCGGCACACCAGAATACTTAAACATTGTAATTCAAGAACTTTATGGAGGATCAAGCAGCTGAAGCACGGCAATAATCCAATTGAAAATGGACTTGATGTATCAGTGTCCTCCTTGGAAGGTATGGAACAGAAATTCACCCTGGCAGTAAACTCATGTTCGGAAGAAAAGGACAGTGTAGCCTTCAAATCTTTGACCACTTGACCACCTGCTTGCTTTTCAAAAGCCTACTAAGCCCCCCTGTGGACACTGATGCACATCTGTATCTATTCAACTGCTTTCTGATTTTCAACACCCATATCTACCATGGTGCACAAATGTTGTTCAAGTACTCTTCATCTGTGATGGTTGTCAGTAAGCCAAAGGTACCACCACCAATCCAGGCCCAGTCTACAAACATGAATTGGGCTTCCATCTAAGTCCAGATCACATCCTGTTTCCCATGCAATTTAACATTAAAAGGAAAAAAAAATTCACATCAAAACCTGATTTGCTTGCAACATTCATTGATCACGTGGTTTTGTACAGGAGAGCGACATTCAATCAGAAGTGCTCTCCCCATTTAGCATTGATCACATGACCCACACATAGACAGATCATGCAATCTTAAAACTGAACTCCAGGAAACTTGTTCTCCCATGCAGTGTGCACTGCAATGACTAAACGCCCATTTAGGTCTAGGGTTATGGAAAAGTAGATGTATTTACCTGATTCCCCATTCTTCTCCTTTGGTAGACCTGTCCCTGCAGTGTCTTCTCCCCTGTACTCCAGTAGTTTAAGGTTCTGAGATCATCGAGATCGATGTGGGCTCCATAGCCCTATATTGGATGTGAGCACACTGAGGGACAGTGCACTTTTTGAATACAGGGGTTACGCCATCTGCCAGGGGAGCAGAGGATTGGGTATGTGTTTTTCAACACAGAGGAACCCTTGAAATAATTTTCCAGGATAGGGGAACCCCCATTAAAAAATACTATATCTACAACTCATGATACATTAGTGTTGCAAATAAAGAGAGCAGCAATGCGCCTGGTTTCAAGCAGATAAAATCATCAATTTTAATGTGTAGCACATTTACATGTTACAACCTGTATAGCAGCTCCAATAACCAAAGCAGAGGATACATAGAGAACAGCAGGAAGCAGCAGTCTGGAAGCACCAATGATCGACTGCAGGGGGCATGGACAACAAACCCCCCCGAAGAGATGGAAAAACACAGCATCATCTCTAGCTCTTGCTCATGGCATACACTGGAATCTGGGACAGGTGAACGTGGGGACAGGCCACAACGTGTATCTGAGGCCCTGCCTCCTTCATCAGGCTGTTTATGCCCAGAGTGAGAGCTGGAGATGCCGCTGTGTTTTTCCCATCTCGGCGAGGGTTTTTTTTTTGTCCATGCCCCTGCAGCCAAACATTGGTCCTTCTAGACTGCTGCTCCCTGCTGTCCTCTATGTATCCTCTGCCCTGGCTATTGGAGCTGCTATACAAGTTTTAACATGTAAGTTGGCTACACATTCAAATTGGTGATTTTATCTGCTTGTAACCTGGTGCCTTGCTGTTCTCTTTCTTTTTATTCCTATGAGAGATCTTTCCCAGATCTGCCTGGAGCTGTCGGAGTCTATTATTCACATCACCTGTCCCCAATTATTTTTGTCATCATATGAACATCATGGCCTTTTCTCTTTTTTTCTCTCCTTTATTGTGACTTTGAGCGTTGATGTTTTTTGTATATTTGACAAGCCTTTGACATGATACATTAGTGTGATGGTCAGTGGGAAGAATGCTCCTTACACTTGTAGTCATTGGGAAGAATGACCCCCTTACAGATAGCTAAAAAGCTCAATAGTGTCAGTGGGAACTTATGTGAGTGGCAGAAATTTCCCATTTCTGAAGGAACCCCTTGCAACCTCTGGAGAAACCCTAGTTGAGAAACCCTGGTCTAGACTAAAGCCCTGTACGCATGAGCCGAATGTAGGATGACATCAGCTGGTTCAATAAAGACCGGCTGCCATTCAGCCCGTGTGTATGGCACCCTCTCCGACAGAAGCCGTTGTTTGATCGACCCGAGCTGACAGTTTATTTTTTGCTGGGCTTTAAAACAGATGTCAGTCCACAGTATTGGACACCTTCCGCGCTCAGATAATATTGTTGTATTAAAGCTGCCAACACAAAATCAATAGCTTAGAAACAAAAACACACAAATATGTACTGTATATATATATATATATATATATATATATATATATATATATACACTATCATTAGTCACAATGAGAAGGCTGAGGTTCTTGTATCACTGATGTTTAATGTACATATCAAGTTCTTACACCAACACTTACATCAACACAGTAGAACTGAATAAAGAGAACAAATATGAAGGAAAAGTCATCAGACATACAGTGAATTACATTAAAAACAAACTTGAAACTAATAACTAGACAGAAATAAATCTACATACCACTTTTGCCTGCTTGAGAGCTAAGAGAGGGGGTTTGTAGCTTGAAGATTCTTGGTAGATGACTTACTTTACACACAAAAAAACCCTACTTTAAACCTTGAGAGAACAGCACAGATAATCTTGTTCCAGTTGCAAGAAATAAGGCAGGAAGCTAGCATGTAATAATGCATGATGGGGGAAATAAATGAACAAGTCAGCACACATGAGCCATCTAGAGGAAATCAACTGCATACACATGGTCACACAAAGTTGTCGGAAAATCCGATCGTTCTAAATGCGGTGACGTAAAGCACATACGTTGGGACTATAAACGGGGCAGTAGCCAATAGCGTTCGTCTCTTAGTTTATTCTGAGCGTGCGTGGCACTTTGTGAGTCGGATTTGTGTACACACGATCGGAATTTCCGACAACGGATTTTGTTGTCGGAAAATTTTATAGCCTGCTCTCAAACTTTGTGTGTCGGAAATTCCGATGGAAAATGTGTGATGGAGCCTACACACGATAGGAATTTCCGACAACAAGGTCCTATTACACATTTTCCGTTGGAAAATCCTACCGTGTGTACAGGGCATTAGTCCGTAGGGTTCAAAATTGAGTTGGCCCACCCTTTGTAGCTATAACAGCTTCAACTCTTCTGGGAAGGCTGTCCACAAGGTTTAGGAGTGTGTCTATGGGAATGTTTGACTATTCTTCCAGAAGCGCATTTGTGAGGTCAGGCACTGAAGTGGATGAGAATGCCTGGCTCTCAGTCTCCCTCTAATTCATCCCAAAGGTGTTCTATCGGGTTGAGGTCAGGTTAATATCTTTACTATATATCACCACCTGGAGAGCAGCACCGACTGTCCTTCTGAGTAAATCTCCCCCAGTGATCTCCTGCACTCTCCCTCTGTACCCTCCAGCCCTCCGCTCCACCCCCCCACCTCGATCTGCAGTGCCCTGCTGAGAGAAGCCGGAGCACAGCCTATGCTGACACTGCGGAGAGAGAGCGTTTTCTCATCATCTAGAGGACCCCTTGAGAGGTGATACTTTTGGGATCCGCTCCCAGCAGAGACCCTAGGCTGGGGGAGACAGCCACACACTCATACGATCTCCTTAACAAGAGATCATTCGATCTGGTAAGGGGCAGTTTGTTTTAAGGTGGAGGAACTTTCCTGTCATCACGCTCCTCAGGGTGAAAAAATCGCATGTCTCACACCGCTTGGATGACTGTTATATTCCCCCTCTGAAAGACTTTTCCACCAATGAACTTTTTATTCTATGAACTTCTCTTGCTCCATCAATCTTTGAATTGGACTGCTCACGTTCAGTTTTTTAGTTTTATTTTATTTGATTCATGATGATCATTTAATTACAATTTTTACTTTTCTTTCACTGTTTATTTATGGTATATCAGTGCACAACCTGTAGATATCAAGGTGATCTATTTTTGTATTCACTTTTAAGTGGCGGCGCAGCCTTTTTTCTATATAATCTTTACTATATTATCAGCATTATGTTATCATCATCCTACTTTATCATTGGAATGATCATTTGCTTAAAAAATGAAATTTCCAGGAAAAACTTGTGCAGGTCAGTCAAGTTCCTCCACCTCAAACTGGCTCATCCATGTCTTTATGGACCTCCTTAATTCCAGTGAAGGGAACTCTTAAAACATCATCATACCAAGACATTTTGGACAATTTCATTCTCCCAACATTGTGGGAACAGTTTGGGGATGGCCACTCTCCTGTTCCAACATGACTGCACACCAGTGCACAAAGAAAGGTCCATAAAGATATGGATGAGCGCTTTTGGGGTGGAGGAACTTGACTGACCTGCACAGAGTCCTGACCTCAACCCTATAGAACACCTTTGGGATGAATTAGAGCAGAGAATGCAAGCCAGGCCTTCTGGTCCACATCAGTGTCTAACTTCACAAATGCACTTGTGGAAGAATGGTCAAACATTCCCATAAACACACTTCTAAACCTTGTGGACAGCCTTCCCAGAAGAGTTCAAGCTGTTATAGCTGCAAAGGGTGGGCCAACTCAATATTGAACCCTACGGACTAAGACTGGGATGTCATTAAAGTTCATGTGATTGTAAAGACAGGCGTCCCAATACTTTTGGTAATACAGTGTATATATACAGGGCTTTTTTTTCTCAAACAATAAGTGCTGGAACTCAACCACGACCCCCCAAAACCCATCCACCCACACACACCCTTCAAATCACATCAAATAGTGGGTGTGGTCAGTCAAATTTCACGAACAGGAGGAGGGTCTTAAAGGGGCATTAAATACCAGGATTGCATTACATAAAGAGTGCAGAGTTCAGGGGGGTTACACACAGGGTGCCGAGCTGTCACTTGTAAACACAGAAACCAGACTTCTGTGTTTACAAGTGATTGTGGTGAGCAGACCCCCCCAAGGGTCTGAGCCAGAGGTGGTGGAACTGAGTTCCACCAAGTTCCCCCTGAAAAAGCCCTGTATGTGTATGTATATATATATATATATATATATATATATATATATATATATATATATATGTATATACATACAGTATATATTAATAAAAGGAGGTGAGGAGAGAGTAATTTTTCCTCTCACTTCCCATTTTGTCCCAAGGCATTAAAGAGAATTCCCCCCTACAAAGGGACACACAACCAAAAACAAAACAAAAAAATGACAAGGATTTTAATCTTTCAATACTCTATCCAACAGCAAAAAAAACTTTTTGGCACACTTTAGTTGGCTAATTTTACTATATTTTGCTATAGGATATGTATGAATAAATAGGCTAGGCATATTTTTAAATGACAGGTCCACTTTACCTGTCCTAGAAGTGTCCTGCACGGGAGTTCTTCAGTAATGGTGGATCTAAAATCCAATCTATAGTTCCTGTTCTACTTTATTCCTAATAACAAATCTTCCACCATATGTAATATTTCTGCCACTCAACCAGCAAGGCGCTGGCATAAATATTGTGAAAGCAATGAATTTATTTGTCAATAAAATGTACAATATCAGTAACATCTCAATTACGATCTACTTATATGTTGATACCCGGTGACATTATACCTCCGCATGGTTCACATTTACAGTCATGCAGTGTTTTCCAACAAAAGTTGTTACGAGACAAAAAATAAAAAAGCTGTTTTGAAAAGTAATATGTATATTTTTATCATTTTACGGATCAGAAAAGAGCTAATTTTCTCTTGATAAAGATGAAAAAAAGGATGGTGGGGGGGGGGGGGGGGGGGGAGGTGAAAGTCAGCTTTGCAAAATAGTGAGTGCAATTTACTTTTGCATTTTTCAGAAAATTGTTACCATTTGATCATAATTTGGCTTACATGGTCTATTGTGTTTATGCATAAAAGTCGATGTGTTCTGAATACCTATATGGAACAGATTGTGATTAGCAATGAGAATTGTCGTCGTAAAGTGGGTGCGATTATTTCTTTCTTTTTTTTTTTTTGTTAAAAAAAAAATAAAGAGAATTACTAATATTAAAAAAAAAAACCTGACACATACTTTGTAACATGATTGACATATTGAAAGGTGACTGACACTAGAGTGATGGATTATGCTTCATGTGGAGGCTTTGTAATATATAATTAGAGTTTAAAAACTATTTTTTTAATGCATTTTGGAGATCTTTTTATAACCATTCTCAAGGGAAACTTTTTCTCCATAGAATATTCAGACACAGGGAAGTTACATAAGACATGAATGGCCTTGGAAGAGACGGAAGTATGCATTGCAGTCAGCTACTGTTTTTGTGTCGCTGATGTTTAAATTAAAAAGGATATAAAATAACAATAATAATATGGATGACAGGAAAAAAAATCTAGTGAAACATGAAATAAAAGTGAACCCGTATTAAATTTAAAGTGTTACTAATTTTAAATTTAAAATGTTAATTAAAAAATTAAAAACATGTTATACTCACCTAATCTGTGCAATAGTATTGCACAGAGCAGCCCTAAACCTCCTCTTCTGGGGTCCCCCCCACTGGCAATTTTGGCTCCTCCTCTTCCAGGTGTGCCCCCAAGCGAACTGTACATGCTCCCTCCTGAGCTGTGTGTGTTCTATGGAGCCACCCTCCATACACACACAGAGTGTGGCTTGGCCCCACCCCCTGCTTCCTTCTCACAGCTTTAGATTGACAGCAGCAGGAGCCAATGGAGAAGGGGGCGTGTCAGGACAAGTCTGATCATTGGAGGAGAGTACACTGAGTTCTCAGCACAGCTAGAGAACTGACCACAGTGTGCTCTCCTGCTTAGTGTGGTCAGTTTCTAATAGGAAAGCAGAGGGACTGGCAGGGACACCAGGAATTTTACACAAAGGAAGCAATACAAAGAGAACAGGATATTTTCTCATACAAGTAGATCAGTGGTTCTCAACTCCTGTCCTCAGGACCCACTAACAGGCCAGGTTTGCAAGATAACTGAAATACATCACAGGTGATATAATTTGCTGCTCAATGATTGCAGTATTGTAGTCTGCATCTCCCCAAGGTAATACATAAAACCTGGCCTGTTAGTGGGTCCTGAGGACAGGAGTTGAGAACCACTGAAGTAGATGGTACAGCAGGCACATATCAGGAATATGAAATGTTGGGGTAACAAACGCTTTAATGCCCTACATTTCCAGCTAAATGCACAAATGAAATGCATAAAAGGGATCTGCTGTATTTGACAAAAAAATGTATTTCTCTGTTCATCCAGTCTTGAGATTTGCACAGCTTTGCCACACAACATAGCCCCGTCTTGTAGGGAAGGAGATCTGATTTTTTTTTTTTCTTGAAGATAGATAACACAGGTCTTGTCTCCTTCCCCCATCTGTAACTGCACAACAAAAGGAGAAGCGGCATACTGATGAGCCCATCACTCTCTGCTCTCTCCTCCTATCAGCATGTTTCTTGTTGACTGGCTCTGATCTGACTGGCTCCTTGTGCTTTTTTTTTACCCCCTCTCCAAGTCTGAGTCTTGCAAGAGGCTGATGCAAGATTAAATGTAAAAAACTCTAATGGGGAATGTGGCGCTGTTCAAAGGCGTATAATAGTAGGGAGTGTGTGGTGATAATATTGTGAGAAAAACCATAAACAAAACATGTCATGTGTATACCATAAATGACAAACATCACATAGTGTAAAAAATAGAAGTAAAAATGCTTTGTAAATAATCATATAAAAGATACATGCACTCAAACAAGTAAATTATCCCAATGTCTAAATGTGCGTAGTGGTGACGTGAATAAGAAAAAATGCAAGAAAAAACGCACAAAAGTATCTATAAGATGTACAAATAGCAGCAATGGTGTAATGAATGATATATGTGATGGTGCTCCAAAATAGTTATAAAACAAGTCCAAATTGTTTGGACTGGAGAGAGAAGCTAAACTGGAGAGAGAAGCTTCTGCAGGAGCAGTGACAACCCACAACAGGAAGGGGATCGCGGATCCGTAGAAGGGGACACCGATCGAATTCCATCAGTGGATTTATTTTCACTTGCCCATTACCCCTGCAGGGGTTGGGTCTTCTGGTGAGTGGGGACACAAGAGGGGGTCCAGAAGAAGAGTTTTAAACCACGATCACAATAACAACTTTCAAAATAATTTTTTTTGGATTGCCAAAACACTTTTTTCACTGGTTTTCCTCCTTTTTTATGTAGAACTTTATTTTTTGGACACTCACACAATTTGGACTTGTTTTATAACTATTTTGGAGCACCATCACATATATCATTCATTACACCATTGCTGCTATTTGTACATCTTATAGATACTTTTGTGCGTTTTTTCTTGCATTTTTTCTTATTCACGTCACCACTACGCACATTTACACATTGGGATAATTTACTTGTTTGAGTGCATGTATCTTTTATATGATTATTTACAAAGCATTTTTACTTCTATTTTTAACACTATGTGATGTTTGTCATTTATGGTATACACATGACATGTTTTGTTTATGGTTTTTCTCACAATATTATCACCACACACTCCCTACTATTATACGCCTTTGAACAGCGCCACATTCCCCATTAGAGTTTTTTAAATCATTTCTTTGGATTTCACCTCGGTGTTTTTCCAATTTTTTGGGGGGGCTGCAGTTCTTTTTCATACTGTCCTAAGCGCGGAATAATTTAGTTTATAAGATTAAATGTAGGTATGCACCTTGCTTACATTTAAATAATACATTTAATGCTGTATTAGTGAATACAGAGCTACAATAATATTATTAACCCTCTTGTATTTTATTGTAGTGTTACTGTAATGTCTCTCTTTTTATATTGTAAAGCGCTGCATAAAACTGTTGGCGCCAAATAATCCTGAAAAATAATATATGAATGTTATGTCTTCTTGGAGTCCAGCATTAAAACCTAAACTTTTTATTATGCAGTTATAGACTTCAGCTCATGACATTGAGTTTAGACCAACCTGCTTATACCTCCCATTGATCAATGATACAACAACCTGCTTATGCCTCCCATTGGTCAGTGATACAACAACCTGATTATGCCTCCCATTGATCAATGATACAACAACCTGCTTAAGACTCCCATTGGTCAATGATATAACAACCTGCTTATGCCTCCCATTGGTCAATGAAACAACAACCTGCTTAAGCCTCCCATTGGTCAATGATACAACAACCTGCTTATGCCTCCCATTGGTCAAAGATACAACAACCTGCTTATGCCTCCCATTGGTCAAAGATACAACAACCTGCTTATGCCTCCCATTGATCAATGATACAACAACCTGATTATGCCTCCCATTGATCAATGATATAAAAACCTGCTTATGCCTCCCATTCGTCAATGATACAACAACCTGATTATGCCTCCCATTGGTCAATGATACAACAACCTGCTTAAGCCTCCCATTGGTCAATGATACAACAACCTGCTTATGCCTCCCATTGGTCAATGATACAACAACCTGCAGTGCTTATGCCTCCCATTGGTCAATGATATGTGCCATCATAGTTTTTGGCCAACAGCAATGTGCAGATAAACAAGTGTTAGTAGCAAACCAAGATTTCCATAAGGCTAAGTTAACAAATGGGTGCCTAGCATGCATTTTGAGTGACTGCCAAGTGCCTCTCAATTGTTAGGTAGCAAAAGGGGTAATGAGGCCAATGGTTCCTTAGCACATATTTCTGTATTTCTCAGGCATTGGATAGTGTGAACGGCATAGGGACCCCTTGGTTAGCAACAGCAGTGTTGTTTAGCAAAGCTTTTAAATGTAAAAAGTGTAGCGCTAAAGTGCAAAACCTTTCAACAGGAAAAGTTATAAAATAATAAAGAAAATTCCAACACTCAAGTGAAAAAACTGTACCAGGTTGCAAGACTATACAAGTATGCAGGGTTAGTTTTGAATGTGTAGTCTAATAGCTTAGACCAACAATCATTCATGGAAAGTGCAAAAAAACGTGAAGCGTTAAAAAACTCTAGTAGATAACGTGAGCAATTAATAAAAAATACAATGATATGAGAAAATAGAAATATAAGTGACAAAATGAATGGTATTACCAACTGAATAATAATTTAAAATGACCGCCTTAAAAATTAAATAATACAGCAGGTATACACGGCAATAATAAAAATAAATATAAATGTAGTGAAGTGTCCACAATTCTAATAAGAGGTGTAGTCATCAAAAAGGAAGCATTGAAACTTGTCTAGTCCCAAAATTACTTCGTATAGATAAAATTAATTCAATACAATGTGGATGATATTTTGATAACTCTTCTGTAATACTCCGAATCAACGCATGCGATAAAATACTCTTACCGACTTGGGTGGACTCACAGGCCGTCGGCGGTGAGTCAAACAGGCTTGCACTGTCTTAGGGTAAATGACAGTATGGGGATGGACCGTGCACTGCTGGGCTTCCTCCTCAAATGGGGGACCCGGATCCTGCCAGGATGGTCCAAACGATCATCAACCCTGTCGGCATTGGTGGACCATGTATGGGAAATAAGCAACAAAGAGCCTCCACATGGTGTAAATCCAAATAGATAAATTGGCGTTTATTTGATCAATTACGATCATCAGAAATTCCATAAAAGCGTATAAAATAGTAGAATAGATTCCAACAGATAAAAAAGTAAGCGTGGTAAGGGTGGCTGGGTACAGCAAAGCTTTGCTGTACCCAGCCACCCTTACCACGCTTACTTTTTTATCTGTTGGAATCGATTCTACTATTTTATACGCTTTTATGGAATTTCTGATGATCGTAATTGATCAAATAAACGCCAATTGATCTATTTGGATTTACACCATGTGGAGGCTCTTTGTTGCTTATTTCCCATACATGGTCCACCAATGCCGACAGGGTTGATGATCGTTTGGACCATCCTGGCAGGATCCGGGTCCCCCATTTGAGGAGGAAGCCCAGCAGTGCACGGTCCATCCCCATACTGTCATTTACCCTAAGACAGTGCAAGCCTGTTTGACTCACCGCCGACGGCCTGTGAGTCCACCCAAGTCGGTAAGAGTATTTTATCGCATACGTTGATTCGGAGTATTACAGAAGAGTTATCAAAATATCATCCACATTGTATTGAATTCATTTTATCTATACGAAGTAATTTTGGGACTAGACAAGTTTCAATGCTTCCTTTTTGATGACTACACCTCTTATTAGAATTGTGGACACTTCACTACATTTATATTTATTTTTATTATTGCCGTGTATACCTGCTGTATTATTTAATTTTTAAGGCGGTCATTTTAAATTATTATTCAGTTGGTAATACCATTCATTTTGTCACTTATATTTCTATTTTCTCATATCATTGTATTTTTTATTAATTGCTCACGTTATCTACTAGAGTTTTTTAACGCTTCACGTTTTTTTGCACTTTCCATGAATGATTGTTGGTCTAAGCTATTAGACTACACATTCAAAACTAACCCTGCATACTTGTATAGTCTTGCAACCTGGTACAGTTTTTTCACTTGAGTGTTGGAATTTTCTTTATTATTTTATAACTTTTCCTGTTGAGAGGTTTTGCACTTTAGCGCTACACTTTTTACATTTAAATACTTTGCACAATCTGGTCAATTTGTAGTGTTGGCTGCTGTTTGAATTTCTTGGATTGGCGCGGTATTTCCTACCCATATTTTTGTGTTTAGCAAAGCTGTCCAAAAACAGCAGAGACAATAGATGCTCGTTGCATTCCTGGTCCATGTGAAACTAGTCTGACAGAGCTGGGTTTTGGGGCTACCACAGTTCTCTGCAGATTCCACCCTGCAGTTGTTTTAGTAAATTTAAAATTAAAACAGGTTCACTTTGCAGCTGATAAAGCTTGAAACCTTTGACCTTGAAACTAAGCTAAATGTCTATATCCACACCGACCTCCACCATTTATAAACAAAATATTGTAAATTGGCTTTAAAAATCTCCTCAAACCCATCTTAAGCAAAATGAACAATGAACATTCCTACACTGGATGAGAAGGACCTAAAGGACATATGGAACCTGCTTTCCCAACATGCAATCAACAGATTCAATTTTAAATTTTGCATAGGGCTTGTTTTATGCCCCGAGCATAAATAACTCAACCCTAACCTCTTTTCAGTGTGATGGTGTTGTGAACGTCAAGACAGTGACTTTTTTTTATGTTTTTTGGACTTGCAAAAATATAAAATACAGGGTTACTGAACTCAAGCGATGGATTTTATCATTGATGTAACTAAGATCACATTTACTTTATCACTCGAAATGTGCCTATTGGGACTGACTGCTAAACTGGCCCTAATGATGGTAAAAAATCCCTCTATGGCTTGCATAAAAATTCTGACTTCTCTCACAGTGCAAGGTTGGGAGAGCCTTGTCATCTCAAATCTTTCCCTTTCTCAAGAGATGTACAAACATAAAGGTTGCCCACTCAAATGTCTGAGGATCTTGGTACACTAGTTTTATAATTACCGTATTTATTGGCACCAGCAAATAACACGCACCCCAAGTTTAGGAGGGAATTTTAAGGAAAAAACTTTTAGGAGGGAAGTTTAAGGAAAAAAACTTACATTTAAATGCCCATCAATGCAGCCTTATCAGTGTCCATCTGCAGCCTTGTCCATCATTGCAGAATGAACAGTGTCCATCTGCAGCCTTGTCCAGTGTCTTTGCAGCCTTGCTCAGTGTCTTTGGAGCCTTGTCCAGTGTCTTTGCAGCCTTGTCCAGTGTCTTTGCAGCCTTGCTCAGTGTCTTTGGAGCCTTGTCCAGTGTCTTTGCAGCCTTGTCCAGTGTCTTTGCAGCCTTGTCCAGTGTCATTGCAGCCTTGCCCAAAATTGCAGCATGTTTGGTATTTTAAATTTAGCGTCGCCGAGATACACAGAGCTGGATGTCCTGTGTACTCGGCTCCTCTCGGCTCCCGCAGTCCCGCCCAGTCCCATCCCTTGGCCCGGCTCCTATGATGGACATAACACAGGTCCAATGGCGGGACTGCGCGTGACTGCGAGCGGAACCGAGCCTAGCCGAATACACAGTACACTCGGCTAGGTGTATATCGGTGGCGCTCGCTGCTTCAGACAGCGGGGATCGGCGTATAACACGCACCCCCGATTTTCCCCTGATTTTAAGGGCAAAAAAGTGTGTGTTATACGCGATAAATATGGCAATTGACTGCAACCTATCTACTTTTAGGTTACCATGGGATAAAGATTAGCCTTTAACACAAATCCCCATGTTCTGTCGTCGCTGGACATATGATTTATGAACTCCCATGTGGAATCATATCCATACCCTGGGTAAACACCCACTTTTGACAATCCCTCTTCTATTCACCAACTGTTCAACAATTATCCAATTATCCAAAGCCAGGTGAGGCATGTCAAGGTGTTGTCGGGCATATTGTAACCAGGCTTTTTTGTGGCATTGGCGCAGTAAAGGCGTCTTTCTGGCAACTAGACCATGCAGATCATTTTTGTATCATTGTATTGTGCTCCTTAAAATCAACAACACTGTTTTTTCCAGAACGGTCTGTATTTCTCCTGAGGTTACCTGTGGGTTTTTCTTTGTATACTGAACAATTCCTCTGGCAGCTGTGACTGAAATCTTTCTTGGTGTACCGGACCTCGGCTTGGTATCAAGAGATCCTTTAATTTTCCACTTTTAACAAGTAATTGAACAGTATTTACTGGCAAATTTAAGGCTTTGGATATTTTTTTTATATCCTTTTCCATCTTATAAAGTTCCATTACCTTGTTATGCAGGTCTCTTGACAGTTCTTTTCTGCTCCCCATGGCTCAGTATCTAGTCTGCTCAGTTAAGAAACTCATTGACTATTTATATGCAGAAACTAATTATAATTTAAAAAGCCACAGATGTCGGGAATTATCCTTTAGTTACCATTTTAACCTGTGTGCGTCACCTTGTGTGTCTTTACCAAGGCTAAATATTCCAGGGTATGTAAACTTTTGATCAGGGCCATTTGGGTGATTTCTGTTATCATTATGATTTAAAAAGGAGCCAAACAACTATGTAATAAGACATGGCTTCATATCATCACTATACTTAAATAAAAGACAGTTTTTTGGCATGATCAGCCATATTTTCATTATTAATGCCAACATTTCACAATTTCTGCCAGGGTATGCAAACTTTTGAGCATAACTGTAAGTACTTGAAATAAATAATGTTTCCGCATCCACAGCAATATTGGGCACAAAAAACTTGGCTGAAGTGGGTTTTATGAACTTTAATGTTTTATGAAACCTAAGCCAAGTGGGTGAATTCCCTGACATTTGTACTGTTGCATTGTTTCCTAGGCAATCAAAAGAGTTGGGTTAGAGGCACTGGAACAAGGAGTTTAGTTTGGTGGCACATTGTTATTTTTTAAAGAGTGCAGTGCTTCTGGTGAGGCATCTTCTTTGATAGCAAAGGATCTCCAGGGGGCCTTGGGTGTAGAGTTCCAAAAAGCATTTTATTTCCTATGGTAAATTGAGAAGGGCAAGCCAATGTGTTTCAGGGGCATCAAGGGAAGTCCAAATCAGCTGTATATATATATATATATATATATATATATATACACATATATACATATATATACATATATACATATATACATATATATATATATATATATATATATATATATATATATATATACACATATATAAATAAATAAATAAATATATATATATAGCCTCACTGTACCATCAATCGCAGCCACTGTGCCATCAATCAAAGCCACTGTGCCCATCAATTGCCGCCACTGTGCCATCAAACGCAGCCACTGTGCCCATCAAATGCAGCCACTGTGCCCCATAAAATGCAGCCATTGTGCCCATCAATTGCTGCCGCTGTGACCATCAAACGCAGCCATTGTGCCATCAAACGCAGCCACTGTGCCCATCAATTGCTGCCACTGTGCCATCAAACGCAGCCACTGTGCCATGCTGGCACTGTGCCATCAAATGTAGCCACTGTGCCCATCAATTGCTGCCACTGTGCCATTAAACGCAGCCACTGTGCCATCAAATGCTGGCAACGTGCCATGAAATGCAGCCGATGTGCCCCATAAAATGCAGCCATTGTGCCCATCAATTGCCGCCACTGTGCCAATCAAATGCAGCCACTGTGCCCATCAATTGCCACCACTGTGCCATCAAACGCAGCCAATGTGCCATCAAATGCAGCCATTGTGCTCCATAAAATACAGCCACTGTGCCCCATAAAATGCAGCCACTGTGCCCATCAATTGCCACCACTGTGCCATCAAATGCAGCCACTGTGCCCATCAATTGCTGCCACTGTGCCCATCAATTGCCGCCACTGTGCCCATTGATTGCAACCATTGTGCCAATCAATTGCTCCCACTGTGCCCCATCAAACACAGCCACTGTACCATATCAAATGCTGCCAGTGTGCCCCCAGATGGCCCGCCGTCTGCACTTTCCTGTCTCGGTGAAATAGCTTCTCGATGTCTTCTCCCGTCCTCTCTTCCCATCCTCTGCTATGATTGGACGCCTGGTGTCCAATCACAGCATCTGTCGTTTCAGCCAATCAGGTGACTGGTAACAGCACCTGATTGGCGGAGAGGCAGTTTAGTGTTAGGAAAGTAAATATTCATTCGCTTTTCTAACACAGCTGAGTGACCTGCGAGCGCCATACTGGGCGCTCGCAGGTCACTCAGCTGTGTTTTAAAAAAAAGCAAATCAGAAAAAGGTCACCTTTTTTGACGCCTATTAGAGCCTATGGCTCTAATCAGGTGCTTCAAAACCACCCCCAGCCGCTGTAATTCAGGCGCCCTGCGCCCGAAAAGGGGGTGGCAGCGGCGACCATAATAGATTTCTATTGGTGATAGAGGGGGTGGCAGGAGAGGGGGGCGGCGACCGTGCGCCCTTAATGCACGGGCCGCCACTGCTTGTCATTTTAAACTTTGTGAAAACAAAATGCTTTTGGGCATGTGGTGTGATGTGCCATCTCTTTTAAGTATTTTTACCTAGACCCCATTATCAGTTTCCTAACTGATTTAACAATTTAAGATGCAGGATATGAAGAAATAAAAAAAAAAATTCTGTAGTGCAATATTTCTCAGCAGTTACCCCTATTTTAGTTTTGCTCAGAAAATCAAGTTTCTAAAATACAAGCATATACATTATGTGCACCTTCTACACAGCACAGCACGCTTACACTGCGCTTAAAATATTATCTTTAACTTGTAATGCTGGTAATGGAATCATCAAAAGACATACTTCTAAAATTTCAGGGTCAAGGTAAATTTTCAAGACTTCCAATTAATGAATTCAGTATGCTGAGTATTCACAGTTTGCAGTCTTTTTGACTGCTCCTCTTGCTGTTGACCTTCTCAAATAAAAAAAAATAAAAAAAATGCCGAAATTCTTTTTGGTTTTTCTATTATTTCCAGATAAAACTTGAATTGTTCAGATCTGATCACCACTATCTATTATTATATAGTAACTGCCCTTTATGCATAAAGCTTTCTTTCATTGTACAGTGAGAATCGGCTAACTTAAATGGTCACAGAGATATTACAAAGAGCCAGAAAGACTGGCAGATGTTGGAATAAAACCCAAGAAATTGTAACATTGTCTGATAAAATTCCACTTTGGCTGTAATGTATCTATATTTTCACATAAGTGACACATTTTTCCATATACTGTATGTCAGTTTTGCATCCCACCTGCTGCTATTTGTGTTCTTATATCAAGTCTCTAAAAACGATATTGCATTGCTTTCTAAACCCCTGTGAGCTGCTGTTGGAACCCCTGGGTTATACATTCCCTGCTAGCGCTTCCCTTTGATTCTGTACCAGGAAAATATTTAAAGAAGTCACCATTAGCTGGTTAAATGCCCAATGTGACCAGCACAAAAATGACTATAATTTACCCTAGTGTCTTTAGCAAGACACACCTTTATCCAATAGACCAAGGGTGTGGGGAATCCATACAACTGATTCCAACACAAACTTTGTGATGTACAGTACTGTGCAAAAGTCTTAGGCAGGTGTGAAAAAATGCCGTAAATTAAGAATGCTTTCAGAAATAGAAGTGTTAAAGTGTTACTAAACCCAGGGCCCCGCGTTCACTTTATCTGGTCTCCCGCAGTACACAGAACATGGAAATGCAATTATTTTAGTAAATATAAATTGCTACATACCTTTTCTCATTAGCAATATATAGCAGTCTTGTGACTTTTATCAGTACCTGGTTAAAGCTTGTAGTTGTTTTTTTCAAACTGAATTGGCTGCCCTATCAGGATGCAGGACCCCTGACCCTTTGTCTGGACAGTGCTGATTGGCCCTGTGCTGATCACATGTACTCTCTGTCAGGGCTGGGCTCAGCCCTTCCTTCTCTGAGCTGGCCACTCAGCTGTCGGCTAATTGCCAGCTCCCATCTCTCTCCACAGTTACTCAGCTGTTGTTGATATCCTGCTCGTCAGTCCTGCCTACTTAAGCCGTCCAGTTCAGAGGGTCTCTGCCTTGGTCAACATCACAAGAAACATCTCCTGCTTTCCTGTTTAAAGACTGGCTTTGCTGACATCCCTTCTTGCTCCAGATCTTGCTTGCTGTTCCACTACCTTGATCCCTGACTTCTGGCTTGGCTGACTATCCGTTCCGGTTACTGAACTCTGGCTATGCTTTGACTACGTTTGTTCTTTTTACTTTTATTATTAAACAAGTGTGTTTGAACTACCGTATATACTCGTGTATAAGTCGAATTTGTCAGCCCCTTTCTTGGGGCTGAAAGTGCCCCCTTCGACTTATACACGAGTCACCGCCGTCTGCCTACATGATCAGCGTGTCATGCAGGCAGACGGCAGCCAGCGTGTGCTGCATAGACTCGGCAGCGGCTCTCACTATTCAAAAGCCGCGCCTCCTCATCTGTGATAGGCAGTCAGTGTACAGCCTATCACAGACATTCCCTCATCCTCGTCCGTGGTATGAGGATGAGAGAATGTCCGTGATAGGCTGACCACTGACTGCTGGGAAATGGAGTTTTTTGGACGAGGAGGAGGCGCGGCTTTTGAACACTGAATGGCCGCCGAATACTACACGCTGATCGGTGCAGAGCAGCGCACGGAGGATGCACAGGACACAGGTAGGACACACACACACAGACACACAGGTACATATACACATACACAGGACACAGGTACATATACACATGCACATATACACAGGTACATGACACAGGTACATATACACAGGACACAGGTACAAATACACATGCACATATACACAGGTACATGACACAGGTACATATACACAGGACACATGACACATATGCACAGGACACAGGACACATATGCACAGGACACATGATACATGCACAGAACACAGGGAGGTATACAGCTGCAGATGGGCATTGTTGACCCTCTTTTTTCACTTGCAGTAGCTGCTGCATTTCTCACCCTCGTCTTATACTCGGGTCAATACGTTTTTCCCATTTTTTTGTGGTAAATTAGGGCCTCGACTTATACTCGGAACGACTTATACTTATACTTATACTCGGTATACTTCTGTCTCGATCTGAAGAAAAAAAAAACTCTCCAGCAATACACACTAAACTGAGTATGTGCAGCCTGACTCCAGTAACTTTGTCATGTTTTGGAGTCAGTTGAAGAAGGGGAGGACCTGTGCATACAGCATACCGGATCAAACAGCCTTTTTACACAACGCAGAGCATTAACCCCTTAGGTTCCACAGTGAGTATAACAAGTATGCTTTACTGCATGTACAGACTGATTGTACTGTTGTGGGTTTAGTAACACTTTAATAGTTTATTTTTATCAATTAACTAAATGGAAAGTAAATGAACAGAAGAGAAATCCAAATCAAATCAATATTTGGTGTGACCACCCTTTTCCTTCAAGGGAATTCATATATTCATAAATTCTTCTAGCTACACCTGCTGCAGCTTTCTGAAGGAATTCGGCAGGTAGGTTGTTCCAAACCTAGGTTGTTTGGAGAACTAACTCCAAATCTTCTGTGGATGTAGGCTGTCTCAAATCATTCCTCATGTAATCCCAGTCTGCATGATGTTAAGATCAGGGATCTGTGGGAGCCAAACCATAACTTCCAGGACTCCTTTATACTGAAGCTAGTGTAGCTAGACTACTTTTGGAGTTATCAGGTATATCCAAAATGGTCAATGTTGCATCTTTGATTTGGAGGAAACAAGCTCCCTATATGACACATGTACTGACTTCAGCCATCCAAAATGTTCTAGAAAAATTATCCAGGGTTGCAAATATTTTTAGCCAAGACTGGGAAAGAACTCACCCTTTTTAGAAGATCTAAGATTGCTATAATAATTCTGTTAGCTTTTCGAAGAAAGATAAACCCTTCCACCCACTGGCTAATTTGTGATGGCCTTCCAGACTACAAATCCTTTCTATGAGCAACACAAAGTGGTCAATAAGTATCTGTCTAGGCAACAAAACAGGGAGAATATATTACAAGTAGCACACTATATATACGTCCAATAAAGCCCAGTAAGTCTCACAGTCCATAAAGTCCATTTTGACCATCCAGGGGTAAGAGATGAATAGTCCTGCAACTCCTCTAGTAGACCAGGTATAATCCTCACTGCTAAAGAGAGAAGAACATGGAGGGAGCTGGTGTGTTAAAACTGAAAGCTTTAAGATGGATATTTAGTTTAAAAAAACATTATTTTCTCTACGGCTTTAGTTACCTTACTTACCTGTAATGATGTATGTTCCAAGATGTGCAGGCTGCTGGATTCTGTAGAAATGCTCACTGTGTGTGCTGCCCTGTCCTCTTCTTGCGGCTGAACTTCTGGCACTGTGCAAGTTACCAGCTTTGGGTCATGGGGATTGGCTGTGCTAAAGTGTGTCCTGGTTATTTTTATTTAATTCAGGTACTTATATAGCGCTGTCAATTTACACAGCACTTTACATATTCATTGTACATTCACATCAGTCGTAGGGAGCTCAAGGAGCTTACAATCTAAGGTCCCTAACTCACATTCATACATACTAGGGACAATTTAGACAGGATCCAATTAACCTACCAGCATGTCTTTGGAGTGTGGGAGGAAACCGGAGTACCCAGAGGAAACCCACGCAGGCACAGGGAGAACATGCAAACTCCAGGCAGGTAGTAGTCGTGGTTGGGATTTAAACCAGCAACCCTTCTTACTGCTAGGCAAGAGTTCTACCCACTAGACCACCGTGCCGCCCGGATCATTAGTGCAGCTGAACCCGGAGATCCAAAGCCGGTAATCCCCACAGCAGCAGGAACAGAACAGGGCATCCCTGCAGTGAAGATTTCTGCAGAATCCAGCAGCTTGCGCATCGTGGAACATACTTCATTACAGGTAAGTATTATAACTAAGGCTGTAGAGAAAAAATATTCTTTCACTAAGTAACTGAGGGCTAACTGAATGGATTTAAATATCATCCATGGAATGGAAGGACAGTGAGGTCAGAATCTTATAGATTAAACAGTCTGATGGCTGCTAGGAAATCCTAGATGCCATACATACATTACACTGTTGAGACCCTGTGAATGCTCACAGAAGTTAACCTAATTATAGGGCAGTCCATAGATAATTTGATTTTCTTTCCTACAAGCATGAGTTTGCAGGAAAAAAGGAGCCGCTGGCAATAATCGCATGGAGAAAATCCAACATGCTGGATTTTTGTTGGAGGTTGTTGTTCAGTAATAACACATCTGTAACCTTCACAACATCTCCAAGATACGCCTCTTCCTAACCAATGTCACCACAAAGCTTCTAATCCACTCCCTGGTCATCTCTCGCCTTGACTACTGCAACTCCCTCCTCATTGGCTTACCTCTAAATAGGTTACCCCCACTTCAGTCCATCATGAATGCTGCTGCCAGGCTCATCCACCTCACAAACCGCTCAGCGTCTGCTATACCCTTCTGCCAATCCCTCCAATGGCTGCCACTCGACCAACAAATTAAATTCAAGATACTAACAATAACTTACAAAGCCATCCACAACCTGGCCCCCAGCTACATCACTAACCTAGTCTCAAAATACCAACCTAATCGTTCTCTTTGCTCATCCCAAGACCTCCTGCTCTCTAACTCTCTTGTCACCTCATCCCATACTTGCCTTCAGGACTTCTCCAGAGCCTCTCTCATCCTCTGGAATGCTCTACCCCAATCTGTCCGACTTTCGCCTACTTTGTCCACTTTCAGACGATCCCTGAAAACTCATCTCTTCAGAGAAGCCTATCTGGCCCCCACCTAACAACTGCACATTTATCTTCTAAATCAGCACATCCCCCACAGTTATTACCTCTTGTATCTCTTGACCTTCCCTCTTATATTGTAAGCTCTAAGGAGCAGGACCCTCTGATTCCTACTGTATTAAAGTGTATTGTATTTGTACTGTCTACCCTCAAGTTGTAAAGCGCTGCATAAACTGTTGGCGCTATATAAATCCTGTATAATAATAATAACAACAACATCTGCTTACATCTGCTCCCTCCATGTTCTTCTCTCTTTACCAAAGCAAGGAGCAAGTGTTCCTTGAAGCCCAAACCATGACAGACAACCAGGGACATGTGTAATCTTACTGAGGCCCTTTAAAGAGGTGATTCAGTTTGATATTGGGTTAATATGAAGTTAATGGACACACAAGGGGGGCAATCTAGGGACAGATACCCATTTATATTCAGGTTTTGGAACACAGCAATGTTTGGGTTTACATGAAGGTCACTCCTTGAAAAAGGGACACTGCATTTTTAAATCGAAGAGGAAGGTAGCTGAAGGTCCTTTCTTTAGAAGTCTTTAGCTGGAGCTGTTCCAGATACTTCCAATCTTAAATAGTTACCAGAATCAGGACCTGCAGGGTGTCAATATCTGTCAGTAGGCCTCAAAACACCTTAAAATCTTCTACGACGAGCTTGAGTTCAAAAAGAAACTTCTTCTGCCCAAGCTCCTGTTCCACGACCTCCACTTGGATATGCTCATGAAATACGGTGAGCAGCACCATCTTCAATTCTAAATTGATGCATCTATTTAAAGCTAGAGAATGAGACATGAAATTGCAGCAATTTACACTAATCAAAAAAGAGAATGACCTTGACGTGACATCGGCCATCTTCTGAACATATGTGAAAGCATTCATACTTTTTTTTCCTATTCCATTCCACTTCTGGCAATAGAAGCCCATACAAAATAGGCAATTAATATATTATAGGGACTATGGGTTTAGACAGGATACAAACCCAAACCATACTTTGTCGTAAAAATGTCACAGCGCTAAACTTAAACAAATACTATCGCACTGCATTACCTATTAGTGTCTCGTGTCAAAAAGCATTAAAACATAGACCGTGATTTTTAAGACTGTGTTTAACTAACATTACATTTAACATTACTGTGAACTGTGAAAAGAAATGGCTGATTATTCGCTCATTGCTCACAATGTATATGTATAAAAATTTCGATGTTTGAAACAACTTTTTATGTGGAGCTCTTTAAAAATGTAATAACTCAGAACAGATGTTAGATTTTGTGGACTAATGGAGGCTGCTGACTTACTTTGTTCTTTAAGTTCTCAACGATGAGCATTAGATAATTCAATAATAGATTTATAATGCTGATTTTTCTAAGAGCTTTTGGCTTAGATGGGTTTTAACATGATGCAAGTTGTGTCTATCTCGATATTCATGGGGATATTTTTCTTTCTTTGCCATGCTTGAGGTATTTTCAATAAATCGTAACGATTACGTGGGGTATCCAGCTTTGCAAGTAGGGTACTTAGGAAAGAGAAGAACTTTTATTAAGTAAGTGTCAGTATCCTTTGATGGGCTATGCGAATTGGTTATGCAGAGCAGAGTGGAAATGTATGCAATGGCATGTAGACATAACTGCAATTCATAGAACTTTGCAAAAAGTTTTTCTTTGCAGTCAAAAGGTATAACTTAAAGAGACGCTGTCATTTTGTCCAAACGCTTGGCTGCAGAGAAGCAAGGAGCTGTAAGAAATCACAGATAACTTCATATATGGGGGGGTCAAGGGATACCATTTGTAGAGACACTCTTTCTTTGCCCTACATGGATAAGGTGACAATGAGTGACAATCTCCTCAGATTCCGCAACAGGTCTGATTGACGAACAGCCATTCAGAAACAAACTGAAAATCGTTAAATGAAAAACGCGAAAAGAAAAGCGCGAATCAACACTCACCAAACTTCTACTAACACGAAATTAGCAGAAGGAGCCCAAAGGGTGGCGCTAAAGAGCTGAAAAAACGCGTAGTACATCTTGTACGTCTCTACATTCGTAATTGTTGGCCAACATTTGCGTGTCCGTGTGTATGCAAGACAAGTTTGAGTCAACACCCTTCGGACAAAATTCCATGGTTTTGTTGTTGGAAAGTCTGATCGTGTGTACGAGGCATAACAATGAACATCTCTGTGAAGAACAAACAAGGATGGAGATGCTCAACTTCCAATAGAACATGTTAATTAATATCATCCAATACAGGGAAAATCTACATCTCTTACACGTTTCACTCCATCAGGAGCCTAGTCATAGATAGGATAGCAGGATAGGAAGATTCTTATTACAACCAAATTATAAATATGTGTGTCATGTGAGGAATTCGCCCCAGGGGAACCAGGCTAAGGCTAATTAATTAAATGCCCAAGGCAAAATAATAAGTATATCTTCTTACCCTGCTATCCTCACTCTATTACTAAGCTCCTGATGAAGTAAAAAGCATAAGAGGAGCAGGATTTTGTCTGAATTGGATATTATTACAGCCCAACTCTGGGCAAAAAAAGTCCTAAAACAGTGGAGGTGTGCCCGCACTGCACAGGTTAACTGCTTGTTTTGTCCAGGGCAGAAAAAAAAGATGCATGCTCACTCGATTCTTCGCTCCAACTGTAAGCGCTACTGACCCATGATCCAACTGTGGACTATGTCTGAAGCCCACATGTCCAAAGCAGGTCTATAGGTGTGATGAAGGCAGGAACAGTCCACCGGACAAAATGGCTAGACCGTGGAGGCACAGGCGCCACAGGGACTGGTCTTGTGCCGGTAGGGTCGCAGGATTAGGTAAGTTCTCCCTTCTCCAGTCCCCTAGACAAAAATGAGCAGTTGATGGGAAAACGTTTTTTGGCCTAGAGTTGGGCTTTATACATAAATTCTGTACTTGAGAGGCTCCATTTTTATTTTTTTCTTAGTGATGTTAGCGGATCGTGGACTGTATCTTTCAGTCAGCTGAGCGGTGAGGGGAGTCTTGTAGTGTAGTGGCTTGGGATGTTTTACAATGAACTTCTGTGATTTGGTCTGTTAAATATACACTAAATTGTCAAAAGTATTGTGAAACCTGCCTTTACACGCACATGAACTTGAATGGCATACCAGTCTTAGTCCGTAGGGTTCAATATTAAGCTGACCCACCCTTTGCAGCTATAACAGCTTCAACTCTTCTGGGAAGGTTGTCCACAAGGTTTAGGAGTGTGTCTATGGGAATGTTTGACCATTCTTCCAGAAGCGCATTTGTGCTGTCAGGCACTGATGTTGGACAAGAAGGCCTGGCTCGCAGCCTCCACTCTAATTCATCCCCAAGGTGTTCTAATGGGATGAGGTCAAGACTCTGTGTAGGCCAGTCAAGTTCCTCCACCCCAAACTCGCTCATCCATGTCTTTGTGGACCTTGCTTTGTGCACTGGTGTGCAGTCATGTTAGTACAGGAAGAGATACCAAACTGTTCCCACAAAGTTGGGAGCATGAAATTGTCCAAAGTGTCTTGCTATGCTGACGTCTTAAGAGTTCCCTTTAATGGAACTAAGGGGCCAAGCTCAACCCCTGAAAAACAACTCCTCACCATAATCCCTCTCCACCAAATGATTTGGACCAGTGCACAAAGCAAGGTCAATAAAGACATGGACGAGCCAGTTTGAGGTGGAGGAACTTGACTGACCTGCACAAGTTTTTCCTGGAAATTTCATTTTTTAAGCAAATGATCGTTCCAATGATAAAGTAGGATGATGATAACATAATGCTGATAATATAGTAAAGATATTGACCTGTGCCGCCTGCTGAGGCTGTATAGTCTTCTGAACAGTTGAATCACTATTAGACAATAACAAAAGGAGGTGAGAAAGCCTTAATACATCATTCTCGGTCCTCAAGTTGCAGACGCCAATTAAAAAGATGGCAAGCCCACACCTTTTGCTTGAGATAATGTTTTCTAAGAGTCTAAGTCGCGAACAACAGTGTTTAAAATAAAATGTGAGCGTCATCCTTCTTCTATACGAGACATTCACCGCTAATACATCTTTTGGCGGTGTCAGGCTAATCTAGGTCATCCCTATTGTCAACCTCCTTAAATAGTACCTGTCCTTCGTTACAATTTATGTTAAAAAGACATTACTGTAAGCTTTTAATAGGATGAAGAATTAAACATTACAGCGTTATCGGGGGATGATATATTTTATAATATGAATGGGAAACACAAGACAAGTTTAATTAGTTTTGCAACAGTCAAATTGGCCTGTGGTGGATACTCTCGTCTCCTCACCCCATCTTAAAAGAAATTGAATGCCGTCCGCTGGTATTAAGACATTTTTTGCTGGGTATCAACTTGACCTGGCACTGTAATATTCATCAAATATAAACGGCACTGTGGACTTAATTAAACGGCATCCCTTTACCTGCACTGCAGTAAGATGAGGGTTATTTAAAGATCAGAGTGCTATATTACAAGGCCTTGTTTCAAGATATACGCTTGAGGTACATGTTACAAAGAGTTTGCTTCAAGAAGAACTTTAGTGCTTCATTTAAAGGTGAACTCCAGATAAAAAAAAATTGAGTATCAATAGTAAAAAGAAAAAAAACTTTCTGAGCTGCCCCTCACAGCACTTCTTTTAGACCACTAGATGTCCTCGGCCTTCCAGGTTTCATGACAATCAGAACCATTCAATGCACTTCCTCTGAGCCCAGGTTGTCATGGATCTGCCACCTGGGGTAGCATCATAATACAGCTGGACCCAGAGGAAGTGCATTGAATGGTTCTGATTGTCATTAAACCTGGCCACAATAAAAGGCCACTCTACAGTAAAATGTGCAAGTTTTATCACAGCACAATGCCACAGATGTTGCAAGTTTTGAGGGAGCGTGTATGCTGACTGCAGGAATGTCCACCAGAGCTGTTGCCCTTGAATTGAATGTTCATTTCTCTACCATAAGCTATCTCCAAAGGCGTTTCAGAGAATTTGGCAGTACATCCAACCGGCCTCACAACCGCAGACTACGTGTAACCACACCAGCCCAGGACCTCCACATTGAGGCATCTTCACCTCCAAGATCGTCTGAGACCAGCCACCCGGACAGCTGCTGCAACAATCAGTTTACATAACCAAATAATTTCTGCACAAACTGTCAGAAACCGTCTCAGGGAAGCTCATCTGCTCGTCGTCCTCATCGGGGGCTCGACCTGACTGCAGTTCATCGCCGTAACCGACTTAAATAGGCAAATGCTCACATTCGATGGAGTCTGGCACTTTGGAGAGGTGTTCTCTTCATGGATGAATCCTGGTTTTCAATGTACAGGACAGATGGCAGACAGCTTGTATGGCTTTGTGTGGGTGAGCGGTTTGCTGATGTCAGCGTTGTCGATCGAGTGGCCCATGGTGGCCGTGGGGTTATGGTATGGGCAGGCGTATGCTATGGACAACGAACGCAGGTTCATTTTATTGAATGCACAGAGATACCGTGATGAGATCCTGAGGCCCATTGTTTTGCCATTCATCCACGACCATCACCTCATGTTGCAGCATGATAATGCATGGCCCCATGTTGCAAGGATCTGTACACAATTCCTGGAAGCTGAAAACATCCCAGTTCTTGCATGGCCAGCATACTCACCGGACATGTCACCCATTGAGCATGTTTGGGATGCTCTGGATTGGTGTATAAGACAGCGTGTTCCAGTTCCTGCCAATATCCAGCAACTTCACACAGCCATTAAAGAGGAAAGGACCAACATTTCACAGGCCACAACCAACAACCTGATTATATTTCACCTCACATGCATTCATTTGCAGGGAACTAAGGTGGAATCTGGTCCAGGTTTTACAAGCCACCTTGGCAGGGTTGGTTCTGGACCAGATTTTGCAGTCCACTTGTGACCACCAACAGGTGGTATAAATAAAGCAGGACTGTAGCAAGAGATTGCTCTTGGCCTGGGACTCAGGAAGCCAAAACCTGAGAGAGCTACCGATGTGAAGTTTGCTTGTGAGAGGAAAAAAAAGTTTGCATTATCTGTTTTGTGGGTGACTGGGAGAAGCCCTTCACCTGTAAGTTAGGAGCCTGAAATGTTTAGTTAGTGCCTGGATGGCAAGGATTTATTTTCTGTTTTGTTTGTTTGATTTTTCACGCAACCTTATAAAAATTATAACTGGCTACAAGTCAGATTTAAAAAAAGACCTGCTGTCTGGACTACCTTTTCCCAGGGAAGGTGATCCTCATTTGAGCTACCCCCCCCCCCCCCCCGCCCCACAATGTATAACATTTTTCATACCTTATGTGATGTTTCAGGGACAATAAACTTCTGATTCTTGTCAGATGTCAGAATAACTTCACATGCTATTGTACATAGTAGGTACATAGTTACAGTACATAGTTACTTAGTTAATCAGTTTGAAAAAAGACACTAGTACATCTAGTTCAACCAATAAAAAAACACACACACACAAAAGAAAACCTCCATATATACTATCCTATATCCACAGTTGTAATCAAGGTAAGTGTTTGCACAAGACCAGTTGTGGTGTTCCCTTAAAAGAGAAGTATGAGAATTTTTTTCCCCATAATCATACTTACCTTCGGTCCGATGCTGCATCTGTCCCCGCCATCTCTACACTGAGAACCGAGCAATCGAACATTGGAAGAAACAGTTCCTGGAAACTAGTGTGGGTAAGAAGTAGAAAGGGTTATGCCATGTGGGGATGGCTACAAAACTTTTCAAGATAAAGGGCCAGGAGCACAAGCTGAAAGGAATACTCTGCCAAGGGACAACACTAGAAGTCACACTGGGAGAGAAAGAGAGAGAGAGAGAGACTGCCAAGATCAAGAACCTATTTTCCTTAATTCGCCTAAAATGCATGGAGTGCTGTTTGCTATGGAAATTGTGGACCAGCTATAAAGCTAAAAAGCTTAACAGTTTTTCAGTTAATATTGATAACGCCACAGTCTTTCCTACCCGTCAGGTAAAGAGTCTGGGTGTCATCCTCAACAGCACACTATTCTTCCAAGCCCACATCAGTAATGTTACTCTGCATATTTCCATCTACGCAAGATTAATCGCTTCCGTTCATTCCTTACACCCAATAGCACTGCCGGTCTTGTTCACAAACTGGTCAAATCCGCATAGATAATTGCAACTCCCTTCTTTTTGGTCTTCCTCTCAAATCCTTCCATAAACTACAACTGGTTCAGAACTCTGCTGCCTGCATCATCACCAGAACCCCCTCCATTAATCACATCACTCCTGTCCTTCAGCACCTCCACTGGCTTCCAGTCAAATATCGTATTGACTTCAAGATTCTGTTACTTACTTTTAGGCCCCTTTCACACTGGGGCGGTTTGCAGGTGCTATTGCGCTAAAAATAGTGCCTGCAAACCGACCTGAAACTGCCGCTGCTGTGTCTCCAGTGTGAAAGCCCGAGGGCTTTCACACTGGAGCGGTGCGCTGGCAGGAGGGAAAAAAAACTCCTGCAAACAGCATCTTCGGAGCGGTGAAGGAGAGGTGTATACACCGCTCCTTCACCGCTCCTGCCCATTGAAATCAATGGGGCAGCGCAGCTATACCGCCTGCATTGCGCCGCTGTAGCAGCACTTTGCAGGCGGTTTTAACCCTTTTTTTGGCCGTTAGCGGGGGTTAAAACCGCCCCTCTAGCGTCCGAATACCGACTCTAAAACAACGGTAAAGTGCCGCTAAAAACAGTGGAGTTTTACCGCCAACGCCCCCACCGCCCCAGTGTGAAAGGGGCCTTAACGTCATTCATATCCTCGCTCCTCCGTACCTTTCTGAACTCCTGCATATCAATCCCTACATTGGCTCCCAATCACTCAGCGAATTAAATTCAAAATACTAACCACAACATACAAAGTCATTCACAACTCTGCCCTGAGCTACATCACCAATCTTGTCTCCAAATATCACCCAAACTATCCTCTCCGCTCTTCTCAAGACCTCCTACTCTCAAGCTTTCTCGTCTCCTCTACCCTTGCTTGTCTCCAGGATTTCTCCAGAGCCTCTCCCATCCTCTGGAACTCACTACCTCAACCTGTCCCGCTATCCCGTACTCGTGCTACCTTCAGGCTAACCCTGAAAACTCATCTCTTCAGGGAAGCTTATGACTTCTCCAACTAATCTTTTACCACTTCGATCAGCTCATTCCCCACAGCTACAACCTTTTGTACCACCTGCCCCACTCTATTAGATTGTAAGCTCTTCTGAGCAGGGCCCTCTTACTCCTCTTGAATATTACTGTATTATAACTGTAGTGTCTCCCTTTTATATTGTAAAGCGCTGCGTAAACTGTTGGAGCTATATAAACCCTGTATAATAATAATAACATTATAATAACATCAACAGACCCTCCCGCACGCTCAGGTCTTCTTCTTCTATCCTTCTCAATGTTCTATCTGCCCGCCTGACCACTGTGGGACTGAGAGCCTTTAGACGCTTTGCCCCCCCCCCCCCCGACTTTGGAACACCCTGTCTCCTGACATCTGCAATATTGATTTCCTACCCATCTTCAAATCACGCCTCAAAACTCATCTTTTTAAACTAGCCTACTCCCTCTGACTTCATTGATTTGTCTTTGTAATGTAGTGGCTATGTAATGTATATTTATTTTTTGTTGCTCTGTTGCTATCTTTGTACGGTGACTTTGGGTGTTCTAAAAAGTGCCTATCAATAAAATGTGTTATTATTATTTTTTATTATTATTATTAAAGGAAACAAAGTGACTTTTAATGTACACCTATCTCATACAGACAAATGCATGTCAGGAAAGGATAGGTAGTGCGTGCATGTGAGTACAGTATGTATGCATATACTGTATATAGCACTCTGTATGTCTTGTATTTTATTCCTAGAACTGTAAATAGTTTGTATGTGCAGCATTCTTGTTTAGTAAAGGGACATTGATTTAGGCCCGATTCACACTGATGCGAGTTCATGATGGATGTGATGCGTCAAAAACACTTTAAATTTGCATGTCATCCCTAAAATCATTGTTTTCGATGATGGTCGTTCACATACATGCGTTGTGATTCCTCTACGAATGCCTGACGAAGGGGTCCTGCGTGACTCCGAAACGTTGCACTCTCCTTGTGTTGTGATCATGCAATAAATTACACTTTTGGACGCTATCTACGCCGTTCTATGGTGTGCTGGCAAATATTTTCATTTTTATTTCCTCTACGAATGCGATGCGATTAAAAAAAGGGTCTTGTGCGAGATGACTGCGTTGCGTTGCGAATTTAGTCTCCATAGACATCAATGTAAATCGTTCTTGAATCGCATTGATGGTTCACATATGTGCGAATTCCACCACACTACTCTCCACAAAAACCAGGAAGTACACAGGAAGTTAACACCTTTTTTTTTTTTTACACTATGATTCCATTGGCTAGAATATCAATCGCAGCTATGTCCATCTCCTGAAATTCGCGGTAAAATCGCGGTAAATTCGCGGTAAAATCGCTGTAAATGCGCACCTCACAAAGGACAAAAAAGGAACAAAATCACAGCGCATCAGTGTGAACCGGGCCAAACTTCTGTTTTTTTTCCTTGACTTTCCTGCAAGAATTAAACAAACAACAAGAACTGGAAAAATGACAACAAAAAGGGAGTCGATAATGAAAAATGGTATGTAGGGAACACAGAGGCCCAAAGAATGACACATGATATGCACATGCTTTTTCTGGGTCACAGACGCACCGATAGGTCAAGAAAGAATAACGATGAAAACCCACTGTATGAAAACAAGATAACAATGGCAGTCTGCAAAGTCTTACCATGCCAGGTTCTTTTTAAGAATACCTTAATTGTTTTTCGCATTCAAGGGTGATAGTTTAGTTATAGGTGAAATCTGGTGAACTGAGCCACTTGATGGCTTCTTTTATCCTCTGGGGACTTGAGTGGTAAGTTCTTTTTGCAAATGTTCCCGACATGCTTCATTCTAACTGTGTGTTGTTTCCATTCCTTGCTTTACATTCTTCATAATGTAAAACATCACAAAGAAAAAAAAACAAAACAGGTTCAGATTTAAGAGGATCTCATTCCTTGAGTCCTTGAGAAATATGTTGATAAAATGAAGTCGGAGAGCTATGACCGCTTGAGTAGTGAAGAGGAATGGCTTTGGGGGAGCCGAAAATATGGTTAGTATTTCACCTTAGTACTTTCCCCAAAAGTGAACACTTAACTGTTGTGGTGTGGAGGGGCATCAATGCAAGGATAGCCTTTACTCCTGCCCAGGGTTGAGCTTTAATATTCCAGAAAAAGTCAACAGATGAAGTATTCATTATGGGTGGACTGACCCTTTAAGCCATATATGCATGACTGAAATTCAACTATTTGCATTTGCCTCTTTGCTATCCTAACCTGACTTACCCTCTGCTAAGTTTCCTTATAGGTTTACTTTAATTTCAATAAAATTCAACTAATCAAAAGATAACAGAGCAATGGGAACATAACAGGTTTGTAGTTCTGTGTTTGGTACATGCTGTGGAGGTGGGAAGGGGCCTCCAACGCTAAGGGTGGTCTACATCATACGTTTGTTTTTGGTTGCTTTTTGAACAGAGAAGAATTGGTATCACGAGAAATTGTATCATTCTGACGGGTCTAGATTAGCGATGCCTAAGGGCCAAAACATGTCAGCGTTTTATGTGCACCACTGTGAATTAAAACCAGTTTGTAACTTTGGAAATTCATAATTTGAAGCCCTTAGAACGGTGTTACAGCCTGAAGGCTTAAACATGTTTGTTTTTTTTGTTTTTTTTCATGCTACCCACCTAGGATTAGGTAAAGCTGGCACTGCAACTAAGCTTTAGAAAGTCTGCATTATTTATCAATATTTTTTGACTGTCCATGAAGGTATTTATCAACAATACGAGTAATGTGACCATTTGCATGATATAAATCTCTGAAAATTGCTTCGGTGTAACTGCAGAAAAAAATAAAGACATTACCAAATGTATATGCTAAAGTAACCAATGACGTCATTTGTAATAATTTGTTAGCACTAATATGTCTGACTACTGTAGTCAATAATTTACTGTATGTGTATGTACCATATGGTGTGCAACTTTGGACGTTAAATGGTACCTCCACTTTTAAAGTTGAACTTCAGAAAGCAGCTAAATTCACTGATTACATGCATATAAGGGGGCTGTTTTATCTGTAAGGATTTTCTGTCCATCCAATTCTGAGATTTACACAACTATGCCACACAGCAATAACATCTTATCTGTGTTAAAATCAACAAAAGGGAAATGGCGCTGTTCTATGAATCCAAACTATCATAAATTTAAAACTCTCATGAGTAGAGGGTGATAAAAATTAGAAATGTGATAGAAGGGAATGACTTCCCAAACACAGGTGAGAAGCTGTGTAAACTGTATAAGAAAACCATGTGAAGGCTAATATAATGTATCCAGCAAAAAAACTGTGAAAAAGTTTTAATTAAATTAATACATATATTGCAAAATATATGGTAATAAAAAAGAAAAGGGAATGTGTAGGTGCAAAACCCAACTGAAGTGCAAAAGGCGTATTTAGGATGCAAAGGACATATTAATATACAGTAAATCAGCAAGTCCAATAAATGTGCACTAATGTCCATATATCAAAAATGAAAAATAAAATAAAAATAAAAAAAGAATAAATTCCCAAAGTGACTGGTGCAGTGACTCAAAAAAATATATAGGTGACAGTCTATTTTGAACTCCAGTGCCAATAGGTGACTGTTCCGTACTCCCCTCTCGTATTTGCACTCGCCGGAGCGCCTTACCCCTGCAGGGGTGAAAGGCGTGTATTTGGGATATACTCCTATCCCTGGGGACCTGATCCCGGGGTGTATCCTCCTCCACTCCTTGATAGAAAGGATCGAATCTTCACCTGGAATCTTAGTCCCTCCTGGGGTGAGTGGTGTATCGTGGGGTATGGACAGAAAAAAGTCCTCCTCTCTCCACTATGAGCTGGGAGTATTCGGGCATCCACATGTAATTTTAGCAGAAAGAACGGACCCTCATAGCGTACCACCATAAAAAATGTATTTTTATTATAAAAAATATAGAGGCAATATAGCCTAGTCTATGGTTTCAAAAAGGTGTCAAAAGTGTCTGATGTGTCCGCCATAATGTCGCAGTCCCGATAAAAATCGCAGATGGTCGCCATTACTAGTAAAAAAAAATAATAATAATAAAATGGCATAAATCTATCCCCTATTTTGTAGACGCTATAACTTTTGCGCATACCAATCAATATACGCTTATTGCGATTTTTATTACCAAAAATATGTAGAAGACTACATATTGACCTAAACTGATGAAAATTTGCTTTTTTAAAAAAAAATTGGGGATATTTATTGTACCGAAAAGTACAAAATATTGTGTTTTTTTTTTCAAAATTCTCGCTTTTTGTTTATAGTGCAAAAAATGAAAAATGCAGAGATGATCAAATACCACCAAAAGAAAGCTCTATTTGTGGGGAAAAAAGGACGTCATTTTTGTTTGGGTACAGCGTCGCATGACTGCGCAATTGACGGTTAAAGCGACGCATTGCCGAATCACAAAAAATGGCCTGGTCATTGAGCAGCCAGTTCTTCCGGGGCTGAAGTGGTTAAAGTGTTAAATCGCAAAAAAGCTAAAAACTAAATTGGGCCCCTTCAGGATAATGTCATAATGTCCTAGTATGCACCGTGTAATAGCACATTATGACAGACTTACCTCAACATGAAGCCTTCCATCGGCATACTGAGGCTTCCATCTTCACCCCCTCTTCCTTATGGGATTGTGGGTTTCGGCCTTTTGGCTGAGCTGCAATGACGTTACTCCCGCACATGCGCACGGGAGTCATGGCCGCGGCCTTAGAGCTCTGAATGGAGAGCAACGATCATAAAGAGCGCAGTGCGCATGCACTGGTGATGTCACCAGCTGCTACTAAAGTGAATATCTCCTAAATGATGCACGTTTATGAGATATTTACTGTACTTCCAGGTAAACTTTATTATAGGCTTACCTGTAGGAATAAATCAAAAAGATGACTTACTACCATTTTAAGAAATTAAAAAAAAAATGATACATATATTAAATACTTAACAGATATATGTATAATTAGTACTTTTATTACTATTCATTTATATTTCTAGAAGGGTAGGAAAGAAGAGACAGACACTCTTAATTTCCATTGGCTTATGAAGGAGGACATCCTTGTTATCCCTCCAGATGTGTTTTGTTTATTGTTCATCCTTACAAAACAGGGCAGTAAGGATCTACAGGGATACCATGATCCCTTATGATATATAACTCCTATGTTTGCATACATTTGGCATTTGCAGATTGTCTGCCAGAACATTTGGACTAGAAGAACACTTGCTACTAGAGTTTTCAGGGTTCAGCAGAAGCAAAGAAAAAGGATGAAAATTTATATTTACAAACTTTGGAGGTATTGAACCATCTAATTTGTGTTCTTCAAGACTTTGGGGCAACTGACTACCTGTTAGACATGTGCGCCGTCAATAAATTTGTTTAGTTTCGTTCTGTTTCGTATTAGCCGTTAATTCGTATTTCGTAATTCGTGTCCGAAATTCAATTTGGATTTGTACGAAATACGAATCTTCTTTAGGTTTGTTAGCTTTTTCGTAACAATTACGAACGTTCGTTATGATGAATTTAAAAAGCAAAAAATACCTTTCTCAATATGGCAGTTGTCGGACTCATTATGCTCATTATGAGGGGCTCCCACCATCCCTGTGCTGTGCTGATTTCCTCCTGGGGCTGTAACCCTGCTGTGCTCATTATGAGGGGCTCCCACCATCCCTGTGCTGTGCTGGTTTCCTCCTGGGGCTGTACCCCTGCTGTGCTCATTATGAGGGGCTCCCACCATTCCTGTGCTGACTATCTGGGTTTTTAACTTCATCATAACGAATAATCGTAATTATTATGACAATAATAAAACGATTCTGAATCTCCTATCGACTACCAGTACCAGTCTCCCACTCCCATATTAAAAAAGGTCACTTTCCCAACCCTCACTCAGCAGCAGAAGAAAACCTCTGATTGGTCAACAAAACACCAGTCACGTTTCCGTTGTAACGGAATTTGGATCCGAAATTCGTATTTCGTATAAAATTCGGATGCATAGCAATTCGTATTTCGAATGCTTCTGAACGTACGAATTTTCGGAAATTTGTACGAATTTTCGATTTGTATGAAACAAATCGCACATGTCTACTACCTGTGGATGTGCCTTAATCTAAGTGAATGTAAAATGGTAAAGTTAATGAAAACAGCCAAATTGTTGTATCTGGACTTTTTTTTTTTAATTTCCTTTATTTATTTTGTAACAAGACCTCCAACAACTTGTGCATATACAGAAATGCATGAATTTCTGTTTCAATAATTCTTATTGACGATTTTTCACAAAAAAGGGGGTACAAAGGCCAAAACAGGCATATTATCATTTATCAAGCAGAGAAGCAAGTGAGAGTCTGAAACGCAGGTGGAGTATATTGCCAACAAATAAGTAGGGGCAGCAATGGTAATATGTAATTGCAAACTTACATGTGTCAAAACATAGTTAAAGGGGTTGTAAAGGCTTGTTTATTTTTTTCAATTATAATAACAAACATGGTATACTTACCTCCTCTGTGCAAGGGTTTTGCACAGAGCAGCTCCAATCCTCCTATTCTGGGGTCCCCCAGCAGGGCTCCTGGCTCCTCCCCACATCGAGTGCCCCCTCGGAAACCCACATTCAAAGGGGGCACCCGTGCGGGCGCACTCCCAAGTCCTGCTGCTGCGTCCAGTGACACAGACAGCAGGACTAGGCCCCGCCCACTGGCTCCTGTGTCACTGGATTTGATTGACAGCAGCGGGAGCCAATGGCTGCGCTGCTATCAATCTATCCAATGAGGATCCGAGACAGCGGCTTGAGCTGCTCTGCTCGTCCCTGTCGATGGAACGATTGGGTTCAGGTAAGTAAAAGGGGGGCTCTGGGGGGCTGCTGCACTACAGAAGTTTTTTCACCTTAATGCATAGAATGCATTAAGGTGAAAAACCACGAGGGTTTATAACCCCTTTAACCACTTGCCAATCAGCCACTGTCATTATACTGCGGCAGGTCAGCACATTCCCGCAAATTGCCATAGGTGTATGTAAGCATCTTTAAGGGCGATAGCAGGCAGCGCCTGCATGCCCACTGTCCGCCCGCGATCGCGGGCACGAGAGGCAGAACTGGGATCTGTCAATGTAAACAGACAGATCCCCATTCTGACAGGGAAAGAGAGACAGATCTGCTGTTCCCAGTGATTAGGAACAGCGATATGTCTCCTCCTCCAGTCAGTCCCCTCCCCCCACAGTTAGAAACACAGTGAGGGAACACATTTATCCCCTTGATCGCCCCCTAGTGTTAACCCCCTTCCCTGCCAGTGATATTTACACAGTAATCAGTGCATTTTCATAGCACTGATCGCTGTATAAATGTCACTGGTCCCAAAAAAGTGTCAAAAGTGTCCGATCTGTCCACCGCAATGTTGCAGCCCCACTAAATATCGCAGATCAAAGCCATTACTAGTAAAAAAAAAAAATTATAAAAATGCCATAAAACTATCCTATTATCCCTATTTTGTAGATGCTATAACTTTTCTGCAAACCAATCAATATGTGTTTATTGTGATTTTTTTTTTACCAAAAATATCTAGAATATATGAATATATGAAGAATATATTGGCCTAAACTGAGGAAGAAATATTTTTTTTCCATTTTTTGGGGGATATTTATTATAGCAAAAAGTAAAAAATATCGTTTTTATTTTCAAAATTTACGCTCTTTTTTTGTTTATAGCGCAAAAAATCTAAATTGCAGAGGGGATCAAATACCACCAAAAGAAAGCAATATTTGTGGGAAAAAAGGATGTCAATTTTGTTTGGGTACAACGTCGCACGACCGCGCAATTGTCAGTTAAAGCGACGCAGTGCCGTATCGCAAAAAATGGCCTGGTCGTTAACGTGGAAAATCTTCCAGTCGGTAAGTGGTTAAAGAATGGCATCAGCATTGCATATAGGAGAAGGAACTAACCGATAAATCACATATTCTCCAATGGAAGGGGACAAATCCCAAGCATAAATTACCACGTGCCCACTAAGGCACAAAAAGCATAACTAACCAAAAAAACACCAGTATAATGAGTGATTGGCCCCAAATAACAGGCATGTGGTAGACATCCACAGAGAGAAGGAAAAAAACATAAGAAGAAAAATTATAACTATACACCTAAAATTTACTAGTTGCGCTTTCAGTGCCATTAATTGTTAATGGGACACCAAAAACAGAAGCAAACATACATTTTGGCATGTGAAAAAACTAATGGCAAATGCTGCAAAACGCATAGTAAAAAACACACAACCCACAAAACGCCAACATGTCCCATAAGCCACATATAGCACAGCCCATTTAAATCAGCAGGCTGCCCTATGTGTGTGACAGGAAAAACGAGCCACAAAACGTTCGCTTCCACTATGCTAGATGTGAAAGGGGACTGAAAGTGAAATGGGTGCGATAACACAAGAACAATGAAGCTCCATTCACGAAAATTTCAAAAATGCGCTGCACCAAAAAAATCGCAGGAAAATACGCACCAAGCTCCACTCTAAAAAAAAGGTCTGAAGCTTCTTTGGGGCAATTGCTGTGTGTAGGGCAGCCTATTCAGGTGGATGGGCTGCCCTATGTTTGATGAGTGAAAATGCTCCAAAACACCTCCCACCTCGCTAAAAACAACCCCCCTAAAAAAAACACATGTGGGAATGCGAGTTCCCACTATGCAGAGATGTGAACGGGGCATGGCAGCTGAGTGTTTCTGTCCACTCCCTCTTATAAAGATGGCCATACACTATGCAATCTGATTGTGTATTTAGTGAGAAGGGTGATCATTGATTGATTGCATTTCATTTAAAAATCGTGCACGTGGGAATGAGAGGGTGGATGATGCAGGGTGTGTGCTTATGAGGTCAGCTGGTCAACTCCTTCCTGTATCATGACCTAAAGTCTGTAAGGACGTAAGACAGAAGCAATAGATACGTTTGGAATCATGGATGTAGGACAGTCAGGTTCGTGTCTGTAGATTTTATGGAAAGCTTTGATATTTTTGCAAAAAAAGTACATGAATGCTATATTGGGGCATAGAGGCGCTGGAATTTAGAAAAAAATAAATAAGGTGAACTTAGCCTTTAAAACCTTCAGCTCAGTAAATACTACATTATCCTGATACAGTAAAAAATATCAAGGGAATCAGATCAACCAGTAGTGACCAGTATGGATTCTTGACCTGTTCACTATGCGGAAAATGAGATGATATCAACGATAAAAGAATGTTTATGAGGATGACCATGCCAGGGGGAAACTTGGAGGAGGGGAGGGGATAGTCTGGGACAGTCTGGATATGTATGGAAAGGTACTGGACCCTGAAGGGTTAGCCACTAGAGGCAACCATGTTTCCAGGAATGCTAGGCTCTGCAAGACAGTCTAATAAGCTGCAGATTTGCTGTCATACTGAGGTTGATTTACTAAAACTGGAGAGTGCAAAATCTGGTGCAGCTCTGCATAGAAACCAATCAGCTCCAGTATTTTTTGTCAAAGCTTAATTAAACAAGCTGAAGTTATAAGCTGATTAGCTACAATGCACAGTTGCACCAGATCTTACACTCTCCAATTTGAGTAAATCAGCCCCACTATGTCCCTCAGATACATGAAAGGGGAATTTGTGCCATTGCTCATAGGTTGAGGTCGGTGGTTTTAAAGTATAACCAAGGCATCCATGTTGATCGAAACTTTCTGTATTGTGCAATGTGGAGGATGGGTCTTCCACTTGGAGGATGTCATTCATTTTTGATTACTGCAGTTGTTTGGTGGGTGGGACACATTGCTTCCATAACAGAAGAAGACAGGCTCTTGGTTCGTTTAGGAGGTGGATGGCTAAAGAAGCCTTATATTTCAGTGGACGTTTGCTTGTCAAATGGAATGCAACTGGTCTTTGGATTTTCTTCTGGCATTACAGTTTGTTGTGGCAGACATTTGTGATGCACAGTAAGCTAAATGTTTGCTGAGCCTAACAGCTGTTCCACCTCCATTACTGTATTTGTTCCCATTTTTCTACAAATCCTCACTAGTGTTTTTTTTTTTTGTTCATGCCCGATTCCATTTTCCATTATGTCTGAATTTTTTAAGGGCATTTCCTCCTCTTAAAGCCAAAACATATTTTTTAATATTCCTTTTCTGCTCGGGAAAATAATTTATGAAGCCTTGTTCTCTGTGCCATTGATGGTCTTCCAAGAATCACACCAACTCCCCTACAGAAAACTATGTTTGCTCAAATTAAAGCAAGCCATTTTATCATTATCCACGTGACGTTTTCCTCTGGAAAATACTCTAAAGGAACTTGTGTCAACTTAAACGATATGGAACACAGAATCACAAATCTTTGTCTGAGAGGGGAAAAAAAATAAGATGGAAAACTGTTTGTTTGGGACAGTCTCCAAAGTCATTTTTACTTCTATTAATAGGGGGTAACTGGAGTCCAGGTAAAATATTTGCATATAATTCCATATGGGCCATATTGCTTTAATTAATTGAATAAAATAACAATTTTTTTTTTTGTTTCTTTTGTTACTTTTTCTTTCTGTTGTTAAGTGGCAAGTCTGCCAAGTCTGTGTCTGATAATTTTATGACTCCACCTGCGTACACACAGGGAAAAACGGTTTAAAGAGTTGGAACACACCTTTTCCATAGGAGACGGGGATCAATATTCAATCATTTCTTTGCCCACTGAGTTAACTCCTTTGTGGTTCGGAGAAAATGATTACGAGGGAAAAATTTATTGTATGCATAAAAACATAGTAGTTTGAGATTTATTTAAAGTGACTGTATTGCTAGGTTATAAAAAAGACCTGCAAAAGAAAAAGGTTTATACTTACCTCTTTTGCTGCCCGTTCTTCCAAACTTTATTCTCTTTAGAGCAATGGCCTTCTGAATAATCTTCACATTTGACACTTCCAGGAGTGCCACATGCCTGGTCCCCTGGCCCATGCTGTGGTCCACCCTGCTAGCCCCTATGCCACTACTGTATCATGTAATGATGTGGAGGTTGAAGGGAGGAACCAGTGAGCATGGTGGAGGACCTAGAAGGTGATCTCTCCCGGAAGTGTCAATTTTACAGTGGAGGATTTCTTATGAATGGAATAACATTCTGGCAGTGGAAGGGGCACCTTTTCCAGGTATGTCTATTTCCAATTTGTTAATCACAGGGTCACTTTACAGTAAAGGACAGGGAGAGGTTTTAGTGAAACTATGGACAAAATAAAAAAATTACCCATATGATGCAATCTGTTACTACCATTAACACAGCATTCTTTATTTTTATAAGTCCCCCCTGGAAAATAGTTTTATTACCTGTTGATTCTGTTCTGTAGAACTTTTTTTTCCACTTCCTGTAACAAATCAGGCTGTCCATCATCCAAATTCTCACTGCTTTCAGAATCCAGGCCAAGCTGTCCAGTTATAGAAATTGCCTGTGCCAGCTGCTAAATGGCCAGAGCAGCTGTCCATCAACCAGCAGGGGGTATTGCTTACAGTCAGCTGTCTGTTGCTTACCTAGAAGGGTGACCACACTCCTCCAGCATTGGTAGCTAGTTATTCCCCTATTAAAGAGACCTAGTCACCGACTTAAAAATAATTGCATGCATAAAAACATAAAACAAAGTATTTCAAATGAGGAATACATGAAAAAAAGGAAAACTGTGGGACTTTTAAGGGGGTGGATCAGTGTGGGCAGAGTGGGGCCAACCACACACACCCAGGCTCCGGTTTTTGGATCTGTGGGTGGTTTTGACATATCCGCCACCGTGATTTGGGCAATGGGTGCTCCAACACTGTTTGGGTAGGCTGTTTCTCTTGTTTTGGTTTCATAGACTTCATGTTCTCTATGCAATGCTATGACAATACTATGCAATAGAAAATGTTGTATTTATTTATATTTTTTCCAATCTTGTATTTTACCATACAGTAAGAGCTTGTCCCACGAGTCGCCCTTGACGAAGGGACGGTCAGTTTCAGTCCTGAAACGCGTAGGCCTTCGTGGAAGACATTACAAGCATCTTTATCCAATGCACATCAGTACAGCTGTGTTTCAGCTTTTTATTGTGTTCACTGTGTTATGTTTATTAATTATGCTAATGTTCTGTATACATATATACATTTTTCTATGGAATAAAATTGTTTTTACATTACGCTGTTGCCGTTAAAGTCCCACAACCTTATTTGGGGGTATTTTTTTCACCTATCAATCTAGGGATGTTGGCAACATACATGATCTAGCTGGATGGTAACCTTTTTCTATTAGTGTGGGACTTTTAAGGTGTCATTAAATAAGAACTATAGTATTTTTTCGATTATAAAAAATATCATTTTAAAATGATATTTTTTATAATCTAAAAAATACTATAGTTCTTATTTATTGACACCTTAAAAGTCCTACAGTTTTCCCTTTTTTCATGTATTCTTCATAAAAATGGGATGTGGTGTCCTCTCTGACCAGGCAACCCTCAATCTTCTTGTTAAAGTATTTCAAATGCTTATTTACTGCGGTTTTTATTTCCATTTTTTTTTATAGATTTCCAATGTACTTTTAAACTTGCTAGAAAATTTGACTACTCGAGAAGAGTCAATTCTCTGGTACAGTCCTCTCTCTCCTTGCATGCCATAGCTCTCTTCTCTTGGAAGTTCATATCCTCCTCCTGGGAGTGCCTAATTAGGCTCTGTGGTGACCCAGCATCTTCACTCCCCCCTTCACCTCCCCACAGAACCTGAGGAAGGAGAAAAGTTAAATGCTATAGGGCAGGGGTCTCCACATGTTCTAAACAAAGGGCCAGTTTACTGTTTGTGATAGAACCCACTGTCACTGTGTGTTTTGGAGGGGGCTGTGGGCTGTCCTCCTACCCACAGACTATGGCCCAGCAGAGAACGAGAGACTTGGGGACAAAATGGCGAGTGACAATGTAATTATGTCCCTATATAAGTTGCATCCCTTCTCCCCATCTTCCCCCCTTGTTATTGTGTTTAATCATGTTAGGTCATGGCACGTAGACAAAAGGTTTGGAGACGCATCCCAGCGGGGGATGTGTAAGGTGGGGACTGCCTGCTTATCATAATCACTTTATATGTCTCAACTGTAGTTTCTGTTTGAATGTACAAGTGTTGCGTTCCCATTGGTTCTTCCTTGTCCCCTACCCCCTCTATAACAAGGCTAAGGGGAGTGTCCCTAACTGTGTTAACAACAAAAGATTTGATCGATCAATTATCTGCTAGTTGTGCCACATCCTGAATTCGAATTTAAAGCAAAGGAAATTCCCCTAGTGGACTTTAAAGGCACATTTAAGAAAATATTTAGAGAAGTATATGAAGTAAATAACAATTTATTTATTACAAAAAATCATCAAGTGAATATCACATAATCACATAGTTAAAAACAAGGAATGCAGTTCCATAAATACAAAACTAGTGATACCATTACATTTGCACCCGACGCGTTTCGGAGTTGCTTATGCCTCCTTCTTCAGGGGTGATTGTAGGGTTTGCAAAAAGAGTTTTCTATATGGAAAATAGTATATATAACATAAACATAGTAAGTACACAATGAAAATCGTGAAAAAAGAACCTATGATTGTATGAATCTGTATATATATATATTCTTCTGTTTACACTTACATTGGTATCTATAGGTATAGGTTATGCATTCCAAGACGAGTTTAAAAGAACATAGATGTATTGACACATACTGCCCATCAGACGCGTTCCCTGGTCGTGGTGTGTAGAACTTTAGTAGAGTATAACAAGAATATTCACAAAGCCACTGTCGAGGTGGGGATAGAAAGGTATGGATATATAAGGTGGTTTATTCTTCCTTTCAATGGGAAGAGGAGCCCATTATTCAAGGGCGTATGACAGTTTAGATCTGAGATCACACTGGGGCCAAATGTGTATCCTGTAAGTCATGAAAATATATATGTAAAAATGTGCATACATATGAATAGCCAGAGTAGTACATGGAAAGTCCAAAAAGTGTGTCCTACCTGGTCCGCCTATAGTATGGAGGACAGTAGCTGATGATGGGTATGGATCAGGTAAGGTCCAGATAACTGGAAAGTCAACATGGAAATAGGAAGTATATCAATACCCTGATTGATGAAAAAAGAGGAGGGGGGGGGGGGGAAAGGGAGGGGGGGGGGGTGGGGGGGGGAAGGAGGAAGAAACAGAGGGGGGGGAGAAAGAAAGGGAAGGGAACTGGGAAATGGGGGGGGGGAAAGAAAGGGGGGGGGCGGGGCGGGGATGGGAAAAGGGGGGGAGAAAGGAAAGGAAGGGGAAGGGGGGACGAGGGGGGAGGGAGAAAGGGGGGGAGAAGGGAAGGAAGGGGAAGGGGGGAAGAGGGGGGAGGGGAAGGGGGGAAGAGGGGGGAGGGGAGGGGGGGAGGAAGGGGAAGGAGACCGGAGAGGAAGATAAGGGGACGGAAGAAGGGGAAGGAAAGGGGAAAGGGATAAGGAAAGAAAAACAGAGGGAGAGAGATAGTAGGTAAGGAGACAGAAGAGGGAAGAAAAATGTAGGGCATCCAGGTAGCATAAATGACTTGTAGTTTCAATGAAGAAAACTGGATCATTGAGTGTGTTGTAAGAGAAGAAAAAACCACCGAACATAGCAGGTGACGGGTGAAGTAAATGGAGCATGACAGGTAACAGGTAGGATTAATAGCTAGTGATTCCGATATAGAGATCCATGTCAATAAGTAGGTAGTAGGTTACTAACCATGTATCACAGCAGCTCACACCAAAAGCGTCCTGTCTGCAGCAGATGACGCCTGGTGTGGGCTAAAGCTGGATATATAAAGCCCTCCCCACCTATCAGCTGTTGATAGGAAAGATGCAACAGCTGATTGTGGTGAGGGAGGGACGGACACACTCTGGCTGGCCCCCCGGGTGGAGCGCGCGCCGCCAGGCTCCCACAGCGCATGCGAACGCAGACGTCATGAGGCGTGGCCACGCCTACTGCACCCGCCGGCACGTCTAGCTTCCCCAACGGACTGCGCATGTCCGTTGGGGTCGCAAGATGGAGGACAGTTGATTCTGTACCTCACACAGCGCCACCATGAGCCCAAACTTCGCTCAGGCGGCTCTTTTCGTGCCGGGCGGATAACAGATCATAATGTAGGACCAATGGAGGATGAGTCAAAGCATATATTATATGCATCTAAAAAGAGGATAAAGTGCTAAATCTTGTTGCTATAGCAGGGAAGCAGGGCTGATGGGCAGTATAATACGGGTTAGGAAGGTAATCTGATGGAGGAAAACATAACAAAACAGTAATCACATACAGATATAGGGAATATGCAGTTAGGGGGCATGTTATATGGATAAGAGTCATAAGTGACATCAGGTACATATGCATATAGTCTAGACATTAATAACCTCAAGTGTCATATAATACAATATACAGGATAGATAACAACAGTTCCATTCATGACCCAGAGTGGCATAATGTATAGTATAGAGACACAGTGATTACTGTTTTGTTATGTTTTCCTCCATCAGATTACCTTCCTAACCCGTATTATACTGCCCATCAGCCCTGCTTCCCTGCTATAGCAACAAGATTTAGCACTTTATCCTCTTTTTAGATGCATATAATATATGCTTTGACTCATCCTCCATTGGTCCTACATTATGATCTGTTATCCGCCCGGCACGAAAAGAGCCGCCTGAGCGAAGTTTGGGCTCATGGTGGCGCTGTGTGAGGTACAGAATCAACTGTCCTCCATCTTGCGACCCCAACGGACATGCGCAGTCCGTTGGGGAAGCTAGACGTGCCGGCGGGTGCAGTAGGCGTGGCCACGCCTCATGACGTCTGCGTTCGCATGCGCTGTGGGAGCCTGGCGGCGCGCGCTCCACCCGGGGGGCCAGCCAGAGTGTGTCCGTCCCTCCCTCACCACAATCAGCTGTTGCATCTTTCCTATCAACAGCTGATAGGTGGGGAGGGCTTTATATATCCAGCTTTAGCCCACACCAGGCGTCATCTGCTGCAGACAGGACGCTTTTGGTGTGAGCTGCTGTGATACATGGTTAGTAACCTACTACCTACTTATTGACATGGATCTCTATATCGGAATCACTAGCTATTAATCCTACCTGTTACCTGTCATGCTCCATTTACTTCACCCGTCACCTGCTATGTTCGGTGGTTTTTTCTTCTCTTACAACACACTCAATGATCTAGTTTTCTTCATTGAAACTACAAGTCATTTATGCTACCTGGATGCCCTACATTTTTCTTCCCTCTTCTGTCTCCTTACCTACTATCTCTCTCCCTCTGTTTTTCTTTCCTTATCCCTTTCCCCTTTCCTTCCCCTTCTTCCGTCCCCTTATCTTCCTCTCCGGTCTCCTTCCCCTTCCTCCCCCCCCCTCCCCTCCCCCCTCTTCCCCCCTTCCCCTTCCTTCCCTTCTCCCCCCCTTTCTTCCCTCCCCCCTCGTCCCCCCTTCCCCTTCCTTTCCTTTCTCCCCCCCTTTTCCCATCCCCGCCCCCCGCCCCGCCCCGCCCCCCCCCTTTCTTCCCCCCCCCCCATTTCCCAGTTCCCTTCCCTTTCTTTCTCCCCCCCCTCTGTTTCTTCCTCCTTCCCCCCCCCTCCCTTTCCCCCCCCCTCCTCTTTTTTCATCAATCAGGGTATTGATATACTTCCTATTTCCATGTTGACTTTCCAGTTATCTGGACCTTACCTGATCCATACCCATCATCAGCTACTGTCCTCCATACTATAGGCGAACCAGGTAGGACACACTTTTTGGACTTTCCATGTACTACTCTGGCTATTCATATGTATGCACATTTTTACATATATATTTTCATGACTTACAGGATACACATTTGGCCCCAGTGTGATCTCAGATCTAAACTGTCATACGCCCTTGAATAATGGGCTCCTCTTCCCATTGAAAGGAAGAATAAACCACCTTATATATCCATACCTTTCTATCCCCACCTCGACAGTGGCTTTGTGAATATTCTTGTTATACTCTACTAAAGTTCTACACACCACGACCAGGGAACGCGTCTGATGGGCAGTATGTGTCAATACATCTATGTTCTTTTAAACTCGTCTTGGAATGCATAACCTATACCTATAGATACCAATGTAAGTGTAAACAGAAGAATATATATATATACAGATTCATACAATCATAGGTTCTTTTTTCACGATTTTCATTGTGTACTTACTATGTTTATGTTATATATACTATTTTCCATATAGAAAACTCTTTTTGCAAACCCTACAATCACCCCTGAAGAAGGAGGCATAAGCAACTCCGAAACGCGTCGGGTGCAAATGTATTGGTATCACTAGTTTTGTATTTATGGAACTGCATTCCTTGTTTTTAACTATGTGATTATGTGATATTCACTTGATGATTTTTTGTAATAAATAAATTGTTATTTACTTCATATACTTCTCTAAATATTTTCTTAAATGTGCCTTTAAAGTCCACTAGGGGAATTTCCTTTGCTCTAACTGTGTTAACAAGTGTATGTTTTGTACTTAATAAACAGTTTATGCTCTGCATGTTTAACCCTCAATATCTGTGTGGTTTGCCTCGTTATTGGGGGGTTAAGGACTGGTTATGGAGAGTCTGCCGGCTGCGGGTGTGTTTGGAGAACAGGAGACACAGGTCTGGCGGAGGTGCCCAGCCGGGGTATCAGGGATTTGTCACTCTGTTTTTCAGACTTTGAGGGGAGGAAATAATGTCCCATCATTGGTATTAGGGGGAGGGGGGAGTAGTGCCCCATCGCTGGTGTCGGTGGAGAGAATAGTGCCTGATTGTTGGTGTCAGTGGAAGGAATTATGTCCCATTGTTGGTGTCAGTGGTAGGAATAGTGTCTTATTGTTGGTGTCAGTGGCAGGAATAATGCCTTAAGGTTTTGATAAAAAAAAGCAAAGTGCCACATCTGGCCCCCGGGCCACAATTTGGAGACCACTGCTATAGAGTGTCACTTGTGTGACACCTCTGAGTCGTCTGGGGCTACTGACATCACATTCAAGTTGGAGGTGTTCAGCAGAAGTCTCAAAGTCTTACAAGGGAGGGATTTTACAGGTAATATAAAACAGTTAATGTACTTACAATCTTTGAAGATTTTTGTTGAAATTAATGGTCTGGTGATGGGGTCTCTTTAACCGCTTGCCGACCAGCTGCCGTCATTATACTGCGGCAGGTTGGCACTGCTGCACAAATCACCCTAGGTGTACGTCAGCCGCCTTAAGAGCTATAGGGGGCATGCTGGAGCGATCGCTCCTTACAGAGCCAGAACAGGGATCTGTCAATGTAAACAGACAGATCCCCATTCTGTCAGGGTAGTAGGGAACACTTAACCCCTTGACCGCCCCCTAGTGTTAACCCCTTCCCTGCTAGTGACATTTATACAGTAATCAGTGGTTATTTTTAGCGCTGATTGCTGTATAAATGTCAATGGTCCCAAAAAAGTGTCAAACGTGTCCGATCTGCCTGCCGCAATGTCGCTGATCACCGCCATTACTAGTAAAAAAAAAATGATAATAAACATGCCATAAATATATCTCCTATTTTGTAGACGCTACCAATTAACATACGCTTATTGCTATTTTTTTACCAAAAATATGTAGAAGAATACATATTGGCCTAAACTGATGAAGAAATGTGTTTTTTTTAATTTTTTTGGGGGGGATTTTTTATAGCAAAAAGTAAAAAATATTGTGTTTATTTTTCAAAATTGTCGGTCTTTTTTTTGTTTATAGCACAAAAAATAAAAACCACAGAGATGATCAAATACCACCAAAAAAAGGTCTATTTATGGGGGAAAAAGTACATAAATTTTGTTTGGGTACAGCATTGCACGACCCCGCAATTGTCAGATAAAGTGACGCAGTGCTGTATCGCAAAAAATGCCTAGGAAGTGGGTAAATCCTTCCGGGGTTGAAGTGGTTAAAGATGGCATACAGAAAAACAGAAATTGTCAGGATCAACAAATATATATTAAACATCTATCCACGCCAATATACATCTACCCACAAAAATACATTTACAACGTAAAATAGGAGCTACTTACACAACTTTAGTATTTCAATTAAACTTTAAGTGCCAGGTCGACGATACAGTAGGTGCCAGGAATAGGTGATAGTCGGAGGGGGAATACATAGGTGCTTAATTTGAAATGCACATTTATTTTTGGCACTGAAAGCTCCACAACAAAATGTCGCGTGCTGGGATCCTGGCACTAAAAGCCTAACATACCAATCTAAATGCAACCCCGCACTCAAGTCAAGACCCTTTCCTCTTCCTTTTACAACTTGTCTTGTTCATTTATTTCTTTCCATGCTACCTAAATAGGATATTTATAATCCTTTTACGATGTGAAAGACCCATCTACTGAGGTGCAAGCCACTAATAAACTAAAATGCAAGTGTGTTTATGCAAGTGAGAATACACAGCTGGCCTAAAGGAACTTTAGGGATGTGTGATAGTGTAAGCGTTAATTTAATAAAATGTGCAGATGTTAGGCTTATGTCATGTGAACTACTGAAAGTGTCAGCATAGGGTTTCAATGTAAAGAGCCGTTGTGTCTCTTTTTGTTTTTTTTTTAAGTTTTTTTTTTTTTTTTTTTATAGTTCAGTGCACATTGGCATGCATAAGAATGATTATAATATTGATAATAAAATGTATTATCTGTACACTCTGTCCAAATTAAAGGAGATTCCTTTATGTTAGTGGTCTCCAAACTACAGCCAGGGGGGCCGGATGTCGCCCTTGCCATTCTTTGCCATTTTTTGTCCCTGGGGGCACTATTCCACCAACTCACACTAATGATGGGACACCATTCCCCCTACTGACACCATCAATGGGGCACTATTTCTCCCATCAAAACCAATGATGGGCACCGATGCATGGGGCACAGGGCATTTTATACACCCACTAGCCACAGTCCAACCTCCCTAAAACCTGAAGAACAGTAAATTGTCCCTTTGTTTAGAAAGTTTGGAGGCCCCTGCTCTATGTGCTGTAAAATATGCTGCTGGGTTAACTGGCTTCTACCCAAACTGACCCTATTGTGATTATTTATATCAGGCTGTTTGTAAGTATTTTCCAGGATGCAGGCGTCCATTTACTGGTGAAGAATACAGCTATTGAATGTTATTTACCTAATATACACCACAGCCACAAGTTCGGCATCAGGCAAGCCCCATCAATGCACTCATACCTTACAGTCGCCCAAATTCACGATGCAGATCTTTATAGCTTGCTTTATTGGCGATAAACTGGGAAGGACAGTCACCCAATATTATGGCTTAATGCCTTTTTACACACCTAGAAAATTGCAGGTGCAGCCTCCACAGTGGCATACTCAGTGGCAGAGAAAATCACCAAAGGGATCCTGTGCAAGAAAATGTTTTTGGATTTCAACTATAAGCACTTATTCGTTGTGTAAAGTTATATAGGTAGAACAATTTGAAAGCACAATCAGAGCATTGTGCTCATACTATGAAGAATGCCCCCCCCCACTTCTCATTTGCAAAACAAACAAGTTTTGTCCAGATCAGGGAGCGAGTCCTTGAACCATGGGGCCTCTAAGGTACAGAGGGCCCTTGTGCACGTGCAGAATTTGACCCAACTGTATGCCTGCTCCTGTTAATACTAAAAATCTGCTTGGCAGATCAGTTATGCTGCTAAGAAAGCTACCGACCACTACAAAGGTAAGAGAGAGAACAGAATGTTCCATCACCCAACAATGTCACAGGCACTATAGGGTGAAGTGATCATCTTCCCAAAGGTTCCTGTATATTCCTGGCCTTGATGTCCTCGAGAGGAGGTAGGTCGCAAAGAATATTAATGACGGGGCACCCCATTCTTCATTGGTTACTTTTTAGCGTGACTTCTTGTTAGTCACATGGGAGTGAACTTTTCCCCTGGAGTGTGCGTGACACGAGCGCACGGGATCTTTGATTGACTTTTAAAGGAACCCTGGTCAGGTGATTGCCTATTTACACCCTTCATTGGTAACTATGCTACACAATTCTACAATTTTCCCTTGTGAGTACAAGGGATTCTGTTTGTATATCCTTATTGTTAATACTTACAAACAATGCTTATATATTTTTTGACAGAAAATTAATCCCCTGAGGAAGACTTTGACCACGCATGTTGAAACGCGTTGGGAATTTGCATACCAGATGTTTGACTAATAATATTTACTGTTGTATTGTTATACCATTGTGGAAATTGAATGGTGGTACATATCTCTGACCAGAGCTCATATTTTAAAGGTCTATGTGTCTATGTTTTGTTGTTATTTTTTCAATAAAAAACTTTTGTAATTTTGCTGTGGAAAACCCCCACTTGGGGAGACTTTCCCATATAATGATGGGTCACCATTTTCCATTGACACAGGGGCAAATTCCTCTGACTTACATAGGGGCACCATTCTGCTCTCTGACACAGAAATGCGATTCCCCTTGCTGACACAAGGGCACTATTCCCCCCACGGACACAAGGACATTGATGACTCCCACTGAACATTGACGCAAGGGCAGTTTTTATTCCTATGGGTCACTGAAGTAGGGGCCTTTTATTCTTAACACGGACACTGGGGCATTTTTTACTTTTATGGGAACACAAGAGCATTTTTCACTTCCACTGGCCATTGATGCCATGAGGGTGGTTTACTCCCATTGACCGTTAACACAGGTGCATTTTTTAGTTTTATGGATGCAAGGGCTTTTTAGGGATAAAGGAGTGTTTGTTACTCCCACTAACATAGGGGCAATGTTTAATCTCATGCCATTTTGTACTGCCACTGGCCACCAATGCCCGGACTTTTTTTTTCTCTTACTGGCTGCAGTCCAACCACCAAACTTTGTGACAGCCCTTTGTTTAAAAGATTGGAGATCCCTGTTCTAAACCTTCCCTACTCTTTCCAAAACTAATTAAAACAGTTTTTACTTCATTACATATACTTAAAATTTGATATGCACTGACATTTTCGCGGCTGAACCATATCGGCATAAAATTACGTTTTTGGCATTTTGCCGATAGAGAAAAAGGTGCAGATAATTCAGCTTCAGTGACCCCTGTAGGGGGATGACTATTGCACTTGAATTTCCTGCAACTTTACAGCAATTTTGCTGCGATTTTACCATGATTTTGCTTATGGTGTGTTTTTCATAGGTCATGTGACTCAAAAACCGCATCAAACACAGGTTTTTTTAACTGACCAAAAATGCAGCAAGCAAGATTTTTAACATCACAATGGAAGCGCAACGGACCAGTGTGAAGACATACATAGAATTTAAAGGGATGCATTTTTCTTGAGCTTTTCTTGATCTAAAGGTACAGATAATGAAGACAATAAATTAATTTTAAATTTAAATGATATTAATTAAAAAGTCGAATACAAGGGGGCGCATGCGCGAGGCTTAACATGGAGGACGCTTCCTCTTAGAGTTCCGCATTCCCCTCCGCAGACTCGGGACCGAACAACGCATCCAGACCGCCTAAACGAGCCAGAAATCCGGCGATCCTCTCCCGCAACTCCCGAGCCACAATCGGGATGGTTTTAACGGGACATAGGGGCAAAAACAAGTCCAAGCTGATCAAGGAGGCCCTGGCCCGCGCCTCTTCCAAGATGGCGGCGAAGGCTCTTGCCAAACAACACGCTGCATCCCCAGCTAGATCAGAACGGGCAGACAGTGAGGAGGAAGAGGACACAGACCCTGTATACAGCGGTTCTCCTGCCCCTCCACAATCAGGTATGTCTCAGCCTGATTTTCTGAAACATATGGAGAAGATGTTAAACAGGGCCCTGAAAGCTACATCTGACCAAATTACTAATAGACTGTCACGGGAGATAAGGGAACTAGGTCAGCGCACAGCAGATTTGGAAACCAGGGTAGATGACATAGAGCTCACTATACAAGAGCATGCCCAGGAACAGGTGGCCCTCCGTGAGGAAAGTGCCACATTACTCTCACGTTTGGAGGACGCCGAGAATCTCTCACGCAGGTCCAATTTACGCCTCCGGGGTATCCCTGAAGTGGTCGATGACATACAATCCTTCCCCACAGCCCTCTTCCAAGAACACTGCCCTTCCATACCCATTGAACGCCTTGAATTTGATAGGATTCACAGGGCGCTTACTCGCCGCCAACAAGACGGCCCTCCACGGGACATAATAATCAAACTACACTACAAGGACGCTCTCCAGTTTCAAGACCACAACTACCAACTTTTCTCTGACCTGGCACCCCTTACCATTGCTAAAAAGCGAGCCATGAAGCCGCAATTACAAAATCCTGATACAGCATCAGATAAAATACACCTGGCGATTTCCCTTCTCCCTTCAGTTTACGTATCAGGGGCAGCAACACTCCTCTACCTCTCCAGAATCAGTACAACGTCTTCCTGAATCGCTTCACCTGTCGCCCCCTCTACACCAATCCGCAACTTCACTACCGCGTACTCCAGCCCGCTCAACAACCCATCCATACACCACCACTCCAAAGCGGAACCAACCAGGCCCCTCCTCGATCCGAAAAGGAACCCCATCTCGCCAAGCAAACCTTTTTGATCCAAAATCTCACACATCTCACTGAACAAAAATTAATCGTCCATGGCTCTCCTTTAACACCACATGAGAACTCTTGGTCACACAATTAATATCATAATGATCGGAGACAGATGTGGTTTTATCCTGTTACCATGATACAGGAGTTTGTGCTCCTGTAAGATCTCCGATCAATACGGGACACACCAAATACAACCCCCTTATTTCAATTTTGGGGCGTATATATATTGGATACATTCTTTTTGATATGTTCCGTTTAATCTTGTTTTTTTTTTCTTTTTTTGGTTCACACATGCCTTTAAAAGGAACCTTTAGGCTCTGATGTTGATAAACTCTAAATGTTGTGTTATATTTTTTTCTGCTGCTCGTTTTCTCCCTTAATTCTTTAGTTAGGATTTTGAAAATACTAGCTACAGAATTTATAGGGATATTGATAAGATGATCCTCTCTAAATTTTTGCATTCCCCCTGGTGTTTTTGATTTCAACTGTGCCAACTGTCTCCTTCTTCCCACTCCCATTCCTTTCCCTTCTTTCCTCTCTCTGCCTCTTCGCCCCCACCCCCTTCTCTTTCTTTCCCCTCCCACCCCCCTAGACCTTCCTCACTCTCCTAAACTCCCTCTCCCCCTTTTCCCCCTCTCCTCCCCACCCTCCCCCTAACCGCCTTCTCATGTTCCCATTCTTTTTCCGACTTTTTGGCACTGAGTTTTCCCACTAGGTGGGGCTATTACCTGTATACTATAAGTGAATATAATGACAAGTCCTTAACACTAACTGTTTATATTGTTTGAGTAATACAGTTTTTTATCTTTTCCCGGTCTGCGGCGGGGAACTGTCACTGCTCCCCCCTGTAGGATACACGCGCTCCCTCGCCAGCTGGCTGATTTAGAGGTGCAGGCATCTACCTGTTGGGCTAAAATGTCCAACGCACCAAGTGTTATTACACTTACTTATTCTCTCTGCAAAACCCATGCACTGTTTCTTGACTCCTCTTTCTGTTTTCCCTCTCACTTCTCTCTCCGCCTCCTTCTTCGTTTCCCACTAGGTCGGGGGGATCGTGTGATCCTCAAACATCTTCCCTGTAGTACCTCTCCCAGAACACGTAAATGGCCCCCTTGAACATACTCTCCCTTAACGTTAAGGGACTTAATTCCCCTAATAAAAGGGTTAAGGCCTTCCGTACTTTCGCATCCCTGAAGGCCAATATAGCAGCCCCACAAGAAACTCACTTTTCTACTCAAGCAACTCCCAAATACTTTAGTTCCAAATACCCCCAAGTGTTCACCGCCTCTGCTGCCACTAAGCAACGAAGTGTCCTTGTTGCATTTCATCATACCCTTCCGTTTATCTTAACTAATGAAATCAAAGACCCTGAAGGTTGTTACATTATTTTAGTTGGGCATGTGCAAGATGTGATGACCACTATAGTCTCCTATTATGCCCCCAATACTAACCCCAATCCCTTCTTAACCCACCTATTACAAGTGATACGATCACACTGTAAGGGCACTCTTTTTCTGTGTGGCGATTCCAACCAAGTACTGCACCCACATCTCGACAAATCTCCTTATGCCCCTGAACAATATTCCTCTTCTATATTATTTCGCAAACTTTTCCAGCAAGCCTCTTTACTGGATACCTGGAGAGAATGCAATCCTGCTAAGAAAAATTTTACTTTCTATTCATATTTTCAAGGATTGACCACATCTTTATACCTGTTTCATCCTCGCCAACCCTACTCCACTCAAACATACACCCAATAACCTGGTCAGACCACTGCGCAGTGATCACAACAGTCTCTTCCCTGATTCTTCAATCTAAAGATCGCACATGGTGTATAAATGAGGCACACTTAACTAACCAATCCTATTGTTTTGATTTACAACTAGCCCTTAAAGAATACATACAGCATAATTCCACACCTGATATCTCACCTGTCCTATTATGGGAGGCTCACAAACCCGCGATCCGATGGACCTGCATATCTGTATCTACTCATCTCAAAAGAGACAAAAACTCAGAGCTCAGCAATTGGAAGCAGATTTTCACCGCCTCTTCCTCCAATTCCAATCCGTTCCAACTGAACCCCATAGAATTTTGCTAGAAAAGGCGAAAACAGAATTGGACCTAATTTTAGCAGAATCAGCAGATAAAACCATCCGTAGATCTAACCATACAATTTACACTAAAGCCAATAAACCTGATACCTTCCTGGCACTAAGACTCCGTCGACCGGAAAGGGTGCATAATCCTATCAGACTCAAGCGGGCCAAAGATAACTTCACGAGTAACCCTGTTAAGGTGCTTGCGGAATTCCGCAGAAAGTTAGCTGAATTATATACCCCAACACGCACCTTCTCGGCGAAACAAGCTGAGTCATTATTTCAAAATATAACACTACCGAAATTATCAGAGGCCGATAGAGAGTCTATGGAATGCCCCGTTACGTCCGAAGAAGTTCTTTTTGCTATAAAATCTCTTAAACCACACAAAAGACCAGGTCCCGATGGTCTCTCTAGTTCTTATTTCAAAAAATTTGCTCCCACCCTAGCCCCCCTTCTCACCAACACCTTTAATGCCCTCCTTAAACAGCACTCCTTTGGTCGAGATACGTTGACAGCCATTATATCTATGATACCCAAGCCTAACACGGACAACTCCCTGTGGTCCATTTACAGGCCCATATCTTTACTCAACCTGGACATAAAGATCCTAGCCAAAATTATGTCGTTACGCCTCAATCCAATTATAGGTGGCCTTATACATATAGACCAAGTTGGCTTCATGTTGGCTTCATCCCAAAACTCTTCACTACAAAACCAAGCTGACATTCCCCCTACAGAAGTCTTTAGATATCTACAGATAACCCATTTTATCCAGACGATAGGCACACATACCTCACTAGATGACCTATCCACTTTTGAAGGGATTTGCAACTCTGACCCTCATGCCCCTGGTCTAATTTCCCTTTTATACGCTCATTTGACCTCTCCCCCAACCAACCTCCCCTCTTATGCTGCGCAGTGGTCCAAAGACCTCGCATTAAATCTTGATGCAGAGGACTGGTCTGATATCTGGTCCAATACGAAAATATCATCCTAAAACGAAATCGCTCAAGAGGCAAACTACAAAGTACTCATGAGATGGTACCTGGTTCCTGCCAGGATCTCCAAATTTCTCCCAAATTATCCAGCTACTTGTTTCCGTGGCTGTAACGAGCGCGGTACCCATATACATATATGGTGGACATGCTCAATAGTACAGGAATTTTTGGCTGCGATATTCCAAATGGCCTCCACCCTATTTCAACACCGCATTGAACCTGATCTGGCTATAGCGCTGTTGAATCTTATCACTTCAGATTTCACCAGATCCCAGACCCGCCTCCTACTTCAGCTCACAACAGCAGCTAAACAGACGATAGCTAGGGCCTGGTAAACCCCAAAACTCACTCTAGCTGAGATCAAAAATAGGGTTACTCAAGCTATGATCCACAGTAAAATAGAAGCAACGATCCTCGATAGGATTCCCCAACATCTTAAAATCTGGAACTCTTGGACTGAACACTTTCTACCCCCAGACTTTGATAAGCGCCTTCTAAAACCTTAATCAGATCACAACAACATTAGACAGACTTAACGGCACTTTGGGGGCCCATGCGTCCTCCCAAACATTCCTCCCCTCTCCCCACCTATCTCTAATCTCTCTTTACCTCCTTGGTGCCTACCACTTTTCTTACTCTTTCTTTTCTACTTACTATCCCTCTTACGGTTATATCAATGGTAATATTATTTACAGATAACAAAACATCTATCAGATTTTGACTCTGTACATGTTCGCAGATTTACTTTTCATGCGAAAGTATAAACCTTTAGCTTTTGCTTTTGCTTTCTTTTTGTTGTTTTGTTTTCTAGTTGTAAATGAAAAAGTTATAATGAGTCCGCAGCCATCTCTGCGAAAATTAAGTCCCCGGACTTCCGGTTTATGACATATCCCCGAAATTTGATGTAACATTGTTGACGCAGGGGAAAAAACATGTATAAATCTCATTGTCATATGTTGCACTTATATTGCCTGTTGAACTTTATGTCTTCTTTTCAATAAAAAATTTTTGAACAGAAAAAGTTGAATACAATTATATATAAAAATGTTAATATTTTTAAAAACTGTCATTTCCAGTTTCAGCCAAGTGCGTCCTGAGTTTCGGTTTCGGCACCAAAATTTCCATTCGGTGCACCTATACTTTAAATGTTATTTACAAATGAAATAGTTAATCTAAAAGAAATCCTAAAACAGATCAATTTATTAAAAAAAAAAAATGTAATATAAAACTCACCTAGGTCACCTATTACATTTTCCCTTTAAATGTGATTTTGTACTTGATTACGTCTACTATAAAAAAAAACTATTAGGGCAGTTATTAGCCAATTCTGCTGTCAAGTCATTGGGCAATGAGAAGACTGACATTACTCAGGCCTAAAACAAAATTTCTTATTCATCCTTCACCCTCCTTCTGCACCTGCCACTGTCATAAGGAAGATATTTGGCTCCCGTTATGTGCAACTTGTACCATCCATATGTGAATATCTATTTGTAGTACAAGAGAATGAAGTTATAGTTTGCAATGTTGAAAGAGGTGGAAGGGTGCCAGGACCAGATGGCATACAGGTCCCAGTTGGTATTTCAAAAGGGAAAAGTGAAATTCTTTTTTTTCAAGATCACTGCTAACCTCTCGGATGAAGAGCAAGCTGCTATCTAAACACGGTGACATTCAATGGGTCACCCCCACTGGTACTGCACAAACAGAGAACACTTCACTCCTGGTAGCAGGGGGGGGGGGGGTTCCCCCTTTGCTCTTGTAAATATTAATGCAAAAATTGATGTCAGATTTCCTGCCTGGCAAGCTGTGGAGCCCAGTGCAAAAGGAATAGATTAAAATTTTGGCTCGGAGATCTGTTTAGAGAAAAATACTTTTAGATCACATAAACATCATTTTTTTTTGCAATAGTTATTTAAACGAATCCCGTGGGAGACCTGGGCAAATCAAGCAGAGCCTATGATTAGACAACACATAGGATAAGGTCACCTCATGAAAGCCACATGTCAGCATGGTCAGTAGATTCAAAGACATAGGCGGGTGATGTTATATACAGATCCCAACTTTTCCTGTAAAGGTTAATTGTGGTCCCTAGACCCCGAAGCTTCTTAAAGCCTTTGTTACCCCAATACTTTATATTCTTGATGTGTGCCTGCTGTTCCATGTACTTGTATGAGAAAGTATCCTGTTCTCTTTGTATTGCTTCCTTTGTGTGAAATCCCTGGTGTTCCTGCCAGCCCCTCTGCTTTGCTATTAAAAACTGACCACGCTAAGCATGAAAGCACAGCATGGTCAGTTCTTTAGCTGTGCTGGGAACTCAGCCTGCTCTCCTCCAATGATCAGACTTGCCTTGACACGCCCCCGCTGCACAGCTATTCTTTGGGAAGCTCAGTGTGCTTATACAGCTAAGAACAGAGGGAATGTGATCACTTATAAAAAAAGGGGAAAAGGTATTTATAATTGTTTTTTTTTTATATCTATACACAAATGTTTTGCCTTTTATTTCTATATTAAACAGAATGGGTTGTTTTACAAGGTGATCGTTTACAAACCACTTTAAGCTTCCTTATTATTCTTTTAGTATAAAGAACATAAAGGGAACTGGGATTTTAAAGGTGCAATAGGTGACACAAAATGTATGTAAAAAATTCACATTTTATTCAGAAAGATTGATAAAAACATGTCTATAAAAAAGAGTTTACATTCAATGTAACAATACAATCTTTGATAGTGCAACTGAAGGAATTGTTTCTCAACATGTTTCACCACATGCCGTGGCTTCTTCAGGAGAGTAATATCTATCAGACACTAAAGAGAGTAATACAAGAATTACACAATGAACAATAACAATATACAGAACAATCAAAAAATCAATATAAGTACAAATAAAGAATAATACCACATATCTGATCCGCCAGTGCAATACTCCTGCCAAAGAGGGATGTATTTACCTGTATATAGGTCTTTCAAAAAATTGAATAATAAATTGAATATGAACTCTAATGTTTGAACCGCGTAAATCAGGGAGCGAACTCAGCCAAAGGATCATCTGATGACCACAGAGAGTAAATAAGATCGCGTTTTTAACTGATGGAAGAGGACCTAAAATTAGGATGGAGAAAGGAATAAAGGAATTTTCATTGTTGCAACTTTAGATTTTTAAATCTCTTAAATCTTTGTTTTTTATCTTTTGGGTTTTTTTTTTGTTTTTTCTAAATAAAATGAATTTTTTACATAAATTTTGTGTCACCTATTGCACCTTTAAAATCCCAGTTCCCTTTATGTTCTTTATATTGTATACCCAAGGGATGTGGTGCCAATATTTGTGCTAGATGTGAGGCAATCATTTACATATTATTCTTTTCGGTTGAGGGGTAGCCTCACTATTGAGGCTGAGATGCAATGATAAATGAATAAAGTGAAAAATAGTATTGATAAAAAAGTAAATAAAGCTGTTTGTAATACACTTAGCAGACTAAATGTCATTCAGTACGGGCTGTGCACACCAGCCTGCATGCTAAAACATTGAAGTCTATGCACCTCCGCATGTTGCAACGTAACAGTCACATGTGATGAATTGCGGTGTGCAAAAATGCAGACATCCTGTATTTTTATCTAGCATAGCGCACCTCATTGCAGCATTGTGTCGTGAAGAGGGCACATTGAAAATAAATTGTTCTCAATGTGCCATCTACGGAGCTCAATGCAGATGGAGTAAATTAGTCCAGAGGATTTATAGCCCCTTTAAAACCTTCCAGCCTTGTTACAAAAAATATATATTGCCTTTACCCCGTAGGTATAAAAAAATGCAATGCAATACATCTTCTCAGATAGCAAGTAATTGTGCTGCAAGTTTGAAAATGACTTGCTAAGCTATTGCTACACTTGCCAAGCTTCACAAGTTTGTTGCATAGTTGCAGCAAGTCCACATTGCATGACTCTAGATGAACTTTCTTTGCAAGCATCTTGCAAGTCTGCTGCAAGTTGTGGTTCAGTTATGTTGTGCAATAGTCAGTCATCCCACCACAGGGGGCACTGTGGCTGAATTTTCATGCTGAAGACTCGCAGAGCTCTTGCTGTACCCTCACCACTTCAAGTTTGCTCTAGCTAGGGACTTGCTCTGCAAATTTGCTACAAATTGGAAAAGTGTCAACTAGAACTTGTGCTTCAAGTGCTCTGCAAGTCTACAACTTGCCATTGAAAATGTGCAGCAAGTTAACAAATTTACAATTTAAAATTGTCACAAATTTGTGGCAAGTTATCCTTGCTATCTAGGTTGTATCCATTACTGTCCCCTGCAGGCTCACCTATCTTATGACACTCTGATTGACCAACTGATGGTTAACTGAGTATCGGTATTATTCAAACCATTTTCTGTGAGCCTAGGGTGTCAAGGATCAAGGCTCACAGGAAAATACTATAGGGTGTAGCGCCAGGCTATCAGGCTATCACGCGGTACTAGTCTCTGCTACATTCAGGGTCCACCCACCAGCAGAAGAGTAGGAAGAGGACCAGCGGCATCATGCCAATAGACCAAGGACCCATGTAAAAAAAAATCTGTATATAAAATGTTTTAAATAAATAAAGGGAGCAGGGGAAGGAGGTGGAATGAGGCAGAAAACAAGGAGAGGGGCAAGCCTTTAATTGGCTTTAACCCCTTACTATAAGCAATCTGTATATTAACATTCCCCAGCTTGATGTCCCATGTTAAAATTAATAATAAGCACTCTAAATCAGGGGTGTCCAACCTGTGGCCCAAGGGCCGCATGCGGCACAGGGCAGCCTTAAAGTGCGGCCCAGCAAAAAATCGTAAACTTACTTAAAAATGTTGATTTTTTGGGGGAAATTTCTTATATAAATTAGTTTACTCTTACAGTACCTGCCCGCGAGATTGTGTTTCCAGCGCGATCCTATCGCGCTGGTTCTCGGCGACAGGGTACTGTACATCTCGATGGAAAAAGGTATAAAAAGTTATTTGTAAAAAAAATTGAAAACCGTTTATTATTTTCCTTCCACTTCACAAATGTGTGCCACTTTGTGTTGGTCTATCACATAAAATCCCAATAAAATAAATTTACGTTTTTTGGTTGTAACATGACAAAATGTGGAAAGTTTCAAGGGGTATGAATACTTTTTCAAGGCTATGTATGTGTGCAAACTAGTCATAGTGTTATCAATAGGTTACTCGACACACGCTGCAAAGTTTGGCCTGGACATGTAGACATCAATGACCTCCGGTCAGGAAAGGATTAAAGTTCACCCATAGCCTAAATGTTTTATTTGGTTTTGGATAGAGTAGGAAAAGTTCAATCTACGACAATGCTTTTAGTAAAGCCAGCCAGACATCGTCTTATGGAAATTTCATTCCTGCTTTTTCCTTCTACTCAGAGCTTCTTTTTTTTTTGTGTTCTTTGATTGTGAGATTTCGTTCGAGGAAAGTAAACTGCTGAATGTCCATTGGAATTTCTCCATATATTGATAAACAATCCAGTAAACAGTGCATCTGTACTTCCGAGTGTCAGTAGATGTGAAAAATTATATAGCCATTAGGCAGTGCTGAGAATCAGTGCGTGGGCAATATACAATAAAATGTATATATCTCAGTACAGATGTATCCAGCAGAAGGTTCTGTTCTATATCTCTCTATAGCAGCATTAAATGGCGGCTATTAAATAAAAGTCACCTAAAAAGACCTTATAGGCCACCTGCTGTTATTTCAGAAATGATTTGTGTGCAAGCTGCTTTATTTAAGTCTCTTGCCTCTTGAATATTTTATGTATTGTATTACCTGTATTACACTCCCTTATTATTCCTATTACTTTGTACAGTGCCATGAGGGATGAACGTACTGCATAAATCAAATAACGAAAAAAAAAAATCTGTATTAATCGCTATACTCATTTTTAACCCATTATTATATTTAAATTGAATCTAAAATTATAAACTTTTTTTTTTTTTTGTAACTTGTATAGAGGGAACAGTTACTGTAAAACCCCATCAGTATTTTAGCTGACCTTGTCACTATTGGCAGTTCTGGGACAAGGTCTTGTGGCATCCAAGAAGTGCAACCTCACAAGCTCTTAAATTTTTGTGTTACAAAAAACTAGCACAAATTTAAAATGTTTATATGCAAACAGTAACAAAAAACAAAACAAAAAAAAATACCTAAGGGAAGCAAATAAATGTGTTAATAAAAATAGTAGGGGTTAACATAAATAATTTAAACTACAAATTTTATGGTAAAAAAAGCACAACAAAAAAAGTATATTATTTTCTGCAATTTGTCCCTTATTGTCCCTATAAGGACACATGAATCATGATTCTGTTACAAAGCATTTTAAAAAAAATAAAAATGTGGCTCCACAAATACGAAGGAATGGAGGAATAGAATTTTAACATGTTTACATACAAATGATAGACAAAAATGCTAAGGGAAGAAGGAAAGAAGGTGTTAATAAAAATAGTAGGGGTTAAAAAAAATCTAGCTACAAATTTTAGGGTTAAAAAAAGCTAAGTACATTTTTTTTCTGCATTTTTTTCCTTTTTATAAGGGCACAGGAATCATGTTTCTGTTACCAAGTAATTTTTATTTAAGAAAAAAATGTGAATCCACAAACATGAAGGAATGAAATTTAAATTTTTTTACATACAAATGATAGAAAAAAAATGCTACGGGAAGAAGAGAATGAAAGTGGTAATAAAAATAGTAAGGGTAAACTAAAAATTTAACTACAAATTTTATGGTTAAAAAAGTTAAGTAACTTTTATTCTGCAATCTGTCCCTTTTTTTAGGGACACAAGAATCATGTTTCTGTTACAAAGCATTTTTTTATAATCAAATGTGGATCCACAAACATGATGGAATGGTATTTTAAACAGTTTACATACAAATGAAAGTTTACATACAAAGTTTACACATAACAGTGGATTTAACCGATTCCCGACCGACTCACGTCTTTTTTTAAGAGCCGCCAGAGGGTGCGCGCGTGCCTGCTGTACGGCGGGGGACCTGATGCGCATGCCCGGTGGTCGCGATTGCCGCTGGCCACGCACGCCAGCACGGGGATATGTGTGCGTAAACACACAAATCCCTGTGCTGTCAGAGGAGATATGTCGTTTGTTCCTAGTAAGTAGGAACAGCGATATGTCTCCTCTCCTACTCAGTCCTATCCCCATACAGTTAGAACACACTGAGGGAACACGTTTAACCCCTTGATTGCCCCCTGTTGTTAACTACCTCCCTGCCAGTGTCATTTACACAGTAATCAGTGCATTTTTATAGCACTGATCGCTCTATAAATGTCAATGGTCCCAAAAATGTGTAATCAGTGCCTATTTGTTAGCTCTGAGCGCTGTATAAATGTCATTGGTCCAAAAAAAGTGTCAAAAGTGTCCGATCTGTCCGTCGCAATGTCGCAGTACCGCTAAAAATCGCTGATCACCGCCATTGCTAGTAAAAAAAAAAAAAAATTATAAAAATGCCATAAAAATTACATAAATCTTTCCCATAGTTTGTAGACGCTATAACTTTTGCGCAAACCAACCAATATACTCTTATTGTGTATTTTTTTTTTTACCAGGAATATGTAGAAGAATATAAATTGGCCTAAACTGATGGAGAAATTTGTTTTTTAAAAACATTTTTGGAGATATTTATTGTAGCAAAAAGTAAAAAATATTGTTTTTTTTTTCAAAATTGACGCTCTTTTTTTCTGTATAGCGCAAAAAATAAAAAACGCAGAGGGGATCAAATAGCACCAAAGGACAGCTCAATTTGTGGGGAAAAAAGGACGCAAATTTAGTTTGGGTACAGTATTGCATGACTGCGCAATTACCTGTTAAAGAGTCGCAGTGCCAAATTGTAAAAAGTGCTCTGGTCAGGAAGGGGGTAAAACCTGCCTCTTCTGCCCCGAACCCGCCTTATGGGGAGGATGCCATTTTACTTCCTGTCAACAAGCCACAACAGGAAGTGAGATGGAATTTCTCCAAAGGAGAAATGACTGGGTTGTCAAAAGTATAGGCTTCTCCTTTGGAAGATGACTAGTGTAAAATTTCCAATTTCCCATCAGTTTACATGTCAAGCTTTCGTAAATCTGTGCATTACTAAAAGGGACTGGAGGATCTCGGCTATGGGGAAAGATTGCAAGCACTGAACTTATTCTCTCTGGAAAAGAGACGCTTGGGAGGGGATAGGATTTCAATGTGCAAATACTGTACAGGGGACACCACAATAGGGATAAAACTCTTCCGCGCAAGGGAATTTAAAAAGACAAGCGGCCACTCACTAAAATGAAGAGAAGCAGTTTAACCAATTGCCGACTGACAGATGCAGATTTACATAGGCAGAAAGGCAGGGGCAGGCAAAAGGGCGTACCCGTACGTCCCTTTGAATTTGCCACCTAGCAGGCGCGCGTGCTGCCGTTGGTGCACGCGCCCGCCATGGGTCCCGCTAACTCAATGTTAGCCGCAGGCGAGGAGAGGCAGAACGGGGAGATGCAAACAAGGCATTTCACTATTCTGCCTAGCAACATGACAGGGATCTACTGCTCCCTGTCATCGGGAGCAGTGATCTCTGTCATGTTGTATTGAGCCCATCCCCCCTACAGTTAGAACACACTTAACCCCTTGATCGCCCCCTAGTGTTCAACCCCTTCCCTGCCAGTGTCATTTATACAGTAATCAGTGGCTATGTGTAACTCTGATCGCTGGATAAATGTCAATGGTCCCAAAATAGTGTCAAAAGTGTCCGATCTGTCCGCCATAATGTTGCAGTCCTGATAAAAATCGCAGATCGTCACCATTACTAGTAAAAAAAAATGCTATAAATCTATCCCCTAGATGCTTTAACTTTTGTGCAAACCAATCAATATACAGTGGAACCTCGAATTACGAGCATAATCCGTACCAGGAGTATGCTCCTAATCCAAAGTACTCGCATATCAAAGCGAGTTTTCCCATTGAAGTCAATGGAAATGAAAATAATACCACATGCGGCCAGAGGCAGGGGGGCGCCAGAGAGCCTCAGAAACGGCTGAAAAGGCCCGAGGACACTTTGGCTGACCTCGGCAAACCTTGGAAAGACTCTGTTCACAAGCATTTCCGTGATTTGCCGAGGTCAGCCGAACTGTTCTCGGGCCTTTCCGAATGCCGACGATCAGCGCTGTTTGCCTCCGACGCCCCCCACCTCAGGCCAAAAGCGGTACTACACACCGCTTTTGGCCTGAATCCTGCTTTTTTTGTGAGACAACAGTTAGGATTTTTAGAAATACCGTGCTCGTATTGAGAAACTATCATGAACAGGTGTGACCAGATTGTGTGGACTGCAAAGAGGAAACCCAATCCCATGTAAAGTGAAATAGAATAATGTTTATTAAAGATAAGTGATATAAATAAACACCCCAAATACAAATAGTGCTCAACCAACCAACAGAAACCCACAGACAACAGATAATATATACAGCCAAAGGGAAGTACCGAAATCAAACACGTTAGCCAGGCCAGGGTCATACACAGGGGATCAGCAACTGAACAAGGGCAGGTTAGGAGAGGGAGATAATGGATGGGATATGGCTAGAAGGGAATAGGAACACAGGAGGGACAGGATCAGGATGGGGTCGGATACAGGCTCAGGAGCAGGTTCAGATACAGGTTCCAGATACAGATTCCAGATACAGGTTCCAGGTCAGGGCGCAAGGAAGAAAGATACCAAGGCAAGCATGTGATTGCTTGCCGGGTATTTATAGGCCTGTGATTGGTCTCAAGTGACACCTGATTGTAGGAGGTACTGTCTGCTCCGCACTGCCAGGATCCATCCGCTGGTGGACGCCAGTACTGCGGCCCAAAGATGACATAACATCAGCAGGGAAAAGCTCTCCTGACAGTTCCAAACTGCCAGGAGACACCTGCTGGTGGACCTCAGTACTGCATGCCAAATGACAGATATTACCAGCGGATGGAACATTTCCTGACAGTACCCCCCCTCAAAGGAGTGGCCTCCGGACGCTCCAACTGGTTGTAATTGTCCATAGTCTATGGCATCAAGCAGAATGGTGGAAGAAAGTATTTCAGGCTGGTCGTCAGGCACATCCGGGCAGATAGCTGGCACATCCGGGTCATCGAGCTGGGCAGCAGACAGGAACACACCAAGCTGGGCAGCAGCCAGGAACACACCAAGCTGGGCAGCAGACAGGAACACACCAGGCTGGGTAGCAGGCATGGGCACTTCAGGCTGGGCAGCAGGCACGGGCACTTCAGGCTGGGCAGCAGACATGGACACTTCAGGCTGGGCAGCAGGTACTTCAGGCTGGGCAGCAGGCACGGGCACTTCAGGCTGGGCAGCAGGCACAGGCACTTCAGGCTGGGCAGCAGGCACGGGCACTTCAGGCTGGGCAGCAGGCACATCAGACTGGGAAGCTGGCACATCAGACTGGGAAGCTGGCACATCCGGCTGGGAAGCTGGCACATCAGGCTGGGAAGCTGGCACATCAGGCTGGGAAGCTGGCACTGCGACATCAGGCTGGAAGGCAGGCACTGAGACAATAGGCTGGAAAGCAGGCACATCAGACTGGGAAGCTAGCACATCAGGCTGGGAGGCTGGTACATCAGGCTGGGAGGCTGGTACATCAGGCTGGGAGGCTGGCACATCAGGCTGGGAGGCTGGCACATCAGGCTGGGCAGCAGGCACAGGCACTTCAGTCTGGGCAGCAGGCATGGGCACTTCAGGCTGGGCAGCAGGCACATCAGACTGGGAAGCTGGAACATCAGACTGGGAAGCTGGCACATCAGGCTGGGAGGCTGGCACATCAGGCTGGGCAGCAGGCACGGGCACTTCAGGCTGGGCAGCAGGCATGGGCACTTCAGGCTGGGCAGCAGGCACGGGCACTTCAGGCTGGGCAGCAGGCACATCAGACTGGGAAGCTGGCACATCAGACTGGGAAGCTGGCACATCAGGCTGGGAAGCTGGCACATCAGGCTGGGAAGCTGGCACTGCGACATCAGGCTGGAAGGCAGGCACTGAGACAATAGGCTGGAAAGCAGGCACATCAGACTGGGAAGCTAGCACATCAGGCTGGGAGGCTGGTACATCAGGCTGGGAGGCTGGTACATCAGGCTGGGAGGCTGGCACATCAGGCTGGGAGGCTGGCACATCAGGCTGGGCAGCAGGCACAGGCACTTCAGTCTGGGCAGCAGGCATGGGCACTTCAGGCTGGGCAGCAGGCACATCAGACTGGGAAGCTGGAACATCAGACTGGGAAGCTGGCACATCAGGCTGGGAGGCTGGCACATCAGACTGGGAAGCTGGCACATCAGGCTGGAAGGCAGGCATCGAGACATCAGATGGAAATGCAGACACCGAGACATCAGGCTGAAAGGCAAGCTTCGAGACATCAGGCTGGAAGGCAGGCATGAAGACAACAGACTGGGAGGCAGGCATATTAGACTGGATGCAGGTACATCAGACTGGAAGGCAGAGAAATCAAGCTGGAAGGCAGGCACCGAGACATCCAGCTGGAAGGCAGGCATAGAGACATCTGGCTGGAAGGCAGGCATCGAGACATCCGGCTGGAAGGCAGACACCGAGACATCAGGCTGGAAGGTAGGCATCAGGACATCAGACTGGGAGGCAGGCACATCAGACTGGATAGCAGGCACATCAGACTGGAAAGCAGGCATCGAGACTTCGGGCTGGCAGGCAGGCATCATTACAGACTGGCACGTTAGACTGGACAGTGGACACATCAGACTGGTAGGCAAAGACATCAAGCTGGGAGACAGGCACCGAGACATCCGGCTGGAAGGCAGACATCAAGACATCAGACTGAGAAGCGGGCACATCAGACTGGAAGGCGGGCACATCAGACTGGAAGGCAGGGACATCAAGCTGGGAGGCAGGCACCGAGACATCCGGCTGGAAGGTAGACATCAGGATATTAGACTTGGAGGCAGGCACATCAGACTGGATGGCAGGCACCAGGTTGGCAGGTTTAGGCGGGTCATCAAGTTCAACTGGCATGAACGCAGGCTGGAACAGGTTGGTTGGTGTGGTAGCAAGTTGGGTTACTGGCAGGATCGTGTGAGTGGGGAAGAACTTCCGTTTCTTCTTTGGCTTAACTGCTGGGGATCTGTAGGTGGCTGTATGACTGTAGACAGGAGGTGAGGCATACTGAAACGAAGGGCTGGGATATGGCAAGGAAGGGGAAACAGCGGCCATAGGAAGTTCTTGTGGGGAAGTTGCAGGTATTAGAGAAGAGGCAGGTGGGTTAAAGGCAGGATAGGTGCAGGAAGTAGAAACAGGGTATTGATACTTGGTGGGGAGCAGGCTATATTGGACTGTAGCTGAGGTTGCCAGGGGTGATGGGAGAAAGGACATCTGAGCAGGCAGGTGTTTAGTAGCAGGTCTGGGTTGTGGAGAGCTGACAGAGGGTGGATATAACAGGTCTGACCATGCCTGAAGTACAGGTAGCACAAAAGTGGGCTCACATATCCTCTGTCTAACCAGGGACTGCACTTCATCTATACAATCTTTCAGCAACTGTTTGGGACAAACCGAATAATGCTTAAAAGAGGATGCAGAGTCATGCTCCAACAGCCATACTAAGGACGCAACCTGGTTAATGCTGAAGGGGGGAGAAAAGTCATCATGGCCCTTTGGGATACAAGGCAGAGCCAGCTCTGTACACATTCCAATCAAAGGCTGAACATCCTCAAACAGTATACTGCCCTGATCGACCACAGAGTGAGCTAAACGGATAATCTCCAGCAGCTGATCACTGGACCACCCTTCCAATCTCCTGGCGGAGATATTCAGAACTCTCTGTTGCCAGCAGAGCATAATAAACAATTATATCTGAATTCATCCCAGCAACGTGAAATGGAACCGAGATGGTTCCCCTGTTCAGCCACTTCTGGTCAGAGATGGCCTTGGTATACTGTCATGAACAGGTGTGACCAGATTGTGTGGACTGCAAAGAAGAAACCCAACCCCATGTAAAGTGAAATAGAATAATGTTTATTAAAGATAAGTGATATAAATAAACAACACTCCAAATATAAATAGTGCTCAACCAACCAACAGAAACCCACAGACAACAGATAATATATACAGCCAAAGGGAAGTACCGAAATCAAACACGTTAGCCAGGCCAGGGTCATACACAGGGGGATCAGCAGATGAACAAGGGTAGGTTAACAGAGGGAGATAATGGATGGGATATGGCTACAAGGGAATAGGAACACAGGAGGGACAGGATCAGGATGGGATCGGATACAGGCTCAGGAGCAGGTTCCAGGTACAGGTTCCAAGGAAGAAAGATACCAAGGCAAGCATGTGATTGCTTGCCGGGTATTTATAGGCCTGTGATTGGCCTCAAGTGACACCTGATTGTAGGAGGTACTGTCTGCTCCACACTGCCAGGATCCATCCGCTGGTGGACGCCAGTACTGCGGCCCAAAGATGACAACATCAGCAGGGAAAAGATCTCCTGACAGTTCCAAACTGCCAGGAGACACCTGCTGGTGGACCTCAGTACTGCATGCCAAATTACAGATATTACCAGCGGATGGAACCTTTCCTGACAGAAACGCTTGTTAACCGTGTTACTCGCAAACCGAGGTTCCACTGTACACTTATTGTGATTTTTTTTTTTTTTTTTTTTACCAAAAATATGTAGAAGAATACATATTGGCCTAAACTGTGGAAGAAATTAGTTTTTTTTATCTATTTTTTGGGGGATATTTATTATAGCAAAAAGTAAAAAATATTGCTTTTTTTTTCAAAATTGTCAGTCTTTTTTTGTTTATAGCGCAAAAAAAAACAAAAAAAAACGCAGAGGTGATCAAATACCACCAAAAGAAAGCTCTATTTGTGTGAAAAAAAGGACGTCAATTTTGTTTGGGTTTGTTTTATTTTTTTAGCGCTACACCTCTTCTTATATTTTGTATCATTGCATCCAGCAATATAATGTCAGCTCCTTTTTTTTGAGTTTATATTACCATCTTTCAAGCGCAACAGATTTGTATTTTTAATTTTGTTTGGGTACAACATCGTGCAACCGCAAAATTGTCAGTTAAAGCGACGCAGTGCCGAATCGCAAAAAATGCTTTGGTCAGGAAGGGGGTAAATCCTTCTGGGGCTGAAGTGTTTAACCTTAAACTACATAGAGGGTTCTTTACTGTTAGAGCGGTAAGGATGTGGAATTCTCTTCCACAAGCAGTGGTTTCAGCAGGGGGCATTGATAATTTAAAAAAACAATCAGATAGTAGAGCTGCACAATTAATCATTAAGAATAGAGATTGTGATCTTTTTCTCTTCCCGATCTTCAAAACAGCATATCACGATTCTTTAACAAGTGCAGAGAGTTCTCACAGACGTGTCCGTGTACGGGCTCCGCTTTGCTCAGCGGGGGGATCGCTCCGATCCCCGCTGAGCAGGCAGATGACAGGTCTGTCTCCTCTATGGGGGGCGCCGCTCTCCTCTATAGGGGATCGGATGAAGACGGACCGTAGAGTCCATTTTCATCCGATCCGATCCGCAGATGGATGGAAAAGCAGGGTTTTCCTCCAACTTCAGAAACGGAGCATAGCGGAGACCGATGTCCTCGGATGTCAGCGGATGTTCATCCGCTGAAATCCGTTATCCCATAGAGATACAAGTATTTCCGTTTTTCATCCGAAAACGGATGGATTAAAAACGGACATACGGTCTGCCCGTGTAAAAGTAGAAACAAACTTTCTTTTCGTTCTTTTATCAAAGGAAAGAACTCCAGCATGTAAATGAAGGAAGTTTATCCATTTAAAGCGGAGTTCCAACGACATTTAATAATTTAAAAAAAACAAAACATTTCATTAGTTAATAACATTGCCATTTAACACTCACTTTTTTTGAGCAATTCGTCCCCCGATGTCACGTTTATTAGAAAAAAAAGCGTATATAACTGCTTGCTGGCCGTTGTCATATTGCTTGTGGGCATGTGAAGCCCACAAGCATTTATTTCCGGGATACGGTGCAGCTGAGCGACCAGCGTGCACTGCCCCGTTCTCGCGCATGCGCAGTAATGCGGCGTAGCGGCGTTGTAAAGTATACAGGTTGCCATAACAACGGGTGGCATTGTCGGAAGTGCCCGCCCCATTATTATGGCAACCTAGCCCTCGGTGCAGCCCACTGACTCTTGGGAAATGATGACACACATCTCCCAGGAGCGGTAGTGAGCGGAGGCGCTGAAGGAAGTGATGTAAGGAGCTGAGGTGAGGAAGGGGAAAATTTCATGGGACCACATAGCAACAGGCAAGAAAAGGTAAGTAAAAAAAAAATTTTCTCCAAATGTTTTTTTTATATATTATTTCCTGCACAGGAATGATTTTTTTTTTTTTTTTTATCGGTGGAACTCCACTTTAAAGACCAAACCTTTTCTGACATTTATTGATTACAAGTAAAAATAATTATTTTCTGCTAGAAAATTACTTGGAACACTCAAACATGATATATATATATATATATTTAGGAGAGACCCTATAGAATAAAATGGTGGTTGTTGCAATATTTTATGTCACACTGTATTTGCGTAGCGGTCTTTCAAACGCAATTTTTTTTAAAAAAAAATACACTTTATTAAAAAAAAAAAAAAAAACAGTAAAGTTAGCCCAATTTTTTTGTATAATGTGAAAGATGTTACACTGTGAGAATCGTGATCTTTATTCTATTCTAAAAAAATCGTGATTCTCATTTTAGCCAAAATCGTGCAGCTCTATTAGATGTAGGCACTTAAACGACCACAATATTATTATTATTATTATACAAGATTTATATAGCGCCAACAGTTTACTCAGCGCTTTACAATGTATAAGGGGGGCAACACAATTACAGTACGGTTCAATACAAAAGGTATAGGAGGGCCCTGCTCGTAGAGCTTACATTCTAAAGGGAGGGGGTGGTGGTACAAAAGGTAATAGCAAAAGGTAATAGCTGCAAAGAATGATTTGATGGGGGTGGCTCAGTATAATATACAATATACAGTGGAACCTCAGTTTGTGAGTAACGCGGTTAACGAGCGTTTCGCAAAACGAGCACGGTATTTCTAAAAATCCTAACTCGGTTTGCGAGTGTTGTCTCGCAATACGAGCAGGATTCAGGCCAAAAGCTGTGTGCAGTACCGCTTTTGGCCTGAGGTGCGGGGCGCCGGAGCCGAACAGCGCGATCGTTTTGGAAATGCGCAGAAAGACTCGAGGACAGTTCGGCTGACCTCGGCAAACCTCGGAAAGGCTCGTGAACGGACACTTTCCGAGGTTTCCGAGTTCAGCCGAAGTGTGCTTGGCCCTTTTCGGCCGTTTCTGAGGCTCTCCGGCGCCCCCCCCCTGCCTCTGGCCGCATGCAGTATTGCATCCCATTGAAGATAATGCAGAACAAATTATTTTTGTTTCCATTGACTTCAATGGGAAAACTCGCTTTGATATGCAAGTACTTTGGATTAAGAGCATACTCCTGGAACGGAATATGCTCGTAATCCGAGGTTCCACTGTACAGGGATATACAATGTAATATAAACATAAAGCACACACATAGGTTGGACTTGATGGACTTGTGTCTTTTTTTTCAACCTCACCTACTACCCTGTTTCCTCGAAAATAAGACCTAGCGTGATTGTCGGTGATGGCTGCAATATAAGCCCTACCCCCCAAATAAGCCCTAGTTAAAGTCCTTGTAGTTCTTATTTTTAGGCTAGGGCTTATTTTCGGGGAAACGGGGTAGGGCTTATTTGGGGGGTAGGGCTTATATTGCAGCCATCACCAACAATCACGCTAGGTCTTATTTTTGGGGGAAACAGGGTATGTAACTAAATTGAAGAATAACAATATATTGTCAAAATGTGGAAATGGAAGACAACTCCTTTGACTGTCTTTTAAATTTGTCCCTACTCATAACACAATAGATTCCAAATCCTTGAATAGCAGACCTTCGCTAGAATGGGATCTCCATCCATTATCGGCACTCCCGGTTAGGTAGGGGGGCTTAATAATTATTACATAAGGTAGATTTGGAAGCCTTCCCAGACATAGTCAGACTCAGACTTGTAACTTTGTCTGCAAATAGTTGCTAATGCTCAAGTTGTATTTAAAAGTTATTAATAGACCATAAAAGCACCAGTTAGATCAGGTTATATCAAGTATTAAATAACACTCATGCTTATTTGAAGCAACACGTCTTCCACCAAGCATAATTTGAAGCCAACCAAACGCACCTGGTAATTATATAGTTTGTGCGTCCTCTAGTTGCCAAAAGTTAAGTCTTATAAATAAGCTTGCATCAACGTATACGCAGAGTGACTGTAAAATGCTTGGCAGCGAGCGCAAAAGTACATTTCTACACTTTCCTAGGTATTCCGAGATTTTTGCATCTGTGCCAGAGTTCCTGGCTTTGCTACAGACACCGGGGCTTTTAAGTGGGGGACCCTGAAGTACTAACAGGTCAGCAATCTTCCTTGAGTTATGAAACTTTACTTTCACCATGGACTGCGGAGAGTTACAATCTCAAATGAACAGTTACAGGTACACAATATTAATTTATTAGGTGGGACGTGTTGTATAGCTTGGAATCATCCACCGTTTATTTTCCGCAGTTATTTCCGACCCACGTTTTTTTTTTTTTTCCAACCCGAAAGAAAAGTACGGCAGGAATTTTATTTAATGCTAAGCGTACCATGTCCTTTACAAAATGAATGTCGAAAAGTAAAAGAAAACAGCTTTTATAAAAAGCGGGTTTACTTTTTTATTTTTTTCATCATTTTTTTTTTTATTTCCATTCATTAAAAAAAAAAACACAGGCATAAAACTTTTCCAATTTCATATCAAAAAGTCTTAGAAATGTGGCTTGGAATAGATTTGTGCGGATAATGGTAGGCAAGGGTGAGTTGACTTTTGTAGCAGACGTTATTGATGGACCTGTTAGACTGAGTAGTTAATAGTTCATTTTTAACCATATTTGTCACAAGTAAAAAAAAATATATACAGTAATTAGGGGTCACCTAACTTCAAGGCTTTGACTTTTTTTTAGACTTTTTAAATTTTATTTCAACAGTAGGCTGAAAATATTGTACCTTACGTTATAGCCAGGGAGTGCCCCCCCCCCCCCCACCCCCGCCTTCAACAAATATTGTCATAATTCATAGCACTGTCTTTTGAAAGTCAGTAGTCAGAAATAGATTTTTTTTTTGTCTACATTTTATTTTCAAGTGAGGTTGTGAATCAACAGTTCTTTAACCACTTAAGGACCGTAAGGGTTTACCAGCTTCCTGACCAGGCCATTCTTTGCGATACGGCACTGCGTCGCTCTAACTGACAATTGCGCGGTCGTGTGACGTTTCATCCAAACAAAATTGATGTCCTCTTTTACCCACAAATAGAGCTTTTTTTGTTGGTATTTGATCACTTCTGCAGCTTTTATTTTTTGCACTATAAACAAAAAAAACAGTGACAATTTAAAAAAAAAAAATTTTTTTACTTTCTGCTATAATATATATCCAAAAAAATATATAAAATGTGTTCATCAGTTTAGGACGATATATATTCTACATATGTCTGGTAAAAAAAAAAATCACAATAGGCGTGTATTGATTGGTTTGCGCAAAAGTTATTGCATCTACAAACTATGAGATAGATTTAGGGACTTTTATTTTTTTTTTATTGTTTTTACTGGTAATGGCAGCGATCAGCGTATTTTGGTGGGACTATGACATTGCGGCAGACAAATCTGACCCCAAATTACAGATGGGAACCAGTGACATTATTACATTGATAAGTGCTATAAAAATGCACTGATCAATGGAAAAATGACACTGGCAGGGAAGGGGTTAACACTAAATTGTTTAAATTGTCTGTACATAGCTATAGAGAATTATCTAGGAGGCGGACAGGATAGGTTTTATTATGGTGTATTTAACTGAGTTGTATGCCTATATCAGATGTGTTTTTAAACTCTCATGTCTATTCTCTGTGTTTTTGTATGTTATTAATAAAAATTAAGTTTTTTATATTTTTTGTAGTTCATTATGGTTGTGCCCTTAAAGTCCCATTATCTAGCCCCTTGATGCCTCTAACACTAGAGGGCGATCAAGGGGTTAACTGTGTACCCTCTGAGTGTTCTAACTGTAGGGGGGGGATGGGCTGCCAGGGACATGACAGAGATCGCTGTTCCCGATTACTGGGTACAGTAGATCTCTGTCATGTCATCTGTCAGAATGGGGATCCGCTTGTTTACACTGGCAGATCCCCGTTCTGCCTCTGTAAACCGCGATCACGGGTCGCTGGCACACATCGAGTCTGCTGGACCCGGGTTTTTTTTCCTGTGCTATAAACAAAAAAAAAACCTGACAATTTTGAAAAAAAAAAAAACAATATTTTTTACTTTCTTCTATAAAACATATCCAATTAACAAAATCGAATTTCTTTATCAATTTAGGCCAATATGTATTCTGCCACATATTTTTGGTAAAAAAAAAATCCCAATAAGCGTATATTGATTGGTTTGCACAAAAGTTATAGCGTCTACAAGCTATGGGATATATTTATGGAATTATTATTATAAATTTTTTTTACTAGTAATAGTGGTGATAAGTGACTTATAGCGGGACTGTGATATTGCGGTGGACAAATCTGACACCTAAATAAAACTTTTGACTCTTTTTTTGGGGACCAATGACACTAATACGATGATCAGTGCTAAAAATATACACTGTCACTGTACTAATGACACTGGCAGGGAAGGGGTTAACATCAGAGGCGATTAAAGGGTTAACTGTGTGCCTAGCTGGTGTTTTACTGTAGTGTGGGGGGAGGTGCTTTTACTAGGGGAAGGCATAGATCCATGTCTCTGCTTTGCAGGAACACAGGATCCATGCCTTCCCTACTGACAGAACAGCGATCTGCCTTGTTTACATAGGCAGATTGCCATTCTGCCTGTGTACTGATTACTGAACAATCAGTGGACACCGGCGGACATCGTGAAAATCACAGCGGGAGTGAGCCGCCGGTGGCGCACACTCGCGCCCAATACCCAGAAGTGCAGGATCATGTATATATGTGATCCTGCAAGGCGCGGCCGCCCTGTAGCAGTAAAACTGCTATAGGGCAGTCGGCAAGTGGTTAACACAAAACCAACAGTTCTTTAAAAAAAGACAACTTTACTTAAAAGTGATACTAAACACACACTGTTTAATTGATACTGTCTCTTCTTTTTATGTATATGGATGATGGCACTGTAATTATTTTAATAAAAAAATGTAAGTACCTTTTTTCCTGATCAATATACAGCTGTCATGTGACCCAGTTCCCAGTACATATTGGCCCAAACTGATGAAGAAATATGATTTTTTTACATTTTTTTTATTGGATATGTTTTATAGCAGAAAGTAAAAAATATGTTGTGACGGGAGGGCCCGTGGAACTCAGAATCCCTTGGAAAGTAGGGGATGTCCTTGTTTCAGCTCCCCATATACATCTTATGTCTAAGTCACCCTGTGTTATCCTGGCACAGGGTGAGTGAGAAAATATATCTTGGATTACTTAAAATGGGACAGTAATATTTGTCCACAATATCTCCCAGGATGTATGTAGAGACTATTATTGGTTTGGTTGATTCTGAACTCAACCTTTTAATTGAGTGAGCTGATCACATTAGCCTCCAGGACTGGCTAGGAGACGAACTGTTGATGACTAGGCTGAGGAGGAGGGGAGATTGTTGTTTGTATTGTTAATTGTAATTACCTCCAGCTATTGTGTTTATACTACTGTGTGAAGCTCGGTGCCCACAAGTCTGTCATCTGGTCTGGGTAAATTTTTTAGTAAATTAGCTCATGGTAATTAGGTTAGCTTTGAGTCAGCCTGCTGTATAAATGTGTGTGAGATCTCAAATAAAGAGTTAGTCCTGATGTACTCCAAGACTGGTGTTGTCTAGTTCTTGGGGGTTCCTATAACCAGATCCATTGGACTCGTGTTCCAGAACTTAGGAAGTGGTATACTGACGGAAGCACTCAAGCGGAGTGTGGGACGTTCCGTGACATATGTTATATACAGTATATGTTTATAGCACAAAAAATAAAAATCGCAGTGGTGGTCAAATACCACCAAAAGAAAACTTTATTTGTAGAGAAAAAAACACATCAATTTTAATTGGGTACTGTGTCGCACGACCACGCAATTGTCAGTTAAAGTAATGCAGTGCCATATCGCAAACAATGGCCTGGTCATTCCCTGGGGGGATAGTACCCTTTAATTGGCGGGGTTAGTGGGCGCATGACCATGCTCGCGGGTCCCGCAGACTCGATGTCCGCTGGTGTCCTACAATCGTGTCATGGAGAGGCAGAACGGGGAGATGCCTATGTAAACAAGGCTTTTCCCCGTTCTGCCTAGTGACATGACAGAGATCACTGCTCCCTGTCATCAGGAGCAGTGATCGCTGTCATGTCAGTGGTAGCCCATCCCCCCACAGTTAGAATCACTCCCTAGGACACACTTAACCCCTTGATTGCCCCCTAGTGTTTAACCCCTTCCCTGCCAGTGTCATTTACACAGTAATCAGTGCATTTTTATAGCACTGATCGCTGTATAAATGACAATGGTCCCAAAATAGTGTCAAAAGTGTCCGATGTGTCCGCCATAATGTCGCAGTCACAATAAAAATCGCAGATCGCCACCATTACTAATAAAAAAAAATTAACAATAAAAATGTCATAAATCTATCCCCTATGTTGTGGATGCTATAACTTTTGCGCAAACCAATCGATATACGCTTATTGCGATTTTTTTTTTTACCAAAAATATGTAGAAGAATACATATCGGCATAAAATGAGGAAAAAATTACCGTATTTATCGGCGTATAACACGCGCCGGCGTATAACACGCACCCCAAGTTTAGGAGAGAATTTTAAGGAAAAAACTTTTAGGAGGGAAGTTTAAGGAAAAGAAACTTACATTAAAATGCCCATCAATGCAGCCTCATCAGTGTTCATCTGCAGCCTTGTTAGTGTCATTGCAGCCTTTTCAGTGTCAGTGCAGCCTTGTCAGTGCAGCCTTTGCCCCTGTGCAGCCTTTGCCCCTGTGCAGCCTTGTCAGTGCAGTCTTGTCAGTGCAGTCTTGTCAGTGCAGCCTTGTCCCCAGTGCAGTCTTGTCAGTGCAGCCTTGTCAGTGCAGTCTTGTCAGTGCAGTCTTGTCAGTGCAGCCTTGTCCCCAGTGCAGTCTTGTCAGTGCAGCCTTGTCCCCAGTGCAGTCTTGTCAGTGCAGCTTTGTCCCCAGTGCAGCCTTGTCAGTGCAGCCTTGTCCCCAGTGCAGCCTTGTCAGTGCAGCCTTGTCCCCAGTGCAGCCTTGTCAGTGCAGCCTTGTCCCCAGTGCAGCCTTGTCAGCGCAGCCTTGTCCCCAGTGCAGCCTTGTCCCCAGTGTCCATGTCTACCGCCTGCCGCCGCCGCCGCCATACACGTGTTAGTAGTTTTAAATATGGCGCCGCGGAGTTCGGAGGGACTCGGCGCCGGCGGAACTGAACGAACGCCGCCGAGATACACATTCCCGAGTGTATTCGGCTCTTTCCGGCGCCGCTCACAGTCCCGCCCAGTCCCGCCCTATGATGGACATAACACAGGTCCAATGGCGGGACTGGGCGTGACTGTGAGCGGCGCCGGAAAGAGCCAAATACACTCGGGTATGTGTATCTCGGCTCTGTGATTTCGGCGGCGCTCGTTCAGCACCGCCGAGTCCCTCCGAACTCCGCGGCGCCATATTTAAAACTACTCGCTATGTAAATGTCGGCGGCGATCGCCGACATTCACATAGCCATATCGGGGATCGGCGTATAACACGCACCCACGACTTTCCCCTGATTTTAAGGGGAAAAAAGTGCGTGTTATACACCGATAAATATGGTAGTTTTTTTATAAACTTTTTGGGGATATTTATTATAGCAAAAAGTAAAAAATATTGCTTTTTTTTTCAAAATTGTCGCTCTTTTTTTGTTTAGAGCGCAAAAAATAAAAACCGCAGAGGTGATCAAATACCACCAAAAGAAAGCTCTATTTGTGGGAAAAAAAGGACGTCAATTTTGCTTTGGTGTAACATCGCACGGCCTCGCAATTGTCAGTGTAGCATACTCTAACTTTGCTCCCGAAGGAGCTGCTAATAATTTTCTTCGGGCTTACCGTTACCTTCTTCACAGTGTTCATCATAGGGGTACTTATACATTGCTCAATTGAAACACTGCTCCAACACTCAGTCCTTTTTCCAAGTTTTATTAAAGAAACAAAAATATGCAATAGGAAGGTTGAGGGTGAAAACGGATTCGGTACCTTGGATCTTGCAGTTTGAGGTAATTTCTATATCCAGCGAATGGCACTTCCACAGCTGGATTCAGCAACCACCGGATAGGTCTCTCTCACCAACCTAGCAGCCTATGTGATGTTCCAACACGGTCTCTGCCACAGACCTTACAATCTTGAATGAACTGATTGCTTTGTTTGATCCTAGATGTGTCTCCGACTGAGTTCCCAGGCTCTTCTCAAGATACCAGCCTTATGCTCGGTCCTCTTCTGAAGAGTCCTCCCCTGGTCACTGCAATCCCTTGCTTCTTCCCGCAGGCCAGACAGCAAAGAGACCATCCTACGGACCAGTAGGCCACTAAACTCTGGTCCTTCTGTTAGTAGCTAGGCCTTGGGTCCGCCAACCTCAAGGTAGAACTTTAAGCAACAGCAATTCCCCAGGCCAGGAGGGCCATGAGGTCTGGAAGCGCCAACAACTGTACACGGTGTCTGTCCCTTAAATACCCCTGCCCAGAATGCCCGGTGGATGAACCACTCCCACCAAATTATTTCTGAGCAAAGAGTATTCAATATGTCCAACCAGGCTGTATTTACAACATCCACCAATGGCGACAGCACCGCCCATGGTCAGATGGAAATCTGCACAGTCCAGCTAAACTGATACAGAAACCATTAAATTTAGGTAATAATAAGCTGAGCCAAACTGTAGCTTCAACTAACTTAAATTTCAAAGAATAGCGTGTGCTTTTCAGGAGCAGGGCGCTACATCAGATAAAGCGACGCAGTGCTGAATCGCAAAAAGTGCTCTGGTCATGAAGTGGTTAAATTCTTCAAGGGCTGTAGCGGTTATGGCAAAGTTAAGACTCTCTATAAAAAAAATGGTTGCAAAAAAAAAAAATAATTAAAGTGTGATTTTGCAGGGAAAGGAGCCATATTGTATGTGGAATGCAGCAACTGGCTACTCAGAAAAATAAATGATTGTTTGTATGTAGGCAATGACCATTTTATATTTATCCTTTTTGACTGAATTATCGCTTTAAGACTCCAATTGCTAAATTAACTTTGACGATACCTTTGACATCTGCGCTAAGCACCGCTCTCTGTTTTATGATGTTTATTGTTTTCTAAGCGGCTGTATTTTTCCACAAGCTCTTGCGAACTTCTGATGAAGCCGTCTGATTATATAAGCAAGAGTAATTACAAGTGCCATCCATTTAAGCAGCCTTCCATTCCAAATTCACAAGAGATGTTTTAAGGAGCATCTGCTGAAATCTCCAATAACATGATTTTTAATGCGCTCCATTCATTTGCTTTTCCAGAACTGGTTTAAGACATTCTGTTTTAACAGAGAGCGAATATAAATGTTTTAAGTGTATCTGAGTGCATTATTAAAGTATACCCGTGGTGTGACTTTAGTCCTTCAATTGGCTACTGTGTTAGGTCTTTTGAATGAAAGGATATATTGGTTCTCTATGAAATACAAAGCGCAATAGTTCAGAGCAACCAACTAGTAATCTGTAATCTGATTGGTTGCTGCTGACTTGTGCGTTAAACATTTTTTAGTCTTTACATTTATTATACAAGCCTGAGTGCTTAACCGCTTGCCGACCAGCCACTGCCATTATACAGATCCCGCAAATCGCCATAGCTGTACGTCTGTCCCTTTAACAGCTGTAGTAGGCGTGCACGGCGGGGAAGCTGATGCACATGGCCAGCGGCCGCAATGTCCGCCGGCCACCCGCGATCGCTCCACAGAGAGCCAGAAAGGGGGTCTGTTAATGTAAACAAACAAATCCCCGTTCTGTCAGGTTAGTACTGAGTGATCGTCTGTTCCTAGTGATAAGGAACAGCGATCTCTCTGTACTCCCAGTCAGTCCCCTCCCCCCCACAGTTAGAAACACCTCCCAGGGAACACATTTAACTCCTTGATCACCACTAGTGTTAACCCCATTCCCTGCCAGTGTTATTTATATAGTAATCAGTGCATTTTTTTTTAGCACTGATCACTGTATAGATGTCACTGGTCCCAAAAAAGTCTCAAAAGTGTTCGGTCTGTCCACCACAATGTCGCAGTCCTGCTAAAAATCGCCGCCATTACTAGTAGTTTGCACAAAGAAATCAATATACGCTTATTGCAATTTTTTTTTTTACGAAAAATTTGTAGAAGAATACATATTGGCCTAAGCTGGTAAAGAAATTTGTTTTTATAAATGTTTTTTGGATATTTAAACTTGATTTGATTGTAGCCGTATTAGTGCAATTGTGACAGAGAAAATTGAGTACTGTCCGTGATACTTTTTTTATTTTGCACTAACATACAATTTTTCAGGACAAGCTTTCGGGGTATGTCCCCTTCTTCAAGGTCCAAGCAGTACTCACTTAGTACTGCTTGGACCTTGAAGAAGGGGACATACCCCGAAAGCTTGTCCTGAAAAATTGTATGTTAGTGCAAATAAAAAAAGTATCACGGACAGTACTCAATCTTCTTGGATATTTAATATAGCAAAAAGTAAAACATTTTTTGTTTTCAAAATTGTCGCTCTTTTTTTGTTTATAGTGCAAAAAATAAAAACTCCAGAGGTGATCAAATACCACCAAAAGAAAACTTTTTGTGGGACAAAAATTGATAAAAATTTTGTTTGGGTACAGCGTTGTATTGTCATTCAAAATGTGAGAGCGCTGAAAGCTGAAAATTGGTCTGGGCAGGAAGGTGTATAAGTGCCCGGTATTGAAGTGGTTTAGGTATGTGTCCAGACAAAATGTTTTTTTTCTTTTTTTTTTAGTTTTGGGTAGAGTCAGGGAGGATTACAACCCTGTCACGTTTTTACTGCTATCCTGGGCTTATTTACAGAGACTAAACTTCACATACTGTCACATTGACAATGGTTTTCCTAGGTAGGATGTGAGGGAAATCTGAAACAAGGTCACAGCAATAAAAATTTGACAAGAGTTCTAGTTTTCAGTCTGGTATATTGTTCAATAGATGAATACTTAATGTGTGTTTGCTCCAACATTAAACCTAGCTAGTGACTTCTACAGGAAATTATCCATCCCTGACCTACAGTGATGATATTTCTCCCATTGTTATATATTCCACACATACTTGAATTCTAAAGCCCACCTCTAGGCCAAATAAAAAAAAAACCTCTCTCCACTATCCACTGCCACCCATGCACTGTTAAGAAAAACCTTCTCATCATGACAGCTAAGTTGTGGAGATCCCACGTCATACCGTTTGACCTGATTAAGGCCAAGCTATCCTGGATAATAATCAACGAGAACCTCTCAGCCATCCTCAATGATAAAATTCCACAGATTTTGGAGCCTTGGATTAACTTACCTGATAGGGCACTGGTAGAGTCTGAAGGTACTTCTGGAGTCCAAGCTCCAGAAGCACCAAACACCTTACTTACCCTTTACTTTTCCCTTTTTCTTTTCATTTCTCTTCTTCCTCCACTACACCCCCAGGCTGATTATCTGGAGCCTGGGAATTCTTTTATTTATGGGGGGGGGGTAGGCGTAAAGGCCTACTCTCAGGCCTCTTCCTGTTTTGAATGTTATTATTGGTTGTTCTTGATGGATAATCATTTTCTCTAATAAACATTTGTATTTGTTTGGTATGCAGTACCTGAAATTTACCAATAAAAACTATTGGAAAAGAAAAAAACACCTTCTAAAACACAGTTTTACTTACACAAGTCCGCCATCACCACACCTTTTCTGGTATTGGAGACCAGCGATTGAAAGCTGCATCCCAACCTGTCAATTGGTCTTGTTGCCACCCCTTACATCATGACATGATGCCACTGCTTGAAGTCTTTAGAGCCTCGTGGACACTTTTTGTTGGATTCTTCTGCTATCCAATAGGATGCATCCATGCCATCTGGGAGCGATGTGTACACTGGAAAAATAAGAAGGAACTGCCCACACTGCAGTCCAGGTAAGAAAACCAGATTCCATTTTACTGAAGTTACACCCTTTGGATGAAAGACAACATGCTTGTATTTGCCAGCTATTTTTATATAAACAGAACTTTGAATAAAATGTACAAAAAACTTATATTTTAGGTCATGTTTATATGCTCAGACAGCAGTGTTCATTATTGTTGCTGGATGATGCAAAGCTGCAGAATCCGATTGTAGGGAACATAACAAAGCCCCCAAACCTTCCCCAATGGGCACAAGAAAAACGAATACCAGCCAAATGTTTTGGTTTAGGATAGAGTGAGGAACAGTTATATTTTCTTTCATTTAAATGTATGTCTTTGACCTCATTAAAAAGAATTTCTTTACTACCCCCCATGACTCCTGTGGGGTGGGGGGTGGGGGGGGACAAGCCAGTTGTCACCAGAAAAGGAAGTCCCAGACAGTAACGAAAACCCAAACAAGGCCGTAACCCTTTGCCATTTTACTAAATTCCTATATTTGTTTTTGGCCATGTCCTCGTTGTAAGGATTTACCTTCAATTCCCAACAAAGGCTCTCTCCTACCCCTGCCCTCCCCCCATCAAAAATATAAAAAAGCAGTTTAGACAGAAGTTGGATTTAGGTGCTGAATACCTAACTAGCAATATAGGGGCAAAGCCTAGTTGGTGCATGCTCGAGTTCGGCAGCAGCATAGTTCTGTGTTAGCCACATAATACATTTAAAGATGCACATTTTGTTTAACTAACCTTGTGGAGTAGATTTACTAAGGAGTAATGGTTAGTGAATAGGGTGAATCTGTGTTCATTTCAATCATCCAATCCTGTGCAATCAAAAATCCTTTTTTTTTAACTTCCTTCACACATGATTTGGTATTTAATGAGGATATACAGTAGCTTTAACTTATTAATAATATAATAATAATATAAATCTAATGAGTTAATACCGAATTCCAAGTTCACTTAGTGAACACACCCCCTGTGTGAAAGTATATTCGCTGTGTCCCTTGCATGTTTAGTTATAGCTAAAAATATTACGGTACTTTGCCATGCTAAAAGTATGCAAAACACACTTATTTAGTGCAATAGTGAAAAACAAAAAAGTGAAAAAATATATATTATTATTATTATTATTATACAGGATTTATATAGCGCAAACAATTTGCACAGCGCTTTACAACATAAGGACAGACAGTACAGTTACAATACAATTCAATACAGGAGGAATCAGAGGGCCCTGCTCGTTAGAGCTTACAATCTAGGAGATATGTGAATAAGAACAAATAAAGTCCACTTCATATAAATGTAATAAAAGTAACAGTCCCAATCCAATAATGAAGCACCACTGTGTGATGAAAGATGTCTAGTTGAGGGAAATTCCAAGATCACCACGTGAGCCGTCATTGCTTTAAGAGACAGACTCTTACCAGAACAAACGGACTCTGTTATGGAGTCAAATAAGCCTGTAAATAATATCCAGTCATGAGGCGCTGCGACCCATGTTGCTGGATCTGATTTGTGTGGTGTCTCCAATTTCCAAAACGTATATTAGATATGCATGGCAACCATTACATTGCGAGATAGGACCATGAAATCAGAATAGAAATACCCACATAGTGTAAACCGGTAAAAAGTTAGCTCCGCCCAACACATTTCGTCATAACTGTTAGGTAACGTCAGTTATGGTGAAACACTTTGGGTGGAGCTAACGTACACAACGTCACCACGCTTGTTTATACCATTTATATTACCTGGAGATACTTGCAAAATTATCTGTGAATGGTTTATTTTTACAGCATTGTCTTTATGGCTTACATGTGAGTAGTTTTATGCTTTGGTTTTAATACAAAGTTTTTTTACTGATTCACACTATTTGGGAATTTCTATTCTGATTTCTTGGTCCAATCTCGCAATGTATGGCTGCCATGTGTATTTAATATATGGGAGATTGGAGACACCACCGGAATCTGATCAAGCAACATGGGTCGCAGCACCTCTTGACTGGATATTATTTACAGGCTGATTTGACTCCGTAACAAAGCCCGTATGTTCTGGTAAGGAACATGTGGTGATCATGGAATGTCCCTCAACTAGACATCTTTTAGCACACAGTAGTTCTTCATTATTGGATCGCGACTGCTACTTTCATTACATTTATATGAAGTGGACTTTTTTTGTTCTCATTCACATATATATTTTTTTGCACTGTTTTGTTTTTCACTGCACTAAATTAGTGTGTTTTGCATATTTGTAGTTCAGCAAAGTAATATTTTTTTGCTCTCTAGTTGCGCAGTGTGTCTGACTGTTTTTTTGCCAGTGGCTTTGTTTTGCACCTGCCAGCACATTTTCTATTTTACATGTGTAATATTTAGTTATAGAACTACCAAACTGTCTGTTTTCTTAAAGTATATCTAAAGCCAGTATTTTTGTATTATTTTGGATAGAGTGGGAAATGGTTAGAACTCCAAGGACCCATTGACACCTATTAATTGCAATGGGTTATAATAACCAGTTACTGCAAGGCATTGGCACCACTCAATGCACAAGTGTGTTGTGGTGGGCTTCATTGGAAAAAGAAAGGTCCAATTTTTGGTCCCTTCTGGTGCTTTGCCAGACCATTCATTTGAAGACAAGACCTCAGAGCGGACAATGGACCCTAATATTCACATATACCACCCATTTCTTATTGTCTAGTTTTTTCTTCACTTGCTGTCCTGTTGACAGAACAAATCGTGAGAAGTGTCATTATTCAAGGATTTGTCCTCTATATCTACTCTGGTCGCAATTCAAAATTTTGAATTTTTCCATCATTTTCATTCCTAGTGACAAAGTTAATAAAGACAAATAAGGAAAGTAAATCTTCCTAACAGGGAACCAGACAACAATAGAAACTGGACAGGAGTTCTTCCCGTTTACTACTCCATTCTTAAAAAGAAAAAGTCACGATGGAGGTCGTCTAGGCTGAAACAAGTTGCCCTTTTGCTGGCTGTATTTTATCTTTGTATTGATTAAAGCTGACTTTTTACTGCCATGTACTGTTCTGCCGATGCTTTCTGTGGATCAAGTGTCTTCAAGGCTTCAGCAACCTGTGTCTGAACACCGGTACTTCAGCCTTGGAGGATTCTGGGGAGGTAGTAGCACTGCATTGTGTATCTATTAAAAAAGAAAAATGGGGTTTTAGATGTACTTTAAGACAATCATAACAGTTGCCTGTGGTCCACAAACTCTGCTACTAAACTGAGCATACAAGGTGAAATTACATCTCTTTTTGACCTGGCCATTCCTGTGATAGGTGTTGTTTACTACTATGCTCTCGACAGTCCTGATGTGGGGAGCGTAGTTAAAAACTACTATTATATCTCATAGATCAGACTGGTCAACAATAGATTGTAGACATTGAAAATGCTGATGGATAAAAAACATGTGTTGGGATGGTAAAGTGAAGCAGCATAATAAGAGATAGTCAGTTCAGTTCAGCGATAACAAATTTCCGAGATCTCCATTGCAAATTCCAGGCATTCACCTGAGTCCTGGCAAGCATCAAACAGGCCGCAGTCACAGTCACAGTTACAGTTGCAGTCAGAGTTAGCTTTCTCCTCGTCAGAGGTGTGGTAGTACCGACGGGACGGGCAGCATAAGCTGGTCACCATATTCTCACACATGCTTGGTAACATAAGTAGAAAATCGCAGAAGTGGCAGAATAGGCAGGCCAAGATAAGAGAGGCACATTCACCTGTAGGGGGACAGCACAAGTTATAAACAACATCGGTTTTGAAAGAAGACTCCACTTTTAACCCATTTTCTCTATAAACTCCCTCTGATGCCACGTACACACGAGCGGACTTTGCGGCAGACTTTGCCCGGCGGACTTTTCGACGTACTTTACGACGGACTTTCTGAATGAACGGACTTGCCTACACACAATCCACCAAAGTCCGTTGAATTCCTACGTGATGACGTACGACCGGACTAAAACAAGGAAGTTCATAGCCAGTAGCCAATAGCTGCCCTAGCGTGGCTTTATATCCATCGAACTAGCATACAGACGGCGGACTTTTCGACCGGACTCGATTTCGACGGATTAATTTAAAACATGTTTCAAATCTAAGTCCGTCCAACTTTTGAGAAAACAAAGTCCGCTGGAGTCCACACACGATCGAATTGTCCGACCAAATCTCGTCCGCCGGGCAAAGTCTGCCGTAAAGTCCGCTCGTGTGTACGCGGCATTACGCCTCGTTGTTTGAATGTAAGATTCATTGACAGAGCCTTTTCTGGTGTGACTAAGGTCAATCGTCATATCAGGAATTAAATTCCACAGAGAATTCCTTTGATAACTGCTATACATGTGTGCAAGTATAACAGTTAAAGTAGAACTAAAGCCTAAAATTTTTTTGAATAAAGTAAAGCTAGCCATACACAGAGAGAAGTTCATCCGGTCACCCACATGATGCTGAATATCCCTGACTAGTTGACCATGTTAACCGTGCTTATGCTTATCAGACAACGTTTTCCCAGAAACTGTATTTATACTGTTATATATATTCAGTGCTGGAGGTGCCAGAAAAGCCCTGTGTGTGTGTGTGTGTGTATATATATATATATATATATATATATATATATATATATATATATATATATATATATATATATATATATAC